>JBBGZY010001234.1:0-1200000 GCA_037952925.1 Lithobates clamitans | reverse complement strand
TGAATTTGTATGGTGTGGTTTCGTCCTAAAGGCGGGCGGGTGGAGGGTTGGAGGGAGAGAGAGATGTATGTACGGCGTGAGAGAAGGTCTCGGAGAGGTCAGAGGGAGGTTTGGTGTTTGGGGGGGTGGGAGGTTGTGGGTGAAGGGGGGGGCGAGGAAGAGGCGGTGGTAAGGAAGGGGGGTGAGGAGAGGGTGGTAGGGAAGATGTGGGTCAAGTCCGGAAGGATAGGATAGGCCTGCTAGATCACCCTAGCAAGGGGGGTTCTGGATTGAGTCAGTGGGAACTAGGGATGAGCTTCGTGTTCGAGTCGAACCCATGTTCGACTCGAACATCGGCTGTTCGGTCGTTCGCCGAATTGCGAACGATATGGGCTGTTCGCGCCAAATTCGTGTGGCGCGTCACGGCCCATAATTCACTGCGGCATCGCAGTGCATTGCTGGCTGATGATTGGCCAAGCATGCACTATGACCCGCATGCTTGGCCAATCACAGCGCCGTCAGTAGAGAGAGCTGTAATTGGCCAAAGCCAGGGTGGCTTTGGCCAATTATGGCTCAGGGGATTTAGTACACACCCCACACTATATAAGGCCGCCTGCACGGCGGCCCTGTGTAGTGTGTGTTCCGGTGTGCTGAGAGATAGAGAGAGAGAGAGAGACAGTGTCATTTGATTTGAGTTAGATAGATTAGGCAGAACAGTCAGTCAGTTAGCTGCACTTACAGTGTATTGTGTATATATATGCATCCCAGGTGTTGCATATATATATATACACTGTATTCAGTTTAGCTAGATCCGTTCCTGTTATCTTCTATCTAGACTATTTACATTTAGTGCAGTGCGTCCTGCTCACAGTGTTCAGCTAGATCCGTTCCTGCTATTTACATTTAGTGCAGTGCGTCCTGCTCACAGTGTTCAGCTAGATCCGTTCCTGCTATTTACATTTAGTGCAGTGCGTCCTGCTCAGTGTTCAGCTAGATCCGTTCCTGCTAATTACATTTAGTGCAGTGCGTCCTGCTCACAGTGTTCAGCTAGATCCGTTCCTGCTATTTACATTTAGTGCAGTGCGTCCAGCTCACAGTGTTCAGCTAGATCCGTTCCTGCTATTTACATTTAGTGCAGTGCGTCCTGCTCAGTGTTCAGCTAGATCCGTTCCTGCTATTTACATTTAGTGCAGTGCGTCCTGCTCACAGTGTTCAGCTAGATCCGTTCCTGCTAATTACATTTAATGCAGTGCGTCCAGCTCACAGTGTTCAGCTAGATCCGTTCCTGTTATTTACATTTAGTGCAGTGCGTCCTGCTCACAGTGTTCAGCTAGATCCGTTCCTGCTATTTACATTTAGTGCAGTGCGTCCTGCTCACAGTGTTCAGCTAGATCCGTTCCTGCTATTTACATTTAGTGCAGTACGTCCTGCGCACAGTGTTCAGCTAGATCCGTTCCTGTTATCTTCTAGACTATTTACATTTAGTGCAGTGCGTCCTGCTCACAGTGTTCAGCTAGATCCGTTCCTGTTATCTTCTAGACTATTTACATTTAGTGCAGTGCGTCCTGCTCAGTGTTCAGCTAGATCCGTTCCTGTTATCTTCTAGACTATTTACATTTAGTGCAGTGCGTCCTGCTCACAGTGTTCAGCTAGATCCGTTCCTGTTATCTTCCTACTGACAGGCAGGCTTGTCTGGTTACAGTATATAAAGCTACCTGAAGAAAATTACAGGTGTTCTATTTGATCCTATTAGTACCACGGTCAGGCAGCTAGACTATTTACATTTAGTACAGTGCGTCCTGCTCACAGTGTTCAGCTAGATCCGTTCCTGTTATCTTCCTACTGACAGGCAGGCTTGTCTGGTTACAGTATATAAAGCTACCTTAAGAAAATTACAGGTGTTCTATTTGATCCTATTAGTACCACGGTCAGGCAGCTAGACTATTTACATTTAGTACAGTGCGTCCTGCTCACAGTGTTCAGCTAGATCCGTTCCTGTTATCTTCCTACTGACAGGCAGGCTTGTCTGGTTACAGTATATAAAGCTACCTGAAGAAAATTACAGGTGTTCTATCCCAGCTTAGTGCAGCTACAGGCCATTAGTATGTCTGGAAGGCCAAGAAGGAGAGGCAGACAGTCACAAGCCAATAAGAGAGGGCAAGCAGGCTCTGTGTCTAGTGTTGGTCGTGGAGACGGTGCATCCTCATCAGCACGTGGCCATGGGACACGCTTGGCCTTATTTTCGGCAGCTGGCCGTGTTGAGCCGCAACATGCGGAAGACTTGGTCGAGTGGATGACCAAGCCGTCCTCATCCTCCTCATCCTCTCTCACCCATGCCCAGGGTGCTTTGTCTGGCAAAGCAGCGGCCTCTTCCCTCAGCTCAATGTCATCAGTGACTCCTTCCCTAGCTCCACCATGTCCTCATGAGGATTCCCTCGAACTGTTTGACCACAGTGTTGGGTACATGCTCCCAGGAGGATGCCCAGCGTTTGGAAGGCTCTGATGATGATACTGAGCTCGATGAAGGCAGTAACATGAGCACGGACAGAGGGGGTGCCCAAGAAGGACAGCAATCTGGCAGTCATGCTCCCCCTGCTGCAGCATACTGCCAGGTTTGCTCCAGTGATGAGGAGGGAGGGGATGATGAGGTCACTGACTCAACGTGGGTGCCTGATAGGAGAGAGGAGGAGGAGGAGGCGGCACATCACCAACGAGGCAGGATGCCCTCCAGGGGCCAGCCTAAGGGCAGCACATTGACTGCATCACACCCCAAAGCTCCACATGTGCAGGGCGCTGCAGTCTCTGCGCGTTATTCAAAAAGTTCTTTGGTGTGGGCCTTTTTTGAGACGAGTGCATCAGATCGCACCGCTGCTATTTGCAACATATGTCTCAAGCGTATCTCGCGTGGCCAAAACATCTCCCGCTTGGGTACCACATGCTTGACCAGACATATGTTGACCTGCCATGCAGTTCGTTGGCAAGCGTATCTAAAAGACCCACACCAAAGAACAAAGAGGATCTCTCCTTGCTCCTCATCAGCTGAGATTTCCAACCCCACTAGACCTTCAGTCCTCTCTGAGACCTGCAGTGAGAGGAATGAAGGTGTAGAATTAGGTGTGTCACAGCCAAGTACTTGTGGGCAATCTGCTTTTGGTACACCGACGTCAGATTGTACCAGGCAAATTTCCCTGCCCCAGCTGCTGCACCGCCGAAAGAAGTTTGCTCCCAGCCATCCACATGCCCAGCGGTTGAATGCTAGCTTGGCAAAATTGCTAGCACTTCAACTGCTGCCTTTTCAGTTGGTAGACTCTGCCCCCTTCCGTGAGTTTGTGGAATGTGCGGTTCCTCAGTGGCAGGTACCCAAACGCCACTTTTTCTCACGGAAGGCGATTCCGGCTCTCTACCGGCATGTGGAAGGCAATGTCTATGCCTCGCTGGACAGGGCGGTCAGCGGTAAGGTGCATATTACCGCTGACTCATGGTCCAGCAGGCATGGACAGGGACGTTACCTAAGTTTCACGGCGCATTGGGTGACTCTGCTGGCAGCTGGAAAGGATGCAGGACAAGGTGCAGTAGTGTTGGAGGTTGTTCCGCCACCACGCCTCCAAAATGCTGATTGTGACACACCTCTCTCCTCCACCCCCTCCTCTTCTTCTTCCTCCATGGCCTCTTCCTCGGAACCAGCGGTGCTCCGTAGGCGTTCAAGGGGCTACGCAAGTACGCAGGCCAAAAGATGCCATGCGGTGCTTGAGCTGGTGTGCTTGGGGGACAGGAGCCACACTGGGGCAGAGGTTCTGTCAGCTCTGCAGGGGCAGGTTCAGAGGTGGTTGACGCCACGCCAACTTAAGGCAAGAATGGTGGTTTGCGACAATGGCACCAACCTCCTCTCTGCCCTCCGACAGGGACAAATGACCCATGTGCCCTGTTTGGCTCACGTCCTTAACTTGGTGGTGCAGCGGTTCTTGGGCAGGTACCCGGGCTTACAGGATGTCCTGAGGCAGGCCAGGAAAGTCTGTGTGCATTTCCGCCGGTCATATAATGCCAGTGCTCGGCTGACGGACCTCCAAAAGGAGTTTAACCTGCCCAAGAACCGCCTAATCTGTGACATGCCCACCAGGTGGAACTCAACGTTGGCCATGCTGCAGCGGCTGCACACGCAGCAGAGGGCCATCAATGAGTACCTGTGCGACTATGGCACCAGGACAGGGTCAGGGGAGCTTGGTTTTTTTTCCCCACGCCAGTGGGCCATGATCAGGGATGCATGCACTGTCCTGTCACCATTCGAGGAGGCCACGAGGATGGTGAGCACTGACAGTGCATGCATCAGTGACACTGTCCCCCTTGTCCACCTGTTGGAGCACACGCTGCGTGGAATAATGGACAGGGCACTTGAGGCAGAACAGAGGCAGGAAGAGGAGGACTTCCTTAGCTCTCAAGGCCCCCTTTATCCAGACAGTGTTCCTGCGTGCCCGCCAATCACACAGGAAGAGGACGAGGAGGAGGAGGAGGAGGAGGAGGAGGAGGAAGATTGTGTCAGTGTGGAGGTGGAGCCTGGCACTCAGCATCAGCAGCAGTCTTTAAGGGATCAGTCCCAAGGAACACATGGACTTGTACGTGGCTGGGAGGAGGTGGCTGCGGACGTTGTTGTCCTTAGTGACCCAGAGGACTCCGGACCGAATGCCTCAGCAAACCTACGCTGCATGGCCTCCCTGATCCTGCAAAGCCTGCGTAAGGATCCTCGTATTCGTGGTATCAAGGAGAAGGACCAATACTGGCTGGCAACCCTCCTTGATCCACGTTACAAGGGTAAGGTTGCGGACCTTATCTTGCCATCGCAGAGGGAGCAGAGGATGAAACATCTTCGGGAGGCCTTGCAGAAAGGTCTGTGCAACGCGTTCCCAGAGACTGGGAGGTTACAAACTCCTGTTTCTGGACAACGTGTTGCTGAGGCTTCGGTCAGTCAAAGAAGGAGCGGTGGAGAAGGTGGCCGTCTGACCGATGCGTTCAGGCAATTTTTTGGTCCGCAGCCCCAAGGTATGATCGGTTCCAGCAACCATCGCCAGCGTCTGTTTTACATGGTGCAGGAATACCTAGGGGCAAGATCAGACTTGGACACCTTTCCCACCGAAAATCCTCTGGGTTACTGGGTCTTGAGGATGGATCACTGGCCAGAGCTTGCACAGTATGCAATTGAGCTACTGGCCTGTCCTGCATCCAGCGTTCTTTCGGAACGCACATTCAGTGCTGCTGGAGGCGTGGTAACCGATCACAGGGTGCATCTGTCCACCGACTCGGTCGATCGGCTGACCTTCATAAAAATGAATCGGTCTTGGATCACCACCAGCTACCAAGCACCTGATGCAGATGTAACCGAATAATTTTTTTTGAAATCTCAGATCCCTTCAAAGACTGCCTATGCTGATGCTGAGTGACTATCCCTGAGTAATTATCCTCTTCCTCCTCAATCATCACGCTGATAGCTTGTAAGAACATTTTTGGTTCTGGGCGCCACCACCAGTGCCTAAGGCACAATTTTTCAGCCCCTGTTTAACAGGGGCGTGTAATTACAATTTTTGATGTAATACTTTGCAGCAGGGCTCGTTCCTGCATTCCAACTAGAGTGTCTGTGAGGGGTTGCAGTGTTGTGGCACCAGCACCAGTGCCTAAGGCCTAATTTTTCAGCTCCTGTTCAACAGGGGCATGTAATTACAATTCTTGATCTAATATTTCACAGCAGGGCCCTGTGAGGGCTTACAGTGTTTTGGCCACAGCAACACCTAAGGCCCAAATTTCTGCTGAGTATATAGGGCAGGACCCTACTTTCAAACATCTAACTTACAAACGACTCCTACTTGCAAACGGAAGGAGACAACAGCAAGTGAGATGAAATCTACCCCTAGGAAGGGAAATTCTCTCCTGTAAGAGTTAATATGGGAAAACAATTTCTCCTTTCCACTGATGCTTTCCAATCCTTGTTCCACAAAAAAACCCAAATTTTCAAAAAACATTTTTCATTGGGACAAAAAAGTGAGGTGAAATCTTCTGAAGAGGAGGAAAGACGCAAAACAAATGTCACAGGGGTGATAACCCTTCCCTATGTTTTCCAAAAAGCTTAGAAAAGATTTTTTGGCTGGAGCTAAACACGTTAAAAATGTTCAAAATTACAAACAGATTCTACTTAACAACAAACCTACAGTCCCTGTCTTGTTTGCACCGCCTGTATACTGCTGTTCAGAGTATATAGGGACCTTTCCTTATTTTAATTTGGGTGCGGGGTTCCCCTTAATATCCATACAAGACCCAAAGGGCCTGGTAATGGACTGGGGGGTACCCATGCCGTTTGTCTCACTGATTTTCATCCATATTGCCATGACCCGACATGACATTAAACCCGCAAGCAGTTTTAAATGAGATTTTTTCCTTTAAAAATGACATTTGGTGCAGGGACTATTCTAAACATGGGAAACACGCGTCACTTTACAGGCATACTATAGACACCCCCCAGGTACGATATTTAAAGGAATATTTCACTTTTTTTTTTTTTACTTTAAGCATCATTAAAATCACTGCTCCCGAAAAAACGGCCGTTTTTAAAAGTTTTTTTTGCATTGATACATGTCCCCTGGGGTAGGACCCGGGTCCCCACACCCTTTTTAGGACAATACCATGCAAATTAGCCTTTAAAATGAGCACTTTTGATTTCGAACGTTCGAGTCCCATAGACGTCAATGGGGTTCTAACGTTCGTGCGAACTTGCGGTCCGTTCGCGGGTTCTGGTGCGAACCGAACCGGGGGGTGTTCGGCTCATCCCTAGTGGGAACTACCAGAGTTCGCTGGATGAGGGCGTGGCAGATAGTGGTCTCTTGATGGGTGGGGTCTCCGACATCACTGAGGTCATGTGCTCGTATGGGGGAGTCTCTGTTAATAGTATTGTAAGGGAAGTTTGGGTGCAAGTATGCGGGATCCCCAGTGTTGGCTCTGTAGTGGGAGTAGAGGTATGATGAGGATGGCAGGAGTGAAAGTTGGGATTCCTGCTCTTGGGGGGTGAACCCCTGTGCGGTCATGTTAGTGGGTTTCCCTGCGGTGAGTATAGGAGTAAAAAAGCTATAGGGAGGTAGTGCAATCACGACTGACTGGGATTTGGCGTGACAGTATAGGTTTGAAGTCAGATATAACAAGTGTGGTAAAAAAAAAAAAAAAAAATTACAAGAACGTGTACAACTAGTATGGGTAGACTTTGCGATGTAAAGAACACTCGAAAACATGTAGAAATATTCCGACATAAACTTTAACATTAACTGGGATAATTGGGAGAGATTCCGAAAGAGGGTCTGAGGGTGGGGATAGGGATAGAGGTTGGGTTGTGAGATATTTTTGACAATAAGTGTGTTGCTTGCGTCTGGTGATCTTCTGTGTTTTGGGTTCGCTTACAAGTTTCAGGTCTGGTAGAGTATAAGCAGTGGGGATGGTTAGGGTTAGGTTGGGTTTAAGAGGTGTTGTATGGTTAGGATATCACCCCCTCTGATGTTTTCCCTCGGAATCTCTCCCTGCTTATTAGGCAAAATGTGTGTCTCAACGAAACAAGGTATATGGTACAATAGTCAGGAGGGATTGTATTCTTCCGGCCGTATCTTGAGTGCTCATGTCACAACTAGAGTAAATAGTTTGCTTTAAAAATACAAAAGATATACTTACAGGTAGCGGTGCAGTTCTGTAGTGAAATAAAAGTGGGGAGTGAGGTTTGTAATATAGTGAGTATGGGAAAGGTTGGTAGGGGAGAGAAGAAGAAAAAGAAAAAGAAAAGGGGAAAAAATAGAAATAGAAAAGTAAGAATTAATGAGAGGTCCGGCAGAGGATGGTAAAGAGCTGGAGGTATTACTCCCTTAGTTCACCACTAATTTAGCGAGTGGGTAATTGGTGGGGGGGGGAAAGTACTTGTTCGGTGGTCTTCCAAGAGTCTGCAAACCCTGGTGGTGTATAAGAGATGGTGTGCGTCGAAGAGCAGGGGCTTGCACAAGTGTCTTGGGATCCTCTCTGGAAGTCGTCGTCAAGCAAGAATAACCTTGATTCAGGGTTGGCAGTTAGTCAGGATTTGGCATGGCAAGGGTAAAGATGGTGAGAGTTCCTACATGTGGCCGCTCCATGTTTACCTCTTCTCGGTCGCTTGTAGATGGTCGTTTTGGGTTGTGACAGTGGTGGTGCGGGACTCGTAGGGGGGGGTAGGCCCAAGTGGGATTCTAGGTTGTATGGGTTGTGACCTCCTAGTTGCTAGATCGCATCTTTGTGTGAAGAATTGCATTCTTCTGAGCATGGTTCAACTTTTGAGATCTTCCAGAAGCTGAGATACTGATTTTGTTAATAAGATTGGAGTGTTGCAGATGCCATTAATCTCTTACTGGCAGGGTCGTGACGTGATGCGGGTTGGCAAGATGTTAAGGCATCCTGTTGGGGCGGATGTTCATGGAGTTTAGGTGCGAGGGAGGGTAAGGGTTGCTCAGAAGATAGAGACAGTTAATGATGTGAAGGTACCGACCTTGATCTGTTAATTGAAGGAGGAAAGCAGGGGTTTCCTTTAGGTGGGGAAACGTGCTCTTCTGTGAGCTGGAGATGCTGTAGGGCTGTCATTTCTCGGACCGTCTTGTGCGGCTGGAGGTGAATGGTGCGGTATAAGTGAGCGTCTGCATCTCGGGCCATGTTGATCTGCATCGCTGATGTCCTCCCTGGAGGGGGCCCGTTGCAATGGTGGCAGACAAAAATCGCTTTACCAGTCAGGAAGGTCAATCGTGGGGATCTCTAGGGAGCCACAGAAGTGTTCTAGGTCCTCTGGGACTTTCAGATTTGCTGTGCTGCCTTAGTTAGAGGCTGAGAGGCAGAAAGGAAATTTCCAGCGATGGGTGATTGATTTAGAGCGTAGGCGGTCCAGGAGGGGCCTCAGCTCCTTTCTGCGTTGCAGAGTGATATTCAATAGGTCTTGGTAAATTTTAATTTCTGCGCCGTGGGACATAATGCGACCCCTGTTCCGTGCTTTCCTTAGGATTTCTTCTTTTTGAGGGAAGCTGACAAGGCAGCATACTACATCCCTGGGGGGATCTGTATCTCTGCCTCGTGGTCTGAGAGCTCTGTGTATGCGCTCCATTTCTATGGGGGCATCTTGGGGCCTTTCCAGGAGGTCATTAAAGAGGGCTATTGTGGCTTGGGGTAGCCTATTGGGCTCAATGCTTTCAGGCATGCCTCTTACCCTCAAGATGTGGTGCCTGCCACGGTTGTTGAGATCTTCTAGGTGTCTGTGGAGTTCTCGCAAATGTATAGCATGGGATTCTGTTACTTGTTGTACCTGGCAGAGGGAGGTGTCATGGCGCGCTGCTGTTCTTTCACTGATTTCTCCAGCTTTTAGCATAGTAAGGATTTGGGCACTATTTAGTTTCAGGGAACTATAGTAAATTCGATTGTGGGAATATTTTCTCACCAGCGCTAGAGTGAATACCGTTTTAGAGCTAATTTGTGCTAATTAGCACGAATTAGCGATGCGCGCGCTATAGTAAATGACTCCCATAGTCATATAATATTTTTGTAGCTAATGATGACATTTTCATTTTTGCGTTTAGTATCGTTTAAGACCTGGTTCACACCTATGCATTTTTTAGTGCGTTTTCAGTTTTTCGGAAACACACTACAGTCCATTTAACATGGTTTTTGGTTTCAATGGATCACAAACGTGTATTGAAAGACGCAAAATGCACCTGGAATATGCAAACTGCAACCTGCATAAGTGTGAATCAGGCCTTAACTAGAATATGCTAAATATAAACTCTATTGCAAGAAACAGGTTCACCTACTAACATACAGCAAGGTGACCACCGAACAATTCGCTGTATCACAGACCACACTACCTGGTATGTGAGATAACAAGGGGACAGATATACTTCTGTCACCAATCTTTAAATATATACATACAGTATATAAACCCTGAAGCTATGGACAACAATAGTAAACTATTAACGTAGAATTATAGGCAAAAATGTTTTTTTTATTTTGGATAGAGCAAGAGAGGGTTATAACCCCTGTCAGGTTTTTTTTTTTTTTTGCACCATCTGTATCCCATCGCGGAGATTTCCCTTCACTTCCTGTCCCATGACCAAACAGGAAGTGAGAGGAAATTCCAGGATATTAAACTAATTCGCTGGGGACCCCCAGGTCCCTAGAACTGTTGTCCCCTCTATTACTTTTCTGGGGGCAACTTTGACTTTCAAGTGTTACTTAGGCCCCTTTCACACAAGCGGACCGATTGGGTCCACCTGTCCATTTTTCCGGGGGACCTGATTGGACCACCCATTGTTCTCTATGGGGAGGCAGATGTAAATGGACATGTGTCCGTTTACACCCGCCTGCATCTGATCCGATCCAGTCTGCCAAAAACAGACGGATGAAAATTCGTTCCACATCCATCTAGCGGAATCAGATTGGATGACAGTTGGATGGAAATGGACAGGCAGTCCAATTCCATCCAACCGCCCAATAAAGAACGTCAGGCTGTGTCCGTGTCCGCTCAGCAGAAGCAGGGCGGACACAGACCTATCATGCGCCTGCTCAGCAGGGCTCAGCAGACAGATTACCTGCTGAGCAGGCAGATCTGAATGACAGAGTCTGCCCCGTGTGAAAGGGGCCTAAAGGGAATTTTTTTAATTAAAAAATAATCATGTTATACCCACCTGCTCTGTGCAATAGTATTGCACAAAGCGACCCTGATCCTCCTCTTCTAGAGTTTCTGCTGGTGATCTTCACTTCTGTGTGCACCCATAGCAAGCTGCTTGCTACAAGGACACACATGCTCCATAGACACACAGCGTGGCTTGGCACCACTCCCCACTTCCTTCTCATAGCACTTGATTGACAACAGCAGAAGCAATTTGCTCCTGCTGCTGCCACAGTCCCTGTGTGAAGAAGGAGAGAGAAGGGAAGAGATACAGGCTTGCACAGCGCTGGATTGATTGAGGACTCAGGTAAGTATTTAGGGAGGTGGGTGAGGACAGAAAGCTATAAAATGTTTTTTACCTTTATGCAGGTAATACATTAAGGTAAAAAACCTTTTGGCTTTAGAACCATCTTAAATATAGGAGCACTTGCCAAATAATCCCTGCTTCTGGCCTGGATAAAATAGAGCGGCAGCTCCAGCATGGATGGTCATGTCTTTCAATTCTGTTTCTACTTCCTGGAAACTCCCTTTGATAAATTATCACAGTCCTCCAATCATGGTTTTTAACCCACCTAGCAGGGACAAGAAGTACCTGTCTATAACCAAATAACTCTGTGTTAATTAACAAGCAACAACTATTTACAAATACAGACAGTAGAGAACAGCAGATCCTTGCTAAAAATAAGATTTATTAATGTTCATTACCTACTTAAAGCGGAGTTCTGCCTGCAAAAAAAATAAATAAAGTCAGCAACTACAAATACTGCAGCTGCTGACTTTTAAAATAAGGGCACTTACCTGTCCAGGGCACCCGCGATGTCCTCACCTGAAGCGTACCCGTCCCTTGGCTCCGGGTGTAGGAGCCGGCATCTTCAGTAAGGGTAGCAGGAAGTGTGGCTTCACAGCCTGGTTCCCTACTGCGCATGCGTGAGTCGCGCTGCACCCTCTGAATGGTCCTTGCTGTCAGGGCCAATCCTAGGGTCACAGACACCTGGGTGCAGAAATATTTCTGACGCCCCCACATGGGCGTAGTCATCTTACTAACTCCTCCCCTTTACAAATGTTTCTATGGCAACAACTCAAACAGGAAGATGCTCCCCTAAGAAGTCATCGTTAACCTGGGATCCTCCCATGATCTTTTAACAATTAAAGAAAATTAAGGAAGAGAATACACTAATGGGACCTGGAGGGGAGTCTCTCTGATGCATAAAGAAAGGGCTTCTGTTAGAGAGTCTGTTAGAAAAAGCCCCCAGACATACTGCAGACATAGTTCAGGAGATGGTCAGAGACGGCAGACATAGTACAGGAGATGGTCAGAGACTGCAGAAATACTGCAGGTGATGGTCAGAAACTGCAGACATACTACAGGAGACAGTTAGAGACTGCAGACATACTACAGGAGATGGTCAAAGACTGCAGACATACTACAGGAGATGGTCAGAGACTACAGACATGATACAAGAGATGGTCAGAGACTGCAGACATGATACAAGAGATGGTCAGAGACTGCAGATATACTGCAGGAGAGGATCAGAGACTGCGGACATACTACAGGAGACAATCAGAGACTGCAGACATACAACAGGACATGATCAGAGACTGCAGACATACTACAGGAGACAGTCAGAGACTGCAGATCTACGGCCCTCTCACCTGACCCAGCAACGGTTCCTCTGATCAGGAGTCAGCTCACTCTGGGTTGCCCGTGTTGACTCCGCTGGGTAGCGCTCAGGTCTAGATTCTGGCAATTACTCCATTCCTTTCTTCACCAGGGAAGGCGCTAGGCTGTGTGGCTTTCCCTCTGGCAAAGGGCAGCGGGGTTCTCTCTCTCTGATGGCTTCCCCTTAGCAATGTCCTTTCCCTGGAGTCCTGGGTGCACTTTCCCAGGCTCCTGGCTCTCTCTCTCTCTCTCCCCCTCTCTCATTTAGCTGGGCATGCTGTGTGGGCTGCAGTTTACGGGTTACAATGGGGCCGCCAGTCCTCAGAACTACATGTCCCACAATCCTCTTCTCTGCTCCTTTTTTATTGTATTTCTTCCCTGGTCTATATGAAGGAGGGGGAAGAAACATAGTGGGCGGCTGTGCTGGCAAGCGCCGCTCACTAGTACAGCAGCACGGCTGCTCTCTCTCCACTCAGAGACACGGCGCCTCTGATCTCCGGCTGCTTCACTCTCCTCCCCTGACAGGAGGAGGGAGGGGGGATGGGCAGTAAACAAAGAGAGCCCTCTTCCTGTTAACAGCGGCGGCACAGTCTCTCCTCCTCTGATACACTCCTGTCAGTTGCCGACAGAGAGAGCAAGCAGGATGGGGATCCGCAGCACTCGCTACATGTGCTCCGCCTCTGGACACAGACAAGGAGAGGAGGAGGGAGGGGAGCACTCTGGAGCTCCGGCGCCCCCACCTCTGGGGGCCCACTCACCCGCCCAGGATCGGCCCTGCCTGCTGTCTTCTGGAACCTGCGAGGGAGGGGCAGAGGAGGGGCCGGACATATCGTAGTTTGCAGCGGATTCTGCGGCACTCTTTCACTGGAAGTGGGAGCAAATACCTGGATTAGACCGGTATCTGCTCCCCCCTGAAAGGTGCCAAATGTGACACCGAAGGGGGGGGGGAACCAGATCAGCGGAAGTTCCATTTCTGGGTGGAACTCTTTAAGGGCCAAGCCTATTTTTCAGACTCAGTGTTTACAAGTTAAAATCATTTTTTTTTTTTTGCTAGAAAATTACTTAGAACCCCCAAAACATATTTTTTTTCAGACACCCCAGAGAATAAAATGGAGGTCGTTGCAATACTTTATGTCACACCGTATTTGCGCAGCGGTCTCACAAGCGCAATTTTTCTGAAAAAATACACTTTTTTAAATCAAAATATAAGACAACAGTAAAGTTAGCCCAATTTCTTTTTTTTATACTGTGAAAGATAATGTTACGTTGAGTAAATTGATACCCAACATATCATGCTTAAAAATAGCGCCCGCTCAAGGAATGGCGATAAACTTTTACCCTTAAAAATCTCCATAGGAGATGTTTCGAAAACTGGTAACCTGTAGAACTTTTTAGTTACAGAGGAGGTCTAATGCTAGAATTATTGCTCTTGCTCTAACGTTCGCGGCGATACTTCACATGTGTGGTTTGAACACCATTTTCATATGCGGGCACTTATGCGTTTGCTTCTGCGCGCAAGCTCGGCGAGACTGGGTGCTTTAAATTTTTATTATTTAAAATTATATTATATAAAAAAAAATTGGGTCACTTTTATTCCTATTACAAGGAATGTAAACGTTCCTTGTAATAGAAAAAAAGCATGGCCTCTTAAATGCGAGATCATGGGGTCAAAAAGACCTCAGATCTCATATTTACACAAAAATACAATAAAAAAAAAAAATAAATAAAAATAAAAATGTCATATTTTTTTTTTTTTACAAATTTTTTTTTCCCCTTTTAAGAGCCATGGGCGGAAGTGAAGTTTAACGTCGCTTCCACCCTCCAATGCTATGGAGCCGAGCGGGGGCCATCTTTCCCTAACCTGGCATGTAGGCAGTGAGGGGAGCGCACGCGATCGTCTCTGCCGTTACTGACGGCTCCGGAAAGCGGCAACGACAACCAGAGTGCAGCGGGAGAGGGGCCCTCTTCTGCCCCCATAAAAGTAATCACATGGCGAATCCCCTGCTGAGACCACTTTTATCTGAAAGAAGTCCTTTTTAAAAATACCGAGGTTATGGCAGCTAGCTGCTCCCATAACCCCGGTATTTAATGCGGAGTTCCACCCAAAAATGGAGCTTCCGCTTTAAGGGAAGGTGACCCCTTGACATGCCACATTTGGCATGTCATTTTTTGGGGGGGAGCGGAAACACTCTTTTTAGAGGTTTCCAGCTCCCACTTCCTCCCGGGGCACCGCGGCACCAGAAGTAAGTTCACTTCTCCCCCTCCCCATGACTCCAAAGCATCCCCCCATGTTGAGGGCATGTGGCCTGGTACTGATCAGGAGGGAGGGCGCTCTCTTGTCCCCCTCTCTTTTCCTGTGGCCTGCCAGGTTGTGTGCTTGGAATAGGGTCTGGTATGGATTTTGGGGGGACCCCCTATGCCATTTTTTTTTTAAATTTGGCGCAGGGTTCCCCTTAATATCCATACCAGACCCATGCCGTTTTTTTCAATTATTTTTATCTATATTGCCGAGACCCAACAATTCATTACAGCCGTGATCAGTTTTAAATTACTTTTTTTCCTTTAAAAATGTAATTTTGCTGTGGTACTGTTCTAAACACGGGAAAACTGCGCTACTTTTACAGGCATACTATAGACACCCCCCAGGCACGATATTTAAATGAATATTTAATTTTTATTGTTTCTCTTTAAGCATTAAAAAAAAAATCACTGCCCTTGAAAAAAACGGCCTTTTTAAAACTTTTGTTTGTATTACATGTCCCCATACCCAGACCCAGGTCCCTAAACACTTTTTATGGCAATAACATGCATATAAGCCTTTAAAATGAGCACTTTTGGTTTTTCATGTTAGTGTCCCATAGACTCTAACTGGGTTCTGTGGCTTTCGAATTTGCCATGGAACCCCGGCAAATTCGACTTCGAATGTTCATTGTTCGCCAAACATCTGAACAACCTTGGGCTTATGCTAGGGCCGAACCATTCGCCCATCCCTAATTTTGACCAAGAAAAAGCATTGTTAGGGATTATACCAGAAGATACCCTCCCAATTGAAATGCATGTGATGTAGTTGAGATCTATGTATATGGCTCGTAAACTTATATTACAAAAATGGATATCAGAATACTAGACATGTGCACTGCCGAAAAATGTGTTAGTTTTCGTTTCATTTTTTTTTTTTCTAGTTTTTCGGTTCATTCGTTGTGATCGCAATTCATAAATTTGTAGATTCTAAAAAAATCCAAAATTCTAAAAAAATAGTAATTTCGAAAAAATTATCAAAAAAAATCTGAAATTTCAAAAAAAATCTGAAATTCAAAAAATAAATCTGAAATTCAAAAGAAATCGGAAGTTCAGAATTTACAATTTCTTTTCGAATTTCTGATTTTTTTTTTTTTTGAATATCCGAATTTTTTAAAATTTCTGAATTTCCGATTTTTTTCGAATTCACGATTTTTTATGAATTTATGATTTTTTTCGACTACACTCAGATTATTAGAATAATGATTTTTTTCGAATTTATGTTTTTTTTAAAAATTTTTTTTTTAGAGTTTACAATTTTTTACAAATTTACGATTATTTTTCGAATCTTTTTAGAATTTATGATTTTTTTTTTTTTAATTTTACGATTTTTTTTTTTAGAACTTACGATTCTTTTAGAATTTAAGTGAGCCCCCTCTTTTCCTGCGGTCTGCCAGGTTGCGTGCTCGGATAAGGGTCTGGTTTGGATTTTTTTCTTTAAGCATTATTAAAATCACTACTCCCGAAAAAACAGCCGTTTTTAATACTTTATTTTGCATTGATACATGTCTCCTGGGCCAGGACCCGGGTCCCCAAACACTTTTAATGACAATAACTTGCATAGAAGCCTTTAAAATTAGCACTTTTGTTTTTTTATGTTAGTGTCCCATAGACTTTAATGGGGTTCCGCGGCTTTCGAATTTGCTGCGGAACCCCGGCGAATTCGAATGTTCGTTCACCGAACGTCCGAACAACCTCGGACTAATGCTCGGGCCGAACCGTTCGGCCATCGCTAATTTTGACCAAAAAAAAAGCATAGGGATAGCGTTAGGGTTTATACCAGAAGATACCCTCCCAGTTCCAGCATCAGAGCATTCAAATCATTGCGCATCCACCAGCAGCATGTACCTGACACTGTGGTCGAATAGTTCGGGGGGACTCCTCCATCCATGATGGTGGGGCTACAGAAGGAGTAACTGTGGACAAGGAGATGGTGGAATAGGCCGCTTTGGCAGCTGCATTGTAAACAAACTACTCTAAGCCTGAGTGACAGAGAATGAGGAGGATGAGGACGGCTTTGTTATCCACTCCACCAACTCTTCTGAATGTTCTGGCTTAAAGCGGGATTCCGTCCCTGGAAAAAAAAAATTGAAAAGTCAGCAGCTACAAACATTGTAAACACTTTAAATAAGTACACTTACCTGTCCTGGGTGCCCGCAATGTCGGCTGCTCGAGGCCGACCCGTCCCTCGGCTCTCGGGTCCGGGAACCGCCATCCTAGGTAAGGGAAACAGGCAGTGGAGCCTTGTGGCTTCACTGCCAGTTTCCTACTGCACACGTGCAAGCGGCGCGACGCTCTGTGAATGGCCCCGTGGTGTTCTGGGAACACACACAGTTCCCAGAAGGCAATGGGGCCGCTTACCAAGGAGCACAACACGCCGCGGAATAGGAAGAGGCAGATTAGGAAGACTGCCTAGCAACAAGGGTTTAGGTAAGTTTAACATTTTTTTTTTCAAATGTTTTTTTTTTATTTCTTTAGGATTTTTCATGCAATTTTTTTTTTTAGGGTAGCCCTCCACTTTAATAACACGGCCAGCAGGAGAAAAAAAGGACAAGCATGCCCCACGGCCATCTGCAGAGGATGCACCATGTCCACAACCACCACTGCACTGCTTGCCCTCTTTTAGTGACCTGTGAGCCTCTCCTTGGTGGCCTTCCGGACATGATGTATATTTTGTTTTGCAACATCACACTGCACTGTATTGTGTACTGTGTATACCACCAGAAGTGAACTAGAAACAGTACACCACGGAATGCACTGTAGATGTAGGCTACACTGGATGCAGAGTATATAATAAATATAAATAAATAACCTGCTTAATCTAAATCAAGCTATCACTCTGTCCACAGTCAGGAGCATGCTTTCGCCAATCATCATACAGCAATGCACTGCAATCTCGCAGTGTATTATGGGGCGTTCCGTGGCAATTTGCTGCGAACGCCCCATAATGTTCGGTCTTCAGCAAATGGGAGAACACCTGATGTTCGAGTCGAATTTATGTTCGACCCGAACATCAAGCTCATCTCTAATTCTGGCCAATACATGGCTTTTAGCAAATTTTTAATGTCTACTGACTTCCTGTCAGGAGTTCTGGTGTTCGGGGGGCCTTTACCAGACTAAATATACCTGTAGTAGCTTTTTGAAAGCATGATAGTGACTTGCTAAACTGCATTCTAGCTTATGTGTATCAACTGTTTTGTCCTTGCAGGGATCACTGGAGACTGGAAGAACCACTTTACAGTTGCCCAGAATGAATATTTTGATAAAGTGTATCAAGAGAAAATGAAAGATTTAAATATGAAGTTTTTTTGGGAAGACATATGATTTCCGAACACAAGACATCAGCGGAAAGCATCATGTTACTTTTTAATCAAAATGTATTTTTTAAATAATTTTATTGTTTGATTTTTATTAACCACTTGCCGACCGGCTCCTGTACATATACGTCGGCACTTTGAAGATGGATATCTCGGTAACAGGCAGCAGCTGCTGCCACAACCGAGGTATCCATCTCTTCAGGAGCCGGTCGTGTTTGCGATAATGGTGGTCTCTGCAGCAGATTCGCACCCCCCTCCCGCCGCTCTCTCGTGCCCTCCACCGCTTACCGGAGCCGTCGGCAGCGGAAGAGGCGATCGGGACCTGTCCGTGGCCGGGTATGGAGACGAGTGAGGGGAAGATGGCCCCCACCCGTCTCCATACCATGGCAGGGTGGAAGCGACGTCATAACGTCACTTCCGCCCATACGTCTTAAATGGCCATTTTTTCAAAGTCAGTTTTTCAAATAACATTTTTTTTTTTTAGTGCATTTTAGTCCAAATATGAGATCTGAGGACTTTTTGACCCCAGATCTCATATTTAAGAGGTCCTGTCATGCTTTTTTCTATTACAAGGGATGTTTACATTCCTTGTAATAGGATTAAAAGTGACCCAAATTTTTTTATTTTTTTTTAAAACAGTGAAAAAATAAATAAAATCAAGTAAAATAAATAAGAGAAAATTTTTTAAAGCGCCCTGTCCCGACGAGCTTGTGCACAGAAGCGAGCGCATACATGAGTAGCGCCCTCATATGAGAACGGTTGTCAAACCACACATGTGAGGCATCACCGCAATCGTTAGAGCAAGAGCAATAATTCTAGCCCTAGACCTGCTCTGTAACTCAAAACATGCAACCTGTAGAATTTTTTAAACGTCACCTATGGAGATTTTTAAGGGTAAAAGTTTGACGCCATTCCACGAGCGGGTGCAATTTTGAAGCGTAACATGTTGGGTATCTATTTACTTGGGGTAACATTATCTTTCATAATATAAAAAAAAAAATGGGCTAACTTTACTGTTGTCTGATTTTTTTATTTTATTCAAAATGTGAATTTTTTCCAAAAAAAAGTGCGCTTCTACGACCGCTGCGCAAATACGATGTGAAAAAAAGTATTGCAATGACCGCCATTTTATTCTCTAGGGTGTTATAAAAAAAATGAATATATAATGTTTGGGGGTTCTAAGTAATTTTCTAGCAAAAAAAACTGTTTTAAACTTGTAAACATCCAAAATCTCAAAATGAGTGTAGGAATAATGCAATAAACAAAATAAAAAACCTGCTGCTTTCCAGTTTATTCTTAATAACTTTATTGCTTTATACAAGTAGCATTTTCAAACACAATGGGGGTGATTTATTATAGTAGAGCATGTTCTCATTCAATATTTTCACTTACCTTAGAGAATGAGGTGAAACAAAGTGAAAATTCACTTTGCAAAAAAAAATTATTTGCTTTGAGGGCTCGTTTACATGTGAGGTTGGGGGTGGTAAAACTCCACGGTTGAACTACACTTTTACTGCCCACAACCACTACCCCTTTTAGCTACAGAGGCAACCTCCATGCGTCTACACATACAATGATGGTTTGCTTGTAGTCCCAGGAGGAGTTATACCCACACTCAGGGCCGGACTGGCCTACCGGGATACCGGGAGATTTCCCGGTAGGCTGCCTGCCGTGAGGCCGCTTTGAGTTGCGGCTGCAGTGCTCCCCTCTCTCCTGCTCCTCTGTGTCATGGAGCTGGCTGGGTCTGTGTTCGGCGGCGGCGCTGTAACACGGTCCCGCCCTGGCTTGTGTGATAGTAGATAGAATCAGTGTTCCGCCTATCACACGAGCCGGTCTAGGGGGGCGCGACCGTGTTACAGTGCCTCCGCCGAACACAGACCCAGCCAGCTCCGTGATCCACATGAGTAGATGCCCGTACAGTCCGCCCTGTGTGCCTGGATAGGAGGATCGGCGGGGGGCCGCATATAGAGGAAATTGGCTTTCTATATTCCTCCATGCAGCCGCTGAATACTTGCAGGAGGGAGAGGAGGAGAATCAAGCATTCAGCGGCTGCATGGAGGAATATAGAAAGCTAATTTCCTCTATATGCGCCGCCCCCCCCCCCCCCCCCCGCCGATCCTCCTATCCAACTTCTTTTACTGGCCCCCCCAGTTCTCCTTGTGCTCCCTGGCTCCCCCCATGCTCTCCAGCCCCCCCCCCCTCACAGTTCCCTCTACCCCTGTTTTTTCTCCCCCCCCCCCTGCTCTCCAGCTCTCCCCATCCTACTCTAGCCACCATCCCAGTGCTCTTCACTCCCCCAGTGCTCTCCACCCATGTTCTTTCCCCCCCCCAGTGCTCTCCAGCTCTCCCCATCACTCTCCAGCCCCCACCCCAGTGCTCTCCACCCCCCACAGTGCTCTCCAGCCCCCCATTCTCTGCACCCCTGTTCTTTCGTTCCCCCCCCCCCCCCCGTGCTCTCAAGCTCCACCCATCGCTCTCCAGCCCCCCCCCCCTGTGCTCTTTGCCCCTCAAGCTCTCCACCCCTGTTTTTTTTGGCTCCCCCTCCAGTGCTCTCAAGCTTCCCCCCCCAGCACTCTCCGCTCCCCACCCCTGTACTCTCCACTCCCCCCTGCATTTTGCCCCCACCCATGTGCTCTCCAACCCCCACCAGTGCTCTCCAGTCCCCCGTGCTTTCCACTCCTGTTCTTTCTGGCCTCCACTGGTGCTTTCAAGCTCCCCCCATTGCTCTCCACTCCCCCCTGCTCTTTGTACCCCCCAGTGCTCTCCACCCCTGTTTTTCTGCCCCTCCCCCAGTGCTCTTCGCCACCCCACACTCTTAGCCCCCACAGTGCTCTCCACCTCTGTTCTTTTTGGACCCCCAGTGCTCTCAAGTCCCCCCCTCCCAGCGCTCTCCGCTCCCCATCCCTGTGATCTCCACTCCCCCCTGCTCTTTGCCCCCACCCATGTGCTCTCCAACCCCGCCAGTACTCTCTGCTCCCCCTTCTTTCCAGCTCCCACCCAGTGCTCTCCACTTCCCCAGGACCAGAGGACAGGCTGACTGGGGCCGGAAAATGAGGATGGCTGAAGGTGCAGGTGGCCAGGGACTACTCCATCTCACAGCAAACAGATCCTCTGGAAGGAGCACTGTCCCCATCCAAAACGAGAACAGACCCTGCCTGCTGCTGGCCATCATGGATATCCTGCTGGCATGCAAGGTACCGTACCGAGCATCAACAACACACCTTCCCACAGAGAGGGACTGCTGACTGGGCCATGGGGCACAGGAGGGGCTGCAATGATGGGCACAGTGAAGCTGTATTCCTGGGTACAGTGAGACTGCATTCACGGGCACAGTGAGACTGCGTTCACGGCACAGTAAAGCTGCATTTGATGGGCACAGTGAGGCTGCATTGATGGGCACAGTGAGGCTGCATTGATGGGCACAGTGAGGCTGCAATGATGGGCACAGTGAGGCCGCATTCATGGGCACAGACTGCATTCACGGGCATAGTAAAGCTGCATTTGATGAGCACAGTGAGGCTGCATTGATGGGCACAGTGAGACTGCATTCACGGGCAGAGTAAAGCTGCATTTGATGAGCAGTGAGGCTGCATTTGATGAGCACAGTGAGGCTGCATTGATGGGCACAGTGAGGCTGCATTATTGGGCACAGTGAGGCTGCATTGATGGGCACAGTGAGGCTGCATTATTGGGCACAGTGAGGCTGCATTGATGGGCACAGTGAGGCTGCATTTGATTGGTACTGATGAGGCTGCATTTGATTGGTACTGATGAGGCTGCATTTGATTGGTACTGATGAGGCTGCATTTGATGGGCACTGGTGAGGCTGCATTGAGCTCCTGTATCATGTCTGTAGTCTCTGACCATCTCCTGTATCATGTCTGCAGTCTCTGAGGGAGTCTGCAGACGTGTCAAGAGTGGGAGTACCGCCGGGATGGGGGTCAAGGGAGAAGTCAGACAAGTGTGGACTGTGGAGAGGAGACTATAGGATAAAACCAGAGCCACCGAGCTGAAGCCGACTGACTGAGCCCTACACGGTGCACCTGAGAGGAGGTCAGTGACAGCACCGCTAGGCCAGTCTGAAGGGGGGGTCACTGATGTAAGGGGGGAGTGAATACGATAATGTAAGGGGGCACCGATATAAAGCACAGCCTTATATCAGTAACCCACCCCCCCACTTACCTTAGTGTATTCTTTCTGCGGAAGGTGGTCCCCCCCCCCTCCCACGTTCTGAGTTCCTGGGGTCCCCCTTGATGATTGATCACTTACCACTTTTAACTGGAATTTGCTTTTATATATAGGGGCCCTATGTGATTTCATATCTGTCTTATCTATATATAATACACTCTTCAAATGTGCATTTTATGGTTTTCCCTTTCATGAACAAGAAATCAATGACGTTATGCTATTTCGCTGGTTTATTAATGCTGTTGCGGTGGTATAATAATGCTGTGGGGCTGGTATGAAATTTTTTCCAGGGCTGGATGTTATTCCCAGTCCGGCCCTGCCCTTCGGGTGCATGCCAGGCCCTTCGGTCTGGTATGGTTATTAAGGGGAACCCCCTACGCCGAAAAAATGGCGCCCCCCTCTCCTGAACCGTACCAGGCCGCATGCCCTCAACATGGGGGGGTTGGTGCCTTGGGGGAGGGGGGCACCCCAAAGCACCTTGTCCCCATGTTGATGAGGACAAAGGGCCTCTTCCCGACAACCCTGGCCGTTGGTTGTCGGGGTCTGCGGGCGGGGGGCTTATCGGAATCCGGGATTCCCTTTAATAAGGGGGCCCCCAGATCCCGGCCCCCCACCCTATATGAATGAGTATGGGGTACCGTACCCCTACCCATTCACCTTGGGAAAAAAGTGTCAATTAAAAAAAACACACTAGACAGGTTTTTAAAGTAAATTATTAGGCAGCTCCGGGGGTCTTCTTCCGACTTCGGGGGTCTCTTCCATGCTCTCCGTATCTTCTCCCACTCTCGGGTTCTTCTCTGCGCTCTCCGGCGATTCTGCCGGGCTCCTCCGCTATCTTCTGCTCTTTTGCCGCTCTTTTGCTAGTGGAGGAGCCCGGTCTTCTCCCGCTGTCTGGTTCTTTTCCGCTCCGGTTCTTCGTCCAGGCTCCCCGCTATCTTCTTCCAGCTCTTTTGCTAGCGGTGGCCCGGTCGTCTTGTTCTTCTTCTTCTTCTTCTTCTTCGTCATCACCGCTGCCGCTTTCTCCCCTCTTCTTTTCTCTTCTTCCGATGTTGACACGACGCTCTCTCCCGCTGTACTGCCGTCTGCGAGGTGTGTGGCGACTTATATAGGTATGGGGCGTGGTAACTGTGTGATGTCCCCGGGTGACCCCGCCCATTATGACGGCACAGTCCCAGGGCATGCTGGGACTGTGACGACATAAGGGGCGGAGTCACCGGGTGACATCATCCGGTGGCCACACCCCATGCCTATGTAAGTCGCCACACACCTCGCTCTCTCCCGCTGTACCTCAGTACAACGGGAGGGAGCGTTGTTTCAACATCAGAAGAAGAACCGGACAGCGGGAGAAGACCGTGCTCCTCCACTAGCAAAAGAGCGGAAAAAGAGCAGAAGATAGTGGAGGAGCCCGGCAGAAGAGCCGGAGAGTGCGGAGAAGAACCGGAGACTGGGAGAAGATACGGAGAGCGTGGAAGAGACCCCGAAGTCGGAAGAAGACCCCCGGAGCTGCCTAATAAATTACTTTAAAAACCTGTCTAGTGTGTTTTTTTTAATTGACACTTTCTTCCTAGGTGAATGGGTAGGGATACGATGTACCCATACTCATTCACATAGGGTGGGGGGGCCAGGATCTGGGGGCCCCCTTATTAAAGCGGGCTCCCGGATTCCGATAAGCCCCCCCACCCCCTTTCCTGATCGAAAAGGCTGCATGCTCGGATAAGGGTCTAGTATGAATTTTGAGGAGGGACCCCACATCATTTTTTCAGCGTAGGGGGTTCCCCTTCAAATCCATATCAGACCGAAGGGCCTGGTATGCCCCTGGGGGGGAACCCATACCGGTTTTTTATTTAAAATTAGGCGTGCAGTTCCCCCTCAAGATTCATACCAAACAGTGCCGGGCATTGGCGGGGATCCAAGTCGGATCCCCGTTCAATACAGTCTGTACCCTGTTGGGTCGCTATGGAAATAGCAAACCGCAGCTAATCGCACTGTACCAATGCAGCTGATTGCCTGGAGTTAAATTTCACAGAAAAAAAAACATGCTTTTAACTGCGGCAGTATAGCCGTCCGTGTGAAAGGCCCCTAAGGCCCCTTTCACACTGGGGCGTTTTTCAGGCGCTATAGCGCCTGAAAAACGCCCTAAAGAAGTGGCTCTATTCACTCCAGTGTGAATCGGGCTTTCACACTGGAGCGGTGCGCTAGCAGGACAGTAAGGCTCAATTCACATCTATGCATGTTGCTTTTGAGTGTTTCTGCAGTGCTTTTTGTGGTGCTTGCTGCATTTTTGGACTGTCGTTTTTACCATGATTTTTCTGCGATTTGTGTTTTTCTTTTCTTTTTTTTACACTGTATATAGCCAGTTGCTAAGGAGGGGGCCAGGAAGCCGGCCGCCACAACAACCGATGAGTCATCAGCTGACTTCCCGCTCAATTTAAAAAAAAAATCAAGAAAAAAAACAGCATGGGGTCCCCCCCAGGTCCATACTAGGCCCTTGGGTCTAGTATGGATTCGGAGGGGACCCCCCATGCCAAAATTTTTTTTTAAAAATGACGTGGGGGTCCCCCCAAAATCCATACCAGACCCTTATCCGAGCACTCAGCCCGGCAGGTCAGGAAAGGGAGGGGACAAGCGAGCGCCCCCCTCCTGAACCATACCAAGCTGCATGCCCTCAACATGGGGGGATGGGAGTTTTGGGGCGGGGGGGCTCTGTGCCCCCCACCCCAAAGCACCTTGCCCCCATGTTGATGGGGACAAGGGCTTCTTCCCGACAACCCTTGCCCGGTGGTTGTCGGGGTCTGCGGGCTGGGGGCTTATCGGAATCTGGAAGCCCCCTTTAACAAGGGGGCCCCCAGATCCCGGCCCCCCACCCTATGTGAATAAGTATGAGGTACATGGTACCCCTACCCATTCAATTTGTTTTTCTTACCGGCATTTTTTTTTTTACATTGAGCGGGAAGTCAGCTGACAGCTGATGACTCATAGGTTGTTAAGGACGCGGTGGCCGGTTTCCCGGCCCCCCACTTAGCAACCAGCTATATACAGTGTAAAAAAAAAAGAAATAAAAAAAATGCAAATCGCGCTAAAAATGCGGTACTTGCATTTTGGATGCAGGTCCATTGAAATTACAAGCAAAACGCTTCGTTTTGCGGGAAAAAAAGTCCCCGACCCTTTACAAAAACACAGAGGCACAAAAATGCATTGATGTGAACATGTTCCATAGGAACCCATGTTAAAAAAATCCCATGCATTTCTGCAAAATGCATCAAAAAACACATTAGTGTGAATAGAGCCTAAGGCCCTTTTCATACTGGGGCGGGGGGTGTCTGCGGCGTTATTCGGCTGCTAGCGGGGCGGTTTTAACCCCTCTGCTAGCAGCCGAAGAGCTGTTAAATCTGCCCGCAAAACGACGCTGGATCTGCATTTTGCTGGCGGTATCACAGCACTGCCCCATTGATTTTAATGAGGAGGAGCAGTGAGTTCGCCGCTCCAAAGAAGCTGCTGGCAGGACTTTTTGTGATGCCCTGCCAGCGCACCACTCCAGTGTGAAAGGCCTCACTGGAGTGAATAGAGCCTCTTCTTTAGGGTGTTTTTCAGGCCGTAGTGCCTAAAACGCCCCAGTGTGAAAGAGGCCTAAAAAAAGTCCTGCTAGTAGCATCTTTGGAGCGGTGTATAAACCGCTCCTGCCCATTGAACTCAATGGGACAACGCGGCTATACCGCCGGCAAAACGCCACTGCGGTGGCGTTTTGCGGGCGGATTTAACACCTTTTCGGCCGCTAGCGGGGGTTAAAACCGCTAGCGGCTGAATACCGCCGGTAAAGCAGCGCAAAAAATAGAACAGTTTTAACGCTGCCATCCGCACCGCCCCAGTGTGAAAGGGGCCTAAGGCTTCCCTCACACGGACGGACCTTTCAGGTCCGCCTCAGACCTGAATGGACACTCCATAGACCTCTATGGAGGGTCTGATGTCAGTAGTGACATTTCCGCTGACATCCGACCAACTCCAATCCTAAAAAGTGTAACGGAGGAAAAACCTATTTTTCCATCCATATGCGGTTCGGATCGGGTGACGATGGACTCTACGGTCCGTCATCATCCGATCCCTCATAGAGGAGAGCGGCACTCTGACAGGTCTGTCCCTGCACAGTGTCCAGAGACAGACCTGTCATCTGCCTGCCCAGCGGGGATCGACAGAGCGATCCCCCGCTGAGCAGAGCGGGCTCCGTACACAGGGTACAAAGTCCCATCGTGTGTATGAGGCTTAAATATCAGAAATTCAAGTTTTCATATCTTTAAAGGTCACCATACACTGGCCAGTCAGTTAGATCTTCCATAAATTAGATTCAGTGCAAGAGCCTGTTTGATTTTCTACAATTAGAAGTAATTCTTACAGTGCATCTTCCTATTACCGCTTTAGCCTAATGCTCTCTTTCCACTATTTCAACCCCAAAGTTGCGTGATTTACAATGTGCTTTTTCGGCTTGTTTACCACTCTACCAACTTGTCATGCCACTAGGGACTGAAAAGTTGCATCACAAGTTCTACCCCATGATTTACAATGAGTACCCTTCATATGTCTGCGACTTCAAGTCGCAGCAACTTCAAAGTAGTCCCTGCACTACTTTGGTCCCACTTTGATGCGACTTGAGGTCCATAGACCTCAAAAATACACAGGCATTGCTTCAAGTTTTGGCAAAAAGTTGCGGGAAACTCACGGCAAAAAACACGCAACTTTGGGCTTGCAATAGTGGAAACCGAGCCTTAATGTCGTGTCATGCGACTAATTCAAAACATCTGAGAAAAAGTCGCACTGAAGTTGGAACAAAGTAGTGCAAGAACTTTTTCTGGAGTTGCACCAATTAGAACGGGGGAACATTGAAATACATGTGTTTTGACTTGTCCTGCGACTTCACATGTGTCAAGTCGCACAACTCGCAGCACATGCCGTATACACAGCGGGCACACATCTTTATTACAGAAATCCATATTTGGCATGGAAATGAACCACTTGCTTACTGGGCACTTAAACCCCTCTGCTGTCCTGACCAATTTTCAGCGCTGATCCATTCTGAATGACAATTGTGCGGTCATACTTAGCCAAATGTTTTTTGTTTTTTTTAAGTTCCCACAAATAGAGCATTCTTTTGGTGGTATTTGATCACCTGTGTTTTTGTTTTTTTTTGTTCAAACAAAAGAAAAGACAGATTTTTAAAAATAATTTTGTACATTTTTGGATATTTTGATAATAAATTTTGCAAACAGGTAATTTTTCTCCTTCATTGATGTACACTGATGAGGCGGCACTGCTTGGGATCACTGGTGGGCATTGCTAGGTGGCACTGGAAGGTGGTACTGGTGGGCAAAGATGAAGCAGAATTGCCTCTTCCGGACCAATGTCCCTTGCACCTAGGGTTGCCACCTCATCCCTTTATACCCGAACACATATTAATTACACAGGTTCTGTGGCTGATTAAGATGGTAATTAAACTCAATTGGTGCCTTATCTGCATTTAATTAGCCTCAGAACCTGTGTAGTTCAAAGGTGTTCAGGTTTAAAGGGATGAGGTGGCAACTCTACTTGCACCTAAGCCAGTGATCAGCTTTTATTTTTATTCTCATGCTGTCAGCGTGAGTAGAAAAAATAAACAGATCGGCCCTTACTATGATGTGTGATCACCCGAGTCTCAGTGACTCAGTGCGCACGCAGCAGGGATCATACGGGGAGCCCGTCCTATTACAGCCTCCCAGAAATTCAGGTCCACGCTGTGGCCGTCGTTTGGCTATAGCACACACACCAAGTGGTTAATAGAAAAACAGATGCAGATTTCTAGGACTGGCCAAAAATAATATTTAGAGTCAAAGGCAACTGATGACTTTCTATTAAAGGTCTAAATGGGCTATTAACATGCATCACAATTGAACTTAGGAATGTGTCTTTGCAAAGTTTAACTCATTAAAATCCGTTCTTATTTTTGGCTGAGGATAGACTGCAGAGGGATTATAAGTTTTGGGGGATGTCTACACCCCTGATAGGGTGAAGACACCTCCCAAATTTTGCCAATTTCGCATTCAAAATTATTCACTTCCTGTCACAAAGCCAAACAGGAAGTGAGGGTAAAACCCTACCAATGTATGTCCTTGGGGACACACAGGTCAATCTAAATAGTTTCCCTATTCGGGAAATTGCACTCTAGCATTTTGCCATGTATATCCCAAATTATTATGTATCCTGGGGTTTATTTACTAAAAGGTAAATCTACTTTGCAATACAAGTGCACTTAGAAGTGCAGTTGCTGGAGATCCGAGGGGGACATGTAAGGAAAAGAAAAAAACAGAATCTTTGCCTCTACATGACTGGATGATAAAATCACCAATGCTACCCCTCTGTTTTTCATCAACTACACTTGTATTGCAGAAAGGATTTGCCTTTAATAAACTGCAAAATACCTAATAATTTGGGGTGTACACAACAAAGTGCTAGAGTGCAATTTTCATAATGGGGGCACTAGTTAGATTGACCTGTGTGTCCCCAAGGAAAAATATTAGGGTTTTACTCTCACCTCCTGTTTGGCTATGTGTCAGGAAGTGAAGCCAGTTTTAAGAAAAGGGACACAAAGCCCAACCTTTAAAAAAATAAAAATCTTGATTTCCCTCAAATGTCCACAATTAGAATAGGATTGTCTTCAGCTTGATTTTAGTTCAGTGCTTCTCAACCCTGTCCTCAAGTACCCCCCAACAGGCCATGTTTGCAGGTTTTCCTTCATCTTGCACAGGTGCTTTAAATCAGAGTCAATGGCTTTGTATTTTGGACAGCTATTTTAGATAAAATAAAATTTACTAAACATGTCCTGTCAGTGGGGTACTTGAGGACTGAGGCTGAAAACCACTGCTCAAAAGAGAAAATTGAATACTTACCACTCTGAAATGTTACTTTCCTGGTCACTATCCATGGCAGCATACGCACAATCCATGCATGTGCTACCATGAAGGCACCAGGAAAGTAACTTAAAACTAAAAAAAAAAAAAAAAATAATAAAATAATAATAATAATAATAATAATAATGAAAAAGGGATTTGTCCAAGACATGCCAATCAGCCTAGTTAACCTGCAGCTGGGAAATCCATTGCATGAAAAGAACACACATAAAACAAAGAATTTGAAACAATTTTATTGGTCCAAAAAAAACAAAAAACAAAACAGGACTTGGAAAATAAGCAAGGAAAGCAAAATACACACATATTTGAGACACTAACAGAATAGGTTTGATCCTTCTGCAGTGTAAATTAACAATAGTTAAAAAGGAGTGCACCCACAAATGGACATCTGTTAAGGATTAAAACAACATTAGGCACAACATCTTGAGAAAGAATTTTAAAAATAAGGCAGCACAGACAGTTAAATCAAAGTGAACAACGTAAAAACAACAAAAATTGCCAACATAAAAAAGATTTCATGGTAAAATAACCACCACCCAAAAAAAACTAGCAAACCAAAGGAATAAATAAATTGCATAAAAACACATCTGTTTTGCAACAACATAACACACAAAATTCAAATAGAAAATACATGTGTTAGAAACTCAATAAGTACACCCAAATGTACTCTCTTGCCGGCCACACACACTATCTTTGCTCTTTTCAGGGCAAAGTAAAGATTGCTATCTGCAAGCTTTATATAACAGGTTTGTGTGCTAATGAGGCAATTGCAAACACATGGACAGTTCATTAAACGCAAGTTCACCCAATGTAGAGACTGAACTTCAAAGTGGGTACACCTGTTAAGGATGTCCTTAAATTACTAATCCAAAAAAACACACTCTGAGCATGCCCAGAAACATCCAAGTGCTGTTCACACACAAAAAGCACCACCAAAAAAAAAACAAAGTCCCTGAGCATGCCCAGAACAACCCAAATGCAGCTAGCACAAAATAAGCCACCCATTGTCCAAAATTAAGCACATCAACCAGCATGCACCAAAATTACAGATGGGACAAAACACCCCCCAGTCCAGGGGGGCAACTAAAGAGCCTAACATGTTATACAACAAATACCATTGCAGTCTAAGGGAACTGATTTGGCAATTTTACTAGTCCCCACTTGGCTGGCTTATCTTCTAGTTATTGGCCTTAAAATGAGTATGGGGCCCAGGTCCCACCCTAAGGGACATATATCAATGTCACCAATTGGACAACACCAAAAACGAAACAAGGAGAAATGCCTTTAAATATGACAAATTGCTTAAGGGCTAGTTCACACCAATGCAGTGCAGTGCATATTTTATGCATCAAAAATGCATGGAAATTCGCTTATATGGTGTGCAATGGCATAGTTCACACCAGTGCTTGCCGTTCCAGTGCGCTCCAGTTCCAGAAAAAAATTCATTTTTTCTGCACTGGACTGTACTGGAAAGCTGTAAAACGCATCAAAAACGCACTGGAACTTACTTGTCCTTATTTAAGGTTAAGAAAAAAGAGGGGGGAAAAAAGCACTGGACTGCATCAAAAACGCACCAAAAATGCACTGGAACGCATAAAAAACGTGCATGCAGAAAAGCACCTGGAACGCGTCCGGACTGCGTTTCTATGGTGTGAACTGGCCCTAAGGGCCCTAAGGGCAAGATCACACCATAGAAACGCAGTCCGGATGCGTTCCAGGTGCTTTTCTGCATGCACGTTTTTTATGCGTTCCAGTGCGTTTTTGGTGCATTTTTGATGCAGTCCAGTGCTTCCCCCCCTCTTTTTTCTTAACCTTAAATAAGGACAAGTGTGTTGCAGTGCGTTTTTGGTGCATTTAGGTGCGTTTTTGATGCATTTTACAGCGTTCCAGTACAGTCCAGTGCATAAAAATGCAGCATGGTCTACTTTTTTTGGGGGGAACTGGAAACGCACTGGAACTGCAAGCACTGGTGTGAACTATGCCATTGAAAACCATATAACCTACTTTCCGTGCGTTTTTGATGCAGAAAAAAAACGCACTGGACTGCATGTGGTGTGAACTGGCCCTTAAGGAATAAAAGTTATTTAAAACTACTCGCGGCTATAATGAAATGTCGGTCCGGCAATTAGGGATGAGCTGAACACCCCCCTGTTCGGTTCGCACCAGAACTTGCGAACAGGCAAAAAATTTGTTCGAACACACAAACACCTTTAACCACTTGCTTACAGGGCACTTAAACCCTCCTCCTATCCAGACCAATTTTCAGCTTTCAGCGCTGACGCACTTTGAATGACAATTGCGCGGTCATACAACACTGAACTTAAATGAGATTTTTATCATTTTTTCACCACAAATAGAGCTTTCTTTTGGTGGTATTTGATCACCTCTGCGGTTTTTACTTTTTGTTAAAAAAATGTAAAAAACTGAATTTAAAAAAAAAAAATTATATTTTGTTATAAAAAATTTAAAAACGGGTCATTTTTCTCCTTCATTGATGTACGCTGATGAGGCGGCAGTGATGGGCACTGATGGGTGGCAGTGATGGGCACGGATGGGTGGCAGTGATGGGCAGCACTGCCAGGTGGCACTGATTGGCACTACAGGTTGGCATTGATAGGAGGCACTTGTGGGCATTGATAGGTGGCACTTGTTGGCATTGATAGGTGGCACATGTGGACACTGTTAGGTGGCACTTTTAGGTGGCACTGATGAGGCAGATGTGCCTCTTCCACTTGGGGACCGATGTCCCTGACATCCGAGCCGGTGATCGGCTTTTTTTTCTACTCGCGCTATCAGCGTGAGTAAAAAAAAAACAAATACCGATCTTTTGTTTACATCATGTGATCAGCTGTCATTGGCTGACAGCTGATCACATGGTAAAGGGCCGGGAACGGCCCCTTACTTGGATCGGTGATCAGCCGAGTCTCAGTGACTCGGTGATCACAGCGCGCCAGGAGCGTGCATAGGGGAGGCCGTCATATGACGGCTTCCCGGGAATGCAGGTCCGCGCTGTGGCCGTCATTCGGCCATAGCGCGGATGCGTAGTGGTTAAAGTCTATGGGACACGAACATGAATAATCAAAAGTGCTAATTTTAAAGGCTTAGATGCAAGTTATTGTCATAAAAGTGTTTGGGGGCCTGGGTCCTGCCCCAGGGGACATGGATCAATGCAAAAAAAAGTTTTAAAAACGGCCGTTTTTTCAGGAGCAGTGATTTTAATAATGCTTAAAGTGAAACAATAAAAGTGTAATATCCCTTTAAATTTCGTACCTGGGGGGTGTCTATAGTATGCCTGTAAAGGAGCGCATGTTTCCTGTGTTTAGAACAGTCTGACATCAAAATGACATTTCAAAGGAAAAAAAGTCATTTAAAACTACTCGCGGCTATTAATAATTTGCCGGTCCAACAATACACATAAAAGTTCATTGATAAAAACGACATGGGAATTCCCCACAGGGGAACCCCGAACCAAAATGAAAAAAAAAAAATGATGTAGGGGGTCCCCCTAAATTCCATACCAGGCCCCTGCATACATCACACAGCTCTCCCAACATGAAGATCTCACAGGATGGATGTCAGCTTTCTTCCATTGTGTTATATCTTCCCTTGGGTCACTAACCATTGGTATTTATGGTCGGACGGTCCCTTCGATTCCACGTTGTGAGCGCCATTAGCGTCTAACATCCAAGTACATTGTTGGGTACAGCTGACATCCTGCCTTTCTAAAGGAGACATCTGCCTGTTTTTTCCAGCATTTGGTAAGGAGGCCTTCTGTGTGGTGACGGGTCACTCAAGTTTGCTCTTTTCACGAAGGTGGCATTTTGTCCTTTCCTGGTCACAATGTTGGGGCACTCTGCTTCTATTGTGCACAATTCAAAGTCTTTATAGTATCACACTATGATATATTTTATTTTTGATTTATACCGATATCCGCGTACCTGCTTTGAGTAGATTCTACACGTTTTGGTTCAAAGTACAAGATCTACAACCCAGGCTGGGGTTACGGCCATCTGCAAGTTTTGGCTTGCTATCTGTTAAGCTTGTATTTCACATGGTGTTAATTTTATGCTGATTCAATTGACTGGTGAACTACCATCTACATCGTTGGTGCAATATTGGGACTTTTTTCATATATTTAATTTATTCATTTTCTTCACTGTGGACGTTATCTAGCGCGATTCTATCTTTTTTTATGGATATTAAGGGGAACCCCGGGCCAAAATAAAAAAATGGTGTGGGGTCCCCCTCAAAATCTATACCAGACCCTCCAGGTCTGGTATGGATTTTAAGGGGAACCCCGCGCCAAAATTGTTTTAAAAAATGGCGTGGGGTCCCCCCAAAAATCCATACAAGACCCTTATCTGAGCACGCAACCTGGCTGGCCGCAGGAAAAGAGGGGAGGACGAGAGCGCCCCCCCCTCCTGAAACGTACCAGGCCACATGCCCTCAAAATTGGGAGGGTGCTTTGGGGTAGTTGATGGGGACAAGGCCCTCATCCCCACAACCCTTGCCCGGTGGTTGTGGGGGTCTTCGGGCAGGGGGCTTATCGGAATCTGGAAGCCCCCTTTAACAAGGGGATCCCCAGATCCCGGCCCTCCCCCCTGTGGGAAATGGTAAGGGGGTGCCCCTACCATTTCACAAAAAACTGTCAAAAATGTTAAAAATGACAAGAGACAGTTTTTGACAATTCCTTTATTTAAATGCTTCTTCTTTCTTCTATCTTCTATCTTCCTTCGGTTTCTTCCTCCATCTTCTTCTTCTTCTAGTTCTTCTGGTTCTTCCTCCGGTGTTCTCGTCTGGCATCTACCTCCGTGGCATCTTCTTATCTTCTTCTCCTCGGGCCGCTCCACATCCATGATGGCATGGAGGGAGGCTCCCGCTGTGTGACGCTTCTCCTCTTCTGAAGGTTCTTAAATAACGGGGGGGGGTGGAGCCACCCGTGACCCCGCCCCCTCTGACGCATGGGGACTTGACGGGGACGGGGTTACGTAACGGGTCACCGGGTGGCCCCGCCCCCCGTTATTTAAGAACCGTCAGAAGAGGAGAAGCGTCACACAGCGGGAGCCTCCCTCCATGCCATCATGGATGCGGAGCGGCCCGAGGAGAAGAAGGGAAGAAGACGCCGACGCCGCGGAGGAAGATGCCGGACGAGAACACCGGAGGAAAAACCAGAAGAACCAGAAGAAGAAGATGGAGGAAGAAACCGAAGGAAGATAGAAGAAAGAAGAAAGAATATAGAAGAAAGAAGAAGCATTTAAATAAAGGAATTGTCAAAAACTGTCTCTTGTCATTTTTAACACTTTTGACAGTTTTTTTATGAAATGCTAGGGGTACTTTTGTACCCCCTTACCATTTCACACAGGGGGGAGGGCCGGGATCTGGGGGTCCCCTTGTTAAAGGGGGCTTCCAGATTCCGATAAGCCCCCCGCCCGCAGACCCCCACAACCACCGGCCAAGGGTTGTGGGGATGAGGCCCTTGTCCTCATCAACATGGGGACAAGGTGTTTTGGGGGGCTACCCCTAAGCACCCTCCAAATGTTGAGGGCATGTGGCCTGGTACAGTTCAGGAGGGGGCGCTCTCTCGTCCCCTCCTATTTTCCTGTGGCCTGCCAGGTTGCGTGCTCGGATAAGGGTCTGGTATGGATTTCTAGGGGGACCTCAGGCAATTTTTTTTATTTTGGCGCGGGGTTCCCCTTAAAATCCATACCAGACCTGAAGGGCCTGGTATGGATTTTTAGGGGGACCCCACGCCATTTTTTTATTTTTTTTGGCGTGGGGTTCCCCTTAATATCCATACCAGACCTGAAGGACCTGGTTTTGAATTTCGGGGGAACCCCACAAATTTTTTTTTCTGAATTTTTTGTTTTCTTAATGCTGTTTTTATCAATGAACTTTTATGTGTATTGCCGAACCGACATTTCATTAGAGCCGCACAAAGTGAACCAGTGTTAAAAAAAAAAAAAAAAAAGTCTAGAGGTGCACCCGTTCAACCTATTCAAATGCTTTTACGTTGCCTGACATTTACTAATATTTTGCCGGCGCAGTGAACCGAAGTATTTGAACAAGCGCAAATGCCGTTTGAGCACGCGCAGTGTATAAATTCACCTCCCGCAGTTTAAATGTATTTGCCGGCGCTGCCGGCTTGTTCAGAGAAAGTCACTTTCTCATTCTATTTTGGCTATATTTGTGACTTGGACAGTTAGTACTACACTTCCCCACATCACCCCACAACACCCCCATATTATTGGCACTTCCAGCTTGTTTATATTTGAGTTAAAGATGCCGTGCACCAGGTCTATAGTGGCGTACAGATCACCTCTTCCCATGCGCTGGGAAGAGAATAGTAAATGGGGGATCACGCTGTGTTACCGGCGCAAATGCTTTGTAAATACGAAAATGTTATTTGCGCATCGGCGTGCACCGCAAGTCATGGTGCAAATGCTTCGTAAATCAGCCCCATAGTCTTTTCCCTTGTTTGAATCCTCTATGCAACGGGACAAGAAAGTCTCCCCTCTTCTGCATTGCTAGGGGCAATGGCCAGCAGGTTAACCGTGAAGGTGGATCTCAGTGGGACCTCCAAATGTAGCGGTGCCCTCGTGGGGTTGCTGCGTGTTTCAACATCCACACATTTCACCCTGCTGGTTAAACATGCATTTTGGCACACTTTCCCAGACAATGAACAGTCTCTTGCTTGTTTTTGTTGTTTTTATTAGGGGATTAAACTCGGATGGGGAAAAGGGACATGGGATGCCCAGATAATGAATAAAAGTAGTTGAGTCTAGATCTGACAGTCTCTTCCTATGCACATGTCCAGCACACTACTTGAGATCACTTGCTTCACTTCACTGTCCAAATCTAGATTCCTGTCACGATTAACACATGGCTAGGCCTCACTCTGAATAAGTCCTGAGGTTTTCCTGATAGCTCATTACAAGCAGGGATTTGCTGTCCCCTTTTGTGGTAGCAACCATTTTAAATGAGAAGAATAAATGTGCTAACTGACACTTGGTAGACTACTGATCCCAGCACATCCGATGCAAATCCTGCCAGCTTTCCTGGCTGCAGCGACTTGACTTCACAACAACCCCACAGTCTCTCCCTCTGGCTCCATATCCAACTCCTGGCATGTGTCTTCCAGAGCTTCCTACTGTGCTTTTCACTCACCGACCCTGGCATGGATCCCTCCTGAATGACTTGCTTGGATGTGCTACCAACTGTCCTCTTTCCTGCTCTTGTTCCAGGACACCTCTGTATGACCATGTAGAGAGAGGCTCCCTCTTAACTCCTGAGCTCCTGATCTAACAAACACCCCCAGAAAGGGGGTTCCTTCAGACCTCGACAGTCTAACACTCCATCATTCAGTTCAACCACCCGACAACTCTTCCCACAGCAGGGTCAGGGCTCCCACATGCACCCAATGTCACTCCAGCTCTCCCCATGTCTCTCTCTCACTTACCTGCCCCCAGATCAAAACAAACCGGTCTAGCTCTACAGCTAGGCCTGCCTAAATTTAGCTGCACTGGCAGTATACACAAAAACCACTACACTAGCGCCTACCTAAAAGAAAAGGGTGCTACACAATGCAACTTCTCCTTCCTCTCTCCAGTCTTCACTCCCCTGCAGTGCTGCGCTGAAACTGAGCTGTGCCAGCTCTCTATCGCTTCCTGCAGGCTGGAGGGAGGAAAACACCCAGGCCTCTCTCCAGCTATTTTAGGAAGCCACAGTCCACTCTAAATTATGTGTCTAGTTTTAAAGTGGACTGAAAAACAGACACATGATTCAAACCCCTACTGAATACCCCCCTCCGAGTTGAAAAGTTACATAGAGGTAAGGGTTTCAGGCGATAGCAAAACATGGCATATTAAAATCAATTTCAAACAGGAAGAAATTTATAAGTGTACTCGTCTCTTTCTCGGCGCCGCTCACAGTCACACTCAGTCCCGCCCTATGATGGACATAACACAGGTCCAATGGCGGGACTGGGCGGGACTGTAAGTGGCGCTGAGAAGAGCCGAGTACACTCGGCTATGTGTATCTCGGCTCCGCCCAGTCACTGTGATCTCGGCGGCGCTCGTTCAGCTCCGCCGAGTCACTGCGAACTCCGCGGCGCCATATTTAAATCTACACGCTATGTGTATGTCGGCGGCGATCGCTCTCATCGATCACAATTAGCGGGGATCGGCGTATAACACGCACCCACAATTTTCCTCTGATTTTAAGGGGAAAAAAGTGCGTGTTATACGCCGATAAATACAGTATCTTCTCTAAACGTGCATATCCACTTGGATTGAACTGAATTCACATTCCTTCTCTGCAACTAATAGTTCCAAATAAAATGCCCAATAGCAAAAGAAGAGGTGGGACAATTGTATGTTGGACTTTAGCTGCTATATAAGAAAGGAGTAAAGTAGCAGCACAGCTCAGATTGCAGAGGCTTGCTACAAAGTACAAGATCCTGGCACAGTAGGAGAATACAACTTTAACAAACAAAGCTCTTTTATCCATAACTGGTGACCGGAGTACAGAAGGTAATCTCTGCTAATTTATTCTCCTTTACCTTTAGATGGGGATGTATGTTTTTTTTTTAATTTGAAGGACAACGTATTAAAGAAATGTATATGCTATTTTAGAATAAAATTATTTTGAATGAATAAAGGAAAATGCAACCCCCAAACATCACGTTTTCGTGTAATTGGCACTGATTATTTTCCCTGAAGTGACTTTAATCTTGCAAGGTTTATCCAGCTTGAACCCTGCAGTGAGGGAGGCAGCGATCACCTCCAGATTACTGCACCTCTTTTTGCAGGAGTACTTTAATTAATATCCAAGGAGGGGTGGACGTCTTTTGGTGGAAGTGATGATTGATTGATTCTTTTATTTTGGGTGGAGTGTGGACGCTTTAAGTTTTAATATTGTTTGTGTCTGGCTGGGGCAGTGAACCTTGTCTATATATCCTATTTATCATGTCATTGGGGCAGAAAGGGAGGAAATGCTACATTTTCCATGAATAGAGGGTACATTTTACAATGGGGAGAGTTGTTCTGGTGATAACTAAGAGGGTTCCCTGCTCACTTTCAATATATTTTGCCTCAGATGTTGTAATACAGTATTTCCTACGCATTACTATTGTTTATTTTGCACCATAGATGACTTTTGCTGCTCTGAAAAATATTGGGTCCCAACCAAATTTAAACTAATGGGACTTTAACCAGTTGACCTCAGGAAAAACAACCCCCCCTTCATGACCAGGCCATTTTTTGTGATACGGCACTGCATTCCTTTAACTGACTATTGCATGGTCATGCAATGCTGTACCCAAATAAAATGTATGTCCTTTTATCCCACAAATAGAAATTTATTTTTATAGTATTTGATCACTACTGCGTTTTTTTATTTTTTGCACTATAAACAATAAAAGACAGACAATTTTGAAAAAAAAAACAATATTTTTTACTTTCTGCTATAAAACATATCCAATAACAAAAATGATAAAATTTAGGCCAATATGTATTCTGCTACATATTTTTCGTAAAAAAAAATTCCCAATAAACGTATATCGATTGGTTTGCGCAAAAGTTATAGCATCTACAAACTATGGTATATATACTGGAATTTTTATATTATTATTTTTTTATTTTATACTAGTAGTGGCGCCAATCAGCGTCTTATAGCGGGACTGTGATATTGCAGCAGACAATCGGACACTAACTGACACTTTTGACACTTTGTGGGAACCAGTGACACTTAAAAGAGCGAACAAAAGTCCCTGGATGGCTTAACTCCAATGTAAAAATGCATATAAAAGCAAAGGAGAAGGCCTTCAAAAAATACAAGGCTGAGGGATCATCATCAGCATTCAGATTTTACAAAGAATGCAACAAATGTAAGGGTGCAATTAGGGCGGCTAAGAACGCGAAAGACACATAGCTGAGGAAAGCAACATTTTATATAAACAGTAAAAAAGGGAGGACAGACCATATTGGCCCTTAAAGAATGAACAAGGAAATCTGGTTACAGAGGATGGGGAGATGGCGAAGGTATTAAATTTATTCTTCTCCTCAGTATTCACGAGGGAATCGGGGGGCTTCAGTAACCAAAACTGCAGTGTTTATGCTCGTGACACATCACAGTTAGCCTAACATCAATAGTATGATAAGGGACTATATACAAGATTTTAGTAAAGAAAACCGTAGGGATGAGCCGAACACCCTCTGGTTCGGTTTGCAGCAGAACATGCGAACAGGCAAAACATTTGGCAGAACACACAAACACCATTAAAGTCTATGGGACAACGAACATGAATAATCAAAAGTGCTAATTTTAAAGACGTGTATTCCCCTTAATATTCAAAGGGCCTGAAAAAGGACTGGGGGGGACCCCATGCCGTTTTTTTTAATGAGTTTTATCTATGTTGCCGAGACCCGACAATTCATTACAGCCGCGAGCAGTTTTCAATGACAATTTTTCCTTTAGAAATGTCATTTTGCTGTGGTACTGTTCTAAACACGGGAAAAAAGCGCGACTTTGCAGCCATACTATAGACACACCCCAGGCACAATATTTAAAGGAATATTTAATTTTTATTGTTTCACTTTAAGCATTAAAAATCACTGCTCCCAAAAAAACGGCTGTTTTAAATAAAAAAATTGCATTGATACATGTCCCCTGGGGCAGGACCCGGGTCCCCAAACACTTTTTATGACAATAACTTGCATATAAGCCTTTAAAATTAGCACTTTTGATTTTTCATGTTAGTGTCCCATAGACTTTAATGGTGTGCCAGCAGCTATTGAATTTGCCGCGAACACCGCATATTGTTCGCTGTTCGGAGAACAGTCGAACACCCAATGTTCGAGTCGAACTTATGCTCGACTTGAACATCGGGCTCATCCCTAGAAAATTATATCATTAGCAGTAATCAGCATGGATTTATGAAGAATTGTTCTTGCCAAACCAATCTATTAACCTTCTATGAGGAGGTGAGCTGCCGTCTAGATAAAGGGAGGCCCGTAGACGTGGTGTATCTGGATTTTGCAAAAGCATTTGACACAGTTCCCCATTAATGTGTACTGTACAAAGTGGCATGGACCATAGGGTGAGTACATGGATTGAATACTGGCTATAAGGGCGAGTTCAGAGGGTAGTGATAAATGGGGAGTACTCGGAATGGTCAGGGGTGGAAAGTGGGGTCCCCCAGGGTTCTGTGCTGGGACCAATTCTATTTAATTTGTTCATAAACGACCTGGAGGATGGGTCAAACAGTTCAGTCTCTGTATTTGTGGACAATACTAAGCTATGCAGGGCAAAAACTTCTCCGCAGGATGTGGAAACCTTGCAAGAAGATCTGAACAAATTAATGGGGTGGGCAACTACATGGCAAATGAGGTTTAATGTGGAAAAATGTAAAATAATGCATTTGGGTGGCAAAAATATGAATGCAATCTACTCACTGGGGGGGGAGAACCTCTGGGGGAATCAAGGATGGAAAAGGACCTGGGGGTCCTAGTAGATGATAGGCTCCGCAATAGCATGCAATGCCAAGCTGCTGCTAACAAAGCAAACAGAATATTGGCATGCATTAACCACTTCAGCCCCGGAAGGTTTTACCCCCTTCCTGACCAGAGCACTTTTTACAATTCGGCACTGCGTCGCTTTAACTGCTAATTGCGCGGTCATGCAATGCTGTACCCAAACGAAATTTGCGTCCTTTTCTTCCCACAAATAGAGCTTTCTTTTGATGATATTTGATCACCTCTGCCGTTTTTATTTTTTGCGCTATACACGGAAAAAGACCGAAAATTTTGAAAAAAAATGATATTTTCTAATTTTTGTTCTAAAAAAAATCCAATAAACTCAATTTTAGTCATACATTTAGGCCAAAATGTATTCGGCCACATGTCTTTGGTAAAAAAAATGTCAATAGGTGTATATTTATTGGTTTGCGCAAAAGTTATAGCGCCTACAAACTAGGGTACATTTTCTGGAATTTACACAGCCTTTAATTTTTGACTGCCTATGTCGTTTCTTGAGGTGCTAAAATGGCAGGGCAGTACAAAACCCCCACAAATGACCCCATTTCGGAAAGTAGACACCCCAAGGAATTTGCTGAGAGGCATGTTGAGCCCATTGAATATTCATTTTTTTTGTCCCAAGTGATTGAATAATGACAAAAAAAAAAAAATACAAAAAGTTGTCACTAAATGATATATTGCTTACACAGGCCATGGGCATATGTGGAATTGCACCCCAAAATACATTTAGCTGCTTCTCCTGAGTATGGGGATACCACATGTGTGGGACTTTTTGGGAGCCTAGCCGCGTACGGGGCCCCGAAAACCAATCACTGCCTTCAGGATTTCTAAGGGCGTACATTTTTGATTTTACTCCTCACTACCTATCACAGTTTTGAAGGCCATAAAATGCCCAGATGGCATAAAACCCCCCCAAATGACCCCATTTTGGAAAGTAGACACCCCAAGCTATTTGCTTTGAGGCATGTTGAGTCCATGGAATGTTTTATATTTTGACAAAAGTTGCGGGAAAGTGACAAATTTTTTTTTTTTTTTTGCACAAAGTTGTCACTAAATGATATATTGCTCACACAGGCCATGGGCATATGTGGAATTGCACCCCAAAATACATTTAGCTACTTCTCCTGAGTATGGGGATACCACATGTGTGGGACTTTTTGGGAGCCTAGCTGCGTACGGGGCCCCGAAAACCAATCACTGCCTTCAGGATTTCTAAGGGCGTACGTTTTTAATTTTACTCCTCACTGCCTATCACAGTTTCGGAGGCCATGGAATGCCCAGGTGGCACAAACCCCCCCAAATGACCCCATTTTGGAAAGTAGACACCCCAAGCTATTTGCTGAGAGGCATGGTGAGTATTTTGCAGCTCCAATTTGTTTTTGAAAATAAAGAAAGACGAGAAAAAAAATTTTTTTTTTCTTTTTTCAATTTTCAAAACTTTGTGACAAAAACTGAGGTCTGCAAAATACTCACTATACCTCTCAGCAAATAGCTTGGGGTGTCTACTTTCCAAAATGGGGTCATTTGGGGGGGTTTTTTGCCACCTGGGCATTCCATGGCCTCCGAAACTGTGATAGGCAGTGAAGAGTGAAATCAAAAATTTACGCCCTTAGAAAGCCTGAAGGCGGTGCTTGGTTTTCGGGGTCCCGTACGCGGCTAGGTTCCCAAAAAGTCCCACACATGTGGTATCCCCGTACTCAGGAGAAGCAACAGAATGTATTTTGGGGTGTAATTTCACATATTCCCATGGCATGTTTGAGCAATATATCATTTAGTGACAACTTTGCGCTAAAAAAAATTAAAAAAATAAAAAATTGTCTCTTTCCCGCAACTTGTGTCACAATATAAAATATTCCATGGACTCAACATGACTCTCAGCAAATAGCTTGGGGTGTCTACTTTCCAAAATGGGGTCATTTGGGGGGTTTTGAACTGTTCTGGCATTTTATGCACAACATCTAGAAGCTTATGTCACACATCACCCACTCTTCTAACCACTTGAAGACAAAGCCCTTTCTGACACTTATTGTTTACATAAAAAAATAATTTTTTTTTGCAAGAAAATTACTTTGAACCCCCAAACATTATATATTTTTTTTAAAGCAAATGCCCTACAGATTAAAATGGTGGGTGTTTCATTTTTTTTTTTCACACAGTATTTGCGCAGCGATTTTTCAAACGCATTTTTTGGGGAAAAAACACACTTTTTTACATTTTAATGCACTAAAACACACTATATTGCCCAAATGTTTGATGAAATAAAAAAGATGATCTTAGGCCGAGTACATGGATACCAAACATGACATGCTTTAAAATTGCGCACAAACGTGCAGTGGCGACAAACTAGATACATTTTTAAAAGCCTTTAAAAGCCTTTACAGGTTACCACTTTAGATTTACAGAGGAGGTCTACTGCTAAAATTACTGCCCTCAATCTGACGTTCGCGGTGATACCTCACATGCATGGTGCAATTGCTGTTTACATTTGACGCCAGACCGACGCTTGCGTTCGCCTTAGCGCGAGAGCAGGGGGGACAGGGGTGCTTTTTTTTTTTTTTTTTTTTTTTCTTTATTATTATTATTTTTTTATCTTATTTTTAAACTGTTCCTTTCATTTTTTTTTTTTTAAATCATTTTTATTGTTATCTCAGGGAATGTAAATATCCCCTATCATAGCAATAGGTAGTGACAGGTACTCTTTTTTGCAAAAATTGGGGTCTATTAGACCCTAGATTTCTCCTCTGCCCTCAAAGCATCTGACCACACCAAGATCGGTGTGATAAAATGCTTTCCCAATTTCCCAATGGCGCTGTTTACATCCGGCGAAATCTAAGTCATAAAATGCTCGTAGCTTCCGGTTTCTTAGGCCATAGAGATGTTTGGAGCCACTCTGGTCTCTGATCAGCTCTATGGTCAGCTGGCTGAATCACCGGCTGCATTTTCAGGTTCCCTGTTGAGACAGGAGAGCCAGAGAAAAACACGGAAGACGTTGGGGGGGGGGGCATTCCCTCCCACTGCTTGTAAAAGCAGTCTAGAGGCTAATTAGCCGCTAGGATTGCTTTTACATGAAAGCCGACCGCTGGCTGAAAAGAATGATACCAAGATGATACCTAAACCTGCAGGCATCATTCTGGTATAACCACTCAAAGTCGTGAATGGCGTACCTGAAGACAAAAAAATGGTTAACAATAAAGCACAGTAAACGGTAAGGTATAAAAAATTGCATACCTGAAAAGCAAACATGATAAAACATAACAACAATAAAACATTGCAGAATAGAATACAGTAAAAAAGAGCAGAACAATAGAGAGAATAGAGAGAGAGAGAACAATAAAACGCCAACTATTTTTTTTTTTTTTTATATTTTTGTATGTGTGTTTTTTTTGTTTTTTTTTACACTTTTTTTTGTAACTAACTTTTATAACTGTAACCGGTTCCAGGTTCGGGTCTCTCAAAATGCGATGGCATCTTGGGAGACCCTGTGAAAGTGTGCTCAGTCTGTGGAATGCTGTACCCTACGCTAATACTCAACTAGTGAATGGTAGCGTTCAAAACATTCACCAATGCAAAGACCAGGATTGTCAGGACAGGAGGGACAATAATAGCGGGTGTCACGCCTATATCCGCGCTTGCTGCAGACACGACATCTTTTTTGGGGGGGTTCGCTGGGTAGGGGTACTCGGGAGGACATAAAGAAAATGCCTCTCATGCAGCCGACTGCATTTGGTTGGGGATGTGAATGGGGGAAGTACGGGCGCTGCAGAAGCGGTGGGTTCCCAATTAGGATTGGCGAATGCAGCAGGAAGGGCATTATGGGCACGACGGGCCTGTGTTTGTCTTTTTGGTGGCAGCGGGACACTACTTGTGCTTGCAACCTCACCAGCTTGAACTGCACTTATGGGACTCGCCACGTCACCAAGTGTTACTGCAGTGCTGGTTTGACTACGACCGGGGTGTACTAGGCCGCTGGTGCTTGCCAGTTCACCAAAATGCTACAAAAAAAACTGTTAGCGATCGCAGGGATCAGGCCTGACTCTGCGAACGCTGCAGTTATGCGTTTAGTGTTTTGTAAGTGTCAGTGATCGATCGATACTGCACTTGGGTGGGCTGGGCTGGGCCGGGCGGAGGGGCAAAACGCAGGTGCTAGCAGGTATCTGGGCTGATCCCGCTAACACTGCGTTTGTGGGAACCCTAAACTGCTGGGGACGCTAGTATAGATCTGATCAGATCAGATATTGATCCGATCAGATACTATACCACTAAGGGAGGTGTATGCTGCGTGCGTGGGTGTTAGTGGTACTGGCGCTAACCTGACGCTGCCTGGGGCTGGTGCTTGCCAGTTCACCAAAACGCTACCAAAAAAACTGTTAGCGATCGCAGGGATCAGGCCTGACTCTGCGAACGCTGCAGTTATGCGTTTAGTGTTTTGTAAGTGACAGTGATCGATTGATACTGCACTTGGGTGGGCTGGGCTGGGCGGAGGGGCAAAACGCAGGTGCTAGCAGGTATCTGGGCTGATCCCGCTAACACTGCGTGTTTGGGAACCCTAAACTGCTGGGGACGCTAGTATAGATCTGATCGGATCAGATATTGATGCGTTCAGATACTATACCACTAAGGGAGGCGTATGCTGCGTGGGTGTTAGCGGTACTGGCGCTAACCTGACGCTGCCTGGGGCTGGTGCTTGCCAGTTCACCAAAACGCTACCAAGAAAACTGTTAGCGATCGCAGGGATCAGGCCTGACTCTGCGAACGCTGCAGTTATGCGTTTAGTGTTTTGTAAGTGACAGTGATCGATCGATACTGCACTTGGGTGGGCTGGGCCGGGCCGGGCGGAGGGGCAAAACGCAGGTGCTAGCAGGTATCTGGGCTGATCCCGCTAACACTGCGTTTTTGGGAACCCTAAACTGCTGGGGACGCTAGTATAGATCTGATCGGATCAGATATTGATCCGTACAGATACTATACCACTAAGGGAGGCGTATGCTGCGTTCGTGGGTGTTAGCGGTACTGGCGCTAATCTGACGCTGCCTGGGGCGACGCATATCACCGCCGGGCGATCAGGGGGCTAAACCTTTATTCGGTAATAAACGGCGGGTGCCCTGACACTATAAAAAATAAACGAACTAACCAGCGTCACCCGTAACGGTTATACGGTGATCAGTGGTGAAAGGGTTAACTAGGGGGCAAGCAAGGGGTTAAAACATTTATTAGGTAGTATATGGGGGTCCCTGATGCTATAAAACGCTGACGGTGAACCTCAATATTTACGTCCCTAACTAGCGTCACCAGCGACACTAATACAGCGATCAGAAAAATGATTGCTTAGCAACACTGGTGACGGGGGTGATCAAGGGGTTAAAACTTTATTAGGGGGGGTTAGGGGGGTATCCTAGACCTAAAGGGGGCCTAACACTCACTGCCCTAACACTGTAACTGTCATAAAATGACACCAATACAGTAATCAGAAAAAAAAAAAAAAAAAAAAAAAAAAACCTGCTTGGTGTCAGTTTGTGACAGGGGGGGTGATCGGGGGAGGATCGGGGGGCGATCAGGGGGGGGATCGGTGTGTAATGTGTGCCTGGCATGTTCTACTGTGTGTGTGTTGTGCACTCACATTACAGTCTTCTCTCCTCGGCCCGGAACGGAAAATATAGAGCCGAGGAGAGATGACATCATTTCCTCTGCCTCTGTGTACAATACAGAGGCAGGGAAATGATCCCATTGGCTGGGAGCGATCGGGAGGGGGGGGCCACGAATGGATGGCCTCCCCCTCACCACCGATCGCCGATCGGACCCCCCACCCGCGGGCAGGCAAGGACGTACAGGTAAGCCCTTTTGCCTGCCCGTGCCGCTCTGTCGACGTACATCGTCGTGCGGCGGTCGGCAACTGGTTAAAAAGGGGATTAACTCAAGAGATAAAATGATAATTCTCCCACTCTACAAGACTCTGGTCTGGTCTCACCTGGAGTATGCTGTCCAGTTCTGGGCTCTGGGCAGGAAGGATGTACTGGAAATGGAGCGAATACAAAGAAGGGCAACAAAGCTAATAAAGGGACTGGAGGATATTAGTTATGAAGAAAGGTTACGAGCACTGAACTAATTCTCTCTGGAGAAGAAACGCTAGAATAGGGATAAAACTTTTCCGAGGAAGGGAGTTTAATAAGACACGTAGCCATTCATTAAAATGAGAAGAAATGAGGTTTAACCTTAAACTGCGTAGAGGGTTCTTTACTGTAAGAGCGGCAAGGATGTGGAATTCCCTTCCACAGATAGTGGTTTCAGTGGGGAACATAGATAGTTTCAAAAAACGATTTGATAAGCACCTGAACGACCACAACATACAGGGATATACAAAGTATATCAACCTCAAGCTCACCTACTATGTAACTATGTATTATATTGATCAGTGCTAAAAATATGCCACCGGGCCATTCACAAAAGCACAGCACACATGTGCAGTAGGGAACTGGTTGTGAAGCCACAAGGCTTCACTGCCGGTTTCCCCTACAAGGAATGGCAGGGGGTAGCACCTGAGAGCCAATTGAAAATTTGGTTGGGGTGCCGACACTGCGGGATCCCTTGACAGGTAAGTGCCCTAATAATAAAAATCAGCAGCTACAGTATTTGTAGCTGCTGACTTTTAATTTTTTGGTGAGGGGGGCTGGAGCTCCTCTTTATCATATATACATATATGTATACTTAAGCTGGCCTTAGAAGAATTCCATTCGTAAGATGTCATTTTCAGAACTTTGGATTATCCAAGAGTTAAATGGGACAGTTAACAAATTAACAAATGGTTTCAACCAGAATAAGTGAAAAAAAAAAATCATGGGGCAAGGATGGAAATTTGTTAACAAATCTAATGGGAATACATTTCTAATTGTTGAATTTGCTCCCGGACAAGAAAAATTGCAACTAGCCTTATGCACATGCACTTGTCAAAGTTAATCTGGAAGTGGAACATTCGTTCTATGAAAATTGAGAAACTGGCATGGTGCTTGAATGAAAAGTTGTTCCAAATTAGTTGAGTCCATGAAGGCATCATTGAATGGCCAGACAAACTTTCTTGTCTGAAAGTTCAAAAGAAATTCTACAGGTATAAGGTCAGCTTTACATAGTTCCAAGCTGGACCAATGTAAGTATATAATAAGGATCATTCCTGGCGTTCAAGTCATATTTAACCCTCAATTTTTAATTCAGGCTGGATTCACACTATTGCGAATTTGATGCGGCCTACACTGCATCCAAATCGCAGAACATTAGAAAACATGTTATTTTCAATGGCTCTGGTTCACATACAGTATCTCACAAAAGTGAATACACCCCTCCCATTTTTGTAAATATTTTATTATACCTTTTCATGTGACAACACTGAAGAAATGACACTTTGATACAATGTAAAGTAGTGAGTGTACAGCTTGTATAACAGTGTAAATGATGCTGTCCTCTCAAAACACACAGCCATTAATGTCTAAATCGCTGGCAACAACAGTGAGTACACCCCTAAGTGAAAATGTCCAAATTGGGCCCAAAGTGTCAATATTTTGTTTGGCCACCAATATTTTCCAGCGCTGCCTTAACTCTCATGGGCATGGAGTTCACCAGAGCTTCAGAGGTCGCTACTGGAGTCCTCTTCCCCTCCTCCATGATGACATCACAGAGCTGGTGGATGTTAGAGACCTTGTTCTCCTCCCCCTTCCATTTGAGGAAGATCCACAGATACTCAATAGGGTTTAGGTCTGGAGACATGCTTGGCCAGTCCATCACCTTTACCCTAAGCTTCTTTAGCAAGGCAGTGGTCATCTTGGAGGTGTGTTTGGGGTCAGTATCATGTTGGAATACTGCCCTGCTGCCCAGTCTCCGAAGGGAGGAGATCATGCTCTGTTTCAGTATGTCACAGTACATGTTGGCATTCATGGTTCCCTCAATGAACTGTAGCTCCCCAGTGCTGGCAGGACTCATGCAGCCCGAGACCATGACACTCCCACCACCATGCTTGACTGTAGGCAAGACACACTTGTCTTTGTACTCCCCACCTGGTTGCTGCCACACACGCTTGACACCATATGAACCCAATAAGTTTATCTTGGTCTCATCAGACCACAGGACATGGTTCCAGTAATGTCCTTGGTCTGCTTGTCTTCAGCAAACTGTTTGCAGGCTTTCTTGTGCATCATCTTTAGAAGAGGCTTCCTTCTGGGACGACAGCCATGCAGACCAATTTGATGCAGTGTGTGCCGTATGGTCTGAGCACTGACACCCCCCACTCCTTCAACCTCTGCTTCAATGCTGGCAGCACTCATACGTCTATTTCCCAAAGACAACCCCTTGGATATGACGCTGAGCATGTGCACTCAACTTCTTTGGTCGGCCATGGCAAGACCTGCTCTGAATGGAACATGTCCCGTTAAACCACTGTATGGTCTTGGCCACCATGCTTCAGCTCAGTTTCAAGGTCTTGACAACCTTCTTATAGCCTAGGCCATCTTCATGTGAGGGGTGTACTCACTTTTGTGAGATACTGTATGTGCAATGCATCCTCACTCCGCATTGCACAAAATTCATGCCCGTTTTCTGTGCGAATTGCAGGCACATAATCTTCAATGGGAACACATCTGATTCGCAGATGTGTTCCATTCTGAACAGGAATGCTCTCCCCCCTCCTCCTACACCTCCCCCCTCTCCCAGGTCAGCTTATCCGCAGCTACAATGGAGGGGAACCGCTGAATCAATCATTTTTATCTTCGCACAGACAACGGAGCTGCAATTTGCACCGGATTAGTGTGAACCCAGCCTTAATCTCTTACTGAGTATGCAGCTTGTTTATTTTTAGTCCTTGCCTATGTTTCAGTATAAGCGGGTGCCATGACTGCTGTCCCAGGATTAATGTTTTAGGGAGACTCCTTTGGCCTCATGCATACAGAACATTTTGCTAATCTCTCCTAGATGCCTTTTCTCCTGGCAGTTGTGTTTTGGCAGCAAAAGCGCCTGACAATTGTAAATGTGTGTAACATGTTTAGCAGCCAATGGATGATTCTGTTTTCTTTCCTTCCATCGGAGGAAAGAAAATAAATCTCACAATTCCCCCATCAACACAGTCAGTGTTGATGGGGGAATGCCTCCCACAGCACTATTGTGTTATAGCTGCTGGCAGTAATTGCATGTACAAAATGCGACAGGCTGGTTGTACCCAAGTCAGTCGATGGATCAACTTGGGTATTATCAGCATGCCTATAGAGGAATCGAATCTCGGCCAGTCCCTGCTGAACCACCTGAATTTCGACCCATGTATGGCCGGCGATAGGAGTGTCAAGCGCTTGGGTGTTGCTGTAATTCAGCTAATTGGCCAGAATAATCATTTATTCTGGCCATTGGAATGAATTAATATGCAAGCTCTAAATGTGTCTAGCATTAACAAGCGTTTAATGTGTTTACATGCATGTAGCATCTGTAGCACCCCCTAGTTAGGGGGCTTCGAGTGGTTCAGGGCAAGGCTGAGTGACTTACTGGTAGTGTCACTGTCACCTTCCCCTTCTTTCTAGAAGGCGCTAGAAAGAAAGGAGGAGAGGTGGAGCTGCCTGGGGTATTATAAGGAGCCTTGACCAATTGCCAACTTGGATTGGCAGGGGGCAGGCATCCTTAAAGCCCAGCTGGGGGGGAGTTGTTGGGTGGAAGAGCTGGAGTGGGAGAGTGTGGAGGCTGTCTGGGCCCATGGGGAGCTCCTCAGTCTGAGGGGGAGGGGGGGGACCCTGGGCCTGGGCTCAGGTGCATCCAGGAGGAGAGAAGAGATCCTGGAGGAGAGGCACATGAGAGAGCAAGGAGAGGACAGTGGGAGAGAACACTGCTAAGAGACTCCAGGGAAGACAACTGGTCGCAGCCAGGAAGGCTGCTGAGTGGAGCACAGTCGGGAGGACTGGGGAGGCACACCTGAGAGAACTGGGAGATTGCAGTTTGAGATGGGTGCAGAACCAGAAGAGAGGACTGTGGGAAGGGCAATGAAGAGAGGTCATTGCAGCAAGGCTGGTTGGCAGGACCTGAAGAGAGCTATCTGGGATTGGTAGCTAAGCAAAGGACAGTTAGCACCTGAACTATTTCTACACCGCAGGGGCCGGGGGTCCCTGCCTGCAAAAGGCAATTCACTGAGGCCTGGCTTGAGGTGCTAGCTAGTCTGGAGAAGTAAGTCTGCAGCAAGTGAAGTGCTGGAGGAGTAACGGTATGCAGCAAGTGAAGTGCTGAAGGAGTGAAGGAAAAGAGGTCTTAAGCAAGAGTTTGTGCTGGAGAGTTGTTTGGAGTGTATATACTGGAGTGTATACAGAAGTCCCAAGCAAGTTGCACTGAATATTCCTGGGCATCCCATAATTTCCCATCCAAGTTCAATCCCCTCAATAAACCCCCCCAAAAAAAACAAAGCTTATGGGCTGTTCTATGTCTCTGAGTGTCTGAGAGATGGATGCTGGGTTGGGCAGGGCGACAGGTGAACCACTACATTCAGCAACCCCTACGGGGGCATGGCTACACATCCTATGGAGTCACCCATGCATGCAGGGACTAGAGCTGTGTCTGTCTACACTGTGGGCCTCAATAGAAACACACAGCCCTATAGCCTAGAATGGCAAGGCACTCCCTTGCTCCTCTCTCCTCCTTCCATCCCTCTTCTAAGCTAATAGAGTGACTGGAGACTGCACTATCCACTGTCAACTCTTTCCTGTGATGACTCGAAGTTCAAAGAAGCTGCACTGACACAGCAGGAGCTAGTAACATTGAAAAATGTAAAGTGCCAGTGCTGGGGTAAGAATGTTAACAAATATTGAACAGGGGAATATTTATTTTATTATGCTCAATGAGCTAGTCCAAAAAACACAGCAACACATGCTTTGCCGGGAGTACGTCTATTGACGCCCTCCCATGCCCAAGCGGCCTACGCGCCCCCCTGCAGGGCGCGCGCAGCGCGCTCTATGATCAGTGAGTCTATGAGACTCGCTGGATCACAGATTGGAGTAAGGGGTCGATCCCGACCCCTTACCACGTGATCAGCTGTCAGCCAATGACAGCTGATCATGTGATCTAAACAGAGCCGGTAATCACCGGCGGCTGTGAGATGGACATCAGTCCCGATCACGGAGAGCTGCCGCCAGCTCATCTGTGCCCACCTGTGCCACCTGCCAGTGCCACCTAGCAGTACACAACACTGCCGCCTACCAGTGACTACGGGTGCCACCCATCAGTGCCCACAGTGCCACTCATCAGTGCCCACAGTGCCACCTATCAGTGCCCGCAGTCAGTGCCTCATCAACAGTACTGCCCATCAGTGCCATCTACCAGTGCCCATCAGTGTCACCTACCAGTGCCCATCAGTGCCACCTATTTGTGCCCATTATTGCCAGCTATCAGTGTTACCTATTAGTGCCCATCAGTGCCACCCATCAGTGCCACCCATCAGGGCCCATCAATGCCATCTTATTAGTGGCCATCAGTGCCGCCTTATCTGTGCTCATTATTACCGCCTTATCTGTCCCCATCAGTGCCGCCTTATCTGTGGCTATCAGTGCCGCCTTAACTGTGCCTATCAGTGCCCATCAGTGCAGCCTATCAGTGCCCACCAGTGCCGCCTAATCAGCGCATATCAATGAAGGAGAAAAATTACCTGTTTGCAAAATTTTATAACAAACTATGAAACATGACTTTTTTTTTCAAAATTTTCCATCTTTTTTTGTTTGTTTAGAAAAAAATAAAAACCCCAGCTGTGATTAAATACCACCAAAAGAAAGCTCTATTTGTGTGAAAAAATTGAATTTGGATACAGTGTTGTATGACCGCGCAATTGTCATTCAAAGTGGGTCAGCGCTGAAAGCTGAAAATTGGTTTGGGCAGGAGGGGGGTTTAAGTGCCCAGTAAGCAAGTGGTTAATATTACTTTACTGTATAAGATTGGTGCCCAAAATGACCGTAGGCTTGGCTTGGAAATCTTGAGATATTGGAAAGTTATTCATAATTAGATTCTCTCTAGGACCCTGATGATTTTTATATTTGTGTTTGGCCTCTAAACACCAATTCTATGATTGATAAGCATAATTACATAATTGTATCATATAACTGTAGTGATAAAGCTTTAGCCCTTTTACTGCCAGAACCGTTGCCTCTCCCAACCCCTGGAGCAAAGCAATTCTTAGATAGTAACCAGCTAAAATGTGTGCATATATATGTAGCGGGCACCTACTTTTAGGTAGGTGACCCTTCCTGCTAGTTTTCTATGTCAGGGAAATTTAGACAGGCTTGTGCTATTACAGCAGGCCTGTTGTTGTCAATTCCCATTTTTTTGAGTAGCAGGCAGTTTGTGTGTTAGTCTCGGACAAACATTGATTTGCTTGGTAATCCCGGGACTCTCATATAAAAGTGGGGTCACATGGTGTCCAAAGGGGGGTTCGGGTCCAGTCCTGCTCTGAGGAGCGAGAGAGCCAGCCTGGTTCCCGGAGGGGAAGGTGGAGGTTTTTCCCCTCCGGGAAACCAACGGGGCTTCACCTTAGCGAGAAGGGTGAAGAACCGGTCCTCATGGAGGAACAGATGACATCTTACAGCATGTAGTCGCTGATGTCGTTGGCCACCCCTGCGGGGAGGGGAGCGGGCCACAAAGGAGAAGAGGAACTAAGAATCACTGCGGGAGAAGTAGAGACAAGCTGAAGGAAACTGGGTGATCGATCACGTAGGAGCGACACACGGGCTATTGATCAAGTGAGTGAAAAGCCCCGGGAGGGGTACTGTCCAGAGGCTGAGGGATGTTGGTATGCAAGTCAGCAAGACAGGTGGTTGTGGCCTGTCACTTTGGGTTCAGCATTGCCCCAGGATTCCAATCAGTCAAGCGGGAGAGGTCATTCAGAGTGACCCTTTTTAGCTCAACTTGGAAGTACCATGCGGATGGGAAATAGTGGTAAAAAGGTAGCGGTGAAGCTGCAAGCACATATATAGAGATACAGACTGTTCTTAAAAGTTCTGCAGATAAAGACGTTATTCAGAGTGACTCTTTATTGTTTATTCTCTATCAAGAAAATCTACTTCCATCTTCCCTGACAAATTAATCATCCAGTTTTGAATCACTGTGACCCGCAATGCTATGAGTCTTTGCCAGTGAAACAAAGGAAAGATCAGAAATCAACCCAAGAGCATCTTCAAGAAAGTCCTTCTCCCATCCCAGTTTATGTTGATGAAAAAAGCATTAAGAAAAAGCATCAAGGACTGTGACTTTTAAATGGGCTGCGAGGGTTAAGTAGTAAACGTGAATTACGGATATAACAAATATTTAGCCGCTCCTTCGGGGGTAAGCGCTTCATATATATAAATTCATTTGAAATTTTAAATATAAAATAAGACTTGATGTCTTGATCGCTTATTGTTTTGCGGCCTGTAATAATATTACCTGGCTCATCGATACCTACTCTACAGGCTACAAGTTTTGTTTATTATTATGCGATTTATACTGTTGGATGTTTTTACATTCTTAGCAGCTACATTCTAGCTGTCTTCTAACTTCTTGGCAATTTCAAAAAGTTCTCATATGCCATGTTTTGTACTTTTACATTTTTTCAATAAAAATCTATTAAAAGTGAAATATTAAAAATAAAATCAAGAAGTTGATTGCTTTAAAGTATACATCCAAAGAGACACGACAAGTCTGTTTTTGCATGCTTTCAGCACTAGCCCTTTAGGTGAAAGTGGCAGGTTTAGCTAAGCTTTTAAATGCTACAGAAAGCATCACGTGTATTTGCAAAACCCTATGTACAAGCCTGTTATCTGCTGGAGATGTTCCGTGACAGTGGAGGAGAGTGAACTCAGTCTTACAATACAAACAGACTCTAAAGATTCCTTGATTAAAAGGAATTCTAGATGGTGTGAAACACTAACAAAAAACCTACAAAAAACTGAAGACATTATGGTCTCCAAAAAAAACCAATAAATTACAGAGGGATATAGAAGATTAAAAAATGGGTAGAGTATTTAAATGGAAACATAATAAACCCTTCACTGATTCCCATAGTGGCCCTCTTCCCAACACATCATTTCACAGTAAGAAAAATATCAATATGGAAACCAACCGGTTTCTTCACCCCCATAGATACACCACATACAAAATATTGCTCAAACTACAACAGTAGCCACTGTGGAGATCATACCACATGATCTTAGGCCAATTCCCACATCCAATGACATATCTGTTTATGTCTCCCCATCTCCCAATAATCCACATTCCCAAGCAAGAGTACTCCCTATGGATGTTCTTCAGGCACCCTTATCTCCAGTTCTTCCCAATCATTCACCATACCTATTTATAACTGATATAGCCCTCTATCTAGAAACTTAGAAATCTTTGCCAGTAAGAGTGGCTCCAGTACACCAGTGGCCACTATCCCTGATGAGCTAGACATATCTGCTGGTCCCAGAATGCCTATCTTCAATACAACACCAGAGAATTCTTCTTTTTTAGTGCTATCTCCCACAAGCACAGTGAAAGAAAAAAACAAAAAAAAGAAAACTCAGAGGGAGAAGAGGAGGAAGACTGGTTAAGGCTAAACAACAAAAAAAGAAGGGAAAGAGAACAGTTGGAAACCTTAGATAGTACCATCAAAATTTTCAACCTATCCTCCCACAGCCTCAATGGCGCTGAAATGTCCCTCCTCAGAAAGGGGTTAAGTTTTGCCCCTTCCAGTGGTCCAAATCAGTTCGGGCTTTTTTAAAGATTTACATAATTTCTCAATATTTCGCATATTGACACTCAAATGCCATTTTTCAAAGTCTACGGTTGTAGGAATTAATCAGGTTAAGGCAACCAGCCCCTAACATCGGTGTGAACAACACATCTCACCATTCGAATTTGATTCTACTATCATCCACATATTAGGAGAACTTTGGGAGGAAGGATACACTGACACTCACTCAACCAACGGATTGGTATACAGACGCTTTTTTCCAACCAAGTCCAAAGGACCTTATATAGAAACTTACTTTCAAGCAGTGTACCAGGATTTCAAGGAAATTTGCCAAAATAATAAAAGCAATAAGCATAAAAATCTAATGCCTATAGAACATAAGGCCCTAAAAGCTATTGAAGCTAACAATAAAATAATTATAAAATTAGCCGACAAGGGAGGCAGTATAGTTGTGCAGGATAAGGACAACTACCTAAAGGAGGCCCTTCCGCCTCCTTTTGGATAATAACACCTACACCATTTTTAAGAAAGATCCTCTTCCTGAATACCAGCAGATTTTAAATTCCCTAGTCAATAAGGCCTTTGAGGATGGGGTTCTAGATAAAAAAGAAAAACAGTTTCTATTACCCAGCATCAATAGCACACCCTACTTTTACCATCTCCCCAAAGTTCACAAATCTTTAACACATCCACCAGGACAGCCTATTTTAGCCACTACAAATAGTTTTACAAGTGGGCTTTCACATTACATAGATTTCTTCCTCCAGCCTATCAATTTGGGACAGGCCCAATTCCTGATTGAAGGGACAGAATTTTGTTTACAGCACAATTAATTTACGTTTCTAGATCAATTCTTTCTCCAGCTCCAGGGCACTGCCATGGGGGCTAACTTTGCTCCATCCTATGCAAACATCACAATGGGCTATTGGGAAGAGTTGGCCATCTGGAACTATAATCCCAATGCCCGTCACATCATGTATTGCGATTGATACATCGATGATGTCCTCATCTCCTGGAATGGTACGGTGGACCAATTCTCTTCCTTTGTGTCCCATTGCAACACCAATGAACTTGGACTCAAATTTACACACGTGAAAGACCCGGACACACTCATCTTCTTAGATTTAGAGTTATCACACAAACAAAGTAACATAATTTCCCAGAACCATTGTAAATTCTTTCTTTTTATCGTTTTTCATATTGAAAAAATTAAAAGCATACAGCATCATGAGTTAACATATAATATCTAGGGATGGGCTATCTGTTTGAGTCATAAAAAGTGTTCGGGGACCCGGGTCCTGCCCCAGGGGACATGTATCAATGCACAGCCGTTTTTTCAGGAGCAGTGATTTTAATAATGCTTAAAGTGAAACAATAAAAGTGAAATATTCCTTTAAATTTCGTGCCTGGGGGGTGTCTATAGTATGCCTGTAAAGTAGCACATGTTTCCCGTGTTTATAACAGTCCGAGAGCAAAATGACATTTCTAAAGAAAAAAAAAGGCATGTAAAAGTACTAGCGCTAGTGCCGGCTATTAATGAATTGTTGGCCCCGACAATACACATAAAAGTAATTGAAAGTCATTGAAAAAAAAAAATGCGTGGGGGTTCCCCAAAATTCCATTACCAGGCCCTTCAGGTCTGGTATGGATATTAAGGGGAACTCCGCGCTACAATTTTTTAAAAAAATGGCGTGGGGTTCCCCCAAAATTTCACACCAGACCCTTATCCAAGCATGCAACCTGGCAGGCCACAGGAAAAGAGGGGGGGACGAGAGAGCACCCCTTCTCCTGAACCGTACCAGGCCACATGCCCTTAACATGTCACGTGACGGGTGGCCCCGCCCCCCTCTGATGCAATGCAGGATTCCTGTCACGTCACTGGGAAACCCCGGCGTTTCCCCTTTTCAAAGGGGGACGGGGCCACCCGTCACGTGACCTCGCTGGAGTCCCTGGAGATCATCCATCACTGGAGATCGAGAATTGGATTACATCGCTGGAGTAGGAGCATGGATTTATTGGATTACATCGCTGGAATTAATAGCCGGCACTAGCGCTAGTACTTTTAAATGACTTTTTTTTCCTTTAGAAATGTCATTTTGCTCTTGGACTGTTATAAACACGGGAAACATGCGCTACTTTACAGGCATACTATAGACACCCCCCCGGGTGAAATTGAAAGTGAAATTATGAAATTTAAAGGAATATTTCACTTTCATTGTTTCACTTTAAGCATTATTAAATTTCACTGCTCCTGAAAAATTGGCTGTTTTTAAAACTTTTTTTTTGTATTGATACATGTCCCCTGGGGCAGGACCCGGGTCACCCAAATACTTTTTATGACAATAACTTGCATATTAACTTTTAAAATTAGCACTTTTGATTTTTCATGTTCGTGTCCCATAGACTTTAACGGTGCTCGCGTGTTCGAACAAATTTTTTGCCTGTTTGCATGTTCCAGATGCGAACCGAACAGGGGGGTGTTCTGTCCATCCCTAATAATATTGTGTAATACAAGAACACAATTATTATTCTATATTCCCTCTCCCTCCTACCCAACCTAATCCCACCCCCTACCACACATCACTCAATCATAATTCATACATGACTTCATATCTATTGTCTGACTATAAAGCCAAAGAGAAAGAATACATTTTCTCCATGGGCAAACAAAAGGTATAGGAAAGAAACCACAGAAAGAAAAAAGAAGGGGGAGACGGGGTCATGGTGGTGAGCAGGAGAAAATTCCCCACAACTCACCCCCATCCCCTCATATGGGACACCCCATGTCCTCCAGCCAGGGTCTCCACATTTTCTCAAACGTTCTGAGATTGTCTTGTCTAATATACATCACTCTCTTGCTCCAAACCATTGAATTAATGGTTTCAATCCAATTCTCCACAGTCGGGGGGGTCTGAGCCTGCCATTTCTGTGCAATTCATTTTCTCGCTTGGAACAGACATCTCAACACTGCTACGATGGTACCGGGCAATACTCTATTTTCCTCCAAGCTCCCTAATAGGCATGTCTTGGCCTCAGGTTCTAATGAGCTCCTAAAGATTTTATTTATCCTAGCTATTATCTCCACCCAATATCTAAAAAGCTTTGGACACTTCCACACCATATGGATAAGGTCCCCTGTCGCCTTACACCTGGGGCACTCATTTTGTTTCCAACCAAGTTTAAACATTTTTTGGGGGGTATAGTAAACTGTGAATTAGAAACAGGTGAGAGAGTTTCTGTGAAGGGGAATTCGAGACCAGGGCTCCTTGTTCTAAAATCTTATCCCATTGTACCATAGTTATTGTCCCTACGTCACCCCTGTCTACTCTTAAGAGGTCCCACTCCGCTTATAATTCTATCCCCCAGCAACTTGGAAATTAAACCTTTAGTTGAAGCTGAATTAATAATTTTCAGGAGTATGGGGATCTGGGTCCACTCCATAGTTTGAGACCTAAACTGTACTTGAATGGCGTGCCTTATCTGCAGGTATTTATAGAACGCCTTATTTGATATGTTGAATTCCCTTCTTAGATCTAAAAAAGACTTCATGAGGTTATCCTCATATAGCTGAATTAAACGGCTAATACCTTGCCTTTCCCATTCCCTGGGTCTCTCTATACCCCTTATTTCGGCCAGGTTTTTGTTATGCTATAAAAGGGTATATTCTGTTACCCCATTGTACCCCATTAGTGCCTTCGTTACCTGCCACACTTTACTAACTAATTTTATCGTCGGGCATCTGTAAATAAAAGAATCTGCCTCTAGTGCCTCCACTAGTGTATTGTGTGGGACCCCCATTATCATCATTCTATTATTAGAGTTCCCACCACCTAGGGTTCCACAGCCCACTAGGTGTTGCAGCTGGGATGAAAAAAAATATAATCTCAGGTGCGGAATCGCCATACCACCTTCTCTAATCGGTAATTGCAAAGTATGCAAGCTAATCCTAGATTGGCCCTTTTTCCAAATTAATTCCCCAAAGAGGGATTCTATTTTCTTAAACCACTTCTGACCTATCCAGGTCAGAGAATTGTGAAGCAAATACAATATTTGCGGTAGCCATATCATCTTTATTAAATTACAACGCCCTGCAACAGATAGGGGAAATCGGCACCAAATGTCTCCCTTTTGTTTTAATTTCAATAGCAATGGGGCTAAGTTATTGTTAACATACTGATTTATGTCAATGATAATCCAAACACTCAGATATTTCAACTTGGCCTCAACTTTCAGGTGGGAAGTTCCCAGTAGTATCTGATTGCCAAGTGGATCAATCGGTAACAGAGCCGACTTATCTCAATTGATGACCATAACTGAATTTAACAAGGTTTCAACATCCCCAAGGAAAAACAGGACGTCATCTGCGAACAGCACTATCCTGTCCTCTTCTGACTGGCGTCGAAACCCCTGTATGTCTAGCCTTGATCTAGTCATAATTGCTGGGGGTTCCATTGCAAGGGCAAACAATAGAGGAGACAGGGGGCAACCCTGTCTCGTCCCTCTCTCCAGCTGGAACATTTCTGAATATTCCTTGTTAATTTTAATTTTTGCTCTTGGTTTGCTATAAAGTAGCCTCACCCAACTAATAAAAGAGGGGCCAAACCCAAATCGCACTAGCACCTTCCATAGATAGTCCTATTCTAGGCTATTGAAAGCCTTGGCAGCATCCAAAGCCAAGATGGCCTTAGAGCCTAAGTTATCAGTAGGAATCTGCATGTTTAAGAAGACTCTTCTAATGTTAATGCTAATTGATCTATTGGGGATAAAACCTGACTGATCCGGATGTATCAACCCTTGAATACATCTATTTAAGCAGGTTGCTAAAACTTTAGCCAAGATTTTTACGTCAGTGCATAGTAATGAGATTGGGCGATAGGAGGAGACATCCAGTTGGTCTTTCCCCTCCTTGTGTATTACGATAATAGTGGCTTCCGACACTGAGGTATGGAGTCTCCCATTGGTTAACGCCCATCCCAATGTTTTCAGCAGTTCTGGGAGTAGTGCCTCACTATATCTTTTATATATTTCTACTCGGAGCCTGTCTGGGCCTGGTGATTTTTGGCTGGGCATCCCAGTCACTGCCCGTTTTATCTCCTCTAAGGTCACTGGTGCCTCCATATCTATTCTATCCTGCTCTGACAAGGACGGGATTGACATTCCCTGGAGAAAATCATCCATTATTTCACCCCCTACTCCCCTGTTAGATTTATACAAAGACTTGTAATAGTCGCTGAATACCTGCATTATCTCTATCGCATCGGTAGTGATGTCTCTGCTTGGTGTCCTGATCGCCGAAACAGTAGAGGGGGGAGTATTTGATTTAATCAAGAGGGACAGCATACGACCAACCCTTTCCCCCTCTCCAAAATGACACTGCCTCTGAAATAATAGTCTATTCTCCATCCTCCTGGTAATAGCCATTTTATAGACTTGTTGCCTATCTAGCCATTTCCTCTGCCTGTGTGGGGTTGGATCTTCAACATATTGCTTCTCTGCCTGTATAGCCTCTTTTCTAATATCCCCTTCCCACTCTCTAGAGTTCCCCTTAGTTCTTGCCACTTGTTGGATCAGGAGGCCTCTGAGATAGGCCTTTGAGGAGTCCCAAACCACATCCGGCAGTGCCGTACCTGCATTGATTTGTACAAATTTGTTTAGTCTAGACACCACTTCTCCAGAATTGCCAATCAATTCCAGCCAGTGCTAATTTTCCATTCTCTAGAATGGGTCTTGCCCGCAGAACTTATTGTCAGCACAAGCGGGGAGTGATCTGAGACTCCTCTTGGACCATAGTCTATATTACATATTGTTGATATTGCCTTCCAATTACCCAGGGCCATGTAAATTCTAGAGAGAGTGAGATAGGAGCTTGAAAAGTATGAATACTGCCTTTCTTGCGGATAGCGCATTCGCCATATATCACTCAATCCCATTTCCTCTAGGAATCGGGATAGCCAACTCTCGCCTGCTGTATTGGACCTGTGACCCGACGGGAATCTATCTAGGCTCTTTTTGAGCTCTTTACTTAAGTCACCCACCGCTATTATCGGGGTTCCTGCTTTATCCAGCATGAACTCTAATAATTTATGTAGAACCTCTAGCTTGAATGGGGGGGTATAAATATTTATTTATTATTTTAAATAATTTGTTTTCAATCGAGCAGAGTAGAAAAATATATCGGCCCTGTTCGTCAATACAACTCTCCCTGCAGGAGAACGCCACTCCTCTCCCAGCCAAAATAATTACCCCCCTTGAATAGGAGGAATAGAACGAATGGCATTGGGCTTAGGACCGTAGCTCTCTTAATTGGATCCCCTAGGCCCCGAACATTCCATGAGGTTATACTAACTCTCCTTTCTTGCATAGTGAGATAACAAAAAATAAATCAACACTAAAAACCAACACAAAATTAAATGAAAAAATGGTAAACCTAACAATCACACATCTCAAGTGAATTCTCCAATCTGTGTATTTCTCCCTCTCGCCATATCCTTCCCCTCTCTCAATTTGTACCTTCCAAAATACTAATGTTAGTGGTGTGTGCTTCTTAACCCTCACCCTACTCCCATCCCCACCACCCACGACCACCCTCCCCCCCAACCCACCCATACCCATCTGGGCCAACCCTATGGGCTTCACCTGTGATCTTGCCATTCCTCTCCCATCTTACCCCTCTCATATTCCAAACCGGTGACTTTAATATAAAATATAACCATGGGAGCCCCATGCACTCTCTTACTCCCCTACTTACAAACACACACCCAAAAAAAAAGTGCCTCTCCTCCTCCACTCCCTCCAATCTAAACAATCAAGCCTATTTTCGTGATATAACAGTGATATTTCAGTGTTGTTTCCATAATAGTGCAATCAAAACCCTAGAAAGAAAAATAAAGAGGAGGGGGGGAGGGAGAGAGAAGGGCCAACGAACCTGAAAAGGTATAACAAACCTCAACCTATCCACCCCCCAATCAGAATAGGTCCATGCTCAACATCTTTTACAGGTCCTTCTTGTTTTCTTTCAACCACTGCTCCACTTCAGGCGGTGAGGCAAAGAACAAAGTTCCGCCCAATGCTGTCACCTGCAAACGGGCTGGATACAGCAAAGCATATGCAAGCTTATATTTCTGCAAAGTTTGCTTGATTGGTATAAATTCTGCCCTGCGCTTCTGGAGATCCGATGAAAAGTCTGGGTACAACGAGACCCTAGCCTACGTACATAATGACCCCCATTTCTCTGGCCTTTTGTAGTAGGATCACCTTGTCATTATAATGAACAAGTTTCAGGAGCAGTGGCCTGATATATTCGCCCGACTGACGGGCCCTAGAATGAACTCGGTGGGCTCTTTCAATCGTGAATAGTGATGTAAAAGTGGCGGCCCCAAAAATTTCCCTAAACCACCCCTCAAGGAAAGCTATAGGATTGGGACCCTCACTCCTCTCTGGTAAGCCTATCACTCTCACATTGTTTCTACGGTTTCTGTTTTCCATTTCATTGAGTTTAGCAGCCTGTTCCTATAGCCCCTTGATTTCTTGCTTTAGTGGTTATAAATTGTCCTCGACTGTGCTTAGTTTCTCTTCTAAGGCAGTAGTCCTCTCTACGGTCTTGCACAATACCTGGCTCATTGAGAGTAATTCTTCCTTAATACTTTTTAGCTGAGAGAACATCCCTCAATGTCGGCTCCTCATCCTCTAAAATAAGACTGGCCATAGTGGCCGCCCCAGCCGCCGTGGGTTTTGTTGATACAGTTCCTGTTTTACCTCCCCCTGTCCCCTTAGTACTCACGGTTTTGTTGCTGGATTGGGTGGTAGGGTTTAAAGGATACCTGGCCATGTCCTTGACTCCTTCTATCTGATGCAGACCCTGCCTGGGTTTTAACTTGTGCTGCTGTGCCGCTACCCCCCCCCCCCCTTAGTGGGTGACAGGGAAGCAGTATGGGCAAAACATTCCAATTTAATTTCTGCGGCTGTTGCTGCCGCCTGATTCCCTTTCTCCTTCTCCTTTGCGGAGCGTGTCATCTGCTTCCCATCCTGGGGTGGCTGCTCATCAGTTGCTTGTTTTTTACACATGTTAAAGCTTCAGTTGTTAAATTGGCCAAGGATTATTGGGGACTATTGTTGCAGAGAGGGGGGGTATGAATCTCTGAGCGGGCCTCCCCGCTTGCCCCGCAGCGCTCTCACCGCACACACCACTATCACCTCTCTCTCCGTATCAGCCAAACAGTCCAGTAACGTGTCAGTAATTCCCGCACGATCTCGCGAGAGCACGGGCGGGATAACGGGCAGCTTCGCTCACAGCACTGCTACAACTGTGGGACGGCTTCAGCTCACCATCCAGCCTGGGAGAGACAGCAAAATGGCTCCGGATCCGCACACTGCACAGCAAGAGAATCCCCACAAGGCACCAAGGAGGAGACGGGCAGCCCTCCAGACAAACCCCTCAGCAGCCTCCAAGTCGCCAGGTATGGCAAGCTCTCCAAGCGGTTCAGTTCAGTGTGGAGATATAGAGTGGAGGAGAAACACCATACACTCTCACTCACTCACTCCTCCCTCCATCCGGTCATGCCCCCCAGAACCATTGTAAACCAACTAGTGGCAACTCTTATTTACACTTCACAAGTTGCCATCAACTCCTGGCGCAAGAACTTCGTAGGAGGTCAATTCCAAAGGCTATGTCAGAATTGTACTAAAGATGAGGACTACAGACATGGTCAGACACTTGTAAACAAATTCTTAGAAAAAGGCTTCCCAAAACCCCTATTAGATGAAGCCTTTCAAAAACACACCATTAACCCCCCCCCCCTCCACTTCTAGCAAAACTTGCAACAATAACTAAATTAATACAATCAGATTTGTTACTGGCTATAATGACCAACACAAACAAAATTACACAGATTATTAGGAAACACTGGAGTCTCTTAACACTAGATCCCCAGTTAACTAATTTAATACCAGAGGCCCCACAAGTCACTTTTAGAAGAGCCAAATATCTTAAAAACTCGATTGCTCCGAGTTAGCTGAAAACATGTAGGACACACACTTCAGACATTCGCTCCTGTTTCGACAATCGCACAGGCATTTTTCAATGTCGTAAGAGAGGATGTCTGACTTGTCAGTTCATTTCTCATGGAAAACAAAGTTTTTCTGACAAAGAAGGGTAGGTTTTTACCATCAGGCAGTTCATTACGTGTTCATCTGAATTCTTTATATATGTACTTCGATGTCCATGTGGTTTACTGTATGTTGGACGCACCATACGCACACTGCGAAAGCAGGTGGGCAAGCAAAGAAGGTTCATCAAGCGTTGATGCGACAAACATAGCGTCCCCCGACATTTTTGTTACACCACAATAAGGATATTAAATGCCGCGAGGTGATGGCAATTGAGTATATCTTAGACAGAACTTTAACAACCAATGAGAAGTTCGCCCTGCTTTGCAAGAGGGAAGCTTTTTGGATTTATTGGATTTTTAAATTAAATACCTTGTCCCCTTATGGGTTAAATGAGGAACTGGCGACCAATAGCTTAATACAGGAATAAACAAATCGGTCCTTTATAATAAGCCATATTCCCCCCCATTATCCTTTCCCTTACATCTGTCGTTCCCGGATTATGTTATTGGTATTTAGTAATTGTTTCATTAATTAGGAATTATCAACAATATAATCATACATGTGTTTGTGATTAGTCCATCACAACGCACACAGATAATCAGACATGTGTTTGGTTCTTGGTTTCCGGAACGCACGCGCGTTATAACTAAATGCACCATAATAAATTATGATAATCATGTGTGTTCTTAAAATATGAATACACATGATTAATTTATAATCTATAATAACATTTATTTTCTTTTTAGTTACTAATCTACCAGTAGTATTAACTAATTTTATAACATATCCTATAATAAATCTAAAATCATCTAACACAAATACCATTTAGTTAACAAGATGACTTAGCCATTTTTGGGATTCACACCGAATATTTAGAATTTTTAGTCAATATAGATATATAGATTTTACAGTTCATTTAGAACATTGTAATGCTAACTTATGGATATTTTATTATAAGTATATTACAATTATTAAATCCATCCCTTATATATGAATGTATACACACATATACATGCATATATAACAAAAGATTATCAGTTATTGTCAAATCATGTAGTATCAATTTATGTTCATTCTTATTTTTGCAACATCACATCAATTATTTTTTTATATCACAATTATCAACTCAATTTTGTCCACTGTGATTTTCTTTTTCCTTTTCTCTATTTTTTTTTTGTTTTACAAATTTTGTACATTAAAGCGGATTTCCACCCTATTTTACTATTTTTATTAACTTGTTCTTAAAGGAATGACCACCCCTCCACTACTCGTTTTTGGATAATGATTTTTTTTATTTTTACTTACCTTATGCAAAGTACTGAGTTTACTTCCGTCCTACCTCGGCCGCGGCCCACGGCGTCATTTCCTCCTTCACCTCACTGTCTTCTGGGACCTGTGTGTCCCAGAAGACAACGGGCCATTCAGAAAGCGTCGCTCCACTGCCATTTTCCCTTATTTACAATGGTGGCGCCTGCACCCGAGTCGATGGACGGATCGGCCTCGGGGGGCCGACATTGTGGGCTCCCTGGACAGGTAAGTGTCCTTATTAAAAGTCAGCAGCTACAGTGTTTGTAGCTGCTGACTTTTAAAACAACTTTTTTTGTGGCTGGAACACCGCTTTAGTGAGTATAATCAAAATAATCTGTAAACGATAAGCATTGTTTTTGTTTTTAATATGATTTTATCATATAGAGCATTAGCAACATAATAGTGTAATCCTGGAGGGAAGGGTAAAAGGTGTATCCACAGCCTAGCACATGTCCCATTCCCCTGTCAACTTCTGGTCTTCTGGTATTTTATGCCCCATTGGTCTGTCCCATCACATGACTTGACAAAGCGCTGTACGCGAAACATGTCGTCACGGTGACGGGATTACGTACATGATCTGCCTCCCTGTGCCTTCTCTCCTCTTCCCCCATTGGTTTTTGCTGTGTCCGGCGACACACGCGAGTGATGTCATTGCTAGACGCCGCGGCCGAACAGTGCCACAGCAAGGAGATTCGTGGAGCTGCTGGCGGGGCACTTACCATCCTCAGCACGGATCAGAGGCTCCCTGTCATCAATCCACTCTGCCGTTGGGGTTATCAATCACCAATACCCACAACACTGATGGCTTTTTCAGTCACATGCCCAGTCACAAAGCACCGCCTCTTCATTCATGATAGACGGGACACTGATTCAATTTCCCAGCATTGTATCAGTGTTCAGTTGACCGTTCATCATGGATGAGGAGGCGGGGCTTTGTTACAGTGGACGGCCGCCGAACAGTTAAGACTGCAGCTGCATGACACAGAAGGAAACACACGCTGTTTGTGATTACACCAGGCTGAGTGACAATGCAGACTCAGCCGGGAGATCGTGCCACACTCACAGGTGTCCGTGAGCCCGCCGTCAAATGCGGGAGTATCCCGCAAGTCGCGGGAGACTTGAGGTGTCCGAGCATGGCCCCATTGACATTTTAGACCTGTGGATAGACCATTGGCTGTTTGGGATGGCAGCCGGCAGGTCTCATGTAAGTTTATATTTACATTTTTGTCAATAAACTACCTTTTAATCAAGGAATCTTTAGAGCAGCAGTTCTCAACCTGGGGGTCGCGACCCCCTGGGGGGTCGATTGCCGATTTGCCAGGGGGTCCCGAATGCTGGCCGAGACTGACCAGAAGATACTGTGTTACGGCGGAGTCTGTCCATCTCCGTCAGCGAGATGTCACTTCCGGGAGAGGGGAGACCGCACGGAAGTGACGTTCCATCAGCACCATCTTGGTACTCTCGTCCGCAGTGAGGCTACACATTTAGAAGTCGGCAAGTGGACATCTTTTTACACCCACCGAAGTCCGCTTGCTGAGGACGAGTCTACCATGATGAAACAAAACGTCTTTTCCGGTTAACACAGACGGCTTGCTGATTCTGACGGAACACCAGTGATTTTGGTAATTCAGAGATACTAATTAATAAAAGCATTTTTGTACATCTATTGCCGCCACTGTGCCATCAAACGCAGCCACTGTGCCCATCAATTGCCGCCACTGTGCCCATCAATTGCCGCCACTGTGCCCATCAATTGCCGCCACTGTGCCATCAAACGCAGCCACTGTGCCATCAAACGCCGCCACTGTGCCATCAAACGCAGCCACTGTGCCATCAAGCGCCGCCGCTGTGCCCATCAATTGTCGCCACTGTGCCATCAAATGCAGCCATTGTGCCCATCAATTTCCACCACTGTGCCATCAAATGCAGCCACTGTGCCCATCAATTGTCACCACTGTGCCCATCAAACGCAGTCACTGTGCCCATCAAACGCAGCCACTGTACCATATCAAATGCTCCCACTGTACCATCAAATGCTGCCCCCGTGCCCATCAATTGTCACCACTGTGCCCATCAAACGCAGCCACTGTGCCATCAAACGCCGCCACTGTGCCATCAAACGCAGCCACTGTGCCATCAGGCGCCGCCGCTGTGCCCATCAATTGTCGCCACTGTGCCATCAAATGCAGCCATTGTGCCCATCAATTTCCACCACTGTGCCAGGAAATGCAGCCACTGTGCCCATCAATTGTCACCACTGTGCCCATTGTTTCGGAAATATTTATACCTCACTTAAACGATTAACGATACAAATATAAGTGATTAAACCTTTGTCTATATAAGAATAAAAACGAGCGATAACAGGGAAAAAAGATAAACAATTACATATATTTACACAGAAAAAGAAAGTTAGAATAATTAGAATTTATCATATATCTCTAGTGATGGCATAAGTACAGTGTTTGCTCTAGGCTGCAAAGTTAATTTAGGCCGAACTCATAAATGTTTGCAATGGACATAAACAAGATATACAAAGTCATAAGACAAATCCTAGGATACAAAAAGGTTAGAAAGAAAGATAGACATAGATTCCAGTATACTTTACGCAGACAGCATATCCCTTAGATGTTCTCGGGCTGGACCGTTTGTAACCATTTAGCCCTCTCTCTTTTATATGCATTCTCCACCAATCAACAGATGCAACATATTGATTGGGTCAGAGATGTCTCAAAGTCTGGTTGGCTACATTTGAAGCCCCTTTGCTAATTCATGCTTGGACAGTCAGAGATGTCTCAAAGTCTGGTTGGCTACATTTGAAGCCCCTTTGCTAATTCATGCTCGGACATTGCTGTTACATTGCGACCCCCTCGGTGCCTATCAGTCTATGAATTAATGAACAATCTCCTTTGATCTCCCAGCCCAAACAGTCCCGACAGTAGTATGTTAATGGCCCCCTGGTGAGTTGATTCAATTAACGCCTGGGGACCACCAGTGTATTGGAAGCATGTTAATGGCCCCCTGAAGAATGGATGCCTTAACCACTTCAGCCCCGGAAGGATTTACCCCCTTCCTGACAAGAGCACTTTTTACAATTTGGCACTGCGTCGCTTTAACTGCTAATTGCGCGGTCATGCAATGGTGTACCCAAACGAAATTTGCGTCCTTTTCTTCCCACAAACAGAGCTTTCTTTTGATGGTATTTGATCACCTCTGCCATTTTTATTTTTTGCGCTATAAACGGAAAAAGACCGAAAATTTTGAAAAAAAATGATATTTTCTACTTTTTGTTATAAAAAAAATCCAATAAACTCAATTTTAGTCATACATTTAGGCCAAAATGTATTCGGCCACATGTCTTTGGTAAAAAAAAAGTCAATAAGCGTATATTTATTGGTTTGCGCAAAAGTTATAGCGCCTACAACCTAGGGTACATTTTCTGGAATTTACACAGCTTTTAGTTTATGACTGCCTATGTAATTTCTTTAGGTGCTAAAATGGCAGGGCAGTACAAAACCCCCCCCCCAAATGACCCCATTTTGGAAAGTAGACACCCCAAGGCAATTGCTGAGAGGCATGTTGAACCCATTGAATATTTATTTTTTTTGTCCCAGGTGATTGAATAATGACAAAAAAATAAAAAAAAAATTAAAAAAAAAAGATTTACAAAAAGTTTCCACTAAATGATATATTGCTCACACAGGCCATGGGCATATGTGGAATTGCACCCCAAAATACATTCAGCTGCTTCTCCTGAGTACGGGGATACCACATGTGTGGGACTTTTTGGGAGCCTAGCCGCGTACGGGGCCCCGAAAACCAAGCACCGCCTTCAGGATTTCTAAGGGCATAGATTTTTGATTACACTCCTAACTACCTATCACAGTTTTGAAGGCCATAAAATGCCAAGATGGCACAAAACCCCCCAAATGACCCCATTTTGGAAAATAGACACCCCAAGCTATTTGCTGAGAGGTATGTTGAGTCCATGGAATATTTTATTTTTTGACACAAGTTGTGGGAATGTGACAATTTTTTTTTTTTTTTGCACAAAGTTGTCACTAAATGATATATTGCTCACACAGGCCATGGGCATATGTGGAATTGTACCCCAAAATACATTTAGCTGCTTCTCCTGAGTATGGGGATACCACATGTGTGGGACTTTTTGGGAGCCTAGCCGCGTACGGGGCCCCGAAAACCAATCACCGCCTTTAGGATTTCTAAGGGCATAAATTTTTTATTTCACTCCTCACTACCTATCAGAGTTTTGAAGGTCATAAAATGCCAAGATGGCACATACCCCCCCAATTGACCCCATTTTGGAAAGTAGACACCCCAAGCTATTTGCTGAGAGGCATGTTGAGTCCATGGAATATTTTATATTTTGACACAAGTTGCGGGAAAGTGACAATTTTTTTTTTTTTGCACAAAGTTGTCACTAAATGATATATTGCTCAAACATGCCATGGGCATATGTGGAATTGCACCCCAAAATATATTCTGCTGCTTCTCCTGAGTACGGGGATACCACATGTGTGGGACTTTTTGGGAGCCTAGCCGCGTACGGGGCCCCGAAAACCAAGCACCGCCTTCAGGATTTCTAAGGGCATAAATTTTTGATTTCACACCTCACTACCTATCACAGTTTTGAAGGCCATAAAATGCCAAGATGGCACAAAACCCCCCAAATGACCCCATTTTGGAAAGTAGACACCCCAAGCTATTTGCTGAGAGGCATGTTGAGTCCATGGAATATTTTATTTTTTGACACAAGTTGCGGGAATGTGAGAATGTTTTTTTTTTTTGCACAAAGTTGTCACTAAATGATATATTGCTCACACAGGCCATGGGCATATGTGGAATTGCACCCCAAAATACATTCTGCTGATGCTCCTGAGTACAGGGATACCACATGTGTGGGACTTTTTGGGAGCCTAGCTGCGTACGGGGCCCCGAAAACCCAGCACCGCCTTCAGGATTTCTAAGGGCGTAAAGTTGTAATTTCACTCCTCACTACCTATCACATTTTTGAAGGCCATAAAATGCCCAGATGGCGCAACCCCCCCCCCCCCCAATTGACCCCATTTTGGAAAGTAGACACCCCAAGCTATTTGCTGAGAGGCATGTTGAGTCCATGGAATATTTTATATTTTGACACAAGTTGCGGGAAAGTGACAATTTTTTTTTTTTCACAAATTTGTCACTAAATGATATATTGTTCAAACATGCCATGGGCATATGTGGAATTACACCCCAAAATACATTCTGCTGCTTCTCCTGAGTACGGGAATACCACATGTGTGGGACTTTTTGGGAGCCTAGCCGCGTACGGGGCCCCGAAAACCAAGCACCGCCTTCAGGATTTCTAAGGGCATACATTTTTGATTTCACTCCTCACTACCTATCACAGTTTTGAAGGCCATAAATGCCAAGATGGCACAACCCCCCCCCCAATGACCCCATTTTGGAAAGTGGACACCCCAAGCTATTTGCTGAGAGGCATGGTGAGTATTTTGCAGCTCTCATTTGTTTTTGAAAATGAAGAAAGTCAAGAAAAACGTATTTTTTTTTTCTTTTTTCAATTTTCAAAAGTTTGTGACAAAAAGTGAGGTCTGCAAAATACTCACTATACCTCTCAGCAAATAGCTTTGGGTGTCTATTTTCCCAAATGGGGTCATTTGGGGGGGGGGTTGTGCCATCTGGGCATTCCATGGCCTCCGAAACTGTGATAGGCAGTGAAGAGTGAAATCAAAAATTTACGCCCTTAGAAAGCCTGAAGGCGGGGCTTGGTTTTCGGGGTCCCGTACGCGGCTAGGCTCCCAAAAAGTCTCACACATGTGGTATCCCCGTACTCAGGAGAAGCAACAGAATGTATTTTGGGGTGTAATTTCACATATTCCCATGGCATGTTTGAGCAATATATCATTTAGTGACAACTTTGTGCAAAAAAAAAAAAAAAAAAATTTGTCTTTTTCCCGCAACTTGTGTCACAATATAAAATATTCCATGGACTCGACATGCCTCTCAGCAAATAGCTTGGGGTGTCTACTTTCCAAAATGGGGTCATTTGGGGGGGGGTTTGAACTGTCCTGGCATTTTATGCACAACATTTTGAAGCTTATGTCACACATCGACCACTCTTCTAACCACTTGAAGACAAAGCCCTTTCTGACACTTTTTGTTTACATGAAAAAATTATTTTTTTTTGCAAAAAAATTACTTTGAACCCCCAAACATTATATATTTTTTTAAAGCAAATGCCCTACAGATTAAAATGGTGGGTGTTTAATTTTTTTTTCCTCACAGTATTTGCGCAGCGATTTTTCAAACGCATTTTTTGGGGAAAAAACACACTTTTTTAAATTTTAATACACTAAAACACACTATTTTGTCAAAATGTTTGATGAAATAAAAAAGATGATCTTAGGCCGAGTACATGGATACCAAACATGACATGCTTTAAAATTGCGCACAAACGTGCAGTGGCGACAAACTAAATACATTTTTAAAAGCCTTTACAGGTTACCACTTTAGATTTACAGAGGAGGTCTACTGCTAAAATTACTGCCCTCGATCTGACCTTCGCGGTGATACCTCACATGCATGGTGCATATATATGCCGAAGCATGGGGGCATCCTCCCGCAAAAGGCAGGAGCAAATCGCTCCTCCACCCACTGCTGCCCCCACGCTTCGGCATATATGCTGAAGTATGTAACTGTGGTGGTGAATTCACCTCCGACAGCGCTGGAGTCACGGCTTTATGTATCGTGGGAGCAAACGCTGTTGCTGTCAAGATAAATAAATCCGCTCTGCAGCTGAATGGCGTACCTGAAAACAAAAAAGTGGTTAACAATAAAAAAAAAAGTATAAAAAAATTGCATACCTATAAAGCAAACATGATAAAAACATAACAATAAAACATTGCAGTATAGAATGCAGAACAATAGAGAGAGAATAGAGAGAGAACAATAAAACAACAACTATTTTTGGTTTTTTTATTTTATATATTTTTTGTGTTTTTTTCTTTTTTTTTACTTTTTTTTGTTTTTTTTACACTTTTTTTTGTAACTTTAACTTTTTTAACTGGTACCAGGTTTGGGTCTCTCAAAATGCGACAGCATCTTGGGAGACCCTGTGGAAGTGTGCCTAGTCTGTGCAGTGCTGTACCCTACGCTAATACTCCACTAGTGTATGGTAGCGTTCAAAACATTCACCAATGCAAAGACCAGGATTGCCAGGACAGAGGGGACAATAATACCGGGTGTCACGCCTAAATCCGCGCTTGCTGCAGACACGACATCTTTTTTGGGGGGTTCGTTGGGTAGGGGTACTCGGGAGGGCATAAAGAAAATGCCTCTCATGCAGCCGGCTTACTGCATTTGGTTGGGGATGGTGAGGTGGAGCACCGTCTGGATACAGAAGGGCTCTGACGATCTCTTCCTGGAATTTAAGGAAGGATCCAGTCCGTCCTGAAGCTCTGTATAGCACATAAGCATTCAGCAAAGCCAATTGAAATAAATAAACAGACACTTTTTTGTACCAGCGTCTGGCCTTACGGGCAATAAGGTACGGCGCCAACAACTGGTCGTTGAGGTCCACCCCTCCCATATTAAGGTTATATTCGTGGACACAGAGGGGTTTCTCCACAACACCAGTCGCCGTAGGAATTTGGACCATCGTGTCTGCATGAAGGGAGGTGAGAACGAAAACATTCTTCTCATCCCTCCACTTCATAGCGAGCAAATTATTATACTTCAAGCAGGCTCTCTTCCCCAGCCTAAGACGGGAATCTACAAGCCGCTGGGGAAAGCCCCGACGATTAGGTCACACGGTGCCACATGCTCCAATCTGATGATCAAAAAGGTGGCTAAAAAGTGGCACGCTCGTATAATAATTGTCCACATATAAATGGTACCCGTTTCCGAATAAGGGTGACACCAAGTCCCACACTATCTTGCCAGCGCTTCCTATGTAGTCAGGGCAGTTTGTTGGCTCTACGTGACTATCTTTGCCCTCGTAAACCATAAAACTATATGTATAGCCTGTGGCCCTGTCACAGAGCTTATACATCTTGACCCCGTATCTGGCACGCTTGCTGGGAAGGTACTGTTTGAATGACAAGCGGCCAGAAAATTTAACCAGGGACTCATCAACGCAGACAACTTGATGGGGAGTAAACAAGTCTGCAAAACGTTGGTTGAAGTGGTTTACGAGGGGCCGAATTTTGTAGAGCCGATCGTATGCAGGGTCTCCACGAGGACGACAGAGTTCATTGTCGTTGAAGTGCATGAACCGCAAAATCTGCTCGTATCGTGCCCTGGCCATGGAGGCAGAGAACAAGGGTGAATGGTAAATTGGGACAGTGGACCAATATGACCGCAACTCACTCTTTTTATTCAACCCCATGAGGAGGGAAAGGCCCAGAAAGATCTTAAATTCGGAGACCGTAATTGGTCTCCAATCTCTGGCAAGGGAGGACTGGGGATTAGCGGCGATGTATTGACCAGCGTATAAATTGCTTTGGTCCACAATAGATCTATAGAGATCTTCGGTGAAAAACAGCGAATAAAAATCCAGTGGCGTAAAGTCAACTGTTTCCACCTGAATTCCGGGTTGGCCAGTGAAAGGGGGAAGTACGGGTGCTGCAGAAGTGGTGGGTACCCAATTCGGATTGGCGAATGCAGCAGGAAGGGCACTATGGGTACGACGGGCCTGTGTTCGTCTTCTTGGTGGCAGCGGGACACTACTTGTGCTTGCCACCTCGCCAGCTTGAACTGCACTTATGGGACTCGCCACGTCACCAAGTGTTACTGCAGTGCTGGATGTACGACCAGGGTGTACTAGGCCGCTGGTGCTTGCCAGTTCACCAGAAGGAATAGCGGCACTAGTACTTCTCTGCTCCATACGAGAGCCCTGCGGTTCTTGCACTTCAAGGACAGAATACGTTCGGGGTCTGGTACGCCTGACCTTAGCAGGGACCACAACTCCGTCGTCAGAGCTATCTGTCATGGAGCCGCTGTCCTCTACAGGATCGTATTCTGAGCCTGAATCTGACAGAAGAGTAACTTCCTCTTCACTATCTGTCATGCTCAGAAACCTGTAGGCCTCTTCACTAGTGTACCTTCGATTTGCCATTTTGGCCTCTAAATTTAGTGGTACACTAGTGAGAATCACAGGTAAAAAAGCTCCTGACTGTCAGCGACTGATTCAAAACGCTACCAAAAAACTGTTAGCGATCGCAGGGATCAGGCCTGACTCTGCAAACGCTGCAGTTATGTGTGCTTAGTGTTTTGTAAGTGTCAGTTATCGATCGATACTGCACTTGGGTGGGCTGGGCTGGGCTGGGCCGAGGAGCAAAACGCAGGTGCTAGCAGGTATCTGGGTTGATCCCGCTAACACTGCATTTCAGGGAACCCTAAACTGCTGGGGAGTATAGATCTGATCGGATCAGATATCGATCCGTTCAGATACTATAGCACTAAGGGAGGTGTATGCTACGTGCGTGGGTTTTAGCGGTACTGGCGCTAACCTGACGCTGCTTGGGGCGACGCAGACCTTATCTGATCCTAAAAACTTAACTTCTATCACCGCCGGGCAATTAGGGGGTTAAACCTTTATAAGGTAATAAATGGCGGGTGCCCTAAAACTATAATAAACTATAATAAACTGTAATAAACTATAATAAACTACAAAAAACAAACTATCTAACCAGCGTCACCCGTAACACTTATACGGTGATCGCTGGTGAAAGGGTTAACTAGGGGGCAATCAGGGGGTTAAAACCTTTAGCAGGTAGTATATGGGGGTCCCTGTCGCTATAAAACACTGACAGCGAACCTATATACTTACCTCCCTAAACTAGCGTCACCTGTGTCACTAATACAGCGATCAGAAAAACGATCACTTAGCGACACTGGTGACGGGGGGTGATCACGGGGTTAACCTTTATTAGGGGGGGTTAGGGGGTACCCTGGACCTAAAGGGGGGTACCCTAGACCTAAAGGGGGCTAACCTAACTGCCCTAACACTTATAACTGACACAAACTGACACCAATGCAAAAAAAAAAAACACTGCTATTGGTGTCAGAGTGACAGGGGGTACAGGGGGGTGATCGGGGGGTGACAGGGGGGTGAAAACTGTGCCTGCGTGTTCTACTGGAAGTGTAGTGTTGGTGCACTTACTTGGATGTCTTCTCTCCTCGGCGCCGGATCAAAAAGACCGGCTCCAGGAGAGATGACATCACTTCCTCTCCCTCTGTTTACATTACAGAGGGAGAGGAAGCATTCGATTCGCTGGGCCTCCCCCTGACCCCTCATCGCCCACGAACAAGAGCCGACCGGACCCGCGGGAAGGCATCAGGTATCAGGTACGTGGTTTTGCCTGCCCGTGCCGCTCTGATCAAGTATATAGGCGTGAGGCGGTCGGCAAGTGGTTAAGGTCTGCCAATACCCTTTGATCCAATTAACGCCTGGGGGGCTTCTTGGGTTCACATCAATGTAACTACATTCCTTAAGGTGAGCTTTGTTCTATCATGATATTAAGAAACATACCCATATATAAATATATATACCCACACATAGCTAGATATATATACATTATATACATATATATACATTATATACATATATTCATATATACATACACACACATACATCCTATGGGGCAAGGCAGTTTAATTTGAGTCCTTGCAATGGTCCTCTTGAACCTCATTGATATAAATATGAAATTCAATATCTCCATCACACCATCAAACGCAGTCACTGTGCCCATCAAACGCAGCCACTGTGCCATATCAAATGCTCCCACTGTACCATCAAATGCTGCCCCCATACCATATCAAATGCTCCCACTGTGCCCCGCCGCCCGCCCGCCGTCTGCCCGGCACTTACCCTGTCTCTCGGTGGGGCATTTTACTCATTTGTAACTTATATGTTAAATAAATATTTTGCGCTGTATATTACAGATTGTTTTTGTGATTAATCACTACGCTTTAAGATGTTAAATTTGTAGGAATGAAAATACATCCTGCATATCAGATATTTATATTTTGATTCATAACAGTCGCAAAATTACAGCAATGAAATGACCAAGGAAAATAATTTTACTGTTAGGGGTCCCCACAACTTGGGAAATTTTATCAAGGGGTCATGGCACTAGAGGGGTTGAGAACCACTGCTTTAGAGGCTCTTTATATTGTAAGACTGAGTTCACTCTCCTCCACTGTCATGGAGCAACACACCAGAGTCTAAGCGCTTTATGGAATACATTGTTGCAGCCTTCACCCCCCCTCCCAGGAGTCATTCCTAGCAGCTAAGACTCTCAGGACAGTTATCAACTCCCCACCACAGGTTTCTAAGCAGGAGCCTGATCTTATCTGTTGTTTCTTATCTGCTAGAGAGCAGACATTTTGGTAATTTGTGAATAGCGAAAACCCATGTCTTTGTGTTTCCCTGTGTTTGGATGGGAGATCTTGTATTTTTGCGCTATTTTTATGCTGGTAATACATTTTCTAGATCCAAAACTTTTTTGTTCCTCCTCCAACACTCCAACTCCCTTTACAGTATGTACTTCTAATTTATCATGCAGCATGGAGCAATAAAATGTCTTGTTTTGCCAAATGTTCTGGACTTTCTTACAGCTTGTGCTATTTACTAAATCTCAGGGCTTTTTTTCTCAAACAATAGGTGCTGGAACTCAACCACGACCCCCCAAAACCCCAGCCCCCCACACACACACCCTGCAAATCACATCAAATAGTGGTTGTGGTCAAATTTCACAAACAGTAGAAGGGTCTTAAAGGGGCATTAAATATCAAGATTGCTTTACATACAGAGTGCAGAGTTCATGGGGGTTACAGAGCAGTTACAGAGTGCAGGGCTGTCACTTGTAAACACAAAAACCAGACTTCTGTGTTTACAAGTGATTGTGGTGAGCAGGCACCAAAGGGTCTGAGCCAGAAGTGGTGGAACTCAGTTCCACCAAGTTCCCCCTGAAAAAAAGCCCTGATAAATCTATTGACCATTTTCTATATCTTTTATTTACACCCTGGATAAGTTCCAGAATGCTGTAATAGTATCCCGTGGGACAGAAAAACATGAGGTTGCTAAAAGTCTTCTAAAGAAAGCAGCTGAATCCTTCTATTCAATCTAGTTCCTAGTTCTTTTCATGCATATCTAGTTTCTGTTAGATAATCATGATGCATCCAGTATATACTATATGTTCACATGCCATGCCTTGTCTTGGTATCATTACCAAGTAGGCAAACTAAATGTTTATCACATAGATTATCAACCAAGAAACATATAACCTAATGTATTATACGTAGTTTTGTTTTTTTTAGACAGATAGAGCTTTAATTTGGTAGCAAATTTGGATACAATTTTCCTTCTTTCCTTTTACAGGCAATAAATAGATAAAAATTTGAAAACAAAATGCAGCTTCCTGTAACTTTTCAGAACAAAATGTTCATGTAAATTACGCACCTCCATAAACTTACCTCAAAATGTAATCAACAAAGTCTGCACATTTAAATGATATCACATTAGTGGGGCTTTATGTAACATAGCACAATGAAATGCATTTAACTTTAGTACTGTAGTGCTTTATTCCCCTTACGATGCTAATGCTACTTTACGACACACACAGGGAAAATAAATGGTTTACGTAAATTGTTATGGTAATATTAACAAGGAATTACATCAGGTTGGCACGGGTAAAATTGAGCACAACAGCGCAGAGTGAATTCTTCATAGGCTTGGGATCGCTAAAAATTAGACGATATTGATGTACTGTCGATTCCTCAAGAATGTTTTGAGGAACAAAACAACCAGCTTGGGGTGTTGACTTGGCCTCCAAATTCTCCAGATCTCAAAACAATCGAACATCTGTGAGGGCTTTACCTTGCAACTTACAGGACTTAAAGTGCGAGTAAACCCCCATTTCTGACTTTTACCTATAGGTAAGCCTATAATAAGGCTTACCTATAGGGACTGTAAATTTCTGCTAAACGTGCACCGTTTAGGAAATATTTACTGTAAATGCAGCCAGTGACGTCACCGGTTCTCTGAAGGAAAGTCCACCCAGGCCGTTCCTGCAGAGTCCTGTGCTGTAAGCGACGGCTCCCGCGTGCAGGCACAGGAGTGATGTTATAGCAGCTCACACAGCCGAAGTCCGCAAACCCGGAAGGAAGACCAGGTAAAGAATGAAGCCCTCTCAGTGGTGACAGTGTAGCGCTGAAGGGCTTAATTTTCAGGTAAGTTTCACATCATGTGCTAGTATGCGATGCATACTAGCACATTATGCCTTTACTTTGCCGGTTGGGGAAAAAAAACAGCCGTTCACTACCACTTTAAAGGATCTGCTACTGATGGCTTGGTGCCAGATGCCACAGCATACCTTCAGTGGTCTAGTGGCGTCTATGCCTCAATTGGTCAGCAAAAAAGACTGTTTTGGTGGCAAAAGGGGGACCTACTAAATATAAGGTGGGTGGTCATAAATGTATGGCTTATTGGTGTATATAAACATTTAACACACTGCATAATTATTTATTTGTTTTACACTTTTTTTTCTTCAGGGGGTGTATAGACCTGGTAAGTGGAGACAAGATCCAGACCCCTCATGCAGCTACAACAGGAGATCACTTGAAATAGCCATCAGCCAGCAATTGATCACTATAGCAGTATATATAGTAATATATCAGCTCTGCCCAGTTCTCCTGGAAGGAAGTGTGGTGAAGTCATAACAATCCTCAAACAAACATTACGTGGAAGAATAGTGTTTGCATTAACATCTACAGCACACTTTGATGGAGTGATCTGTATTAGCATCAGAATCCCATGATTGTTTCAGCTCCCAGGTATAGTGCTGGACCTCCGTTGTCTGCATTTCTACGTAACCCACCTCAACATAGTGCTGCGATATCAAAACAATTGTTTTCTAAGTGCCCTTGCGTTGAGCCTGCATTGATCCATGCAGGTCAATGAAGTTCAATGGACATAGTATGAACAAGCCCTACTCTTGCCTTAACTTGTTACTTCATGAGCTAGAAATGCACAAAATAAACTCCCTTGACTTCCCCATAACGTTGACTAATCACTTATTGATTTCTGCATTGACTTTGCTCTTTGCTCTGCTTCACTGAATAGGACAATGTGTTCCTTGGCACAGAGTTGTTTATATTGTTACAGAGCTCTATTCGTATATTTTTCCTTGTCTTTTACAGGTGTGTTTTTTCTTTGCAAAATTGACACTGATGTGGCAGGGTCACTTTATTCCGCTTTTACACTGGGTGACATTGCTGTGGCATATCTTTGTAGAAAAAGGGCCACAGATATAATGAAGGAAAATATCTGTGAGCAACAAGCACGTCTGATGTTCATGCAGCATTTTTAGGAGACAAAAGATAAGGAAATGTGATTGTATTGAAGAGTTGTACTGAGTGTTTTTGCTTAGACATACACTTACCCTGTTTGACCAATGAACTCTGACCAAATGAGAGTTGATTTGACTTTTTGAGACCTTTGGGAGCAGTAGTTATCTCTAATCTCTATGTAGGTAGTGTAATCATTACTGAGCAGTTAGCTCTAGATTGTGTCATTGGTTTTGTTCATTTATAACATTTGTATTTTCATCTCATTACAGATAAACATGTCATTTGATCATTTTGAGTACAAAGGAGTCAGACTTGCCCATAAAGTTCATTCAGAAAAGAGTATCAATTATGTGGAAAATGAATTTAAAGTCTTGGATGATGATATTTTCAATGTTACCTACCCCAAATCAGGTAAATAAAAGCAAATCTATTAGTTACAAGTCTACAGTAACTGTTGTTTTGAGTGCTTTAGCCATTGACATATCTACTATATGGTTCGGCCTATACTGCCAGTATGATCACCTACCGAATAAGTCCCCTCCAAAGGCAGCTCAACTCTCCAAAAAAACATGGCAGTTTAATCCAACATAGCTATACTTCTTAAAATGCAGTACATTGGACCAGTCACTTGAAGTGTAAAGAGACAATAATCTTCTCAGTCTTGTGCCTGCTAAGATAGTTGGCAGCTTACTGAGTGAGCATGAAGAAGGGGTGGGTCTGTCTAAGGACTAAATTAAAAAGAAGTACAGCCAAAGCTCTCCTGTGCATCACTGGAGTGCAGTTCATTCTGCACTCCTGTGACCCGTTTTCAGCAGACAGTGGGCTGAAACCTGTTGTCCGCTGACGTTACAGAGCCATATGGTCGTGATCTTTTCCCAGCCTGGCCAGCACCTGGCTCAGCCTCTCAGTGAGCCACTGAGAGCCTGAGCCAGCCACTCCCACCACCTCCACATCCCAGAGCTCCAGTGAGCGCAGGGGGGCAGAGCAGAGAGCTGATGATTGACAGTCACCAGCTCTCTGAACATAGAGCAGTGAGAACTGAGCAATTAGCAGTTTTGATTGCTCAGTTCTGAGTCTTAGAGCCAGTGTGGGACAGATACAGCCTCAGACCGATGCTGCATCCACCTAGGTAAGTATGATTTCTCATAGAAAAAAAAAAAAGAAGAAAACTTCTTGTCCAGCTTCCCCTATATACAGGGAAGCTAGATTATACCATTAACAAATATATAAATAGTTACACTGAATTGCCACTACATGTCATCAAGACTCTTGGAGTTTCACTACAGAATGATTTTGTTACTGCAGACTGGAGAAAGCAGTTCTATTCGGATTCCAATTGTTGTATTAGTGACTATCCCTTTCTAAGACCTCTACAATTGGTCTGTATATAGTAGAGACACTGACTGCAGAAAGTCTTCCTCAAATAACTGAACTGACAGCAAACACCCAAAATCCATGAATGACTTTATTGCATGCAGAAAGCTGTGGCATTACAATAAAATGCTGTAGATTGATGTAGTAGTCGTTTAGGTGATCAAAAAGGAGTATTGGCCTTTCCTAGCCGCAGTGTGTTTCTTGTAGGAGGAAGGATGCAATACACAAGCCCACACTCAGGAAAAGGAAATACATAAAATAACATAAAATACAAAAAATGTATACAAGGTGGCAACATAATGAAAACAATTAGGCTTGGTTTACCTTGGGGCGGCTTCAAAGTTGCCCGACTCTGAAGCCGCCCCACACAGCGCAACTTCGGCATGGCTTGCAAGCGACTTCTTTAATAGAAGTCAATGCAAGACGCTTTATAGTCACTCCCAAGTAGTGCAGGAACCTTTTTCTAAGATTAGAACAGTTCCATTGCACTTAATGGACTGACAATTCACCCCAGTGTGAATCGACACTTAACCTGAAAACAACGCAGGCTGAATACACAAATGCATTTTCTATGTCCTGCAGAGGCGGCACATGTTCCACTGTCACTTTTTCCATAAAAAGTGGGATTATTGTTTTTCCATACAATATTTATAAGGAAGAGAATGTATATGTAGCACACCCCCCGTAGGGACTGCTGGTGAACTTGGAACCCCCACTCCTGCCCAGCCAGGCAGAACGAATTTTCACAAGCACCCAGAATCAGAGAACAGTCTGTGACTTTGTTTTTGTTATTTATTAAGGGGTTGATAACTAGAATAGGAATGGAAGTTTATGGGATGTCCACTTGACTTCAGCAAAACTTTAAAATCTCAAGGCTAACTCTCACACCTGTCCTCCCCACTGACTCTTCACCAACCCACCCGGCTGACTCTCAGGAGATCTCTCGGGAAGGATGAAGACTTAAAGTGATTCTAAAGCCTCTTTTTATTTTTTTTTTAAATAACAAACATGTTATTACCTCCTCTGTGCAGTTGGTTTTGCACAGAGCAGCCGGGATCCTCCTCTTCTCGGGTCGCTCTTCGCTGCTTCTGGCCCCTCCCTCCTGTTGAGTGTCCCCACAGCAAACAGCTTGCTATGGGGGCACCCAAGCCGAGCTGCAGCTCTGTGTGTCCATTCAGATAAGGAGCGGCCCGTTTGCCCCCCCCTCTCCTGCTTGGCTAACTGACTTTGATTGACAGCCGCAGGAGCCAATGACGCCACTGCTATATCTCAGTCCATCAGGAGGGAGAGTCTTGGACGGCCGAGGGACTTGTGGAAATCGCTGGACAGAGATGGGGCTCAGGTAGGTATTAGGGGGTTTTGGGGAGGTTGCTGCCCACAGAAGGCTTTTTATCTTAATGCTATGTGCGCCACATTCTTTCTCTCAGCCAAGCCACGCCTAAAAATGAATGTCCCACCCTTAATTGAAATAAGACTCCGCTTACATACAAAAAAGTGTCCCTATTAATTTTTTCAGAATGTTGGCCACTATGCTACTATCACTGTTCGTCACTGTGCATCATTATTTGTAAACTGATCTTAGGTAACTCTAACTTAGCTGAAATCCTTTTAAAGCTGTGGGAGTGTGGATGCAATCCTCCAAGATTCACTATATAACACAATGCAGAAGATTTAATAAAACTGGAATTCTCAGGATTTGGTGCAGCTGTGCATGGTAGCCAATCAGTTTCTAACTTCAGCTTGTTCAGTTCAGCTTTGACAATATAATCTGGAAGCTGATTGGTTTCTATGTAGAGCTGCATCATATTTTGCACAGTCCAGTTTTAGTAAACCACCCCCACAGGCTTTTTTTTGTTATCCATATAGATTGTGTTTGGATTGTTTACAGGTACAAATTGGATGATAGAGATCTTGAGTTTAATCAAACACAATGGGGATGCAACAATATGTCAGAGTATACCAAGCTTTGAAAGAGCACCATGGCAAGAGACTGTTGAATTTCAAGAACAAGAAGAAAAACTTACCCAGCCAAGAATTATATCCTCCCACCTCCCCCACCACTTATTTGCAAAATCGTTTTTCAAATCCAAAGCAAAGGTGGGTATGAGACAACCTGACTATTATATATGCTTTGAAATCTAAATTACTGCCTTAGGAACTGTACAAAAGTTAAAGCTAGCATTTACTTACCTTTAAAAGGTACCTATATCCAAACTGGGTATGTGGTATTAAACTCACTTTTGACAAAACTGCTGACAGGCAGGGTTTTTATGACATAAATAACATGAAAGAATAAAAAGGATTCCCTGGATCAACACACGCAGTAATGAATTTCAGACAACAGACAATGCAAGGTTTGCTGTCTTGGCTGTGTCAACCATACCACCATGGAATAAACAAAAACAATATCTGGTACAGTCATTAGCCAATCACCACTAGCTTCCTCAGAGCGAGCAGGGGTTTACCTGCATCATCTTTTAATACCATTTACTCAATGTAGTAATTCCTTTTCACCACAAGATGCCATGCATTAAACACTTCTCTTCCATATTCATCACGCTATTATAGCTAAAATACCACTGAGTGCTTACAGATCAAATATATTGGTGATTCTAAGTACGGACAATTCTTGTAATTTTCAGCAAAAAGGAGGGGGTGGACACAGAACTTACATAAACAGCCAAAACAATAGGGGATAAATGAACAAAAAGGGGCAAGCTCATCTTAAAGAGATACTCTACTGAGGGCATCTGGCAAGTAATTATCCAACTATTGAGTACCAGTTGAAGGTCCTCCAGGAAAGGTTGTAAACTACATTCTTTGTTGAGGCCATTGGGAATTAAAGTTCCAGGTCTATAAATTCACATTTTTTCCTTCTGTTGAAGGATGGTATCAAAATCACCTCTTCTAATAAGTAAATTTAGAACACACAGTGGAAAGAACAAGTATTTGATACACTGCCGATTTTGCAGGTTTTCCTACTTACAAAGCATGTAGAGGTCTGTAATTTTTATCATAGGTACTCTTCAACTGTGAGAGACGAAATCTAAAACAAAAATCCAGAAAATCACATTGTATGATTTTTAAGTAATTATTTTGCATTTTATTGCATGACATAAGTATTTGATCACCTACCAACCAGTAAGAATTCCGGCTCTCACAGACCTGTTATTTTATCTTTAAGAAGTCCTCCTGTTCTCCATTTATTAACTGTATGAACTTGTTACATGTATAAAAGACACCTGTCCACACACTCAATCAAACAGACTCCAACCTCTCCACAATGGCCAAGACCAGAGAGCTGTGTAAGGACATCAGGGATAAAATTGTAGACCTGCACAAGGCTGGGATGGGCTACAGGACAATAGGCAAGCAGCTTGGTGAAAAGGCAACAAACTGTTGAAGCAATTATTAGAAAATGGAAGAAGTTCAAGATTACGGTCAATCTTCCTTGGTCTGGGGCGCCATGCAAGATCTTACCTCTTGGGGCATCAATGATCATGAGGAAGGTGAGGGATCAGCCCAGAACTACACGGCAGGACCTGGTCAATGACCTGAAGAGAGCTGGGACCACAGTTTTAAAGAAAAGTATTATTAACACACTACGCTGTCATGGATTAAAATCCACTGTATATGCCCTTCACTCTTAAACCACTGGGGTTGCCCTGATGAAAGTGGGCAAAATGCACCGTGTTCACCAATTCTAACACAAAGTGGTCTCTTCGTTTTGTCCACATAGGCCTTATTGCTTGGGCAGTATAGCATATATACTACTCTAGTCATAGAGCAGTTAATAAATTTGTGGATCTTGAAGTTCTTTGTCGCGTCAAGATTGGTGAACCAATCGGTTTTATGGACATATTTACAAATGTGGCAGTGTCCACAAGCATGCATCCCACAGATAGGTGTGAGATCAGTCAACCAATTTTTAGCTGGAGTTCTCTGGTACTCAGAGTGAACCAAGGTATCATTAAGATTATCGGCTCTACGTGGGGTCATTAGAGGTCGCAGTCCCACTATAACCACAATAAGCGGAGATCTGGTTAAAATGTGCCAATGCTTTTCGAAAATGGTCTTGACTTGATGCCACTGGGAGCCATCTTTGGTGATAATTCTTGAGTGCTCCAACTTTTTAGTTAACCCAAAAAAAGATGAAATACAGATCCTGTTTCCTTAAAGCAGATTAAACAGCACAGTGCTTGTGCTGTGTAATCTGCCCCTCTCTAAACTGTAAAAAACCTGGATCCTGCCACTTTTACCGTGGCCACTGCCAGCCTGTCTATTATAGGCAGGCATACCACACTGTGCAAGTCTTTTATTAAAATGAGGTTTGCAAATACATTTTTAGAGCTATCTTCAGGCTGCCTCACGGCTGCTTTACATCTCCAATACATGGCTTCTGCGGAGAGGGCTGAGCGGCCACTTGATCTCCCCAGCTGACGTTAGAGGGAGAGCTCAGCCTCTCCTGCAGTAGCCATGTATTGGAGATGTAAAGAGGCCACAAGTCACATGACCGGCCTGAAGATCGCTCTAAAAAGCTATCTACATGCCTCATTTTTATAAAAGACTTACACAGTGTGATATGCCTGCCTATAATAGAGGGGCTGGCAGTAATTTATCATTTTGCATTAACAAACACTTTAACTTCATTTTCATTTATTTCTAATTTCCCCACTAGTTTCTCACTTTTACACTCACCGCCCTCTTCCTGGCTCTCCTTATGGTGTTATGAGAATATCCTTGTTCCCTACAGCGTTGGTACATATCTATGTCTTTATTACTGAAGTCCTGATTTTTGGAACAATTCCTCCTGATCCGCAGGAATTGACCAGTTGGAAATCTGTGGACCAGGGAACTAGGATGGTGGCTTCGTGCCTGTAGGAGGGTGTATGCCACTGTCTCTTTTTGATTCTGGTAATGAATTTAGTTCCTTCAATAGAGATTTGTAAGTCTAGGAAAGGCAGTGTCTTCTCATGATGGGAGTAGGTAAGTTTGATATTTCCCTCATTAGCATTTAGTTCGTTCAGGAATTTCGCCAGTTGTTCAGTGGTACCACTCCACACCATGTGAAAGTCATCGATGTACCTCAGCCACATGTGGCATGTGATTTCTATGTCGAATACTTCTCTGATTTCCGTTTACCTCTATTCCTTTTCCTTTTTCGTCCATTAAATCGTGTCCTCCTTCTTTTCCCTTGTGTTTTTTGGTCATTATAGTTTATGGCTTCGGGCTGGTCTCTTTTATCTCTACTCCTTCTAATAAAGTAACTGATTTTTCTGCATTATCATTTTCACTGTCTGACGACGACTGTGTTTGGTTAAAGGGAGTATGTGCTCTCAACCTAAAATGCCTATATCTACTTCGGCTTCTCTCCTAGTCTAATGCCGCGTACACACGAGCGGACATTACGGCGGACTTTGCCCGGCGGACTGGATTTCGTCGGACAATTCGATGTGTGTGGGCTCCAGCGGACTTTGTTTTCTCAAAAGTTGGACGGAATTAGATTTGAAACTTGTTTAAAATTTATCCGTTGAAATCGAGTCCGGTCGAAAAGTCCGCCGTCTGTATGCTAGTTCGACGGACAAAAAGCCACGCTAGGGCAGCTATTGGCTACTGGCTATGAACTTCCTTGTTTTAGTCCGGTCGTACGTCATCACGTACGAATTCGACGGACTTTGGTGGATTGTGTGTAGGCAAGTCCGTTCATTCACAAAGTCCGTCGGAAAGTACGTTGAAAAGTCCGCCGGGCAAAGTCCGCCGTAATGTCCGCTCGTGTGTACGCGGCATAATACATTTTGTTTGTTGAATTTTTCTTGTTTTGTAATTCTTAGGTTCTTTTGAATTCTTTCTATTTATTTTTTCAGGAATTCATTATGCCTCTCGAAATCTTGGTCTTCCTTTAATCCCTTGGCACCAATAGTAAGCATGAGGCCTCATATATGCTTACTGTTGGTGCCAAGGGATTAAAGATGGTGGTGTGGAGGAGGGGGGTTGGCCATTCATTTAGCAGTTTAGCTCTTGGCGGGTGGGCCTTTACGCCGAGCGCCTGCATATATGTGGCCCTGTGTAAACAACTTACCATGCTGAGAGTGTCTAGCTGGCTGGCATCCTGATGCATACTTGTGACCGGGAGCTTTCTGATCATGTGACCATAGTGACAGCCAATCACAGCGGTCACATTAACTGAATGCCTGCCTCCTGGCTTTTAGAACTCTAATGCCCCATACACACGGTCGGACTTTGTTCGGACATTCCGACAACAAAATTCTAGGATTTTTTCCGACAGATGTTGGCTCAAACTTGTCTTGCATACACACGGTCACACAAAGTTGTCGGAAAATCCGATCGTTCTGAACGTGGTGACGTAAAACACGTACGTCGGGACTATAAACGAGGCAGTGGCCAATAGCTTTCATCTCTTTATTTATTCTGAGCATGCGTGGCACTTTGTCCGTCGGATTTGTGTACACACAATCGGAATTTCCGACAACGGATTTTGTTGTCGGAAAATTTTAGATCCTGCTCTCAAACTTTGTGTGTCGGAAAATCCGATGGAAAATGTGTGATGGAGCCTACACACGGACGGAATTTCCGACAACAAGGTCCTATCACACATTTTCCCTCGGAAAATCCGACCGTGTGTACGGGGCATTAAAGGGCCAGGAGGAGGTCGGCGGGAAGGGGATTAAATTCAAACACGTGTGCATATGCGTTACTAAGCTGCAATCGTGCAGTGTTAGGGACACATGCATGATAGATTTATGCGCATGCACACTAACGCTGCCAGGCAGTAATGCTCACTGGCAAGCTGGCAGCATTTGTGCACATGCGCAGATGTCCTGGTGCATGTGCGCATATGTGTGTCAAGTTTTTGCCAGTACCTGGATACCTGCCGTGCATAAGGGCATGTGCGCTGGGATTTGTGTGCGTGTGCAAAAATACTGCCAGCATACCGTTTGGCAGAAGCCCTGAAGTGCTTCTGCCAAAAAGATAAGGTGTAAAATAGAATACAATTTTTTAGCTTTTCTGTAAGAGGGGGCAGATAATAGTAAGTAAGTTTAGTTCCCCTTTATTTTTATTTTTTAATATCTGCCTTAAAAGCCAGCTTTGTAGCACAGACACATGAAAACAGAGCACCTTTGATTGCTAAAATATCTGGAATTCTTTTGGTTCTTTTCAGATTATATATACAATGCGGAATCCAAAGGACATAATTGTTTCTTTATTCCACTTCACCAAGATTCTTTACATTTTCAAGGAATCTGAGAATTTTCAACAACTGATAGAGGACTTTGTGAAAGGGAATGGTGAGTTTATGACGCAAAAGAATGCACAATACAACACAATACAAAGAATTTACAAAAATTTGAAGTAAAAGACAGGTGCAGGAAAAAAAAACATTTAAACCACTAACTTATTCCTTTATATATTGTGTGATTGTGTGTCAGCTAAGCTCGTGTAATTATGTGAATGAGCTGACTCTTACTTCACCCTGTATATGGTACTGCAATACCAGATTTCATCCTAACCCAAGCTTGGTTTTTATACTAATATGTCACATTGCAGAAATTCAGGTTTGCAATGGAAGCTAATGTACGGAGGGAGGTGGGGTGTGGGTGGTTGGGGGGCGAACTTGAAGAAGGGAGAGATCTCCAGCTGGATGGCACCAGTGTTGCCAGTGTGACTGGGTTGCCCATAAAGCAGGCAGGAGAGGGTGCTTTGACAGATTAGGTGGCCACATACTCTGAATCTTTTACATGATAATGTCAGAAGGTGCTCATCTAAGTGCAGATTTATTGAATCCTAAAACAGACCTATCATTAAAGAAGTATTGAACCTAAAAACAAAAGCTTTATTTTCACCCGTTGATCTGGCCAGTAAGGCTACTATTTTTCAACTCCCTTTAATGGACCAAGATATCCAGCAAAAGCAGCAGTTAGAAGGATGAGACAAACTATATAACACAGACAAGGATTCTTACAAAGGTCAGCTTTTATTAATTTTTGTAAAATCCTTATGCCAAAAGGGATAAAAACCTGTTGCTGTAACTAGTTCAAAAGTCTGTTAGTTAAAGTGGGGTTCCACCCAAAAAAACATACATATCTAAAAAATTCTAAAAAACAAAACAAAAAAACATTTGGATATTTTTTTTTTTTTTACTTACCTCTAAATGCCTGTTGCTAGGTGGTCCCTCGTAGTCTGCCCCTTCCTCTGCCTGGGCTGGTGACATCACTTCCCCCTGGCACAGGAAGGGCTCGGCTCTTCTCCCTCCCTCCTGTCAATCATCTGGGACCCATTACAGGTCCCAGGTGATTGAGCGGCCAATCACGGCACGTGGCGCCGCTCGCGCATGCGCAGTGGGTGCCAGGCTGTGAAGCCACAGCCCGGCGCCCACAGTTGAAATGCCGGCGCCGACGAGCGGAGGGGGGGGACGAGCGGGGCTTCGATCCCCCCGCATCGCTGGACCCAGGGACAGGTAAGTGTCCAATTAAAAGTCAGCAGCTGCAGTATTTGTAGCTGCTGACTTTTAATTTTTTTTTTTTTTAATGGCCCGCCTGGGTGGAACTCCTCTTTAAAGAGGTTGTAAACCCTATAAAGAAAAAAAGTTCCTCCACCCCAAACTCGCTCATCCATGTCTTTATGGACCTTGCTTTGTGCACTGGTCCAAATCATTTGGTGGTGGGGGGATTATAGTGTGGAGTTCTTTTTCAGGGGTTGGGCTTGGCCCCTTAGTTCCAGTGAAGGGAATTCTTAAGGCGTCAGCATACCAAGACATTTTGGACAATTTTATGCTCCCAACTTTGTTGGGAACAGTTTGGGGATGGCCCCTTCCTGTTCCAGCATTACTGCACACCAGTGCATAAAGCAAGGTCTATGAAGACATGGATGAGCAAGTTTCGGGTGGAGGAACTTGACTGGCCTGCACAGAGTCCTGACCCCAACCCGATAGAGCACCTTTGGGATAAATTAGAGCGTAAGCCAGGTCTTCTCGCCCAACATCAGTGCCTGACCTCACAAATGCGCTTCTGGATAAATGGTCAAACATTCCCATAGACACACTCCTAAACCTTGTGGACAGCCTTCCCAGAAGAGTTGAAGCTGTTATAGCTGCAAAGGGAGGACTTACTCAATATTAAACTCTACGGACTAAGACTACGGACTAAGGGATGTCATTAAAGTTCATGTGTGTGTAAAGGCAGGCATAACAATACTTTTGGCAATATAGTGTATGTATGAATAATCCTAAAATTTACCATAAGGGGCTTAATACTGTACTAGTGGAAGGTACTGGGGGAGTGCTAAAATTCCATGGGTTAGGGGGGCAAACTACTTGTCTTGCCCCGGGCGCTTACAACCCACGCTATGCCACTGCCGATTCCCATATCCATACATTTGAGGTGGATGGGGGAATGCTCCCCGCTGTGCTATTGAATTCTTACAACGAGGAGATGCCCCTGCTATCAGAATACACAGAAAGGGCTGCCGCCACGTATGGCAGGCAGCTGCTGATCTAGTGGCTTCTATCCAACAGGGTGATTTAATAGAAGCCAATTAATGGATCAACTTTTGTTAAACTTCAATGACCTCACATGGATTGAAATTTGTCTGGTCCCTGCTGAAACGGCTGAATTTTGAATCATCTACGGCACCCTTTAGTGATTTGACAACATCAAAAGGAACCAGAAAAAAAGATTTGTTACATCCACTTAAGCCTACCCTACAGTATATCCAACTATCATTTTTTGATTTTCACAAAGGTGCATATTATTATTTATATATGCTATCATGTTGTAACTTTATTGACTAATAAGTTCTATTCATTTTTCCAGCTCTCTATGGGTCTTGGTTTGACCATGTCAAAGGCTGGATGCAAATGAAGGACGACAGCAGATTCTTCTTTATTGCATATGAGGAGCTTTTACAGGTATGGAAAGGCAAGGAAATAGATTGGACATACACTCATTCCTCCTGAACTGAAACAAATAAGCTAATGATATGAAAAAGCACTTCTGAGCCCTTGTTAGGATACAGTTTCACCAACTTGCAAAATTGCAGGTAAAAGTACAGGACAAACAAGTACATTATTTTTTGCAGCATTTTCAATTCCATAAATGCTTTTTCATTCACTTGCAATGTGCCTCTGATTTTGCTACAAAATATTACTATTCAAGGAAGAGTTAACACACCTTCTGTACTCTGATGGGTACATCTAATTACTCTCTGTGCTGGCATAACATCTCCACACCTCTCTAGACCTCCCCACACAAACTTTTATGAGATATCTTGATTGCTCAGATACTGCTGACCAGTAACTCTCCTGTTCCAGCAATTAGCTCCCCTGCGCAAATTCACACAGCAAAGCTCTATTTTGAGTCCATTCTAGGTTCTAATTTTAACTGAAGCCCTGATAAAGGAAAATTTCTCACAAAATAATAAATACATTTTAACTTTGATTTTTTAACTATATGACATTAATATTTCCCAAACTAGGTTGTATATAAAGTCCAGTATTGGTAACAATCATGCAGGACACCAAATGTTAAAATTCTAAGGATTAAAATAATCATATTTTGTTTTATTGTAGCCTGAAATGAAGACAGAAACAGTTTTTGTTTTATCCAGCTGTAGTTCTACTTATGCTTATAGCATCCAAGTGAAAGATATAACACCAACTTACAAGAAAATAAATATAAAATAAAAACCAGAATCAGTTGAAAAAGGCATCACACCCCTCCTGAAAATGACTTGTAAACTCCATCAGGTGTAGCTAATCACCTTCTCAAATGCACACAAAGCCATTTGACTTTCTGTCAACTGTGATCAGCTGTAGTCATTTTGATTAGCTCAGTGTGAAAAGAGCTTTCCTGGAGTATTTCAGTTCCTGATAGTGCAACTGAAGCAAACAATCAACTATGGGTGACAAGGCACTCTCTGGGATAAAGTTGTGGATAGGCACAAGTCAGGCAATGGACAAAAAAAAGTAAAAGGCTTTGTCAATTCCTAGAATGAGTGACGTCTATTATTAGGCAGTGGAAGGTATTTGGTACAACACAGACCCTCCCTGCATCAGGACATTGCTCCAAACTGGATGAAAGGGCCAGGAGGAGCCTGGTCAGAGAGGCTACTAAGAGGCCTACAGGAACTCTGAAGCAGTTGCAGGAATTTATGACAAAGAGTGGTCATTGTGTGACAACAATATCACAACTTCTCTACAAATGTGGCTTGATGGGAGGGTTGCAAGAAAAAAGCCACTCCTCAAGAAAGGCCACATGCAGACATGATTGAGCTTTGCCAAAACGCAACTTGAAGATTCTGAGGCCACATGGAAAAGGGTGTTATGGTCAGATGAGACTAAAATTGAATTATTTGGCGTCAACACCAAACAATATGTCTGGCAGAAATCCAGTACAGCTCACCATCCAAATAACATTCCTACAGTAAAGCATGGAGGTGGTAATATCCTGTTATAGGGGTGTTTCTCTGCAGCAGGGACTGGAACAATTGTCAGGATAGAAGTAAAATGGATGGGGCAAAATACCATCAAAATCTTAAGGAAAAGCTATTGCCCTCTCCTAGAAAGCTGCCAATGGGAAGATTTACCTTCCAACATGACAATGACCCAAAGCACACAAAAATTACCACGCAGTGGTTAAAGGATAGAAAGGTGAATGTCCTTGTATGGCCTAGTGAGAGCCCAGACTTAAACCCCTTTTAAATTATGTGGAATACCTTGAAGACTGCAGTCCACAAATGGTCACCATCAAATTTAAGTGAACTTGAGCAGTTCTTCAAAAAAGAGTGGGCAATTATTGCAAAGTCTAGATGTGCAAAGTTAGTAGAGACATATCCCAACAGACTAAAGGCTGTAATTAAAGCAAAATGCTGTTTAACAAAATACTGACACAAGGAGATGATCCTTTTTCCAACTCAGTGATTCTGTTTTTAATATATTTTTTATTTTTTTATGACATGTTGGTGTTAAATCTTTCACTTGGATATTATGAGGTGTAATGAGTAAATACAGCTGGATAAAACAAAAACTGTGTCTGTCTTAATTTCAGGCTGCAAAGCAACACAATTTGATTAATTTAAAGGGGGTGATTCTTTTCTATACCCACTGTAACCCCTAATAATGAACTCCTCTTATTTGCTCCTTTTTGATCCCTTAACCACTTGCCGACTTTCACACGTGATTTACTTCGGCAGAATGGCACGCGCAGGCAAAATGGCGTACCTGTACGTCTCTTTGAATTTGCCACCTAGCGGTGTGCGCCACGGGAGTGTGCCCGCGGGTCCTGCAAACTCGATGTTCGCCAGTGGCCCGCGATTGCAGCGAGGAGAGGCAGAACGGGACGATGCCTATGTAAACAAGGCATTTCCCTGTTCTGCCTAGCAACATGACAGGAAACTACTGCTCCCTGTCATCGGGATCATTGATCTCTGTCATGTTGTAGTGAGCCCATCCCCCCTACAGTTAGAACACACCTAGGGAGCACACTTAATCCCTTGATTGCCCCCTAGTGTTCAACCCCTTCCCTGACAGTGTAATTTATACAGTAATCAGTGGCTATTTGTAGCTCTGATCGCTGTATAAATGTCAATGGTCCCAAAATAGTGTCAAAAGTGTCTGATCTGTCCGCCATAATGTCGCAGTCCCGATAAAAAATCGCAGATCGCCATTACTAGTAAAAAAAAAAAAATAAATAAAAATGCCATAAATCTATCCCCTATTTTGTAGACGCTATAACTTTTGCTCAAACCAATTAATATACACTTATTGTGATTTTTTTTTTTTACCAAAAATATGTAGAAGAATACATATAAGCCTAAACTGTGGAAGAAATTTGTTTTTCTATATATTTTTGGGGGATATTTATTACAGCAAAAAGTTGAAAATATTGCTTTTTTTCAAAATTGTCGGTCTTTTTTTGTTTATAGCACAAAAAATAAAAACCGCAGAGGTGATCAAATACCACCAAAAGAAAGTTATATTTGTGGGAGAAAAGGACATCAATTTTGTTTGGGTACAAAGTCAGACGACCGCGCAATTGTCAGCTAAAGCGATGCAGTGCCAAATTGCAAAAAATGTTCTGGTCAGGAAGGGGGTAAGTCCTTCCGGGGCTGAAGTGGTTAAATATACATTTGACAAGGTTTTGTTAAATCTGTTCAATAGGTTTAAAAATACCTGTTGATCCTGCCCAAAATCTAGAGCAGGGTTTCCCAACCAGGGTTCCTCCTGAGTTTGCTAGGAGTTCTTTGAGCAATGAGCAGTTTCTGCCTCTCACATAAGTTCCCACTGACACCATTGATCTTTTTAGCTATCTGTAAGGGGGTAAAATTCTTCCCAATGACCACAAGTATAAGGAGCATTCTTCCCACTGACCTTCACAATAATGTTTAATGGGTTTTAGATATACCGGTAGTTATTTTTAGCAGGGGTTCCCTGAGACCGGAGAGTTATTTCAAAGGTTCCTCCATGTTGAAGAGAAAAGCTGAATTAGAGCTTTCCTGTGTTGTGTCCTGTCCCCTCCAAGGGGTTATCTCAAGCAGTGTTAGCAGCCTTGCTGTGGTTACCTCTCACCGTGTTATAGATATGAGCAGAGAAGAAGGTGTTCTGTAGTCTAAACACAATTGCTGTCCCAGGGTCACAACACTACTTCTTCATAGATACAGTACAATGAATGAGCATTGTCATTCTGCATTATACTGTTTACATTATTATACTATTGATGCAAATAGAAGTTACACTGAAACCTTATTTTTAGGACCCTCGTGGAAGTGTGGTGAAGCTCTGTAAGTTCCTAGGAAAGCAGTTGGATGATGCTCAGATTGACTCCGTTGTAAAGCATTCAACTTTCAGCAGCATGAAGGAAAACAAGATGTCTAACTGGACTCAATTAACATCTGACATTTTAGATCACACAAAAGGCTCCTTTTTACGTAAAGGTATGTGGGTAGAATTCCAAGTGATATTCACTTACTTGCAAAGAAAGTATAAAGAACCTGAAGCCTAAATAGTTTTTTTGTTTTGTTTTGTAGAGCATAGGGATTCATTAGATCCCCTGTAGTAATTCCTGTCCTGGAAACATAAAAGGAAAGGAGATAAAGTCTCTTCAAATTAGGGGACTTTACCTCTTAGGGCTCGTTCACACCAGCAAGCACACGTTATGGTCTGTATAACTGCTGGTGTGTGTTGTGTAGGGGTGGTGCAATGCGTTGTTATGCATCACAATGCTTACATGTTTTATTTTTTACTTTATTTAAAGGTAACGAAAAAACAATTAATGCATGCAGCTCGTTGTGGCATGCTGACATGCTGCATTTTTAAACAATGCATCCCAAAGCACATGTATGGTGTGTAAAAGGCCCATGTGTTGAGCCTGCATTGATCAGTGTGAATCAACGTACCTGTTGTGAACAAGCCCTTAGACAGTTGTCACCATAATGGTTGTCTCTAATAAAAGGTTTTTCTTGTATTCCTGTTCTGGGAGTGACAGTAAAATTCTGGCGTCCCCATCACTTTCTGCTTAATTGAAAGCAGTCACTAGGACTAAGGCCCGGTTCACACTGGTGCGATGCCAGCCATCGCATGTGATTTGCACCATATTGCTGTGCAGATCACATGCGATGTCTGTGCGATGCGATTTCAGCCATACACACTGTATGGCTAAAATCGCATTGTACTGCACCAAAATGGTGTAGGACCCTTTTTTTGGTCCGCACTGGAATCGGATAGCATGGGTGTTCACAAGATAACACCAAATTTAACAAACCTGCTCCCCATTCACACCTGAGACCTTAACACTGATGAGTCACAGGACACCGGGGAGGGAAAATGGCTAATTGGGCCCAATTTGGACATTTTCACTTAGGGGTGTGCTCACTTTTGTTGCCAGCGGTTTAGACATTAATGGCTGTGTGTTGAGTTTTTTTGAGGGGACAGCAAATTTACACTGTTATACAAGCTGTACACTCATTACTTTACATTGTAGCAAAGTGTCATTTCTTCAGTGTTGTCACATGAAAAGTTATAATAAAATATTTACAAAAATGTGAGGGGTGTACTCACTTTTGTGAGATACTGTATATATATATATATATATATATATATATATATATATATATACACTCTGTAACCAGTGTAGCCTATAACTACAGTGCATTCTGTGTACTGTTTCCTGTTTCTAATACACTTCAGGCGGTGTATTAATAATATATATATATATTATATCATATATATATATATATATATATATATATATATATATATATATATACACATACACACACACTATATATATATATATATATATATATATATATATATATATATATAAAATTATTTTATTCTATCCCAACGCACCTTCAGTGTCACTTACAATTCTACTTCCTCCACTCCTCTTCCCTTCTCTGTCGGGGTCCCCCAAGGTTCTGTTCTTGGACCTCTTTTGTTTTCAATCTACACCTCTTCCCTGGTTCAGCTGATAGCCTCTCACGGCTTTCAATATCATTTCTACGCTGACGACACACAAATCTATCTCTCCACCCCTCAACTCACTCCATCAGTCTCCTCACTCATCACTAACTTACTAACCGACATATCTGTATGGATGTCACACCACTTCCTCAAACTCAACTTGTCCAAAACCGAGCTTATAATATTTCCTCCCCCACGTGCCTCTTCCCCTGACTTGTCTGTCAAGAGCAATGGCACAATCATCCACCCGTCCCCACATGTCAGGGTGCTAGGTGTTATCCTGGATTCTGAACTCTCCTTTCGGCCCCACATCCAATCACTTTCCAAAGCTTGCCGCCTCAACCTCCTCAACATCTCTAAACTACGTCCCTTTCTAACCAATGAAACCACAAAGCTCCTGATTCACTCCCTGGTTATCTCTCGCCTCGACTACTGCAACTCCCTCCTCATTGGCTTACCTTTAAATAGACTATCCCCCCTTCAGTCCATCATGAATGCTGCTGCCAGACTCATCCACCTTACAAACCGCTCTGCGTCTGCTACCCCTCTCTGCCAATCCCTCCATTGGCTGCCACTCGCCCAACGAATTAAATTCAAAATACTAACAATAAGTTACAAAGCCATCCAAACTCTGCCCCCAGCTACATCACTAGCCTAGTCTCAAAATACCAACCTAATCGCCCTTTCCGTTCCTCTGAAGACCTCTTGCTCTCTAGTTCCCTCATCACCTCCTCCCATATCCGCCTCCAGGACTTCTCCCGAGCCTCGCCCATCCTCTGGAATTCCCTACCCCAATCTGTCAGACTGTCTCCAAATTTATCCACTTTTAGGCGATCCCTGAAAACTTTCCTCTTCAGAGAAGCCTATCCTGCCACCATCTAACAACTGCACTATTTTCTCCATTAGCTCATCCCCCACAGCTATTACCCTTTTGTATAACTTGACCCTCCCTCCTAGATAGTAAGCTCTAATGAGCAGGGCCCTCTGATTCCTCCTGTATTGAATCGTATTGTACTTGTACTGTCTGCCCTAATGTTGTAAAGCTCTGCGTAAACTGTTGGCTCTATATAAATCCTGTATAATAATAATAATATTATATATATATATATATATATATATATATATATATATATACATATATATATATATATATATATATATACACACACACACACACACACATATATACTCTGCATTCAGTGTAGCCTATACTGTATTTACAGTGCATTCGGTGGTGTACTGTTTCTAATACACTTCAAGCAGTGTACACAGTATCTAATACAGTGTGTACAGTTTCTACTACACTTCTGGTGGTGTACACAGTATACAATACAGTGCAGCCATTGTACAGTTTCTAATGCAGTGTAGGCGGTGTACACAGTATCTAATACAGTGTGTACAGTTTCTACTACACTTCTGGTGGTGTACACAGTATACAATACAGTGCATCCATTGTACAGTTTCTAATACAGTGCAGGCGGTGTACACAGGATCTAATACAGTGTGTACAGAATACACTTCAGGCGGTGTAATAATATATATATATATATATATATATATATATATATATATATATATATATATATATATATATATATATATATATATATATATATATATATATACAGTCTAGTATGTATTATATATATACTCTGCATTCAGTGTAGCCTATATATACAGTGCATTTGGTGGTGTATACTTTCTAATGCACTTCAGGCGGTGTACACAGTATCTAATACAGTGTAGTGTGGTGTTGCAAAACAAAAAATACATCATGTCCAGAAGGCCACCAAGGAGAGACAGACGCTCACAGGCCACTAAAAGAGGGCAAGCAGCCTCTGTGTCTACAGTCAACAGTGGGGGTCATGGACATGGTGCATCCTCTGCAGGTGGTCGTGGGGCACGCTTGTCCTTTTTTGCTGCCCGTGTTATTGAGCCACAACATGCAGAAGAGTTGGTGGAGGGGTTAACAAAGCTGTCCTCATCCTCCTCATCCTCTGTTACCCAGGCTCAGAGTAGTTTGCCTTCCAACGCAGCTGCCAAAGCGGCCTTTTCCACCGGCTCCTTATCCACAGACACTGCTTCCATAGCCCCACCATCATGCACGGAGGAGTCCCCAGAATTATTCGACCACAGTGTCGGTTATATGCTGCTGGAAGATGTGCAGCGATTTGAAGGCTCCGATGTTGGTTCACTGTTTGATGGAGGGGGGTAACATGAGCCTAGAGACAGGGGGTGCCAGAGAAGGACAAGAAACTGGCAGTCATGTTCCCACAACTGCAGCATACTGCCAAGTTTGCTCCAGTGATGGGTGGGGGGAGATGATGAGGTTACTGACTGTACATGGGTGCATGAGAGAAGATAGGAGAAAAGTGAGAAGGAGGAGGCACAACTCCAACAAAGCAGGATGTCCTCTAGGGGGCAGCTTAAGGGCAGCCACTTTGGACTTTGATAAAGAGCATGAAACATGTAAATCACGGTCGCCACGGCTACTTTGAGCTTGCGATCCGCCTAGCTTCCTGGTACTCCTCGTTTCCAGCCCTAAACCCTGCCTCCCGGCTTCCTGATTCAGTGCGCGCCATCCAGAGCGCCCTCCAGCACGCCAGGTTCCAGCCAGCCTGATCAGCCAGCTTGACCAAGGTGGTTCAGAGGCGCGATCTACAATACACCTCCTGGATCACAGCGAGTCTGATATCCGGAATACAGCCACTAAGTGCACCTTAGAGAGCTGTGTCTCTCCACCTCTATTTTTCTCCCTGCACATTGAGCCTTCGGGTCTGAAAATTAGGATCGGCGCTTGGAGCACACTTGCTGACATTAACCCCTTGTCATCTGGAAGTCATGGTGGTATCGTATATACTAATTTTCGATTTACTTCAACCATGATAATGAGTTGTGCTTATGCAGTCTAATAATTTTATCATCTCATTTTTTCATTGACAGTTGTTTTTAATTTCAAATCTCAGCATGCAATAAATAAATGAACTTTATTGATTATACCATCAGCAATAGTTCTTTACTACTGGTCCCATTGAGCGCTGCGTTTTTGTTTATTTCAGAGATTCTGTCAGCTCTGCAGGGGCAGGCTCAGAGGTGATTGACGCCACTCCAGCTTCAGCCAGGAATGGTTGTATGCGATGGTGCAATGGCACCAACTTTATCTCCTCCGACAGGGACACTTGACTCATGTTCCATGTTTGGCACACATCTTGAATTTGGTGGTGCATCAGTTCTTGACCAGGTACCCAGGCTTACAAGATCTCCTGAGGCATGCCAGAAAGGTCTGTGGTCATTTCCGATGGTCATACAATGCCGGTGATTGGCTGGCTGACATTCAAAGGTGATGCAACTTGCCCACCAACCGCCTCATTTGTGACATGCCAACCAAGTGGAACTCAACGTTGGCAATGCTGCAGCAGCTGTACACAAAGCAGAGGGCCAACAAAGAGTACCTTTGTGAGTATGGCACCAGGACAGGGTCAGGAGAGCTTGGCTTCTTTTCGCCATGCCAGTGGCTACTGATCAAGGATGCATGCACTGTCCTGTCACCACTTGAGGAGGCCACAAGGATGGTGAGCAGCGACAATGCATGCATCAGTGACACTGTCCCTCTAGTCTTCCTGCTGGACCACACTCTTCATGGAATCAGGGACTGGGCACTCGAGGCAAAACAGCGTGAGGAAGAGGAGGACTTCCTTTCCTCTCAAGGCCCCTTTTATCCAGATAGCATTCCTGCAGGCCGGCCAAACACACAGGAAGAAGAGGAGGAGGATTGTGTCAGCATGGATGTAGATAACACTCAGCAGCAGTCTTCAAGGGATGGTTTTCAGTCCACAGAAACACAAGGAGTTGTACGTGGCTGGGAGGAGGTAGTTACGGATAATGTGATCCTTAGTGACCCAGAGGACTCAGAACTGAATGCCTCTGCAAACTTACGCTGCATGCCTCTCTGATTCTGCAAAGCCTGTGAAAGGACCCTAGGATTCACGGTATCAAGGAGAGGGATCATTACTGGCTGGCAAGAAACAATAAATTGGGGTAAATGGCGCTACCTCCTTATGATTGATAACAGGGTGTGAGCAGAGAGGAAAGAGAGGGGGATGGGTGCCACACCACCAGTGGGTCTGCCGCACCTATACTAAAAAGTATATAGTCCCACCTCAAATAAATCCCCAGTAATTCAGATATGAGTGTGTCTGTGGTATGTCACTGTGTGATATTTGTATCCCGTGCAATGTATGCTCCCACACTCACTTATACCGCCATAACTTCAAAATTAAATAAAATTAATTGTATATTTGAATATAGTGTGAACTAAACAATAAGTGACAGATATATCCCAATAAATCCACTATACAATATCCTTATAGTGATTACCTTGTGTATCCCTAATAGTACCAGCTGAGATATCGGGCTTAGTGCCAATATAGGAAATGTAGTGAAAACATTAAATTATAACCATAGTTATAGGTATATCACCATGTGTATATGGCACATTAAGTGAAACCACACTGTGCAAACACACTATGCATCCATAGCAAGTATGAGGCAAAGTTCACATAAAATGCGCAAATATTAGTCCATATAGTGTACATTGAATCTTCTTCAAAGAAATGTGACAGAAATCAACTGGTGACTTAGGTGCTCGCAGTATCCACTGGTGACTATGTGCTCCCCCTCAAGGGTCCCCACTCACCGAATCCACTCACCCCAAAGGGGCAATGCGCATATAGATGTAACTGCTGCAGTCAATACGCCACCGTAGTTGTTACAATTCCAGGGATGAGCCTTTGGGGACTCCTCTATGACGAAACGCATATGACGGCGCCACGCACGCTACGTCACTTCCTGGCATTACTTCTGATGAAGGGCGTTATCTACAATAGCCCAAAAACATTTATTATGTATGCCTGATTTTATGGATGTCGTGGTGATGTCCTTTTGAAGATTTCAAAATAAATACGGTTTGTGCAGCAATCCCTTGTTTTTGGATTTTTTCTATGTCGAAGCCTGTGGGAGGGCTTGATTGCTAAGCACGGCCATCTGAGACTGTAGTGCACCTCACCCTTCTGATTATATATATATATCTTTATATGCTATTACTGGCTGGCAACCCTTCTTGATCCACTTTACTAGGGTAAACTCATCCTGCCTTCGCAGATGGAGCAGAAGATGAAACATCTCCAGGAGGCCTTGAAGAAAGGTTTGTGTAACGCATTTCCAGATCCTGGGAGGTTACCATTTCCTGGTGCTGGACAACGTGTTGCTGAGGCTTCCTTCAGTCAGAAGAAGAGCGGTGGAGAAGGTGGCCGGCTGTCCGATGCCTTTAAACCATTTTTCATTCCTCAGCGCCGAGGTCTGATCGGTTCAAGCAACCAGAGGAAGGCGGGGTCACCAATTTACGTCACCGGGTGGCCCCACCCTCAGCTATATAAGAGCTGTCACCAAGAAGAAGCGTCACTCGGCGGGAGCCTTCCATGGAGGCGGAGCTGTTGTGGTTTTTTCTTTTTTCGGCTGTTGTTGGGGTTGTGGGGATGAGGCCCTTGTCCCCATCAACATGGGGACAAGGTGCTTTGTGGGCTACTCCAAAGCACCCTCCCCATGTTGAGAGCATGTGGCCTGGTACGGTTCAGGAGGGTGGGTGCTCTCTCGCCGCCCCCTCTTTTCCTATGGCCTGCCAGGTTGTGTGCTCAGATAAGGGTCTGGTATGGATTCTGAGGGGACCCCTACACCGTTTTTTAAAAAATTTTGGCACAGGGTTCCAGTCTGGTATAGATTTTGGGGGGCTCCTACGCCAATTTTTTAAAAAATTTGGCACAGGGTTCCCTTTAATTTTCATACCAGACCTGAAGGGCCTGGTATGGATTTTGGGGGGACCCCCACGCAATTGTTTTTTACATTTTTGGTTCAGGGTTCCCCTTAATATTCATACCAGACCCAAAGGGGGGGAACCCATGCGATTTTTTTCAATGAGTTTTATCTATATTGCCAAGGCCCAACAATTCATTACAGCCGTGACTTTTTTTCTTTAGAAATGTAATTTTGCTGTGGTATTGGGAAACTTTATAGGCATACTATAGACACCCCCCAGGCAAAATCTTTAAAGGAATATTTCATTTTTATTGTTTCACTTTAAGCATTATTAAAATCACTGCTCACGAAAAAACTTCAGTTTTTAAAACTTATTTTGCATTGATACATGTCCCCTGGGGCAGGACCCGGGTCCCCAAACATTTTTTATAACAATAACTTGCATATAAGCAATGAGCACTTTTGATTTTTCATGTTAGAGTCTGTGACAGGAGGGCCCGTGGAACCCAGAATCCCTTGGAAAGTGTGGCATACCCTTATTTCAGCTCCCCATACACCTCTTATGTCTAAGTCACCCTGTGCTTTCCTGGCACAGGGTGAGTGAGAAAATATATCTTGGACTACTTAAAGAGGAAGTAAACCCAGAGCAGTGATGACATCACTCCGGCACATGCGCGCTGGAGCCGTAAGAGACGGCATGTTAGCCTTCACTAACGGCATGCTCAGTGGGCTTGCGCCGTTGTGTATGGCGCGCATGCGCTGTAGACATCGGTGCCCCTTTTTAGGAAAATATCTCCTTAACCGTGTAGGTTGAGGAGACATTTCTTGCACCTACAGGTAAGCCTTAATCTAGGCTTACCTGTAGGTTAAAGTGGTCTGTAAGGGTTTACAACAACTTTAAAAGGAGACAGTAATATTTATCCACAATATCTCCCAGGATATATGTAAAGACTTTGATTCTGAACTCCACATGTTAGTTGAGAGAGCTGATCACATTGGCCTCTAGAACTGGCTAGGAACCGGACAGTCTACTCCTACTATAGTTTGTTGCCTACTAGGCTGAGGAGGGGGGGTAGATCACTGTTTGTATTGTTAATTGTAATTAGCTCCTGTTATTGTGTTTATACTACTGTGTGAAGCTCGGTGGCCACAAATCTGCCCAAAGGTCATGTCTCTGAGTCACCTAGTCTGGGTAAATGATTTAGTAAACTAGCTCATGTTAATTAGGTTACAGTTGTATTGTTAGAGTAATATGAGCAGGAGGGGGGAACCTCCTCTTTAACGGTATATAAAGACTTGTAATTTTGGTTCTAATAAATGAGTTCATGTTAGCAGCTAAGCAAGTCTCGTCTTGTTTTGTGCTTGGGAGCGGTTGGAATATCTGATAACTGTATCCAGACTGGGAGGAAGTAGTATACTGACGGAAGCACTCAAGCGGAGTGTGGGACGTTCCGTTACAGTGTCCCATAGACTTTAATAGTGTTCCGCGGCTTTCGAATTTGCCAAGAACACCGCATATTATTCAGTGTTCGCCGTCCGTCCGAACAACCAAAGTTCGGCCTGAACCTATGCTCGGGCCGAACCGTTCGCCCATCCCTATCTGTGAGGGGTTACAGTGTTGTGGCACCACCACCAACAGCACCACCCAAGGCCCAATTTTTCTGCCCTTGTTTAACACGAGCATGTAATTACAATTTTTGATATAATATTTCACAGCAGGGCCCATTCCTGCACCCAACAAGAGTAACTGTGATGGCTTACAGTGTTCTGGCACCACCACCAACACCTAAGGCCCAATTTTTCTGCAGAGTATATAGGGCAGGCCGTATAGTATATTAAAAGCTGTTCAGAGTATATAGTGCCTGGAGGACCCCCACGCCATTTTTCTTTTAAATCTGGTGCGGGGTTCCCCTTAATATCCATACCAGACCCAAAGGACCTGGTAGGGATTTTGGGGGGACATCTACGCAATTCTTTTCGGTATTTTTGGCACGGGGGCAATTTTAAATGACTTTTTTCCTTTAGAAATGTAATTTTGCTGTGGTACTGGGAAAGATGCGGTACTTTACAGGCAGACTAAGGAGACCCCCCAGGCACGATACAGGCGGTCCCCGGGTTACAAACAAGATAGGGTCTGTAGGTTTGTTCTTAAGTTGAATCTGTTTGTAAGTCAGAACAGGTACATTTTTTAAGTGTAACTCCAGCCAAATAAAAAATTTTTAAGTTTTTTTGGATAGCATAGGGAGGGGTTAACACCCCTGTAATGTTTGTTTTGCTGTCTGTGCCCCTGTTCAGAAGATTTTACCTCACTTTCTGTCCCAATGACAATTGGATTTTGAAAATTTTGGGTTGTTGTGGAAACAAGGATTGGTGATAAAGCTTCAGTGGAGGCACCTTTTTCCCATTAAAAACTCTTACAGGAGTGAATTTCCCTTCCTAGGGGTAGATTTCCTCTCACTTCCTGTTGTCTTCCTCCATTTGTAAGTATGAGTCGTTTTAAGTCGGATGTTTTTAACTAGGGGACCGCCTGTATTTAAAGAAATATTTTATTCCTATTGTTTCACTTTAAGCATTATTAAAATCACTGCTCTCGAAAAAACTGCGATTCCCCTGGGGCAGAACCTGGGTCCCCAAACACTTTTTATGGCAATAACTTGCATATAAGCGTTTAAAATAAACACTTTCGATTTTTCACGTTCGCGTCCCAGACTTTAACGGTGTTTGCGTGTTCGCAAAAAATTTTTGCCTGTTCAAATGTTCTGCTGCGAACTGAACCGGGGGGTATTTGGATCATTCCTACTAGTCATAATGAGCATGTGAAAGGAGAGCTGTTATCATCACAAAAATATGTTATTTAGGCTGGAAACTAAAGTAGTTGATAGCTTATCAAAAGTGCTAATTTTATTCTGTGGTTTGACCCTTTATTAAAGGCTCTGTGCAACCAGTAGAGCTTTGTTGTCACTTTGACAGCTGTTTGCTGTGCTTTATTTATCCGTAGTGCCCAGTGCTCCTGATGCAGAGTGGGTTGCTGTCATACTAATAGCGGAGTCCTGCTGATTACATTGGGAGAGCCACACTTTCTCACTGTTACCTACAAAACTGAGCTGCCACTTTTAATGCTTGGTTGTGTACAGTGTAGGAGATTGCCAGGAAATGAGAAGGCAGGAGAAGGTTCCACATCAGCTGCATCCTCCACAGCACAATGCCTCCCCTGCCACTGCCTTGTTCTGGAACTGCCCTCTAATTATTTTACATCCATGCTTTTTTGTAGGCCATTCTAGCATGTTATAGAAAAACACCTACTATAACTTGTCTTTAGATGGAGCTTGCAAATTAGCAATATTTATATTAGCACAGTAGCAGCACAGTGGCTAATTGGTTAGCACTTCCGCCTAGCAGCACTTCCGCCTAGCAGCACTAGGGACGTTGGTTTGAATCCCAACCATGGCACTAACTGCCTGGCTTTTGATTGTTCTCCCTGTGCCTGCATGAGTTTCCTCCAGGTACCCCGGTTTCCTCCCACACTCCAAAGACATGATGGTAGTTGCATTGGCTCCTGTATAAATTGTCCCTAGTGTGTGAATGTGAGTTAGGGACCTTAGATTTTAAGGTCCTTGGGGACAGGGACTGATGTGAATGTAAAATATATATGTAAAGTGCTGCGTAAGTTGACAGCACTATATAAGTACCTGTAATAAATAAAAAGTTAAATATTAGGTTTTTTCAGATATTCAGAAGGTACATATCCTAGTGGAAACTGAGTCAAGTCCAATAACAGCTTGCTTAATGTACTGTAGCATAAACTTAAAACTCTTTTAAGGTCATAGCTAATGATTATAGTAGATATCTACTTCTGTACTGCCCATTTGCCAGTCCATCACATCTCCTGCATAGCCAAGATACCCACCTCAAACCTATCAATAATTTATTGAAGTTTCTGCTGGGTACCTATCCCACTGAAAATTTCTAAGCTCCATATGTAAAATAATTCCCATAATCCATTAAAGTGGTTCTAAAGCCTTAACTTATTTTACTTGAATGCATTCTATGCATTAAAGCAGAGTTCCACCCAAAAGTGTAACTTCCGCTTTAAGCATGCCTCACCCCCTGGCTTGCCACATTTGGCATGTCATTTTTTTGGGGGGGAGGGGGTACTTAGTTTAGAGTGGGACTTCCTGTCCCACTTCCTTCTTTCTGCTCTTGGCTGCCTAGGCGACTCCTTCTCTCCCCCTAGGGGGCCCTCCCTGCCAGGATTCTTCTGTGACACGTGTCAGGTCCCAGAAGATTGCCTGGCCACTAGCAGAGCACATACCTACAAACTTTTTAAGATGGAAATGAGGGACACCTATCAGCAAAAGTATGCAGGCATAGGATACAGCCCCTGCCACGCCCCCTTAAAGGAGAATTGTACAAAAAAACAAGATTGGTTAAGCCCACAAGTGCTTTTTTACCACTACTATTCCTTTATATTGGCTTTTGGAACTTAGAAATGCAACAATTTAGAAATTGGATGGGAGGTTTAGCTCTGGAAAACACTTTTTGATAGATAAAAAGTGCATTTTATATACCTCTATATAGATCAGACCAAAATGAGGGACAAATGAAGAGGAATGAGGGACAGAGGGACATTGCTCCAAATCAGGGACAGTCCCTCCAAATCAGGGACAGTTGTGAGATATAAGAGCGCAGCGCAACTGGCACATGCGCAGTGCACGTGAAGCCAAAAGCTGTCATGGCCAGGTGCCCACAGTGGCTATGACAGCGCCGGCGGAGAGGGGGGGAGAGGAGCAAGGCTATGGGCGGCCGCATTGCTGGACCGTGGGACTGGTGAATGTCTGTTTATTAAAAGTCAGCAGCTACACTTTTTATAGCTGCTGACTTTTAATAAACTAAAAAATGTTTGGAACTCCGCTTTGTAAAAACCTTCTGTGCTGCAGGTTCCCCCCTAGCCCCCCTTATACTTACCTGAGCCCAATCCTGATAAAGCAATGTGCACAAGAGCAGCGGCTTTCGGTGCTGTCTCCCTCTTCACTGGGCAGTTTGCTGTCAATCAAATGCTGTGATGAGGGAGCAGGGGGCAATGGGTACAGACAAGGCGGTTCTGGAGCAAGCCCGCATGAGTGCCCCCATAGAAAACGGCTTTCTATGGGGGCACTCACTGAGGAGAAGGAGGCTGGAGCACCAGCGAGGACCTCAGAAGAGGAGAATCGGGGGTGCTCTGTGCAAAACCATTGCACAGGGCAGGTAAGTATAACACATTTATTATTTTGATTAAAAAAACAAAAACGAAAGCTTTAATTATATTTTAATCCTTGTTTCTTTGCAAATGTATCTTTGCATGTTATATTTATATCTGAAGGCTGCTTCCAGGTTTCACCCTAAAACTTTATTCCAGTAATGGCAATGTAAGCCCCATTACCAACACATGTCTGTGATAGTTAAGTCCCTTTAGTCCCTTGGCTCCACCACTGCTAAAGAATTAACCACACTCCTTTTTTGTGAACTGCTGCCTAACCAGGTTCCTTTTCCCCAATCTGTCAAAACAATTTAAAAGATGGGAGACCCACATTAGTTTGTATAGTCCATAAAAGATTTTATTCTGCAACAATATTCTAGACTGTACAAACTAGTGTGGCGCTCTCAGAGAGTTAGAAAATCCAGCATCAACTTGCATGATTATAAAATGGTTCAAGCTTTATTAAAGTAGAAGTTCACCCTAAAGCTAAAATCTCTAAATCTACTTGCATCCACAATCTAAGACTAACTTATCTAGCCCTGTAAAAAAGAAATCGCTATACATAACTTTTCTTTTTTCTTTTTAAATCAAATCATTTTTTTATTTCTTTTATAAACAAACATCATAAACAATGATAACAACATACACCCAGCACGTATAGAGAGGGAATAATAAAAAAAAAAACACTCCTGGCCCCCATGTCCCCCCCATCGCTCCCACATCTATCTGGTCCCCTCTCACCGTACATCCAGAATATCAAACCATCTTCTCCATATTTTTTCAAATTTCCCTAGACTGCCTCTATGTAAAAAGGTATATTTTTCCTTAATTATGGTTTCCCTTACTTGCATTTTCCATTCTGCTACTGTAGGTGCATATGGTGATAACCATTTTTGTGCTATAAGCTTAAAATAACTATATTCAGGTGCGCTACTAATGTCACAAACGGACTGAGGGAACTCCCTCAGCCTGGATGTGTATGTGAATTATACCTTAGAGCAACAATAGTAAATAACAAAAAAATTGTAACAACACGAATGTTGGGTATTGCACCTTCCAGTGAGGTAATATGTGAATGATTACAATGTAACAAAAAAGTCCACTGAAGGAATAGATAGTTGAAGGAAGGCAAGGAAAGTCCTGCAACATAAATATATGTGTAAGCTTTCTGGGTAAATTAATCCTTTCTCTGTGAACCAGATTCTTGTGATAAAATGAGAAAAGGTGGCTGCTTACCAGATCCGTGGGAGCCCTATCACTGGGGTCTTATGGGCTCATAGAGTGTCCAGGAACAGCTGATAAGATCCTCTTACTCAGTCATTCATCCACCTGGGATCCTCCACTGGCATCAAGGTAGCGGTGTAAAGAAATCTCATACACTGGAGCAGCTGGTCAGATGGAACAGCTGATCGGATCACACAGACTCAGGCTCCATTCACACTAGCGCGTTTTTTGATGCATTTTGCATTTTGCAGAAATGCACGGGAATTTTTTAACATGGGTTCCTATGGAACATGTTCACATCAATGCCTTTTTGTTTCTCTGCATTTTTGGAAAGGGTCAGGGACTTTTTTTCATGCAAAATGCAGCGTTTTGCATGTAATAGAATTCAATGGACAAGCATCAAAAACGCAAGTGCACCGTTTTTGCAGCGTTTTTGATGCGTTTTTGATGCGTTTTTGCCGTTTTTTGTATTTTTTTTTCTTTTTTTAAAATTTTTTTTAAGACTGTAAAAAAAAAAACTGTAAAAAAAAAAAAAAAAACGCAAATCGCGGCAAAATCGCGGCAAAAACGCTGCTCAAAAACGTGGCAAGCATGAAAAAAAAACCTCCAAAAACGCTCAAAAGCAACATGCATAGGTGTGAATCGAGCCTCACTCCTTCACAGGCGCTGTTATTTCTATGCAGCTGGACTATCTTCAATAGTGACTCTCGCCGTATATGAATTAAAAAAACTGAAGAAACTCCATAGTGTAATAGGTAAAAACTTCTTTAATAAAACAAGAACATGGCCGGCATCCAAAATGTTAGCAGAAAGTCAAAAAATACGGAAAGTTTTAGCAACACTGCTGCATTCAGGCTAGTCAGCTGCTATGTGGTGACGTCAGGTTTCTTAGCTCCCCCTACGCTGCGTTTCTCCGTAAGAGGCATCGACTGGGAAAGGAGGCTAAAACCAGACATCACACACCACACCTTTTTAAGCATCTCAGCAGGCAGGATGACACCGGAAACAAGATTGGGATAATTACCCAATCAGTTCACAGTGTAATCAAATCCATTACAGGTCTGTAAGTGTTAATATGCTGTGCCAGATATATATAATGAAAGCAGTCACACTACCACAATAACACTTGCCGGAAAAAAAAAAAAAATGAATAATCAAAAAGTTATATATAAAAACATATTAAAATTAATACATAGAAGTTAAAAGAACTTGGTATTGCTCCAAATCTTGTACATTTCATAAAAAACAGCAACCTCAATTATTGTGTTAAGTAAGATCATAACTTCACAAAATGACATTTGGAACCAAAAAAAATATATATTGTAGACAAGGCGAGACATCCGATATCGGACAAACCAAAGAGAATAGATATCATTAAATGTGTATAATAACTTTATAGGTCCTCAAACAGGATGCATGTGAATGCATAAAAGGGGAAGATTTGTTTGTAGACAAGGTAGGATGTCCGATATCGGACACAACGGAGAGAGTAAGTATCATTAACCATGTTACACTAACTTTATGAAACCTCAAAGGAATGCATGTCTACAACGAGATTTCCCTCCCCCTTTAGGAGGAGGTGAATGAGTGACATGCGATGTCCCAGCACAAATGCTTTAACTAATATCAAATCTATTCCATTATGCGTATTAGCTGGTGGCATCCATTTATCATTAATATATATATATTTTTTTTTTGGTTCCAAATGTCATTTTGTGAAGTTATGATCTTAATTAACACAATAATTGAGGTTGCTGTTTTTTATGAAATTTACAAGATTTGGAGCAATACCAAGTTCTTTTAACTTCTATGTATAAATTTTAATATGTTTTTATATATAACTTTTTGATTATTCAGTTTTTGGGGGGGGGGTTTCGGCAAGTGTTATTGTGGTAGTGTGACTGCTTCCATTATATATATCTGGCACAGCATATTAACACTTACAGACCTGTAATGGATTTGATCACACTGTGAACTGATTGGGTAATTATCCCAATCTTTTTTCTGGTGTCATCCTGCCTGCTGAGATGCTTAAAAAGGTGTGGTGTGTGATGTCTGGTTTCAGCCTCCTTTACCAGTCGATGCCTCTTACGGAGAAACTTGCTTACCGGGCACTTAAAACCCCCTCCTATCCAGACCAATTTTCAACTTTCAGCGCTGACGCACTTTGAATGACAATTGCGCGGTCATGCACACTGTACTCAAATGAAATTTTTATCATTTTTTCCCCACAAATAGAGCTTTCTTTTGGTGGCATTTGATCACCTCTGCGGTTTTTATTTTTTGTTAAAAAAAATTTTAAAAAACCGAATTTTTAAAAAAAAAAAATTTTTTTTTTATATTTTGTTATAAAATTTTTTAAAAGGGTAATTTTTCTCCTTCATTGATGTACGCTGATGAGGTGGCACCAATGGGCACTGATAGGTGGCAGTGATGGGCACTGATGGGTGGCAGTGATGGGCACTGATTGGTGGCAATAATGGGCACTGATCTTGTACACTGCTAGTGGCACTGATTGGCACCACTGGTGGGCATTGTTAGGTGGCAATGGTGGGCATTGATTGGTGGCACTTGTAGGCATTGATAGGTGGCACTTGTAGGCATTGATAGGTGGCACTTATGGGCATTGATACGTGGCACTGGAGGGCACTGTGGGCACTGTGATGTGGCAATGTCAGGTTGCACTGTCAGTGGGTACTGTTGGCACAATTGAGGCACATATGAGGCATTATTGCCTCCTCCTCTTCGGGACTGATGTCCTTTGCTGCTGAGCCGGTGATCGGCTTTTTTTTCTCCTCGCACTGTCAGCGCAAGAAGAAAAAAATAACGATCACAGAGCTTTTGTTTTGATCATGTGATCAGCTGTCATTGGCTGACAGCTGATCACGTGGTAAGGGGCCGGGACTGGCCCCTTACACAGATCGGTGATCACCCGAGTCTCAGTGACTCGGTGATCACAGCGCGCTCCACGCGCGCCCTGCAGGGCACGCGCAGGGCACGTGCACAGGGGAGGCCGTCATATGACGGCCTCCCGGGAATTCAGGTCCGCGCTGTAGCCGTCATTCGGCTATAGCGCGGATGACAAGCGGTTAATTCATATACGGCGAGAGTCACTATTGAAGACAGCCCAGCTGCATAGAACTAACAGCGCCTGTGAAGGAGTGAGTCTGTGTGATCCGATCAGCTGTTCCATCTGACCAGCTGCTCCAGTGTATGGGATTTCTTTACACCGCTACCTTGATGCCAGTGGAGGATCCCGGGTGGATGAATGACTGAGTAAGAGGATCTTATCAGCTGGTCCTGGATACTCTATGAGCCCATAAGACCCCCGTGATAGGGCTCCCACGGATCTGGTAATCGTCCACCTTTTCTCATTTTATCACAAGAATCTGGTTCACAGAGAAAGGATTAATTTACCCAGGAAGCTTACACATATATTTATGTTGCAGGACTTTCCTTGCCTTCCTTCAACTATCTATTCCTTCAGTGGACTTTTTTGTTACATTGTAATCATTCACATATTGCCTCACTGGAAGGTGCAATACCCAACATTCGTGTTGTTACAATTTTTTGTTATTTACTATTGTTGCTCTAAGGTATAATTCACATACACATCCAGGCTGAGGGAGTTCCCTCAGTCCGTTTGTTTGTGATATTAGTAGTGCACCTGAATATAGTTACCATATTGCTAAAACTGAAAATTCTGTTTTTTTTAAGGTTGCAGAACTTTTTGTCATTTGTCTCATTTCACTCACTGGATAGTTTATTGTTTGTTTATTTATATAGTTTTTTGTAATCTAAAGAAATTAATTTCACTTTATATGTGCAGAATTGTGTGGAAATATTCTGCTGTTCACTTTTGAACCCTTATCACAATTTAAATAAGATAGCAATTTTGGGGTTAGCGCAGATTTTTTGCAATATACCATACCTATAAGCTTACGAGCCTGAAATAAACTTCTATTTATTGATACCATGTATTCCCCCAGAGTTCTTAGTTCGTCCATGATACCCAGGAGACATCCCCCCGGTTCTATAGACATCTTATTCTCAAATACATTATTAATCATAGATACCACCCGTACCAATAGCGATGGAGTTTAGGGCATCTCTATATCATGTGTATTAGGTTGGCTGCCCTTCCTTTACATCTAGGGCATTGGTCTGTATCCCTCTGTTTCCATTTAAATAATTTCTCGGGTGTATAATGTACCCTATGTAGGATGAATAGTTGTGTTAAATTTTGAGTTGGAAATAGAGAAGCCAAAGGTATTGCCGACAGTGCCAATGGCCCTATATCGCCAGCCCGTGCTGATCTTGCAGGTATATTCATAGCACCTTTAGTTTTCTCATATAATATATCATATAATTGTGATATCAAACCCTTTTTTCTTTCCATCTTATCGAGCAAGGCTATTACCACTGATTTATTAAATTAAATTTCATGCGATTGACCCTGTGCTTTTAATGCATGCCTAAGCTGTAAAAATTGAAAACATTTTTGGTTTGGGATATTATATTAATTTCTTAATTCACTAAAGGTTTTCATCTCATCTTCCTGAAATAACTGTATCATGTACCTTAGTCCCTTCTGCCTCCAAATTTCAAACCCTTTCAAACCCTTCCAGTTTCAACAGTTCAGTATAGCTACTATTGTTCCATATAGGAGTATATGAAGTACGGTATATCCCTTTATTACTGTAATTCTTCTCATTTCCTGCCATACCTTATCAAATAATATTCCTGTACAAAAACCTTTGTCAGAGAATTGATTTCTCGACCCTAACAGGGAAATTAATGGGTAGTCTTCATAAACTGATAGTAACAGCCTCTGTATAGGATCAGAGTCTGATACTGTTGTCCAACCATAAAAATGTTGTAATTGAGAGGCTAGAAAATAATTTTTTGGATGGGGGATCTCCAGTCCACATTCTTCTTTGGTTAGCATTAATGTAGTTAACTTTATACGTGGTTGCTTTTTCCTCCAAATCAACTCTCTAAGTAGAGATTCTATATTTCTAAACCAAGGTACTGTAATCCATATAGGTGAATTATTAAACACATAAAGTAGTTGTGGGGTCCAAATCATTTTGATAAGATTTGCTCTACCTAATACCGTCAGGGGTAACTTACACCAGCTACGGCTTTTATCCTTAAATTTTTTTAATAGAGGTTTCAAGTTCAAGTTAATATAGTCTTTTACATCCCCAGAGAGCTCTATCCCCAGATATCTCACTGTATCCTTAATTTGAATTTTGTAGGCTTGATTTAATAGAGGGGTTTTTATCTCATCTAGGGGTAATAATATGGATCTATCCCAATTAATCTGGAAACTGAAAAATAGCCCAAATATGGAGACAAGGCTCATAATTTCCATTAATGAATTTGAGGTGTCCCCCAAGAAAATAAGACCGTCATCTGCATAAAGGGCTATTTTATCCTCTCTTCCTGGCCGACGGAATCCTATTATTTCTGTTGATTGTCTAATAGCAAGGGCAAGAGGCTCCACTGCTATAGCGAACAATAATGGGGACAGGGGGCAGCCCTGCCTTGTCCCTTTTGATAGGGTAAACGGACTGGATAGTGTATTATTAATACTTACTCTTGCTTTAGGGTCCTTATATAGTATTTTGACCCATTTTAGAAATCCCGGACCTATACCAAATACTGTATTCCCACTCCACCATATCATAGGCTTTTTGGGCGTCTGTGACAGACCTAGCCAGGAGAGAGACTTTTGGAGGGGACTGAATGCTAGCCTCTTGCCGATCGATCGTGGGCCCTGGCATTTGGGGGAATGGTGCTCTTTGTGAGCTGTATGCCTGGGGACCCTTGAGGTGGTATTACTGTGGATTCGGGTCCTGGTCCGCCAGGACACACAGACTCTGAGGACCCTGGATTTGCCATTTTAGAAATAGTGGCTGATTCATAATGCTGGGACAAATACTGTTAGGAGATGCTGATGTCAATTCCAGCAACCTGTCTGTCTGTTGCCTGCTAGAATGTGTATTGTAAATAAGTCTCTAGTATGGGATCTAAGAGTCATTAGATCCCCATTGTTGTTTGTGTTAATTAACTCTGCTATTGTGATAATGTTGATTGGGTTCTCTGAGCTACAAGACGGCCAGTCTTGCCTAAAGGTCATGTCTGAGTCATCTAGGCTGTCTAAAGGGATTAGTTAATTAGCCCATGTTAATCAGAGTAATATGAGCTGGAGGTACGCACCTCCTCTTTTATTGTATAAAAGAGCCTGTATTTTTCAATAAAAGAGATAGCTGGTTGAACTTACATACAGCCTGCCTGGTGTTTGTTCTGAGCTACACAACTGGATTAGAACGGCACATAGCTGTAGTTCTAATACCGGAGCATCGGATGACCGAACCATCAGATGTTGCGATCTGCAATCTGATTCTATAGCTGCAGAGGAGTGTCGGGAGAGTGGAATCGAACGAGTAGGGGCTCGTTACATTGGTTGGCAGCCATGGGATTTGCTCTCCAGTTAGTGGGACACTCCAAACCAGCCTGCAGGAGAGCCACGCTGAAAGACTTACTTGAGAGCTGTGGAGGGAATGGTGGGATCGTGCTTCCTTGCCGTGAACACATCTAAACCATCACCTGGATCCAAGGTCCAGATAGCAGGAGAGGAGAGGTACAGATACCAGCCACCATGGAAGAGGAATTCAGAAGGAGGTTGCGAGAGATGCAGATACAGCACAGAGGACCAGTATTAGAGCAGGTCCTGCTAGGATAGTTTGATTCTATCCGCTGCGAACTCTGGAAGGAAGCGCTAGCCCGTGAGCAGCGAAACCAGGGAAAAGTTCTCCCCTCCATCCATGTAAGGTAGTGGTCGCAGTATGAAGTGTGAATGCTGTTATTGGGGGAACAGCTGAACCAGGAGTGGACAGCTGAGTTAAGCAGGCTGATCCAGGCAGAAATGCGGTTGGACGAGAGCTACAGAGCCCTCCAGTGGTATGTAGCCCAAGTGTGCCCTTGGACAGCGGATGACAGCCCCACGGAAGGCTTTGAATACGATGGCCTGGGATTGTTGTACTGGAGGCTGTCCGAGGACCCTGACTTTGGGAGTAATCGGGAATGGCTTTTGGAGGAAATAATGGAGCACAGAGAGCGAAGACTGATTGTCTTGGAAGTGCACTGGGCACAGGAAGATTTGGAGTTTCTGGCCATTCAGAAATGGGAGCTTGAGATGGCCTACAGACAGCTGCTAGACTCCGCTCAGCAGCAGGGTGGGGCTCCCTTTGCCTGGGACTATCAGGAAATACCAGTTGACAACTCTGAAATCCTGGCTGAAGAGTTGACAATGTGGCAGAGTAACAATGTGCTTTGCCAACCTGCCCCCACAGCTAGGGAGGCGGAGGTCTTATGGCGGATGCAGCAAGTGCTGACTGACCTTGATGAACCTGTTTCTTCATGGGATGATCTTGGATGGAGGAATGTGCCTGTCCAGCAGCATGCCAGAGAATCGGCAGTGGAAAATCTAAAGATTGCCGTCCCCAAACCTGAAGTGCTGACAACAGGGCAGAGCTCTGCTAACCTCTGCCCAGCACTGATAGCATCTTCTGGGTTCCACGGAGAGGAGATGGTGAACCTTTATCCCCAGACACCAGTTGCAGAGACAGGGGATTTGATAGACTTTTCTGCTGAGGAAGAACAACCTGGTGAGCCTCCAGCAGAAGAAGAGCTATTATTAGGGCCAAACTTCACTGTGCTCTGACCAGCACCAACAGAAGTATCTGTGAAGTTACAAGGAACTTCCCCAGCTAAATCGCTGGCAACCGGACAGAGGGTCCAAGATCTCTGCCCTACACCTGCAGCGGTTCCGGAGGCTCAGGGTGAGAAGGAGGTGGTCACTTCCCAGCAGCAGATCAGTATACAGGGGGAGAAGGGAGAGGAGGTGTTTGTCGTCCCTCCCCAACAGTTGGCCAGGGTGGAGGAAGTGGTCTTTCCTCCCCAGCAATGATCCGTGCACCTGGGAGACAGTACCACAGACATATCGTCCCAACATCCAGATGAGGGAATGGAGAAGGAAGCAGCCGACTCACCTCTCCAATGGCAGCTACACAGTTTGGGAGTGGAAGAAGCCAGCCTCCTGCCCCAACAGTTACCTGGAGCAGATGGTGTGGGGTTTCCAGCAGAAGGGCTGGCAACAGGGCCGAATACTGTTGGACTCTGCCCTCAACTAACAGAGGATGGATTTCCTGTGAAGGTGGATGGGACTTCAGTCTCCACCTGTATACCCCAGGGATGCTGGGCAGTCGGCCCAGATCCCCAACAGCATGACGGAGTGAGCCCAGACACCCTGTCTATTCTCCAGCGGCAGAAAGGACTCCAGGGAGAAGGGCCAGTCCAGGCCTCTCCCCAGCGGCAGATATGTTCTTTGAGAGAGGCAGAGGTTGGTTGGGTGAGTAATGCTTTGTTTGGAACAATTTGTTTGGGGTACTGTGTGGGTACAGGCATTAGAGGACTGGAACTACTGACTAACTTCGGAGTCAACCCGTCTGGGGTCTCCTCCTGTGTTAGTCTCCTGCCGAAATGGGAGAAATGTGACAGACCTAGCCGGGAGAGAGACTTTTGGAGGGGACTGAATGCTAGCCTCTTGCCGATCGATCGTGGGCCCTGGCATTTGGGGGAACGGTGCTCTTTGTGAGCTGTATGCCTGAGGACCCTTGAGGTGGTATTACTGTGGATTCGGGTCCTGGTCCCCCAGGACCCACAGACTCTGGAGACCCTGGATTTGCCATATTAGAAATAGTGGCTGATTCATAATGCTGGGACAAATACTGTTATTCCAGCAACCTGTCTGTCTGTTGCCTGCTAGAATGTGTATTGTAAATAAGTCTCTAGTATGGGATCTAAGAGTCATTAGATCCCCATTGTTGTTTGTGTTAATTAACTCTGCTATTGTGATAATGTTGATTGGGTTCTCTGAGCTATAAGATGGCCAGTCTGGCCTAAAGGTCATGTCTGAGTCATCTAGGCTGTCTAAAGGGATTAGTTAATTAGCCCATGTTAATTAGGTTTCTGGTCACAGGTGTATGTTCAGAGTAATATGAGCTGGAGGTACGCACCTCCTCTTTTATTGTATAAAAGAGCCTGTATTTTTCAATAAAAGAGATTCCTGGTTGAACTTACATACAGCCTGCCTGGTGTTTGTTCTGAGCTACACAACTGGATTAGAACGGCACATAGCTGTAGTTCTAATCCCGGAGCATCGGATGACCGAACCATCAGATGTTGCGATCTGCAATCTGATTCTATAGCTGCAGAGGAGTGTCGGGAGAGTGGAATCGAGCGAGCAGGGGCTCGTTACAGCGTCTAAACACAATATTGCTCTAGATCCCATATTTTCCATAGGTAATTGCAAGTTCAAGAATAACCTGCAAATGTTTGTTGATGCAGCCCTCTTTGGAATAAAACCCGTTTGATCCTCATGTATCAAACTGTTAATGTAATTTGATAACCTGTTTGCAAGAACCCTAGCCAGAATCTTAACATCTGAGGTGAGGAGAGATATAGGGCGATTAGACTCAGGTAACATTGGGTCCTTTCCCTGTTTAGGAATTACTATTATTATCGTTTCCTGTATTGATTCTGGAAGTTTTTGTTTTTCAAACGTGTCGTTTAGTACCTCTAAAAGTTCTGGTAGCAGAATCTTATCAAATTTTTATATATCTCTGTCGGTAGTCCATCCATCCCTGGTGCTTTATTACTATTATGGGTTTGTGTAACTGCAAGTCTTACCTATTCCAGGGATATAGGCAGGCCCAGATTTACTCCCTTTGCCGCCCCAAGGCCGGGTCATTCAATGCCGCCCCCCCACCCCCACTCAGATCATCCATGGGAGAGTCCTAGAGATCACCTATAGGACAATCATAGGGAACATCTATAGGACAGTTATAGAGATCACCTATGGGACAGTCATAGAGAGCACCCATAGGACAGTCAGAAACAACACCTATATAAATCGTAAAATGGGAGTCATAGAGGACAGCTCCACTGGGAATCGGAGCCAGGTACTCATGGAAGTCATGTCCGGTAGGGCTCTATACACACTCGGGGGGGCACGCTGACCTGTTCCCGGGGAGGAGGGATCACAACCTCGCTCTCTTTCTCGGGGATCCCCACACCACTTTCTCTGATCCGGGATGTTTCCAGGATGCTGTTGCCACGGAAACCACTCCGAACTGTGATTGGCGGAGAAAGGCATGTGATAGGGCACGGAAGAAGTCTATTGGAGAGCGGGTTTGATAAGGGGTGAGTGGGCGGGACTTCTACAGCCAAAGTTGGCGAGAGTGTCCAGGGCGGACTAGGACGGCACAGCCCGATGCAGATAGGGAGTACTCAGCATCAGTGGCATAGCGTGGGTTGTCAGCGTCTGGGGCAAGGCAAGTAATTTGCGCCCCCTAACCTGCGGACTTTTAGCACTCCCTGAGTCCATTCCCTTCCTACAATAGTACTGACCAGCCTGATTCCTATACTGACCACTACACTAACCTACCTACCTGATTCCTACACTGACCTACCTGACCACTGCACTAACCTACCTGATTCCTACACTGACCTACCTAATTCCCACACTGACCTACCTGACCACTACACTAACCTACCTGCTTCCTATACTGGCCACTACACTGACCTACCTGTCCACTATCCTGACTACTACACTACCTGATTCCTACACTGTCCACTACACTACACTGACCTGACCACTACACTACACTGTCCACTACACAGCACTGACCACTACACTGTCCACTACACTACCCACTACACTGTCCACTACACTGCACTGACCACTACACTACACTGACCACTACACTGGCCACTACACTGTCCACTACACTACACTGTCCTCTACACTGCACTGACCACTACACTACACTGACCACTACACTGTCCACTTCACTGCACTGACTACTACACTGCACTGGCCATCACACTGACCACTACACTAACCACTACACTACACTGTCCACTACACTAACCACTGCACTGACCATTATACTACACTACACTGCAGCTTGTAGCTTCCATCAGTCCAGAGGAGAGGGGGGAGCCTGGAGGAGGTGAAGGCAGCAGCGGTTTTCACATGAGGCGGAGGCGGGACTCCAGTCAGGAGCAACCGTGATCGCGGATAGGCCAGTCCGGCCGCGATCACGGATTGACCAGCCCGGCCATCATCACGGATTGGTCAGCCCGGCTGCCATCACGGATAGGCCAGCCCGGCCGCCATCACGGTGGATTGGCCAGCCCAGCCACCATCACGCATAGGCCAGCCCCGCCACTATTACAGATTGGCCAGCCCTGCCACGGCCGCCGCACATGACCCCATTCACTGAATCACAGGGCGCCAGCTGCAGTTGAGCTCAGGGACACAGGAAGTAAACATTAGGGGGACGGAGCCGGCAGTGACACACACTGCCTGGCGTGGGATTTCGCCCCCCTAAAATGTTGCGCCTGTGGCCACAGTCCTCTCCGCACCCCCCATGCTACGCTATTGCTCAGCATACAGTCCCCCCCTCCATCCACCGTACTGAGCTCCTATCTGGCTGGCCTGCACCACTGCCTCCCCGAGGCCTGGCCTCGGTGGCCTTGTGGGAAATCCGGCCCTAGACATAGGACTATCGATAGATTTTCTATCCTCCGTTTTAAGTTTTGGGAGAACCAATTTATCCAAAAATTGTTTGGCTTGGTTCATTGACTTTGACACCTTTGACTCATAAAGTGAGGTGTAGAGGTCAACAAATACCTTCTGGATGCTACCCGTATCATGCATCACAACTCCTTCCAGGTCTTTGACCGCTGCGATAGTTATTGGGCCATCTTGTGCCCAAGCTATCACCGCCAACATACGACCCACCTGTTCCCCCATCTCATAATGTTTTTGCGTTTGAAAAAATCTGCTATTTTCTGCTTTAGTTAAGGCTAAAGTTTTATAAATTTCCTGGGCCTCCTGCCATGCTGACCGCTTTTCTTCTATGGGATCCATAATGTAATCCTGCTCTGTTTGAGTTACCTTTTGCATTACTTCCTCCTCTCGCCTCCTAGATGAACTCTTAATCTTATTAATTTCTTTAATCATTATTCCCCGCATAAATGCCTTCATAGTATCCCAAACAACTAACAAAGATGTCGAGATTTTTTTTGTTTTAATTCAATCAGCTGTAGATCTAACTGTCATTAATAATAGCCATTGTGGATTAATTTTCCAAGGAAGAGAGAGTGTCTGTCCCTCAAACTGTATGCTCATTAAAAGTGGGGAATGATCTGAAAGCCCCCTAGGACCGTATTGAATTGCCTCTACCCAAGGGAGAAAGTTATCATTCAAAGCCAGATCTATTCTTGACAGAGAGCCATATGTGCTCGAGCAACATGAGTATTCTCTTCTTAATGGGTATCTAATTCTCCAAAAATCTATTAACCCCATCTCTTGCAGTAGTCCAGCGAACCTTGTTCTCTTCATTTTTTGTTTACCTTTTTTGGTGCTATACCTCTTCCTCCTCATTCATTATGTTGTTAAAATCTCCCATTACTAGGGTTGGTAAGTTTGGCCATTGTGCCATTTTACCAAAAACATATTTCAACACTTCATCAATATAAGGAGGGGGGGGGGGATAGTGAGATTGATACGGTTTTCTGAATAGTGAATTCAGAACTGGCACTGACATTATACATTGTGATGGATAACTGAACACCAAGACTATATTATAAATGAGTGTGGTACAGAGCTCTGAATATAGCAGACTGGATGGACAGTATGCTAAGTACTGAATATTAAATTGAGATTATTTCAGATTACCGTGTTGAGTACTGAACATTGGAAACTGAACAGGACACGGTTAAGGAATATTAAATTGTGTGTGGATGTTGGAATACTCCATTGAATAACGTACGGTTATAATTACTGTGTACAGCTCTGTACACTGAATAACGTATACTGAAAGCCGAACATTGAATACTGAACAGTCATTGCTTATGAACATTGTACAGTGCTGAGTAGTGATTACTAAAAATGGAAAAAAATATATATCAATACTGTATACAGCCCTGAATATGGAATTTTGAATACTATATTGAAAGTATCATTAAAGGGTTATTACTTTTTAAAGAATAAAACAGCCTAATCTCGGGGTAGAACCAACAGGCAAGTCTGGAGATACTGAGGGGTAGGTGAAGTTGGGGAAGGGTGGAGCAGATAGGAGTGGGGGGAGGAGAGAGGAGGCAAAGGCAAAGGGAAAGAGTTGCGCTTAGTATTTGACTTGAAGAGGAGAAAGTGAAAGTATTAATTCGAAAGATGTCAAGCAAAAGAGGGAAGAAGGAGGAAAAAACAGATGAAAAAAAAATGCATGTGGGGGAAGAACAATTCCAAGAAAGTGTTGGGAGTATAAATAAAATAAAAATGCTGAATACCCTTAAAAAAGGTTTCAGAGAGGATATGACAAAGCTGATGCCTGAAACCCACAGTATGTCCAGGTTGGGACCCAGGGATGAAAAAGACTTGATCTTAAGGGATAATATACAGGAGGACCTTAATAAAACACAGCCCCCATGGGTTGCCTGGGTATCCTGGGGTATGGAGGGAAGATGTGTATCGGATATGACACCAGACGGTGCCTGCCTTCCAGCTTGATGTCTCCACTTTCCAGTCTGATGTCTCGGTGCCTGCCTTCCAGCCTGATGTATCAGAGCCTGCCTTCCAGCCGGATGTCTCGGTGCCTGCCTTCCAGCTTGATGTCTCCACTTTCCAGTCTGATGTCTCGTGCCTGATTTTCAGCCTGATGTACCTGCCTTCCAGCCTGACGTGCCTACCTTCCAGTCAGATGTGTCCGCCTTCCAGCCTGATGTCTCGGTGCCTGCCTTCCAGCCTGATGTCTCGTGCCTGCCTTGCAGCCTGATGTCTCGGTGCCTGTCTTCCAGCCTGATGTATCAGTGCCTGCCTTCCAGCTTGATGTCTCCACTTTCCAGTCTGATGTGCCCGCTTTCCAGTCTGATGTCTTGATGCCTGCCTTCCAGCCCAAAGTCTCAGTGCCAGTGTTCCAGCCGGAGGTGCCAGTGTTCCAGCCGGAGGTGCCAGTGCCTACTTTCCAGCTTGATGAGCCTGCTCTCCAGCCTGATGTGCCGCTGCCCAGCTTGAAGTGCCCGCTGCCCAGCTTGAAGTGCCCATTGCCCAGTTTGATGTGCCCGCTCTCCAGCTTTATGAGCCTGCTGGCCAGCCGGAAGTCCCCGTGCCTGCTGGCCAGCCGGAAGTGCCCGTGCCTGCTGGCCAGCCGGAAGTGCCCATGCCTGCTGGCCAGCCGGAAGTGGCCGTGCCTGCTGGCCAGCCGGAAGTGTTCCTGTCTGCTGCCCAGCTTGAAGTGCCCATGCCTGCTGGCCAGCCGGAAGTGTCCCTGTCTGCTGCCCAGCTTGAAGTGCCCGTGCCTGCTGCCCAGCCGGAAGTGTTCCTGTCTGCTGCCCAGCTTGAAGTGCCTATGCCTGCTGCCCAGCCGGAAGTGTTCCTGTCTGCTGCCCAGCTTGAAGTGCCCGTGCCTGCTGCCCAGCCAGAAGTGTTCCTGTCTGCTGCCCAGCTTGAAGTGCCCGTGCCTGCTGCCCAGCTGGAAGTGTTCCTGTCTGCTGCCCAGCCTGGTGTGTTCCTGTCTGCTGCCCAGCCTGGTGTGTTCCTGTCTGCTACCCAGCCTGGTGTGTTCCTGTCTGCTGCCCAGCCTGGTGTGTTCCTGTCTGCTGCCCAGCCTGGTGTGTTCCTGTCTGCTGCCCAGCCTGGTGTGTTCCTGTCCGCTGCCCCGCCTGGTGTGTTCCTGTCCACTGCCCAGCCTGGTGTGTTCCTGTCCGCTGCCCAGCCTGATGTGCCATTGCTTGCTGCCCAGCTTGAGGGGCCCACTGCCCGGCCAGACACCATGGACTTTCCTCAGCAACAGCTAGTTGGAGCGTCCAAAGGTCGCTCCTTCGAGGGGGGGTACTGTCAGGAAAGGTCTCCGCTGGTGATATCGATCATTTGGCATGCAATACTGAGGTCCACCAGCAGGTGTCTCCTGGCAGTTCGAAGCTGTCAGAAGAGCTCTTTCCTGCAAGTATTCTATCACCTTTGGGCCGCAGTACTGGCGTCCACCAGCGGAGGAATCCTGGCAGTATGGAGCAGGTATTCCCCTCTGCAGACAGGTGTCACCTGACTTTAATTAGCAGAACTGTAGTATAAATACCCAGCAATTGCACACTTATGTTGCCCTGGTATTGTTCCTTGAGCCCTGATTCCTGATTCCGTAGCCTGAACCTGAACCTGAACCCTGATTCCAGGAACCTGTTTCCTGTCCGTTACCTGAACCCTGGACTCTGAGCCTTGTACCTGACCCGTCCCTCCTGTGATCTATCCATCCTCTCTTGTCCTGTTTATCTCCCTTCCCAGCTACTGATTCCCTGTTTATGACCCCGGCCTGGCTTGACTACGATTCTGGTACTCCATCTTGCTACATATGCTGGTTGGTTTTATATCACTGATTGTTTGGTTGTTCACTCTGTATTGGTGGTGTGTTCACATATGCATTTTTCTTAATAAACTTACTTTCACCTATTTATGTCTGGTTCACTCTGTCGCAGTCACACAGTTCTGGTCACATCTGGTTTATGACCGAATACCAGGGCCATCCCTGACCAGAAGTGGCTGCACAGGGGAACCATTTTAATTCAGTTGGTTGCAAACATGAATGCCGATGAGGTTATTCATTTTTCACTGCTGGCATCTGAAAGTGGTGATTATTGCCACCAGGCTTTGAAAGGATGGTCTAGTGACCAGTTGTTTGCCACTATACGTTTGGCTCACTCCCTGGTGGATCAGGGTTATATATTGTTTGGGGAGGTGCAGCCTTTGATCAATCTATGTACTGAGCTGGCCCTGCCCTGTATTCCAGAGGGCCGTGATGATTTCACTCCTCCTTTTGATATGAATCAGGTTGTATCCCTAGTATGGCTTTTTGAAGATGATCCAGCCGATTTTTGTGAGCACTACTCAGCCTGTTCCCCACAGGTGATTGCGGAGTGCATTGTGTCTGCTCAGTCTTTTGTTAGACAGGGAGATTTAAAAGCACAGTTTGTACAAACTATACTTTCAGCATGGTCTGACATGATGCAAGCAGCTCCAGCCAAACAAACCACCTCTGCCACCAAACACCAGCCTACCCAAATGTATGTCTCCCCATCACCCATGTCAACTGCAGTTGCAGCTCAGTATACGCTGCTGCCAACCAAATACTCATATCCAGTCTCTGCTCCCTGTACCTATCCTGCATTCAACCCACCTGCCTCTTCTCAGCTGCCTACAAACCCACAGGAACTTCCCCCAGCTACTGTTACCTCTTCTCTACCATATCCCAATCCTTTCCAGTCTGCTGCACCCCTCACCTACAGAGCTTCAGTGGCTAAGCCAAAGAAAAAACGAAAGTTTTTTCCAACCAAGACGATCCTGCCAGTAACCCAACCTGCGTCCGCACCAGCTAATCCAACCCAGTCTGACATCTCTGTGCCTGCCTTCCAGCCTGATGTCTCGGTGCCTGCCTTCCCGCCTGATGTCTCGGTGCCTGCCTTCCAGCTTGATGTCTCCACTTTGCAGTCTGATGTCTCGGTGCCTGCCTTCCAGCCTGATGTATCGGTGCCTGCCTTCCAACCGGATGTCTCGGTGCCTGCCTTCCAGCTTGATGTCTCCACTTTCCAGTCTGATGTCTCGGTGCCTGCCTTCCAGCCTGATGTATCGGTGCCTGCCTTCCAGCCTGATGTATCGGTGCCTGCCTTCCAGCTGGATGTCTCGGTGCCTGCCTTCCAGCTTGATGTCTCCACTTTCCAGTCTGATGTCTCGGTGCCTGCCTTCCAGCCTGATGTACCTGCCTTCCAGCCTGACGTGCCTACCTTCCAGCCAGATGTGTCCGCCTTCCAGCCTGATGTCTCGGTGCCTGCCTTACAGCCTGATGTCTCGGTGCCTGCCTTACAGCCTGATGTCTTGGTGCCTGCCTTGCAGCCTGATGTCTCGGTGCCTGTCTTCCAGCCTGATGTATCAGTGCCTGCCTTCCAGCTTGATGTCTCCACTTTCCAGTCTGATGTGCCCGCTTTCCAGTCTGATGTCTTGATGCCTGCCTTCCAGCCCAAAGTCTCAGTGCCAGTGTTCCAGCCGGAGGTGCCAGTGTTCCAGCCGGAGGTGCCAGTGCCTACTTTCCAGCTTGATGAGCCTGCTCTCCAGCCTGATGTGCCGCTGCCCAGCTTGAAGTGCCCGCTGCCCAGCTTGAAGTGCCCGCTGCCCAGCTTGATGTGCCCGCTCTCCAGCCTGATGAGCCTGCTGGCCAGCCGGAAGCACCCGTGCCTGCTGGCCAGCCGGAAGTGCCCGTGCCTGCTGGCCAGCCGGAAGTGCCCGTGCCTGCTGGCCAGCCGGAAGTGTTCCTGCCTGCTGCCCAGCTTGAAGTGCCCATGCCTGCTGCCCAGCCGGAAGTGTTCCTGTCTGCTGCCCAGCTTGAAGTGCCCGTGCCTGCTGCCCAGCGGGACGTGTTCCTGTCTGCTGCCCAGCTTGAAGTGCCCGTGCCTGCTGCTCAGCCAGAAGTGTTCCTGTCTGCTGCCCAGCTTGAAGTGCCCATGCCTGCTGCCCAGCTGGAAGTGTTCCTGTCTGCTGCCCAGCCTGGTGTGTTCCTGTCTGCTGCCCAGCTTGGTGTGTTCCTGTTCGCTGCCCCGCCTGGTGTGTTCCTGTCCGCTGCCCCGCCTGGTGTGTTCCTGTCAGCTGCCCAGCCTGGTGTGTTCCTGTCCACTGCCCAGCCTGGTGTGTTCCTGTCCGCTGCCCAGCCTGATGTGCCATTGCTTGCTGCCCAGCTTGAGGGGCCCGCTGCCCGGCCAGACACCATGGACTTTCCCCAGCAACAGCTAGTTGGAGCGTCCAGAGGTCGCTCCTTCGAGGGGGGGTACTGAGGTCTCCTCCGCTGGTGATATCGATCATTTGGCATGCAGTACTGAGGTCCACCAGCAGGTGTCTCCTGGCAGTTCGGAGCTGTCAGAAGAGCTCTTTCCTGCTGGTATTCTATCACCTTTGGGCCGCAGTACTGGCGTCCACCAGTGGAGGAATCCTGGCAGTATGGAGCAGGTATTCCCCTCTGCAGACAGGTGTCACCTGACTTTAATTAGCACAACTGTAGTCTAAATACCCGGCAATTGCACACTTATGTTGCCCTGGTATTGTTCCTTGAGCCCTGATTCCTGATTCCGTAGCCTGAACCTGAACTTGAACCCTGATTCCTGGAACCTGTTTCCTGTCCGTTACCTGAACCCTGGACTCTGAGCCTTGTACCTGACCCGTCCCTCCTGTGATCTATCCATCCTCTCTTGTCCTGTTTATCTCCCTTCCCAGCTACTGATTCCCTGTTTATGACCCCGGCCTGGCTTGACTACGATTCTGGTACTCCCTCTTGCTACATATGCTGGTTGGTTTTATATCACTGATTGGTTGTTCACTCTGTATTGGTGGTGTGTTCACATATGCATTTTCCTTAATAAACTTACTTTCACCTATTTATGTCTGGTTCACTCTGTCGCAGTCACACAGTTCTGGTCACATCTGGTTTATGACAGGATATCTTGTTTGGTCTGCTTGAGTTCTAGTTCAATACCTTTGGGTGAACTGAATATTGTTGTCATGGAATGTGAGGGGTTGGGCGACAGGAGGAAAAGACAGGCAGTTATTGAGTCAATTGAGTTCTACAAACCCGAAATAATATTTTTGCAGGAGACCCATCTTGAGCAAGAGGACACGATGCTTTTTGAAATTTCAAGATTTCCGTATCAATTCCATGCTGTATATACTACTTATTCATGAGGTGTTAGTATCCTGATCTCTCGCTCGGTACAGTTCTCATGCAAAGATAGTTTTCTAGACCCAGAAGGTCGTTACATTTTTCTACGGTGTTTATTAAATGACCAAAACTTTTTGTTGGTGAATGCATACATAACTTTTCTGAAGCCGCTCTGGTCTGGTCTTCAGCGGTGGATGCTGTGTGCAGGAGACAGCCGACAATGTGAAATGCCTGGGAAGTGTCCTCACCCATAGATTTTTTATGGGGCTTCCGTTGTCGGCTGCCTCCTCTGCATCTGCCTCCACAGAGAAGCCGCCGCTGACAGCTCAGCGTGGGACCGGAGCGGCTTCAGAAAAGGTATGTGTTATGTTTTATGCCCTGTCTTTCTGCTTACCTCTGGTCTGTGTATCAGCTTAAAGAGGAACTGCAGTCTGCTCACATAATCTGTAACAAAAACATCCTTTGCCATTCTGAAGCTTCCTTCCCAACCATTTTGCATATTTTATATATACTGTGATTCTGTACTTGCCAAATATGCTGCAGAAATCTCTCCCCACTGAGTCTGGCTGCAACCATTTTAACTTTGGGCAGCTGAAGCTGCTGCCTGTTTACTTCCTGGATTTACACAGACACACAGAGGCACACCTCCAGCTCTGCAGCTCTCATTGGCCCTCTTATGACTCACCCCCCCCCCCCCCCCCCCCTTCCTGGCAAACTCTCACGAGCCTAGGCTTTTAACCAGAAAGAAGGAGGAAGTGGGCTGTATAAGGTATTTACTGGCAGAAAGAAAAAATGTTTTACTATCCAAAGTTAAAACAACAAGGGCAGAAGATTTAATAGATGGAAAGATGAAAAATGACTGAAGTTCTGCTTTAAGGACCACTCTCTCACACCTGCATGTTTAAGTAATCTTCTCTCAGCATGGCTCCACCCAAGCCTCTAACAGGATACACTAATTAACACCGTGCACTGCAAGCCAGCCTTGCCCGAGCAATAGTGCGTTTAGGCTCCCCTGTGTGTTTCTTGCTGTGTGCTCTACTGTCTGCTTGTTACCCTGACCTTTGGAGTGTCCTACTGACCATTCCTGTCCGCTTGTAGCCCCGACCTTTGGCATGTTCCCTTGACCATCCCTGTCTGCTTGTTATCCTGACCCTTGGCTTATCCTTCTGACTATTCCTTTCTAGCCCTGCATTGCTGCTTCCTCTCCATCCACCAGAGCCAGCCGTAGGAGACCCTGGGGGCCACGACCTAGAGTCAGCTGCAGCAAAGTCGATCCTCACCATCAGAGGCTCTGGTGAAAACCTGCTGGCTCTTAGACTCTGCACCCTGGGGAATCTTATGCTCTAGCTCCCTGTTAAATCCGTGTCGGTGCTCAGGTGGAGCGTCTTTGCTGAACCACCCAGATCTCCATCTGCAGCACTCAGCCGTAGGGTCCACAAGCTTAGCGGTGAGCTCCTGACCCCAGCGGTGTGCATCTGTCACCTGGCCTCAGGTGACCTGACAGTTTTCTCGAGCCATGAACCCGGCTGATGTACTGCTACCCGCCGATGATCAGCTGCAGGTCATAGTCCGCAGACTCGAGACCTAGAAATCTAATCAGACCCCGGTGGTGAGATTCCTTGAGGATGTGGCTTCCCGCTTTGAACATCTTCAGGCCTCCGTAAGACCCCCAGTTCAAGAACCTCAACGGCAATCTGCTGTCATATCTGTTCCAGTCACAGTCGCAGCCATTAACCCTTTGCATTTACCAGCTTCATCCCATAGGTGGAAGGTGGTGTAGTGGACCCAGAAATATCACCTTCTTGTCTCCTTCCTGAACCACCCAGAGCTCCATCTGCAGCATTCAGCCGTAGGGTCCACAAGCTTAGCGGTGAGCTTCTGACCCCAGCAGTGTGCATCTGTCACCTGGCCTCAGGTGACCTGACAGTTTGCTCGGGCCATGGACCCGGCTGATGTACCGCTACCCTCAGATGATCAGCTGCAGGGCATAGTCCACAGACTCGAGACCTAGAAATCTAATCAGACCCAGGTGGTGTGATTCCTTCAGGATTTGGCTTCCCGCTTTGAACAACTTCAGGCCTCCTTGGGACCCCCGGGTTCAATAACCTCAACTGCACTCTGCTGTCATATCTGTTCCAGTCACAGTTGCAGCCATTAACCCTTTGCATTTACCAGCTCCATCCCGTAGGTGAAAGGTGGTGTAGTGGACCCAGAAATATCACCTTCTTGTCTCCTTCTTTCGGTGTTCCTTTATGTTGATGCCTCCTCTCATTCTTTCTTGGCATATCTGGATTCCAGAGCCGCTGGCAATTTTATGGACCGGAGAACTGCATCTTCCATGAACCTTACTCTTTCGTCCCTCACCACTCCATTTGTGGTCTCAGCGATTGATGGCACTGTTCTTCCAGGGAGCCCTATTCGCTTTCAAACCCTCCCTATGAAGATGTCGGTTGGGGTACTCCACCAGGAGTGGATATCCTTCCTTATCCTACCTAAGGCCTCAACCCCTATCGTATTGGGCCTTTCTTGGTTGCCGCTCCACTCTCCACACATTGACTAGACTTCTGGGCAGAGCCTGGCTTGGGGTCCCTCCTGTTTCTCATCCTGCCTACTCAAGGTTGCCCCAAAGGAGAGACTTCCTGTTGCCACCACCTCAGTATTCTCTACTCTTCCCGCTGCATATAGCAATTTCGGAGATGTGTTCTGTAAAAAATCAGCTGAGGTGCTTCCTCCTCACAGGTCCTTTGACTGTGCTATTGACCTTGTTCCCAGAGCAACTCTGCCCATGGGTCATACCTACCCCCTATCCATCCCACAGACCCAGGCCATGTCAGAATATGTTGCGAAAAATCAAAAGAAAGGATTCATCCGGAAATCCTCATCGCCTGCGGGATCAGGGTTCTTTTTTGTTGCCAAAAAGGATGGTACTTTAAGACCCTGCATTGACTATCGAGGCTTAAACGCAGTGACAATCAAAAATCGATACCCCCTTACCCTTAATGTATGAACTATTCGACAGATTGAAAGGTGCCTCCTTTTTTACTAAGTTGAATCTCGGGGTGCATACAATCTAATCCGAATACGGGAGGGTGATGAATGGAAAACTGCGTTTAACACTAGAGATGGGCATTATGAATACTTGGTTATGCCCTTTGGTTTGTGTAATACCACAGCTGTGTTCCAAAACATTGTTAACAAAATGTTCAGGGATCTGCTTTATCAATTTGTTGTCATCTATCTGGATGACATTCTCATCTTTTCGGAGAATCTGTTTGTTCATAGAAACCATGTCTGGATTGTACTTCAGCACTTACAAGAAAATAATCTGTATGCCAAGCTGGAGAAATGTTCTTTTGAATGTTCTAAAGGTCCTTTTCCTGGGATGCTTTGTTTCTAGTTTCGGTCTGCATATGAACCCTGGAAAGGTGTCAGCCATTACCAGATGGCCTCTTCCTGCCAGCCTCAAGGCCACACAGCGTTTTCTTGGGTTCGCTTGGGTTATAAACAGGCAGTTCCTTAGGAATTACTCTTCCATTGCTCTGCCTATTATCACCTTGACCAAGAAGGATGCAAATGCCAAGGAGTGGCCCCCTGAAGCTGTCTCTGCTTTTCATGATTTGAAACAGGTCTTTGTTTCTGGACCTTTTTTGAAGCGACCTGACTCTGGGGATCAATTTTTTTTTTTAAATGGACGCTTGCTCAACTGTAGTGGAAGCCGTGCTTCTTCAATCCTTTGAGGAAAAACGTCAACCATGTCCGTTTTGTTTCTCAAAAAATTTTTCTCAGGCAGAGAAGAATTACACTATTGGTGATTGGGAACTTCTTGCGATTAAATTGGCGTTGGAGAAATGGCGTCATGTCTTGGAGGGTTCCCCGCATTCTATAACAATTCTCACTGACCAAAAGAATTTGCAGTACTTACAGAATGCCAAACGACTGAATCCCAGACAGGCCAGGTAGAGTCTTTTCTTTTCCCGTTTTAATTTCACCATTATGTACAAACCTGGTTTCTTCAACAGTCGGGCTGATGCACTCTCCAGGTCTTTTGTCATTCAGGATGAGGAGCCCACCTCTGAACCCGAGCCGATCATTCCTACCTCATTCTACCATCCTGGAGTCAAAAATTCCTCCTGGCAAGACCTTCATCCCCACTGAGCTAAGAGCTAAGATCCTTCATTGGGGACATGTTTCCAAGGTGGCAGGTCATGCTGGGTTCCTGCGATCCTTCCAGCTCATCAGTCGCCACTACTGGTGGCCTACTTGGGATGTCAAAGACTACATTAAGGCTTTTCATGTCTGTGCCCAGTCTAAATCCTCCACGCAAGCTCCTGCTGGTCTTCTCATGCCCTTGCCCATTCCTGAGGAGCCATGGTCTCACATAGCCATGGACTTTATCACCGATCTTCCACCATCTGAGAATAATACGGTCATTTGGGTGGTAATCAATCGGTTCTCCAAGATGGCTCATTTTGTTCCTCTTCCTGGTCTCCCTTCTGCTCCTGCTTTGCTTCCCATTTTTGTTCAAGAGATCTATATATATATTGTTTCTGACAGGGGTGTTCAGTTAATATGTCACTTTTGGGGAGCCTTTTGCAAATCCTTCAATATTGATCTTGATATTTCCTCTTCGTACCATCCTCAATCCAATGGACAGACTGAGAAGGTTAATCAGGAGTTAGAGGTCTTTCTCCGCATATTTGTCTCTGCTCATCATGATGATTGGTCCTCTCTACTCCCGTGGGCAGAATTCTCTCACAACAATCATGTTAACATCAGTTCTCAGAAGACACCCTTTCTCAAAGTTCATGGAAGACACCGTCAGCTCCCTCTTCTTATGACCTGTTCTCCGGACATACCAGCTTTGGCTTCGGTTCAAAAATCATTAATTTCTATTTGGGGTGATGTTCAAGATGTTCAAGATTCCGAGCAGCTGCTGATAAATTTAAAGGTTTTGCCGACTATCATAGACGTAAGCCACCCTCTCTACAGCCTGGAGACAAAGTCTAGCTTTCCACTCAGAACATCAAGCTCCGGGTTCCTTCCCTGAAATTTGCCCCAAGATTCATTGGCCCTTACACTATAATTTCTATAATAAGTTAAATCCAGTTTGTTTTAAACTTTAGATCCCTAAACGCCTCAAGATCTCAAACTCCTTTCATGTTTCCCTGGTTTTGCCGACTATCATAGACGTAAGCCACCCTCTCTACAGCCTGGAGACAAAGTCTAGCTTTCCACTCAGAACATCAAGCTCCGGGTTCCTTCCCTGAAATTTGCCCCAAGATTCATTGGCCCTTACACTATAATTTCTATAATAAGTTAAATCCAGTTTGTTTTAAACTTTAGATCCCTAAACGCCTCAAGATCTCAAACTCCTTTCATGTTTCCCTTCTGAAGCCTCTAGTCCTTAATAAGTTCTCTGGCCCTCTCGCTACCTCAGTTCAGGTCTCTGAGGATTATCAGGAGTACGAGGTTAGTCAAATTCTGGATTCCCGGCTCTGCAAAGCATTCTTCAGTACCTCATGCATTGGAAAGGTTTTGGTCCTGAGGAGAGGACTTGGATCCCTGCATCTGATGTCTTTGCACCTTGTCTTTTGAGGAGGTTTCATTTGAGGCTCCCTCCAAGCCTGGGCCCAAGTGAGGGAGGCCGTAATGCAGTAATGTTTCATGCCCTGTCTGTCCCGAAGACCTGAAGAAGGACCACGCCCCAATATGTGTAGTCAAGGCAACAGCTATCTCCCCCCCTTCTCCTCAGCTTGCTCTCCACCTTTTGTGCTTCAAGCCTCGCTTTGGACCTGTGTTCCCTGATTGTATGACGACACACTCGGGTGTTTCCGCCTACCAGTTCTGGTCGGTGGTTGTTCCGGCTGCCTCTCGGTCCCTTTCTTGATTCGTGGCTCTTCCTTGACCATCCTTCCACATGCCATTTGGGATTCGATCAAGGCCTCATATTGTCCATCCGGCTCTGCACACGCTGGCTTCCCTCCTAGTGACATCCAGGAACACATGAAGGTTTTGCCATCGCAGTATTGCTTTACCAAGCCAGTCCACCACCGACTGTTTCTTAAGGTACTGTACAGTGAGGAGCATGCTTTTGCAGTCACTCCATCTATGCAAGGAGATTTTTAGATAATTGTTCATCTAAGTACATGTTATTATTAAATTGGCATAAGATTTTTTCTCATTGAGCTTTTTGATTGTTTGTCCTTTCAAGACTGTCCCGATCAGCACTTCCAATTGTGGTTGCTCCTGAATGTTTTTGCCCTGTCTGTCTGCTTACCTCTGGTCTGTGTATCAGCTTAAAGAGGAGTTCCACCCAGGGGGTCCATTAAAAAAAAAAAAATTAAAAGTCAGCAGCTACGAATACTGCAGCTGCTGACTTTTAATTGGACACTTACCTGTCCCTGGGTCCAGCGATGCGGGGAATGGAAGCCCCGTTCGTCTCCCCCCTCCGCTCGTCGGCGCCGGCATTTCAACTGTGGGCGCCGGGCTGTGGCTTCACAGCCTGGCACCCACTGCGCATGCGCGAGCAGCGCCGCGCGCCGTGATTGGCCGCTCAGTCACCTGGGACCTGTAATGGGTCCCAGATGATTGACAGGAGAGAGGGAGCAGAGCCGAGCCCTTCCTGTGCCAAGGGGGAAGTGATGTCACCAGCCCAGGCAAAGGAAGAGGCAGACTATGTGAGACCACCTAGCAACAGGCATTTAGAGGTAAGTAAAAAAAAAAAAATATTAAAATTTTTTTTGTTTTTTTTTTAGAATGTTTCAGGTATTTTTGTTTTTTTGGGTGGAACCCCACTTTAAGGACCACGCTCTCACACCTGCATGTTTAATAAATCTTCTCTAAGCATGGCTCCACCCAAGCCTCTAACAGGAAACACTATTTAACACCATGCACTGCAAGCCAGCTGTGCCTGAGCAATAGTGTGTTTAGGCTCCCCTGTGTGTTTCTTGCTGTCTGCTCTACGTTTGATTCTGTGTACCAACTTTGGCTTGTTCTCCTGACTATCCCTGTCTGCTTGTTACCCCGACCTTTGGTGTGTTCTCCTGACCATCCCTGTCTGCTTGTAGTCCAGACCTTTGGCGTGTCCTCCTGACCATCACTGTCTGCTTGTTACCCCGACCCTTGGCTTGTACTTCTGACTATTCCTTGTTGCTCTGTACTGCTGCTTCGTCTCCATCCACCAGAGTCAGCCATGAGCATGAGCTGGGAGACCCTGGGGGCCGCGACCTGGAGTTATCACCCTGGGGGAATCTTATGCTCTAGCTCCCTGTTCGATCCGTGTCGGTGCTCAGGTGGAGCGGCTTTCCTGAACCACCTAGAGCCCCATCCGCAGCACTCAGCCATAGGGTCCACAAGCTTAGCAGTGTACTCCTGACCCCAGCGGTGTGCATCTGTCACCTGGCCTCAGGTGACCTGACACTATGTATAGCGATTTCTTCTTTACAGGGCTAGATAGGTTAGTCTTAGATTGTGGATGCCATTAGATGTAGAGATTTTAGTTTTAGGGTGAACTTCTACTTTAAAGAGGAGTTTCGCCCCACACGAAAAAATGAAAAGTCAGCAGCTACAAATACTGCAGCTGCTGACTTTTAATATTAGGACACTTACCTGTCCAGGGTTCCTGCGATGTCGGCACCCGAAGCCGATTTTCGGATCGACTCTCGGGTGCTGCCGCCGCCATTCACTATAAGAGAAACCAGCAGTGAAGCCTTTCGGCCATCATATCAAAGAATTGAGGCATTTCTACCCCAACCTTGGGCCCTTAGTTATAGTAAGTATGGCACTCTCATCTTTTCATTTATTTACAAAAACTCCCCGAAGGTACAGTAGAACACCATGGTGCAGGACCGCACACTACATATAATGTTACAACAAATCACCACAAGATTTACACAAAACCTAAACCTGTCTGGCATGGCTGGCACTACTCATTCATTTCAATATATTTCCTTGGGTCATAGCAGGCAATGCAAACATATCCACTACTATAAGTAGGGTTGTACCGATACTGATACCAGTACTGATACTAAGCATTTGCACGAGTTCTTGCGTGAAAATGCTCCAATACCTGAAACCAATACCTTTGTGATGCGATGAATACATAGTTACATAGTTACATAGTAGGTGAGGTTGAAAAAAGACACAAGTCTATCAAGTCCAACTTATGTTTGTGATTTTATGTCAGTATTACATTGTATATCCCTTTATGTTGTGACCGTTCATGTTCTTATCTAATAGTTTCTTGAAACTATCAATTCTCCCCGCTGAAACCACCACCTGTGGAAGGGAATTCCACATCCTTGCCGCTCTTAAAGTAAAGAACCCTCTACGCAGTTTAAGGTTAAACCTCTTTTCTTCTAATTTTAATGAGTGTCTTATTAAAATTCCTTCCGTGGAAAAGTTTTATCCCTATTGTGGGGTCACCAGTACGGTATTTGTAAATTGAAATCATATCCCCTCTTAAGCGTCTCTTCTCCAAAGAGAATAAGTTCAGTGCTCATAACCTTTCTTCATAACTAATATCCTCCAGTCCCTTTATTAGTTTTGCTGCCCTTCTCTGTACTCGCTCCATTTCCAGCACATCCTTCCTGAAGACTGGTGCCCAGAACTGGACAGCATACTCCAGGTGTGGGAGAATTACTGCTTTTACTGCTGAGTTAATCCCCTTTTTAATGCATGCCAATTTTCTGTTTGCTTTGTTAGCAGCAGCTTGGTATTGCATGCCATTGCTGAGCCTATCATCTACTAGGACCCCCAGGTCCTTTCCATTCTTGATTCCCCCAGTGGTTCTCCCCCCAGTGAGTAGATTGCATTCATATTTTTGCTCTCCCTATGGTCCATGCCAACTGACCTTACTTTGTACAGTAAACGTTTATGGGGAACTGTTGTCAAATGCTTTTGCAAAATCCAGATACACCACATCTACGAGCCTTCCTTTATCTAGATGGCAACTTACCTCCCCATAGAAGGTTAATAGATTGGTTTGGCAAGAATTATTACTGATTACTGCTAATGATACCGTTTTCATTACTAAAATTTTGTATATAGTCCCTTATCATCCCCTCCAAGAGCTTGCATACTGGGCCAGAGTTATGTGGAAGAGGCCCTTGTCAACATGTCCCCCCATGTTGAGGGCATATGTGGCCTGGTATGGTATGGGGGGGCTTTCCTGGTCTGCCGGGCTGCATATTTGGATAACTGTCTGATATGGATTTTGGAGGGGGGGGGACCCCACGCCATTTTTCTTAGTGCGATTTTCCCTTAACTACTTGCTGACCAGCCGCCGCAGTTTTACTGCGGAAGAATGGCACGGCTGGGCGAAGCAACGTTTTATGGGGTCCCATTCAAAATCCTTACCAGACCCAAATGGCCTGGTATGGATTGGGGGGGCTACTCTGCTTTTTTTTGTTTACATTCTGTTATTAGCAGAGATTACTCAGATTCCTTGCTGCTAGGGATGACTTATAGTTAGGATGTCATCGGGTGATCAATCTGTCAATCTGATCAATCTGATAAAGCTACATAAAAGTGCCAAACTTTTTTGAGCTTCAGGCATTTAGCTTTAGGTGACTTGGAGTAGATATGTGAACCATCTCCACAGAGAATAGAGTTTTTTCTCATCCAGCATTTTGGAGCTTTGAGCTACAAAATGGTCAGGTATGAATGGGGCTTTAGGAGATGGAGTGACAGGGACCCTAACATTCTAATATAAGGCAGGATCTCCAGTGGGGGTCAAATTTGTTAGGCCTGATATACCACTTCAGGTTTTAGTTATGTTTAGAGACATTCAAGGTTTACTGTACTCATATCATTGCTGTGCTTTTTACAGGAGTCTCTGGAGACTGGAAAAACCATTTTACAGTGGCCCAGAGTGAGTATTTCGATAAAATTTATCAGGAGAAAATGAAAGACCTCAACGTGTCTTTTTTCTGGGAACAATTCTGATTCAGTCACTGGCAAATGTAAATGATTGTAACTAAAGCTGTTAGACATACTTTACTTACAAATGTTAGAAGTTGTTGAATTTGTCAATATATGTTTTCCTTGTAATTAAAGAAGATCTAAAGTCGGTGCTGAGATTTATTATAAATAAAGATCATCTTTCACCACAGCAAAACACTGTAGTTATTTTGTAATATAAGCTCTTCTTACAGTGAAAATGTCCCTCTTTGTGTGTGTTGCTGTGGCTATTTGTTCGTTCGTCCCATTTCTAGTTCTTCATAACTACAGCAATGTCCATCATGCACCTGCCTATAATAAATCATGTCCCATGTATCCCTGTGGCTTACGCTATACAGGTAGGCAGAGCCGCTATGGGGGGGGTGCGGGAGGGGCCACTGCCCTGGGCGAAGTGTGGGGGGCGCCAAAACACGGGAGCTGCACCCTTTGTCTCAGCCTCTGTGATGCTAAAGTCTGTCCAAAAGCAGAGCTGAGAACATGCCTCCCATACCTCCTGCAGGCTTCCCCGCCCTTTGCTGGAAAGGACACAAATAATCTCCCGGGCACAGATCCCTGACAGGCTGGATCCGGCAGTGAGAGCAGGTGGGCAGAGCAGGCAGATGGCAGTAGACTGCAGCCCAGATCCAGGGCGGGCACTACCAATAGGCAAACTAGGCAGCCACCTAGGGTGCACTACCAGCTAGGGCTCAGCCACGCCTTTGTCCCGGTGCAGCTCCAGGCGTGTGTGAGCTCGGCTCTTCTCTCCTGATCGCTTGCCCCGTTCAGTGCCGGCTGTCCCAGAAACACATCCGCTGCAGGTGTCGCCAATCCTCCTTTGCTCCAGCCTGTCCCTCTGGTGTGGCCTGTGTGTGAGTACAGCGGAGGGGGTGGGGCTCGGTTAAGATGAGAGCATTGAGAGAGGCTGTTAGCTGACCCCAGCGGGGGGACACCATGGAGTGGCTGGATGGCACTGGTGGGGACTCCATAGTTGGCAATATTGTAAAAAAAAAAAAAGTGGGACACTTTTGTGGCTGTAGGCGGAGCTGTAAAATAATTAAGGGGTGGGGCATTCGTTTGTAGGCGTGGCTTAGGAAAAATATACAAGTGCGGCGCGCAAAGCACGGGGCGGCGAAAAACGGGCGTGGTTTATGTGACACAGTGGGCGTGTCTTAAATGGGCGTGGCTCAAGAGGGTGTGGTTAGAGTCTGAGATGAATGAGGGATGGAGAGGGGAAGAGGGGGAGAGGGGGAGAGGGATTAGAGGGGGAGAGGGATTAGAGGGGGAGAGGGGGAGAGGGAAATGACCGGACAACAGCCCCAGATCCTACACAATAAAAAAATGTGTATTCTAGAAAGTTTAACAATCAGCAGATAAAGATACTCCAAACACCTGGTGTTAGCACTTCAATCATTCCAGCACCATAGTTGTTATGGTGTCAGGATGATTGAAGTGCATTATTTCTATTATTACATTGTATTATAAAATTAAATCATTCAACTCACCATAATGCAGAATCAGTGGGATCCCTGAGCGTGTCACTAGCCATGTTGCCTGCCACCAGCCATCTGTCCTTGCGTCAGATGTCCCAGCAGAGTCCGTCCTTGCATCAGGTGCCCCCAGCGCAGTCCCCCTCACATCCGATGTCCCCAGCAGAGCCCCCCTCACACCAGGAGTCCCCAGCGCAGCCCCCCTCACACCAGGAGTCCCCAGCGCAGCCCCCCCTCACACCAGGAGTCCCCAGCGGAGCCCCCCTCACACCAGGAGTCCCCAGCGGAGCCCCCCCTCACACCAGGAGTCCCCAGCGGAGCCCCCCTCACATCAGGTGTCCCCGGCGGAGCTCCCCCTCACATCAGGTGTCACCGGCGGAGCTCCCCTCACATCAGGTGTCCCCGGCGGAGCTCCCCCTCACATCAGGTGTCCCCGGCGGAGCTCCCCCTCACATCAGGTGTCCCCGGCGGAGCTCCCCCTCACATCAGGTGTCCCCGGCGGAGCTCCCCCTCACATCAGGTGTCCCCGGCAGAGCTCCCCCTCACATCAGGAGTCCCCGGCGGAGCTCCCCCTCACATCAGGAGTCCCCGGTGGAGCCCCCCCTCACATCAGGAGTCCCAGGTGGAGCCCCCCTCACATCAGGTGTCCCCAGTGGAGCCCCCCCTCACATCAGGTGGACCCCCCCCTCGCATCAGGTGTCCTCAGTGGAGCCCCCCTTGCATCTGGTGTGTGTCCCCAGTGGAGCCCCTCTCGCATCAGGTGTGTGTCCCTAAAGGAGCCCCCCCTACCTCAGAGGTGTCCTAGTAGTGTCCGCAGCATGGCTAGAACCCCCGCCCCTTTCCATATCAGACAGGAAGATGGCTGCGGGGGCTAGACGGAGCTCCTGCGTCGCCACCCACCCTCCGCCCCACTCCGCCTCACCCCGCCTACCCCCCCGCCCCGCTGCCAGTCTGATATGGAAAGGGGCGGGGGTAGGCGGGGCGAGGCAGGGTGAGGCGGAGCGGGGCGGAGGGTGGGCGGCGACGCAGGAGCTTCGTCTAGCCCCCCCAGCCATATTCCTGAACTTCATCAAAATGGCGGCCGGCGGAGACAATGCCACAGGCCTTTAGCGGCGGCGGCGGCGAATCGCGAAGAACCGGATTTCTCGGGACATTTCCCGGGACACCAGAAATTCGGGAATGGCGTCCAAGTCCCGGGAATGTCCCGGGAAATCCGGGACAGTTGGCAAGTATGGGACTCCCCTAAACAATACTGTCCATCCGCTGCTGAGGAGAGCTCTGATGAGATGGGCGATGAAGCCATGAATAGGTAAGAAAGAGAATGGATTCTCCAATCTACATCAAGCTGTGTGTGGGGGGTGGGAGTAGTACAGGAAGTAGGTGTTAGGTAGGTCAGTGTAGGTGTCAGGTAGGTCAGTGTATGTGTCAGGTAGGTCAGTGTATGTGCAATGCTGTGTTTTGGCCTAGGCTGACAAGGCCCAGGCCTAGGGCGGCACTTTGCGGGGGTGGCAAAAAAGACGCCCCCCACAAGAACACCCCCCGCACAAAAACATCCCCCCGACCCGTCCTCCCGAGTCCCGGCTCTCGTGGCCTTCTCCCGCTCAGATACTGCCTCCCGTGTGCACACACGCGGCATCAGCGGCCGCATCCGCATCCGCCGCCCACAGCCACTAAGGTGCCTGACCAGTGACAGAGTGATCTGCAGCCTTGTGTGCTGCGTCGGGGTCTTCAGACATCGGGAAATAATGACCACTGCTTCACCCATCGCGACATGCTGCCCAAACTCAGGTAGGACACCATTGTAATGCTCTGTTTGGAGGACTGGTGGCAGCCCGCTCTGCTGGGACTTGCAGTGCACTCTGTGGGGGGCTAAGATATGGCAGCCTCCTATGCTGGGACTTGTAGTGCCCTCTGTGGGGGGCTGAGATATGGCAGCTTCCTATGCTGGGACTTGTAGTATCTCTGAAAAAAAAAGCGCGCAACCATTAATGATTCAGTGAATATGATTAAACACAACCATACAAACTCATATAAAGATATATATAGTATTGTGCAAAAGTGATACAATCAAGTAAAAAAATGCTACCAAAAAACGCCCATGTGAACAGTGGTGTGCACCATCAACCTGTTACAAGGACCTAAAGCAAAAGTACTCTGATATATACAAAATCCATTAAGGTGAGTGTATCTAAGTGATCAAAAATATATAAGTCCATAAAAATGACAATGTGAGTATGGAGAAACTCAGTAATCAGGAGAGATGGGAATGAGATGTTCTTGCAGCCCAAAAACTTTTGATATTACTGCCCTGCCGCTTACCGGATCAGTTGGACCTCAAATTATAGAGATCATGGGAGCCTGTTGCATCAGCCTGCCGCCATCGAAATCCTCCACCTGTCTTTCAATCCAGGGATCGTGATTACAATCACTCTCAAGGACCGAAGCTAACTCCTCTCTCCTTTTGTAATCCACAGACAATAACAGTTATAATCACCCTTGATTCAGATCTCTTCTCATGGATGATCTCAGCGGTTAACACTCAAGGGAGATAAGAAAAAAGCTCCACAGTGCAGATAAACTTCAAAAAGGGGTTTTTTATTCCAAAAAACTTCACAGCAGCTCACAGCAATTTAAAAAACTTTGGTAAAACTTCACAGCAAATGTTCACAGCAAGCTAGCAATCTAGCAATCATAAAACCGAAAACAGGAACGGTTGAAAAACTAATGAAGCAACAGCTTAGGATCAAATCAAATAGCTGGATAAAACGTGAAAAAGGGATTAATGCTGGGAGGTGGAGATGGGGGAGGATTTTTGCTGGGAGGGGGAGATGGGGAAAGATTTGTGCTGAGAGGGAGAATTTATGCTAGGAGGGGGAGATGGGGGTGGATTTTTGCTAAGAGGGAGAATTTATGCTGGCAAGGGGAGATGGGAGAAGACTTATGCTGGGAGGGGGCGATAGGGGAGGATTTGTGCCGAGAGGGGTATTTATGCTGGGAGGGAGAGATGGGGGAGGATATGTGCTAAGAGGGGGGATTTGTGCTGGAAAAGGGGAGCTTAAGGCAAGAGTTTGTGCTGAAAAGGGGGATTTGTACTGGAAGGGGTTATGAGGGTGAGGATTTGAGCTGAAAGGGGGTATTTTTGCTGCTAGGGGGTGATGGAGGGGGTGGGGGTCTGGAAGGGGTGTGGTTTACAGGTGATAGGGTGGGTCTTAAATGGGAAGGGGTGTGGCCTTAACAGGGAGGGTGGGTCATATTTAAATTAAGGGAGGGGTGCAAGAATTTAGTCAGGCCTAGGGCAGCACAAAACCTAAATACACCACTGGGTAGGTGTCAGGGTTGGTCACATGTGTTACAAGGGCAGGGCAAAGGGTGTGGAGTTAGGGGCAGAGCCAATGGGGGGCTGAAAAATTAGGTTTCGCCTAGGGTGTCTGTGACAGACTCACCCGGGACAGAGGCTTTTGGAGGCGACTGAATGCTGGCCTCTTGCCTATCGATTATGGGCCCTGGCATTTAGGGGAATGGAAAAGGAAGCAGCCAGCTCACCTCCCCAATGGCAGCTACACAGTTTGGGAGTGGAGGAATCCAGCCTCCTGCCCCAACGGTTAGCCGAAGCAGATGATGCGAAGTCCCCAGCAGTAGTGCTGGCAACAATGCAGAGTGCTACCAAACTCTGCCCACCACCGGCAACAACTGTGGAGTTCCAGGGAGCTGGGGCAGTTGGCCCATCTCCCCAGCAACAAGCGGATGTAGTGAAGCTTCTACTCCCAGCTGAATCGCTGGCAACAGGGCAGAGTGCGGCTGGCCTCTGCCTAGCACCTACAGTTTCTTCTCAGATTCAGGGAACTGGGGCAGTGGGCCCCTCTGCCCAGCAACAGGCCAAGCCATGGAATGGTAAACACCACCCAGCTGAAGCGCTGACAGCCGGACAGAGAGTCATTGACCTCTGCCCCACACCTACTGAGGTCAACTATTCCTTGCAGCCAAGAAAGGAGATCATGCGGACAGACTATGTGAGTTCCCTCTGCCTGACTAACGCATGTCCAGACCAGGTGGAGGTCTGGGACCTTGTTAGTCAACTTTTAATGTAACAAAATGTACCACACTCCGCTTGAGTGCTTTCCTCATATACCACTTCCTCCCAGTCTGAATATAGATATCAGATATTCCAACCGCTCACAAGCACAAAACAAGACAATACTTGTTTAGTTGCTGAACATGGACACTTTATTAGAACCAAAACACAAGTCTTATATACAGTAGAAGAGGAGGTCCCCCCTCCTGTTCATATTACTCTAACAATACACCTGTAATCAGAAACCTAATTAACATGAGCTGATTAACTAATCTCTTAAAGCAGCCTATGTGACTCCGTGCCCTCCTGAGCATTGTTATGATTAATCAGGATTTCACTACAGGTCAGACTTGTTGTCACCGAGCTTCACACAGTAGATTATACATTATCATAAGTATAAACACAGGACACCTCACAATAGCAAGAGCTCCAGCAGGAGTCGGCCTGTCTCCTACATTGTAAAGAGGCCAATGTGATCAGCTCTCTCAACTAACATGTTGAGTTCATAATCAAACAAACCAAGAATGGTCTTTACATATATCCTGGGAGATATTGTGAATACATATTACTGTCCCATTTTAAGTAATACAAGATATATTTTCTCAGTCACTATTTCTAATATGGCATATACAGGGTTCCCAGAGTCTGTGTGTCTTGGGGGACATGGACTTGAATCTAAAGTAACACCACCTCAAGGGTCCCCGCGCATACAGCTCACAAAGAGCACCGTTCCCACAAATGCCAGGGCCCATAATCGGTAGGCAAGAGGCCAGCATTCAGTCCCCTCCAAAAGCCTCTGTCCTGGGTGAGTCTGCCACATTTCTCCCCCATCAAAAGTTGACTAACAAGGTCCCAGACCTCCACCTGGTCTGGACATGCATTAGTCAGGCAGAGTGAACTCACATAGTCTGTCCGCATGATCTCCTTTCTTGGCTGCAAGGAATAGTTGACCTCAGTAGGTGAGGGGCAGAGGTCATTGACTCTCTGTCTGGCTGTCAGCGCTTCAGCTGGGTGGTGTTTACCATTCCATGGCTTGGCCTGTTGCTGGGCAGAGGGGCTCACTGCCCCAGTTCCCTGAAGCTGAGAAGAAACTGTAGGTGCTAGGCAGAGGCCAGCCGCACTCTGCCCTGTTGCCAGCGATTCAGCTGGGAGTAGAAGCTTCACTACATCTGCTTGTTGCTGGGGAGATGGGCCAACTGCCCCAGCTCCCTGGAACTCCACAGTTGTTGCCGGTGGTGGGCAGAGTTTGGTAGCACTCTGCCCTGTTGCCAGCACTTCTGCTGGGGACTCCGCATCATCCGCTTCGGCTAACTGTTGGGGCAGGAGGCTGGATTCCTCCACTCCCAAATTGTGTAGCTGCCATTGGGGAGGTGAGTTGGCTGCTTCCTTTTCTGTTCCCTCAACTGGCTGCTGGGTTGACATGTCTGTGGTACTGTCTCCCAGGTGCATGGATCTTTGCTGGGGAGGAAAGACCGCTTTCTCCACCAACTGTTGAGGAGGGACAATGAGCACCTCTTCTCCCCCTGTATCTGCTGCTTGGAAGTGATCGCCACCTTCTCACCCTGAGCCTCCGGAACTGCCACAGGTGTGGGGCAGAGGTCTTGGACCCTCTGTCTGGTGATCAGCACTTCAGCTCGGGAAGTTCCTTGCAACGCAACAGATACAGCTGTTGGTGCTGGACAGAGCACAGTGAAGTTTGGCCCTGATACCAGCTCTTCTGCTGGAGGCTCATCGGGTTGTTCTTCCTCAGGAGAAAAGTCTATCAAATCCCCTGTCTCTGCAACTGGTGTCTGGGGATAGAGGTTCACCATCTCCTGTCCGTGGAACCCAGAAGATGCTGGGCAAAGGTTAGCAGAGCTCTGCCCGGTTGTCAGAACTTCAGCTTTGGGGATGGCAATCTCCAGATTTTCCACTGCTGATTCTCTGGCATGCTGCTGGACAGGCACATTCCTCCATCCAAGATCATCCCATACAGAAACAGGATCATCAAGATCAGTCAGCACTTGCTGCATCCACCATAAGACCTCCGCGTCCATAGCTGCGTGGGCAGGTTGGCAAAGCACACTGTTACTCTGCCACATTGCCAATTCTTCAGCCAGGATTTCAGAGTTGTCAACTGGTATTTCCTGATACTCCCAGGCAAAGGAAGCCCAGCCCTGGCTCTGAGCAGAGTCAAGCAGCCGTCTGTAGGCGATCTCCAGTTCCCATTCCTGAACGACCAGAAAATCTATATTTTCCAGTGCCCAGTGCACTTCCGAGACGTTTAGTAGCCCTTCTCTGAAATCCATGATTTCGTCCAACCTCCACTCTAAATCACTCCAAAAGTTAGGGTCCCTTGTCAGCTTCACATACGGCAGTCCCAGGCCGCTGTAGCCAAAGCCTTCCGTTGGACTGTCATCCACTATCCAAGGGCATACATGCGAGATACATGCCACCGGAGGGCTCTGTAGCTCTCATCCAGCGGCATCTCTGCCCAGACCAGCCTGCTTAATTCAGCTGTCTGCTCCTTGTGCGGTTTTTCTCCCAAAAACAGCACCCGCAATCCATACTGCGACCAGTACCTTTCCTGGATGGAGGGGAGAACTTTTCCCTGGTGTCGCTGCTCACAGGCTAGCGCTTCCTTCCAGAGTTTGCAGCGGATAGAATCAAACCATCCCAGCAGGACCTGCTCTGATACTGGTCCTCTGCTGTATCTGTATCTCTCGCAACCTCCTTCTGAATTCCTCTTCCATGGCGGCTGGTATCTGTACCTCTTCTATCCTCTTCTGCTATCCGGACCTTGGATCCGGGTGTAAGTTTGGATGTCCCAGACTGAAGGAAGCGTCCCACTACTGCCACCAATGCCTCCAAAAGCCTCTGTCCTGGGTGAGTCTGTCACAGTGTCAAAAATCCTTGCACCAGCCCTACGCTGATCACGGCTTTCTGCCCAGCAGACATCGGAGCTATCCTCTTTCCTCAGGCAGACTGAAGATAACAGATGACAGATAACAGACTGCTTTCTCTCCTCCTGTGAGTCCCGACCTGTTGTGCTATCCAGACTGTGCAATGCTGTGCTGTAATCCTGTGCTGACCCGTGTACTGCAGGTTTACTAAAGAGAAAGTAAAATTTTGAATGGTTAGAAATATAGTGGGACACTGCAAATCTGTTTCACCACTGTACTACCCTGCACATCTGCCCCACCACTGTAACCCCCTGCACATCTGCCCCACCACAGTACCCCCTGCTCATCTGCCCCACCACTGTAACCCCTTGCACATCTGCCCCACCACTGTAACCCCTGCACATCTGCCCCACCACTGTACATCTGCACCACCACTGTACCCACCTGATCATCTGCCCAACCACTGTAACCCCCCTGCTCATCTGCTCCACCACTGTAACCCCCCTGCATATCTGCCCCACCACTGTAACCTCCTGTACATCTGCCCCACCACTGTACCACCCTGCTCATCTGACCCACCAATCTAGCCCCTTTCTCATCTGCCCCAATCTAGCCCCTTTCTCATCTGCCCCACCACTGCAATCCCCCACTGCAACCCATCTACCCCACCACTGTACTACCCTGCACATCTGTCCCACCACTGTACTACCATGCACATCTGCCCCACTTCTGTACCCCCCTGCTCATCTGTCCCACCACTGTAACCCCCTGTACATCTGCCCAACCAATGTACCCCTTTCTAATTTGCCCCACCAATCTAGCTCCTTTCTCATCTGCCCCACCACTGCAACCCCCTGCACATCTGCCCCACCACTATACTACCCTGCACATCTGCCCCACCACTGTACTACCCTGCACATCGGCCCCACCTCTGTACCCCCCTGCTCATCTGTCCCACCACTGTAACCCCCTGTACATCTGCCCCACCAATGTTCCCCCTTTCTCATCTGCCCCACTACTGTACCTCCATGCACATGGAGCTCCACCACTGAACCATCTTCTCATCTGTCCTAACACTGAACTTATGTGCTCATCTGCCCCACCACTGCAACCCCCTTCTCATCTGCCCTACGACTGTACCTCCTGCACATCTGTCCCACCTCTGTTCCCCCTGCTCTTCAGCCCCACCACTGTAACCCCCTGCTCATGTGTTCCACTGATGTACCTCCTTTCTCCTCTGCACCCCTCTGAACATCTGCACCACCTCTGTACCCCCTGCTCCTCTGCCCCAACATCTCCCCCCTGCTCATCTGCCCCATCACTGTACCCCCCCTGCTTTTCTGTCCCACCGTTGAACCCCCTTCTCATCCCTCCCACCACTGTACCTCCTGCACATCTGCCCCACCACTGTAACCCCCCTGCTAATCTGCCCCATCAATGTACCCCTTTTCTCATCTGGCCCACCACTGTACCTCTCTGCACATCTGCTCCACTGCCGTATCCCCATGCTCTTCTGTCTCACTACTGAATCACCTTCTCATCTGTCCTAACACTGAACCCATCTGCTAAGCCACTGTAACCCGCTTTCTCATCTGCCCCACCAATGTACCTCCTGCACATCTGTCTCACCTCTGTACCCCCCTGCTCTTCTGCCCCACCTCTGTTCCCCCTGCTCTCATGCCCCACCACTGTAACCCCCTGCTCATCTGCCCCACCAATACACCTCCTTTCACATCTACCCCACTGCTCTACCCCTCGCTTTTCTGCCCCAACACTGAACCCCCTGCTCATCTGGCCCATCACTGTACCCCCCTGCTCTTCTGTCCCACTGCTGAACCCCCTTCTCATCTGCCCCACTGCTGTACCCTCGTGCTCTTCTGTTCCACCTCTGAACCCCTCCTGCTCATTTTCCTCACCGCTGTACCCTCCTCCTCATCTATGATATGCGTGATATGCAGAGTGGTGAAAGGTAGCAGAGATGAGACACATCTACCTGTCCTGGCACACTTATCCCTGCTGATCCATCTCTTGCATCCAGCCCACGTGCTTGTATGTGATGTATGTGATGTATGTGATGTCACATACAAGCATCTGGAATGGATGCGCAATGATGAGCTCAGGTCAGTTTTCTGAAAGCAGTGGGCCTGTGTGCAGGATCATAAGTTGGGCCCCCGCAGCTGAGAAAAAGTGCCTGGGTGTGATTTTAATTGCGCTGAATACTGGCTGTAGCTTAAAGGGACACAGAGTGCCGGGGTTCAGTAGTAAGTGACGCAAAGGTTCAGGAATAATTTCAACAAAGTTCCCAGAAGCTCAAGAGTAATTCTACAAACTGTCACCTGATTGCGTTTTTCTCAATCACAGTGAAATCCCTTCTATCTGAGATTGGTAGTGGCAACCAACCAAGTCATCTTCCTCCAGATGGTGGACGGGCTAGCAGAACTGTGATTGGCTTTAGCAGTGGCCAATGACAGTCCTCCTCCTCCTGGAAACAGGGACCGCCCCCCTAGCAGAACTGCACCCAATCTCTTCCCCATCACAAAAGCTGACAATCACAGCTACAGCAAAGTTAGAGAACCAAACAATATTTCCCATCTTTTACAATATGTGGGGGCACAGTGCCTCCCCCTCAGTGCATGTGCAGAGTGGGGAATTCTGAAATTGGAATGCATTAATGTCTCTCTGACACTTCCCTGCGCTGGTTTGCTGATGGGGAAGTGCCCCCCATCGAATAGTGTCCGCGCATGCACAAGACGGAGCCACACTTAAGCTGATTTGCCGATCAGCTGGAGTGACGTGACCATCGTAGGAGGCATTTCTCGATAGGAGATACCATTTCACGGCCACAATTGAAACCTATACAAACAGCGGGGGGAGACCGTAGTTCTCACATTGTGCCTCGCTGTTGCAAGGTGGCTTTACAGTGTGCTGATGGTCCACTTTTGTCTGTGTTGCAGGGCAGGTTTTCTGTGTTGAATGGCCGGTTTTTCCTGTTTGAAAGGGCGGGTTGCAACACAGACAAAACCAGCTCTTCAACACAGCCACTAGCCGCCCTTCAGCAGCAGCAATGCACAATCTGAGAACTATGGTCTACCCCCGCAGTAGGTATAGGTTTAAATTGTGCCAGTGAAATGGTATCTCCCATTGAGAGACACCTCCTACGATGTGCGCATGCACCCTGGTTATGTCAGCCCAGCTGATTGGCAAATCAGCTGTTGTGCTGTTCCGTACGGTGCATGCGCAGTACATACTGGGCACTATTCGATGGGGGGCACTTCTCGACAGAACACCGGCCACAGGAGCAGTGATAGAGTTGTCACTTCTCCTGTCCCCTCTTCCTTCATTGCAGCGTCTCTGGATGAAAGGATGGGCCCCCACCACTGCACCAATCATCCTTGAACATATCATCCATGGTACAGGGTGGGTCAGGTCACAGTGGCCGCGCCCCCCCCCCCCCCCTCGAAGGCCGGTGTGCAATGAACACCCTGCACCCATAGATAATACGCCACTGGCTCCACTTTTACCAACAGAGGTCTTTTCCAATAAAGCCAACAGGCTTTTTGGCCCACCTGGCCCGGTCTGTTATCTCTGCGCTGTACCACTTCAACTGCACAAGGAGACCCAGAGGTCCAGCAACAGACATATTGCACATGTCACTTTTGTTCAAACCAGACTGTGCCAATATATTTTTAACCATAGCAGGCTGCAATACCACACCTTCACCACCTTGCTCTGGTGGCACTTTATTAAATGCATGAACATCTTCACATCTGTTATTGCCAGGCTGCATTAACCCATTTCCTCCGTGAGTATTTTTAAACATTTCAGTTTTAGTATTTAACATTTTTGTTATCACTGGGTTCAGGTACCCTCTTATTCATCAGGGCGGCTCCATAGTTGTCTCTAGTGAGCTGCACTAGCCCATTAACTGGACCATCAACTTTAGCCAACACAATATTAACAGTTTTAAACATTGTCACCTTCAAGTTTAACACTTGCCTTCCCACTGGGCAGGGCACTGCAGCAAGGCAAGTCCTTTTCAACACACACAGTGGATCTCCCATTTGGGGCCACTTCCATGCATTTACTAGCAACAGCCTTACCCATCACTGTAACAGGGATTGCCATGTTCACTCGAGTACATTGTCTATTCTTTGTCACATTTTCACTGGCCAACTCTCCCTGGTGGCTACGAGATGAAACTGCAGTAGCCATTTCTGACTCCTTAGCACCCCCTGCAGGCACAACAGGTACTTCCTCACTGTTGCCAGAGGTGACTGCAAACACTTTTGAACAAGAATCTGGGCTTGCAGACAAAGACTTCTGCCCAGTAGCAATAGCTCCAGCCATATTCCACAACCTGGAACAAGAAAAGATCCCCTGCACCAGTTGACCACATTCCAGACATGGTACATTTTTGCACATATCTTTAGTGGGCTGATGCTCTACATCTCCACTGTAGCTCCTCCTTCTGGTTGACACTCGATCTCTCATTGCGAAGGGAGATGGCACTCTCACAGCTGTACTTTGCTGACTCTCCCAAACATAACGACTTTTCTCTCCTTGGAGCATTGTTGCTTTTAACTTGCCATGATCCTTTGCAGGCAATACTTTTCCCAAGGCTGGTCCACAGCCTTGACATCACCATTGTTGCTATGGGCAACCACATACCTCTCCAACTTCCGGTCAGCCTGTCGGTCACTCCTGGCACTCAGATCAGGCTTCCCAAACATTGTTGCAGACCTTTGTCTGGCCATGTCACTTTGTACTGAAAGCTGTGACAAAGGGCACTTGTAGACAGCATGCCCCCACTCACTGGACCACAAACAGCATTCTGGCCTCAGAGCCTTGACAGGGCTTCCCCAATTGCATCCTCTTTCAAACTTAGGCCTCTGCGCATTGATAGCTGGCCTGCTTGCATCAGCGTTGCCAGGGGCAACAGCATGCACTTCTCCTTTAACTGGAGTTGGTGCAGCAAAAAACAGTCTGTAAAAAAAAACAAATATATACCTCAATATGGGATTTTTAAGGCAATGTAGTAATAGAAAGATTTTATATTAAAAAAGATTTTTATTGATACAAAAAAAGGTAAATTACAAGTAAACACACAAAATTAATTATATAGAATACTGTGTGTGTGTGTGGTCAACAGACAACATGAAAACTAATGATGCATCCTGTTGCTAAATACAACACCCCACCCACATACCACCCAAGTTGATACGATGGCCTCCGATAGCAAATTTCCAACGCGTTTCAACTTTTTATTGTCAAAGCAAAGTCTTCCCCAGGGAAGGATTGCATCACATTCTAGGGTTTCAAAAATAGCATAGTTACAAATCGTGTATATATACACACACATGTCGCCTATATCTAAATAATCGCATTTCAACTAAAAACAAGAAAATGCGACTTACATTGAGCATGTAGTTGCAAGAAATGCTTTCCCAGTGCTGGCAGGGGCTCTAATCACCAATTTGTCTATACCGCTCAATATCCTCTACAGGGCGGCCTGGTATATTTAGAAAGAACCAGTATTCGGCAGCCATAAAAAGAGAAGTCTGAAAGACACAAATAATATTTGGATAAATGAAAAGTAAATAAAAAATGAATAAATGTGGTAATAATGGTTCTTGGGGAGCTATATTTCCCCCCCCAAAAAAAAACAAAGAGTAAAAAATTCCAGGTAAAATTACCTTCAATTAGTCGTATAGAGTGTGTAGGTAAAGTTCCAGAGTGTTAGTAGCAGAGAGCCCTGGTCCCAGAGTACCTCTCTGTTGGAAGCCAGTTGTGGAGTGCTGCTCTTGGCCGTCCCTGGCGTCCTAATATAGGGGCTATGGGCGTGGTTATGCCATGGGCGTTTCATCAGTCTCCTGTTCATTGGTGGTACAGTGAAAGGGGCGCGGTCTCAGCTAGCCGCCGTCCCTTACTTAGAATGTCCTTTTATGAGAAGCCAGAGGAAAGCGTCTCGCAGCACCTTGTTGCCTGGGTGACGGACGCCTCCCCCTTACCTCAACTGCGGCGCGGGGCCCTCCCCTTCTCCATATCCTATGGAGTGTGGGTGTGGTGGACCACAGGGGGAGAGAGATGCATCGGATCACCCAGACCTCTATTGACTCTATTAAGTATGGAGAATAACTAGTGGCATTTAAAATAAATACGAGCATTAATGCATACTATTCTGTAAAGAAACTGCCCAAACCCCTTTTCCATGGTATATCTGTCATCTAACCTAAATGACAAAAAACCTGTTTAGGACTGATAACCACTGGCACAGTGGGAAACCCCCCTGGCACCGAAATAATCAATGTTTGCGGGGTATGGGGGCCAGGATAAAGATTCATGCCCCCCCCCCCCCGTGCCGGGTAGGGATAAAGAGACCGGAAGAGAAATGGTAAATCTGAACCTTATTGTCTCAGGACTGGGAGGCAAAAAGTACAAGCATTGGCTACATGCAAAATGCATCTATGATAACAGCGATCAAAACAACAATCATATACAAATATACAATTTAAATTAAGAACTGATGTAAACTGTGATGAATTACATTGAATAAATTGAATAAAGTTAGAAAAACTCTCCTTTACAGTTTAACTAGGTAGAATGTAGAATCAAGATTTTTGGCAATTCAGAGCACATGATCATCAACTAGGAATATCCCATTTGAAGACCATTGGCCTATTGAGCCGTTGATGGAACCTTTTATATCTCTAAGTTGGATACATAAGTGGCCCAAAAGGCTTTGGATGGAAATAATTCGAGGGTATAGCACCCATTATATGAAGACAGAAAAAGCGGGAAGAGAGGAGTATTGAATTCACATTAGTCCGTTTTCCCAGAGCTAAAGCCCTCCAAGAAGGGTCTAAAACTTTCAGTTTCGTTTAAACCTGGGGGGGTGGTGGCCCTAAGGTATCTTATCCAGCGCATTAAAAAATATATAAATAAGGCATCACCATAATCACCAAACACCTTTTTTGTTTTTCAATTTATGGGTGTTCTGATGCCATATTTATACATTTTTTATATGATAATACTTTGATATTAGTAATGTCATGCATGTCCCTCTCTGTTCTAAATCTTAACATTGATATTATCTTGCTTGCTCCTTTTGTTATGTGCATGCAAGTTCCACAACTTGGCATTATTAGACATTAGATATTCTGACTATTATACAGATCTGCTTTTTAAACTCTTACTGTTCCTATCTTTTATTTTATTTTATCATTATATTTCTCTTCTTTTTCATTGCCCCGTTCTTAAGAATGCTGTTGCAGGTGTTTGTTTATATCTCGTTACAAATTTTGTTGTCCCTGCCCCCTGGCCAATCCACTGCTAGTGTGTGTGTATATATATCCTCCCCAGTCATCAGTACAGCCATAGGTTGAAAAAGGAACGATTGACGGTTCCGAAACGCGTCCCTTATTGATGACATCACATCCCCTCTCTGGCTGTTTGTTTGCGGTTCAGGCTGGTTACAGAGCCGCTCAGCGGATGACATCACTTCCGGGTTCGTCGTCTTTCCATGCTGACGACGCCGGCTTCACAGCGGCTCCCTGTGTCCCACACCGCTGCTGTCAGTGACTACATCCATCCCCTCTGAAGGCTTCCTCTGACCGTGATCCCTTCCAATGCAGCTTAACCCAAGATGTGCCTGATTACAACTTCTATTTTGTAAGTGATTTTTAACCCAGTTGGGGCATTAAAATTTTTATCTTCTGCACTTAGAGGCGCCTTTGTTTGTTTTTTTATGCACATTCTCTGGCTTTCCTCTTGCAAGCCTGGACTCCTTGGGAGGGTAGAGCCTATAACCATGGTGTCTACAAATAGCCCAGCACACACCTGACCAGTCAGTGTGCTGGTGGATCGCAAAATCAAGACCCAGGACTGGGGATTTCATCCCACCCAGATCTCTAAGAAATTCCCGGGCTCCAGGTCCCAAAGTGGACTTTTCTAAGAAATGAGGAATCTGAAAAGCCAGTTTCCTCCCAAATTCCCTGGAGCCACTCAACCTGCCTGGTTGAGAATCCTGCGTCATTACCCTGGTGGGGTACCACACTACCACAGCTGCTTAAAATAAAGATGACCATCGCAGATACACAAAGATGAAACAAATCCTTCTACATAAGTTGTACATGCTTATCTAGGGCCTCTCCCTTCTCTACAGCCTTTCAAAGTATGGAATTTACAGCATTTATCAGCTCCAGAAGGCAGGGGGGCAGGATCTAACACCACACATTTCACACACACAGCACATAGCTGGGTGTAATCTGAGACCTGAGTGATGTGAAAGGACACACCCTACCTCTACACAGTCCCATCACAGTCTCATAGGGAAACATGCATAGCTGAGGCTGTGACTCACTTGCTATGTGCAGGGTGGGGCAAGCCCTCTCACAGGATAGGACCTGTCAGCATAGATTGTCAGAAGTATCTCATGCAGATAGCAGAGGAATGAGAGAGCAAAGAGAAACCTCACTAGGTGCTTTGGATAGAGGGCTTTTTAATTTTTCATTTTAGAGGTTTATAATCACTTTAAGTTTTTCTCAGTTCTTGCTTATGCCTAGATCCAGGTAGGCTAACAAGCACATATACACTATATATATATATATATATATATATATACAGTATATGTATATAAACTGATATATCTATTCTTTTCAGTAGCTTGTTAATGTTATATCTTATCCTCTGGTGCCATCTAGCGGCCAAAGTGCAAAAGGACTGAATCTTTATTTTCTTTTCACTTTTCAAGTTGACCTGGAAGTTTTTGTTTGTTTACATCTGGACATTAACTTAACCCACCCACAATGCTCAGTGACTCCCATGAACCCCAGGGAACAGAACTGCATTGTGGGAAGATTATAAAAGGGCTGGGAGTGGCCATCTTAGTTCTCTTGGACACGCATGTCCAGCCTGGGAGGATCTGTGTGAGGTCTCCAGTACAGTGCGGCCTACCTCCACGGAACAGCGATCCGAGTAGCGGCATTGTGACATCCCACAGAGTTGGACTGAGGACAGGGCAAGACTGGGAAGGAGCCAGAGGAGCTTGTCGTAGTCATCTGGGAGTTCCGGAGCGTCTTGAGGACAGGAGCGGAGCATTGCCGGCCAGCCGGAGGAAGAACCTTGCACATCAGAGCGGAGTCTCCTGACAGCATTGTCCTGGTTGGGTGAGAGGGCTAAGGCCCACAAGTTTCTTGACGCACTTTCATTCATCAGTTTACATAAGACAGAGTTGCTGGAACCTGTAGTCCCACAAGCAAAGTCAAGAGGATTCAACACTAAGTCACTGCATCAAAGTTAGTTATAGCTCTGCTGCATCAGGACTTTGCTTTATATATCAGGTTACTTTGTTAAGGAATCATTAACCCTTGTATTATAAAATTACCTTGTTGCTAGCAGAAGAAAAGAAGAGAAAGAAGGACTGTTAAGTAACACATAAGGCCTTGGGTTATTTTACTATATTAGGGCGGTGTGATATTAAAGGAGGGAGCTCCCTAGTGTTGTATTATACTTGATCAAGTTAGTCATTTGATTTAGTACAGCTTTAAGCGCGCAGGAAATAGGACAGTGCTTAGAGTGAGATACACTCACTCTGACGGTATCCGATTTACTTTGTTATACCTCTCATATATTACTTCAGACATTATACACCTGTATTGTACCTTTGTAATATAAAGTTTAGTTGTCTGTCAGACTATGTTGGTCTGACAGTACAACCATTGTAGTTTAAACCTTTTACAACAACTACAGTAAATACGGTTATTATTTAAGTACAACTGTGTGATTGCTGTTTTTTCCTCATCACCAGCCAAGAGGAGGGTAAGGTAATTACAGACAGGTATATAATATTGAGTATTGTGAATTTTCCTTTGTGATTTCATTCTGATTGCACACTATTACACCACAGCTGTGTCAGGGGGACTGAGACATTCAAGGGGGTATAAAGCAGAGTACAGGCCCAAATAACTCCTTCGGGGGTTCGTGCTATCTTTGAAAGTAAATAACCTCTGTAAAGTTGGGGGAAAAGAGTAGTAAAGAACCCTCATATCCTTTAAAATGAAACTAACCCCCTAATGAAAAAATGTAGAGTTTTTTGGCAGAGGAGACTATTTTTTGACAAAAAGTCTGCCTCTTTCCCCTAGCATTTTTTTTCTGTGTACACTGTATGGCAGAATTTTACATCAGTTTGAGACACTTTTGAGATTATTCAAAATGATTAGATGTATTTTTTTGACCTGCAATTTATCTCCTTCTGACCCAAGTGGGTTTTGCACCCCCATAACATGTGTGGAAGTGCAAAATGCAAAGTGCATTTGATGTTAAAAAAAAACAGTCAACACAGGTTCTTAACCTTTTTTTACCATTGTACAGCTGAAAGTAGAACTATAGGCAAAACGTTTTTTTTCCCCATTTTTTAAAAGATATAATATTTATTGGATTTTCTTGAAAAGTAATAACAGACACACTGTGCATTGACTTACATTGTGAATTGTTAATAACAAGCAATGAACACTGACACAGATATAGAACTATTCCCAGTAGCAGGAGGGTAGGTGGGCCTACATTGCACCTAAGGACTCGTATTTTTTTTTTTTTTTGTTTCAATATTTTTATTGAAGAATTAAGTACAATATTGACAGTCATTGTCATCAGTCGTATTCAAATTGCAATATAATCAAGATAAGTACATAGCAGTAGTTATTCGTTAATCGAGTTTTAAACATAAGAACTGTGATAGGTGATGAAGGTAAGATAATGTGTGTGGGTTATCAATCCCATGCACCCCATAAGGGTTCATGCTGTGACATGGGTGATTAGGGAATCCTTCATTCTCCTTGGTGTAAAGATAGTTCAAAAAAGTAAATTATTTAACAACGTATGATAACTTGAACAGTTCTTACCAAAGGATGGTAGTAACATAGAAGTGTAGAATGTAGAACTTTCAAGTGTGAGGATGTGAACGGACCAGTACATGTCCAGAATCTTTGGAGAACTGGAGAGTACTCATGGTAGCATGTGTACTTGTAATAAACTGTATGTAACGTGTAAGATAGCTTAGTAAAGAGGGTAGGTGGAACAAAATTAGAAATAAAAAGGAGGGGAGGGGAGTGGAGAGGGGGGTAGGGGACAAGATGAGTAGGGGAGGGAGGTAGAGAGCTGTGCTATATATTCAGTGAGCAGAGCAACGAGGCTCGAGCATGTGTTAGTAGTATCAGAAAAATTATCAGGTAAGTTTTTGTGTGTACCAAGTCGACCAGGGGTGCCATAGCTTGTGGATTTTGGAGTATGAGGGTTTTCCTTTTGACATAATTGATTCATACGCGAAATGGGAGTGAACTAGTGTAATGACTTCGGACAGCGATGGGGTTAAGGTTGTTTTCCATCGTCTAGTTATGAGTAATCTGGTAGCTAGGAGTATGTGTGTAATCACTAGTCTGAAGGGTGGTGGTAGTAATTCAGTAGTCAAGTTCAGTATGGCCAATTGTGGGGTAAGTGTGATGGGAAGGTGACAGATATCTTGTATAAGGTGTTCCACCTCTGTCCAGAGGTCTTTTAAGGCTGGACATGACCATAGAATGTGAGATAGGGTGCCTATGTGGTTACATTCTCTCCAACACTTGGATGAGGATTGTGGTTGGAATTTGGCCAGTCTCTGTGGTGTTAGGTACCATCTTAGGTGTATTTTATGCATTAATTCCCAGAGAGAGGGGCAGCTAGTGGATTTATAAATGGATTGTAGGGCCTTTTGCCATTGATGTTCAGAGAACTGAATCTGTAAGTCTTTTTCCCAGTCTGTATATGGTTTAGATTTGTGGAATACTGTTTTTTCTTGTAGTGTAGAATATATTAGGGAGGTGCCTTTGGTAGGCGTGTTGTCAGAGAAGTAGTAGTTCCATATTTTAAGTGGCACTGCTCCTTCCAATCGTGGGTGGGCTGAGAGACATTGTTGAATCCTGGCGTAATTAAGGAAGTCTTTGGAGGGTGCTTGGTATTGTGATTGGAGTTGGGTAAAGGGTTTATGTAGTATCATAGACCTGAGTTCTGTGGTGCAGGTATTTTGGTCTGCTATCCATTTGGGAATGTTCAAATCAGGTGTTAGCAATTGTAGGGTTTGGATAGGTATTGGGATGTTTTTGGTGGGTAATTGGGACCATTTTGCCGAGTGTAATATCAACCAGGCTTTAACTGAAGCTTGTATGGTCGGTGAGTGTAAGCAAAGATTTGTGTGTTTAGTTGTAGTGCTGAATAGCCAGTATTTAAGGTTGGGCCCTGGAGTCATGGTGTTTTCAATGTTTCCCCATAGTGTGGATGGGTGCGTGTGTATCCATTCCGTCATTTGAGATAGAATGGTGGCTAGGTAGTAATCTTTAATATCTACATATCCTAGGCCACCCGCTAGTTTGTGTTTGGTAGTTTTGGTATGACTACATCTAGGTTTCTTGCCTTGCCACATGTAGTGGTGTATAATAGATTGTAGCGATTGGAGGTATGAGTTAGTAAGTGGAATAGGTAGTGTGCGGAACGTGTAGAGCAATCTAGGGAGAATGAGCATTTTAAAAGCAGCTAGTCTGCCAGCCCAAGAAAATTCAAATTTTGACAGTTTGGAGGTTTCCTTAATAAGCATCTGTTTCATTTCCACGTAGTTGCTAGTAAAAAGATTGCTGGTGCATTTGGTGAGTGTAATTCCTAGATATGCTATACCTGTGTCTGCCCATGGATATGTATAGAAGTTACGTAGAAGGTTGCTAGTTATGGCATCTAGACCTAGGTCTAGAATATATGACTTGCTTTCGTTGACCTTGTAATAAGAAATAGTACTAAATCTTTGTAATACAGATTGTATCGAAGCCAGGGAGGATATGGGGTTGGTTACCATCATGATGACGTCGTCAGCAAACAGATTGATCTTGTGTTCCAATTTTCCAATTTGGAATCCTGTAATGGACTTGTTTAATCTAATAAGTTCGGCCAGGGGTTCCATTACTAAATTGAAGATGATGGGTGATAGGGGGCAGCCCTGAGGAGTGCCATTAGAAATTGGGAATGGTTTAGATAGCATCTCAGAGGTATAGACCCGGGCTGAAGGTTTGGAGTATAAAGCCAATATTGCGGAAAGAATGTGGCCTTGGAGACCGAATTTACGGAGTGTAGCTTGGAGATAGGCCCAATTGACTCTGTCGAACGCCTTCTCTGCGTCCAGGGATAGAAGCAGAGAAGGCGTTCGTTCAGACTTCGCAATGTGTATTATATTAATGAGTCTGCGGGTTGCATCAAACGTTTGCCTACCCTTTGTGAACCCGGATTGATCAGGGTGGATTAGTGAAGGCATAATATTTATTAACCTGTTTGCTATGAGTTTGGCATAAATTTTGGTGTCAACATTCAGAAGCGATATGGGTCTAAAGTTTTGCGGAGAGGTAGGATCCTTGCCTGGCTTCGGTAGCGTAATGATTAAGGCATTTAACATTTCCTGTGGGAGAGAAGAGGAGGAGGCAGCGTCATTGCACATTTGAGCTAAAAAAGGAGCTAGAATGGTACCGAATTGTTTATAGTACTCCCCGGTGAGACCGTCCGGTCCAGGGGATTTGTTGGATGGCAGGGATGTGATGGTATCTAAAACTTCCATTGGAGAGAATGGAGCATTTAGCATTGTTAGTTGGTCGGGGGAGACTTGTGGGAGATTAATTTCTTTCCAAAAGTTTTCTATGTCTTCTGGGCATGGTTGGCTAATAGTGGAATCATTGTTTAGATTATAAAGTGTTTCGTAGTAATGTCTAAACGCTTCTGCTATAGCTTGAGGATCTATCAGTTTTTGTTGTGTGGAGGGATGATAAAGGTGAGATATCTTGTTTTTAATATGATGACCTTTGATTCTGAGTGCCATGGCTTTCCCTGCCTTATTCCCAGTGGAGTAGTGATTCGCTTTAAATCTTTTTTGGGCTCTATCATATGTTTCTAGTAACAGGTTCCTTAATTCTTGTCTGAGAAGTACAAGTTTTTCTCTAAGGGCAGGATCGGGGGTTAATTGGTTTTGGGCTTCTGTTGTTTTAATTTGGGATGTGATGGTGTCAAGACGCTGTGATCTCCTCCTCTTCTCTCTCGCTCCTATTTGGATAAGAATCCCTCTAATGACCGCTTTGTGAGCGTTCCATAAAATAGTGTTGCTTGATGTCGAACCCTGGTTCAAATCAAAATATTCTTCCAAATGTTTACGGATTGTGACTGAATGTTCAGGTGATTGAATAATTGAGGCATTGGCTCTCCATAGCTTCGTAGGTGAAGAGGTAGGCAAAGACTTGATGGTTATAGTCACTGGGGCATGGTCGGACCATGTTATCGTGTCTAGAGATGACTCAGAAATTTTCGGTAGAGTCCACTTGTCGACTAGGAAGTAATCGATTCTGGTGTATGAGTTATGTCGATGGGAAAGGAAGGAGTAGTCCCTCTCAGTGGGATGGTGGCATCTCCATACATCATATAAGTCATGGTTTCTTAGGAACTGTCCCATAGGTGAGGCAAGTCTATTTGTGCGTGAGGAGGCATCTAAGGAGTTATCTGGAACGATGTTGAAATCTCCGCAGATAACGAGGTTTCCCTGACGGAATTTGGCTATTTTGGGCATCAGCTTAGAAAGGAATTTGATTTGTTTAGTGTTGGGCGCATACACCGTGACAATAGTATATCTAGTATTGTCTAGGGTACAATCTAGGGCCAGATATCTACCGTCTTCATCAATCATACTATTATGAAGCGTAAAGTTGATTGTATGTTTGATTGCTATTAGAACTCCATTTTTCTTAGTGGGGCCTGGAGCGTGGTAAATATGGGGAAAAGATTTGTTACTGCAGTGTGGCATTGCAGATCTTTTAAAATGCGTTTCTTGCACACAGATGATGTCGCACGAGGATTTCTGGGCTGTGCGCCATAGTGAGGCTCTTTTTACTGGGTGATTTAGCCCTTTGGCATTCAGTGAGAGGAATTTGGTCATCTTGGCGGATGATGTAAGATAGAGTATGTGACAAGTTCTTACTCACAGTTAGTAGATAGGTGCTGTTACGTAGAAAAGACCAGTGTTCGAGGTACTCGTGTCCTTTTTCTTGTGCGTGCTCTCAGGAAGAAGATATGGTGGGTAAGGAAAACTTAGGGTAAGGAGAAAAATAAAAATTTAGTAGGAAAAAAAAAAGGTAGACAAAAATACAAGAACTGACAGCAGTTAAGTAAAACTGGTACTGCTGTGTTGTTGTGGGGTATAAGTTCGTGGAGCAAGTTGCAACGAGCAAGGCATCCGACCGGAGTTATGGTAAACTGGGTCATTTGTGGGCCCACTATTCAGGTGTAGATTAATGCTTACCGGAGTGACGGTTGTCAGCGGAGTGAGAAGAGTTTTCTCTGCGGTTTATTTGTGCTGTTTTGGGTGGATCGGGAATAATTCCCCATAGGTGGAGTAATTTGAGGCCTTCCTCCACTGTGGAGATATTATGCTTGGTCCCATTCTTTGTGACTATGATCTTGGTAGGAAAGCCCCATTGGTAGGGGATCTTGTGGTTATTAAGTGGTTTGGTAATGGTGTTCAGTTGTCTCCTTAATTGACGAGTATGCTGCGATAGGTCAGCGTACAGTTGGAGGTGAGTATACGGGGCAGGCAGCTGATCCAGATGTCTCGATTTGAATAGAAGTTGATCTTTAGCATGAAAAAAATGAATTCTCATCAGAATATCACGTGGGACATCGGCCGGGAGATGTGGGGGTTTAGGGAGGCGGTGAATGCGGTCGATTATGGTTTCCATGGGGGTGAGATCAGGCAGGAGCGTGGAAATCAATTTCCTGGCATATGCGTTTAGATCATGCGGTAGGACAGATTCAGGGACCCCTCTGATTTTGACATTATTACAACGGGACCTGTCCTCGAGGTCCGCCATTTTGGCCCTCATCCATTGCTGTTCATCACGTGTATGATCATGGGCATCCACCAGATCATTGACCGTTTCGGTCATTTCTCCCATCTGTTTCTCAACAATGTTCATTTTATGTCCCATCTGGTTCATTTGTGAGGAGAATCTGAGGAACATATTAGATATGTCAGTGTGAAGGGAGCTCTGAAGAGAGATGAGCATCTCTTTCATTGTAGTGTCTAGTACAGGCTGATTTGTGGTAGGGAAGGCTGCTATGGGGGATGGATGAGCTGGGGCTGCATCAGGCACAGGGCTCACCTCAGACAGTGCTGGATCTGCATCCAGGCGCATCCGCGTTTTAGCTGAGCTGTTGCTGGTCGAGGAGGCAGGGGATGATGGTGAGGCATCAAGAGAATGAAGTTGTGGGGATATTAGCAGGTCATCTGCATCAGGGAGATCTGTATAGGCCGCCGAAATTATTCAGGGCCGCGGGCGCCATCTTGGATTTTCGGCTGTGTGTAGTAATCTGTCAGTTTCTTAGGCTGACGGTATTCTTTTCTTTTGCGGTTCATCTCAGATGATGTGTGGGGGTAAGCCAGTGTTTCGGTGGTCTCAGTAGTCGCTGGGGTTTACCAGAATAGCGGGGATGTCGGTTTATGTTCCGGTCGGTGCAGGAGCTGTGTGATTACACGTCCATCTTGCCCGGCAGTTGGCCACGCCCCCAGGACTCGTATTTTAAGTATCCAAAAGAAAGACAGCATTGCTAAGTAGAAAATAAATAAGTGCAGCGCTATGATTGCAAAAAAAGGGAAAAATTGTATGTGATTCAAACATATATGTGACAAAATGACACAAAGTCTAACATAATAGATGTGAATGGATATTAAGCAATGTGCTAATGTAGTGACTGCACTACACACAAATGTCCAAATTGAACGAAATGATGAAATACAGTCCAATTGGGTTTGTGATCCAATGCACATGTGAGAAGTTCCTGGCATTCCTGGGAACCTTGGAGTAAAAAAATGAAAGCAAACAACACCGCCGTGAAAGAGGGAGCAGGCTTACCAGATATTATTGACTTGGCGAGGCATATACCACCCAAGTCAACAAAGCTTGTTGGGTTCAAACCACCCAATGGGGGACAGCAGATCCTGGAACTCCGTCAGTCGATCAGCCTTAGACGGTCATGAGATGTTACCCCAGATGGCGACTGCGCAGTCGAAACGCGTTGGTTGGACCTTCCGCTAACATCGCCTCATGCTTTTACATGCTGTATCAATTTCTTCCAAATGTGAGTGTTGAATTTATATTTTTAATAAACCACCTTCTTTTTAAACGGTATCACACTATGTCAGCCCTCTTTTTCTATTACATGATACCCTTCCTGTGACAATAAGTTTTCATGCTCCCCGGGACTCATGGAGCCTTCAGCTAACATCTCATGACCTGACCTGATCGACTGACAGAGTTCCAGGATCTGCTGTCCCCATTGGGTGGTTTGAACCCAGCAAGCCTTGTTGACTTGGGTAGTATATGCCCCGCCAAGTCAATAATATCTGGTAAGCCTCCTCCCTTTTTCACGGTGGTGGTGTTTGCTTCCATTTTTTCACTCCAAGGTTCCCAGGAATGCCAGGAACTTCTCACATGTGTATTGGATCACAAGCCTAATTGGACTGTATTTCATCATTTCATTCAATTTGGACATTTGAGTGTAGTGCAGTCACTATATTAGCACATTGCTTAATATCCATTCACAACTATTATGTTAGAGTGTAATTTTGTCACATATATGTTTGAATCACATACATTTTTTCCCTTTTTTTGCAATCATAGCGCTGCACTTATTTATTTTCTACCTACCTAGCTCTTTGTCTACAGCCGTGCCGACTGCTGGATTATGGAGTCACAGCGCAGTATACACTTTTTATTATTCAGCATTGCTAAGTATCTTTCACATTCTTTCATAAGATTCAATTGTAGTTTGACATCAGAAAGACTTGGAACTATAGTACGTTTTTTTATTTTTCATAGAATAAGGGAGGAAGAGAAGGATAACCCCTGGCAGTTTTTTTGTTTTTGTTTTGTTTTTTGCTATTTGTGTCGATTTGGAGCGATTTCCTTCACTTCCTGTCCTAAAGCCAGAACAGAAAGTAAATGGAAATCCCTGTTAATTAATTGTCTCTAAGCTGCTGAGAGAGGGAAGCTGAGAAACTTATCTTCCCTGGGCATGTCTGGGAAATGGAGTTAAAGGGACCTGTACCTGTGTATGAGCATGGCAAGTAAATGGGCACTCTGCTACACTGAAATGTGTGATTGGTTATGGGGGCCATAGTATAGTATACGGTGCAAAGAATCAGTCCAACAAAACAGCATTTGGAAGCATTAAGATGGGGTTTTAACTCAAAGCCTTTGTGAACCTAAATTAAATGACATTTCTGATTGTTTATGGTTGGCTTACTTGTTTTAACAGTTTTAAAATGCAATAGGGTGACTGACTGATCAGCATTTCAGAATGGGGCTGATTTAAAAAGCATTGATTATGTGCATTGTGACTACATATACATACCTGTTGTAGATCACTTGTACAGTCTTCCTGCGTGGTCCAGTAAGACAGTCAAGGCTCTTTGTAATGAAATCTATTTATCATCCATTTATCTATTTAATATTGATCTTTCATAAATGCATGAGATTGGAAATCTATTTATTTATAGTGATCTTTCCTAAATGCATAAGATGGGAGACGCTCACTAAGCCTTACCCTTTATTACAATGTTAATGGGAGGTGTAAACTGCACTGCCATGACATATTGCAAGTAGGAGATTGTTTAAAAGTTCTTTGTAAAGCATTACTTTTGCCACTAACACTTTAAAGAACAAACTTTTGTTTTGAACACACCAGAGAAGCCTCTGTCCAGCTTTTAAGGTCATCTGTGTCCTACTTCTTTCGGGGCAAGAAGTGATGATAAGTCTCTATACTGGGGATACAGACAAAACACCTTTTTAGTAGACTAGGGAACACTTAAAACTTCTGACAGCATACTATTGCTGTCTCTCTCTTTCTGTTATTATGATGCCTGCACCTTCATTTTTCATAAGTGCTTTGGAGGGACAGGAAGTGAGCAAAAATATCCCCAAAGGGGTCACAGTAAAAATGTGAGTTCTCTTACCCAATCTACTGTCAAAGTTTGGGCTGGAGTTGTATATACTGTATATACATTTTATTCTTTTGAGGTATCTGCGGTGATTGGAAGAACCATTTCACGGAATCCAAAAGCATGTATTTTGACAAAATCTACAAGGAGAGAATGGAGAATTGCAAGGTGAAATTTCCATGGGACGAGGAATAACATTTATCTTGGGCAGAAATCAGTCTGTCAATGGGGTGGCAGGAGACCCTTTACAAATTGTCCTCTAAACTTGTCCTCTAAAGTGACATTATTTAAAACATGAGTAAACATTGGCTCCTTCATTTGTAATTGTGAAGCTATACTGATAAAAAAAAAAGCTATACTGATGCATACGGTAGCTAAAAAATAAACTTTTTTTCAGAGATGCTAACTGTTTTATTTTTATCTACTGTAATCAGTGGAGCAGTTGTTGATTGCTTTGGGCTGTTCTTTGTTTCACAGGCTGCAGGTTTGATTATTTCCCCTGCATTCTATACTTTTCTAGAATATTGTGGTATTGAAGTCAACAAACAGTCTAAATATTTATGGGACTTCAGCCAATCCCTGGGGAGGTGTGCCCAGTAAGTGGCTGAAGAGCACAGAAATAGTCTGAGTCTTGAAACAACCAGTTTCTTGTTCTACTGGAGGAGTCCCCAGCCTGAGGAGCTCAGCACCTCTAGGTAGACTGCTGGAGTTTGCTACATGTTCATTGAGGGCCCAGCTGTGGCATAGCTGGGGGGTCTACTTCTAAAATCTTTCTTTGAAGCTAATCAATGAAATTTCACTTAAAGATCTGCTCCGAAGAGGTCAGTGGTGGAAGTTTGAAGGGGGCATGACTGTCCTGTGGCATTGTGAGCATTAACATCTCCATCAATGAAAGGTGTCTGGTGGATACTGGAAGGAGGTATCTGGTGATCCTGTGACATTGTGAGTGCTGACCTGAGCTAAGGGTCCTAGTGATTGTGTGTTGTTTCCTTTGCAAGGAGGTGTCAATGGTAATTCTGTCTGGGGATTGGGGAAGCTTCTAAAATGGGACTCAGTTCTGTCATCTGTATTTGCTCCTGCATAGGCACTGTTTTGGGAAGCTTAGCAAAGTGGAGTGTCCTGGAAATATTCAGTAAATCTAGAGTATAGAAAATCACCTTACACCCCATCCAAGTTCTTCAGCAATAAACAAAATCCCCTAAACTGATTACTGAGTCTAAGTGAGAGAACTGTTGCTGCGTGCCTAGATACCTTGGGAAAGAACTGGTTAAATTACAGCAGCTCCTTCGGGGTTAGTGCTACACAATTAAGAAAAAATGTTACCTGACACAACCAGCAATGGCAGGCCTCCATCCCTAATATATTGGTACAAAAAGAGAAAAAGATGTGTGACTTTAGATGATGCGTGTCATTGCGAAAGATGATACATGGAAAATATATATGAAATATGTAAAATTTATTAACATCATCACATTGAGCATACCAGATTCTTAAAAAATGTATGTGTACATACTTAATAGTATATTTGTAATCAAAAAGAACATGATTGGTATATTGAATGCGAGATTGGTAATACAGATCATCATATAAACATGATTGGTGAGGTAAATTCATAAGTTACTCATACATCAATTATACAGGCAATACATAATTTGAATAATTAATAATAAATGAATAATTTTGAACCAGGTTTGTCTTGGTACCCTTAGTTTGAAACTCTAGATCAGTGATGGCGAACCTTGGCACCCCAGATGTTTTGGAACTACATTTTCCATGATGTTTGACTACACTGCAGAGTACATGAGCATAACGAACAAGAAGTATCCCACCAAACACTTTTGCACATGTGCGACCAAGTATGTTTTTATATTTGATTTTTAGCATTTTATTTCTTTTATTTAAAATAAATTGTCATCAGGTGTCCCTCCGGCCATAGTCTATGTTAATTGCCTCTGACTAATGGCATTAGAACGTAAGGTTCTTCCAGTCACACATTATGTTAGGAGAAATATTTTCTTATTTGATGTTGTGTGATGTCCAGCCAATCTGCACACTCTCTACGCTATATTTAACATTGCTCTCACAGAGAGGCTTGGAACTCACTGGGTTCAGTGAGACTGATGCGTGCCACGCATGCCCGCCCATCACCATGCCAATGGGATGTGACGCCTGATCGAGGCATGGCACATATGTCCGCCCGCTATTGCCAATGGGATAAGATGCCTGAAATAGTTTGACGTTGGCATCACATACACACATTACACATCCCTCACACGAGGTCTGGAATGCATGTTGCGTTGTTACATTGAGGCGCAGAACGCACGCTGGTCCGCCATTTTTATGAAACGGAAGTGACAGTCAGAGACACACTGTGGGTTTGGCTCTCATCATTGGGGTCACATTGTCCTTATATATTTGGAGGGCAGCAGTGGAGTGACACCTCAGACGATGTCTAATGAGACGAAACGCATCAGAAAGGACTCCACTGCCGCCACAATTTTATCTAAGCGCTTAAACTGTTTTGATCATCTATACCATACTGGTGAGAACCTGACACCGTCCTGTATTGAATTACTCTTCTATGGAGATTGAGATTCTAGGAATATCTGGATGTCATATGGTCTAGTTACTGAGGATTCCCAAGTCTTCACCCTATTTGTCGCTTGACAACACAAGCTGGTTTGACTCACGGAACATATATTCTCCTGAGTTCAAACCATCTGGTAAGCCTTCATTTCATCGGTGGCGGTTCACTTCACTTTTCATACCAGTCTATGCTCGCTATTTGGATATCAGCATGATGTTTTGAAGTTCTTCAATGTTTTTCACAATTTTCTTTGTGTTGACACACAGTGGACTCTTAAAGTGGGGTTCCACCCAGGGGGTCCATTAAAAAAAAAAAAATTAAAAGCCAGCAGCTACAAATACTGCAGCTGCTGACTTTTAATTGGACACTTACCTGTCCCTGGGTCCAGCAATGTGGGGGATCGAAGCCCCGCTCGCCCCCCCCCTCCGCTCGTCGGCGCCGGCATTTCAACTGTGGGCGCCGGGCTGTGGCTTCACAGCCTGGCACCCACTGCGCATGCGCGAGCGGCGCCGCGCGCCATGATTGGCCGCTCAATCACCTGGGACCTGTAATGGGTCCCAGATGATTGACAGGAGGGAGGGAGCAGAGCCGAGCCCTTCCTGTGCCTGGGGGGAAGTGATGTTACCAGCCCAGGCAAAGGAAGAGGCAGACTACGAGGGACCACCTAGCAACAGGCATTTAGAGGTAAGTAAAAAAAAATATCCAAATTTTTTTTGTTTTTGTTTTTTTTAATTTTTCAGGTATGTTTGTTTTTTTGGGTGGAACCCCACTTTAACTGTTTCCTGTATGGACTTTTGAAAAAACATTCACATGTTCTGTTTTGCACCAATATATGATATTGTTTTCACATTTATATTGAATATCATTATTCAGGGATTTATATCCCAATATTTATTCACACAGTTTGGTCGTCATTGTAATTTTTGACTTGGACATTTAGCGCTACACTATATAATTTTTCCTGTTCACAGCCAAATATCTGTTTGCCGTGTTAGCTGCTAGATGCATAGAGGCAGCGCAGGGCTACTTTTTATACTATTTGAATATTCATTTTTTTCATCCCTTGAAATTTCTTACTCCAAAATATCCCTTTTGTATTACTTCTTAAAGCAGAGTTCCACCCTAAAGTGGAACTTCCGCTCATCGGATTCCCCCCCCCCTCCAGTGTCACAATTGGCACCTTTCAGGGGGGAGGGGGGTGCAGATACCTGTATAATACAGGTATCTGCACCCACTTCCGTGTATAGCTAGCCGCAAACCCCCCACCCACCCCCGTTGTGTTGTGGGAAATACACAGTTCCCACAACACAACGGGGACCAGTGTAGATGCGCAGCGCGATTTGCACATGTGCAGTAGGGAACCAGGCAGTGAAGCCGCAACGCTTCACTTCCTGATTCCCTCAGTGAGAATGGCGGCTGCAGCACCCGAGGATCGAGGGACGGTTCGGTCTCGGGTGCCGACATCGTTGGACCCCGGGACAGGTGAGTGTCCTTATTTTAAAAGTCAGCAGCTGCAGTATTTGCAGCTGCTGACATCTAAATTTTTTTTTTTTTAGAGAAACTCCGCTTTAATAAAGTTATGTGTAAATACTTTATATGTGCTTGGTTATAAACTTTTTGACAACCTAATAAACTGGCACCTATTGATATTTTCCAATCCCATGCATCGGGATTTAAACATTTCTGTCTGTGGTCTTAAAAAAAAAAAAAAAAAGTTTCTGTATTTATCCTGTCTTCCTTCCTTCTTGTCGACCGGCCGTGACAATCACAGTGGGGTTGGGGTGGGGCAGCATACAGAGAATACCTGCTAAGGTAAGCAGCTTTGAGATTTATTCTTTCAACATTCAGAATATGGAATAATCTAGTATCTGAATATGTATTTTACCTCACGTTAAGGTTTTTATCCAAATAGAAGAAAAAAATAGAAGAAATGGGACTATCGAGTGGATGTGTTCACCCATAGACTACTATAGAGGTAAACAGAATTTTCCTGATGTATTTTGGATAATTAATGTCTGTATGTCTGTGTATGCATGCGCAGACCTATAGAGGGATGAATGTGCATACATGTGTACATATAGGTATAGATGATAAACGGTTGATTAATTTAGATCTACCGTGCATTTTACTTTATCGTATTTTTTTAATCAGAAAAGGTCTTTATTGAAATAACATTAAATCATACAAGCTTAGACCGATACAATAAGAGAGAGTCCACACTCACAAATTAACAAGTACTGCAAATCTCAGGCTCAGGGTCACACACAAAATATACCATATATGAGCGAAATAATACAAGAATACAAGCAACATACCAAGCTCACATTTCCCAGAACAAAACAGAACAAAATAAGAACAAAATTAAATAAATAAATAAATAAAATAAACTGTAAATATAAGGGGTGCCCCCTTCCCTGCACCTATAGACCGAGGACTTGTTCACAATAACCTGAAGTAATATTTAAGAGCAATAGTCTACCCGACACCAAGTCGACCGGAGCCAGACCTGGAGAATTTTTCCTTACTTTATTTCTAAAAGAATGGCAATCTATTGATTACCCTTTTGACAGATTATCATTTTGGAAATAATAATAGGAATCTGACCCCTGGTGGCCAAAACGAATCATTACCAATCTATGTAATATCAAGGTAAAATGAACACAGAAACTTAGGCTCAATAAAACATCCAATATATAAATGGGTAACATAGTAAATATAACATATAAATGGGTAACATAGTGTTATTCCCCCCCCCCCCCCCGATATAGTCTTCAGAGGTAATTATAAACACAGACCATGTTATGGTTTTATGCAGCGGTAGATAAAAGATTTGTGATGTAAAGGCTATTATATTTTTTTGCCAGGTCTTGTTCTCTCAGATGACTTATAGTTTTTTGTCCCCCCCCTGCAATCCCAAAGGGGGAAATCTTCATTTTTTAAAGGAGATTCATAGGAGCTCTATGTAAGCACAATCTTGAATATATCAATATATGGCAATGTTAATATTTGATGATAAATACATGATATATAAACATGTATTTACTGTATTTATATATTTAATTCTGTATTTCCAATAATTGTCTGTAGAAGCTTTTTTTTTTTCTTTGCTGTGAAATGCAACATAGTTGCCAGTCGTCTTATATTTTATTGTGATATGTGACAAAAATAATATACCGTAATTATTTTCCCTGTGTTGGACATACACAAATATACACGTATACAAAAGAAATGACAACATAAGGATGAGGCCTGTGGAAATGTATTATATATGAATTATTTTATAAGGATAATTTATATGTACCGGTGTGTGTGTGTGTGTGTGTATGTGTATATATATATATATATATATATATATATATATATATATTAGAGGTCGACCGATATGGGATTTTCTCTGGCCGATGCCGATATTTAGAAATCGCGGTGGCCGATGGCCGATATGTGATGCCGATTTTTTTGGGCCGATATATTTGGCCGATTTTTTTTTTTTTTCTTTTTTCCCTTCATCTCATAAAATCTAACAGTTAAACCCCTTTCACACTGGGGCGTTTTTCAGGCGCTTTTGGGCTAAAAATAGCGCCTGTAAAGCGGCTCCCCTGCAGTCTCAGTGTGATATCCCGAGTGCTTTCACACTGAGGCGATGCGCTGGCAGGATGTAAAAAAAAGTCCTGCAAACGGCATCTTTGGAGCGGTGCAATACCGCTCCTCCACCGCTCCTGCCCATTGAAATGAATGTGCACCGCTGCTGAAGCGCCTGCAAAGCGTTTTGGCAGCGGCGCTTCAGGGGCGCATTTAACCCCTTCCTCGGCCGCTAGCTGGGTTATAAGCGCCCCGCTAGCAGCCGAATAGCGCCTCTAAAATGACGGTAAAGCGCCGCTAAAACTAGCAGCGTTTTACCATCAACGCATGCCTGCTCCAGTGTGAAAGCAACCTTAAATAATACAGAAATTTTTTTCATTTAAACATTAAACAAAACAAACCTCCAATCAGTTCACTTGTATGTATAATTTAGAAAACGAAAAAAAAAAAAAAACTATCTTAAATATTAAATACACAAAAACAGGTAATCAAAACTTTTGGACGAAAAAAAATGGGCTAACTTTACTGCTTAGGTTTTTTTTTTTTAATTCATTACTGTATTTTTTTTTTTTTTTTAAATTGCGTTTGAAAGACTGCTGCACAAATACCGTGTGACATAAAATATTGCAACAATCACCATTTTATTCCCCAGGGTCTCTGCTAAAAATGTATATATAATGTTTGGGGGTTCTAAGTGATTTTCTAGCAGAAAATACAGGATTTTTACTTGTAAGCAACAAGTGTCAGAAAAGATTTAGTCTTTAAATGGTTAAACTGAAAACTTCTCCACGGAGTTCAGTCTATTGATAAAAAGAACCTGAAAGATACAAATGTATCTTCTTATCAGACTTGGCAGGCTGCCCAGAGGAGGAGAGAAGAAAACTTCAGACAACTTGCAATTGACTTCTATTACAGAAGTCATTTGCAAGTCACAGCTGAAGTTACAATCAGCCTTTTTTATCAGCACAATCGGCTGATGCCGATTAAGTAAATAACGCCAAATATTGGCCGATATATCGGCCGGCCGATATATCGGTCGACCTCTAATATATATATATATATATACAGTATCTCACAAAAGTGAGTACACCCCTCACATTTTTGTAAATATTTTATTATATCTTTTTATCTTTTCATGTGACAACACTGAAGAAATGACACTTTGCTACAATGTAAAGTAGGTAGTGTACAACTTCTATAACAGTGTAAATTTGCTGTCCCCTCATAATACCTCAACACACAGCCATTAATGTCTAAACCTCTGGCACTAATGATCTTTTTAGCTTTCTGTAAGGGGGGGGGGGCATCTTTCTCACTGGCCGTTACGTCAATGCAAGGGGCATTCTTCCCAATGAATTGATTTTAGCATGGGTTCCCTAAGACCTGAAAATTATCTTAAGGGTCCACTGGTATAAAAGATTGAGGAAGGCAGATATAACATTTCCAAATATGTCATTCTAAATTTTGAAAGTTTTAATCGTCTTTCCACGCAGCCATGAACAAGTTTGCTAAGCTGGGTGTAAACTTCACACTCATGGGGCTTCCTTGGTGGTATTAGTGAAGAATTGGCAAATGAACTAAAATAATTTATATTAAATATAAATATCAAGACATTAAAAATAAATTGTTGCTCTTCTATAGTCAAATCCCATCTCCTCCTCCTTGCCCACAGAACAGCGCCCTTTTTTTTTTGGAATGCCTGGATTTTTTGCATTTGTGTTGTTGGCCCTGTGTTGTGCAAAATTGTGGCCATAATGTCTGAAAAGCGCTCTCTAGCAGAAATATAAGAGACAGCTTTAAACTGACAGGATCAACGCAAAGGAATATAAATGGAGGAAATACTTGGCCATAATATCAGCATTTATTAGAGGCAATATACTATGCAGAAACTGGCCTCAGCTTTATCACAGTGGTAACAAGGTGGATGGCCCCTTAGCGGCGACAACTTCCCCTCTACCTCCAACTGGTTCCCGGCCAGCAAAACTGTTATTTCTGGTTGGACTACAAGCCTGCAGTCCCAACCCTACGCTGCTTTTCCTGCTTCTGGATAGGCCCTCAGACAGCCTAACAGCCAGATGTCCCCGGGATAGGCCTCAGGCTTACGGCCTAGCAGCCCGGAGCAGTATAACACACGTCCACCCAGACAGCCGTCCAGGTGGCACAGAACCCTGATCACCTGACTCTACCCAAATAAATAGGCTCTCCCAGCAGGCCAAGGCACCCAGAAACCAAGAGACAGAGGTCCTATTGAGGAGTCAGAGGGCCCAGCCAGAAGCCAAGAGACAGAGGTCTCATTGAGGGGTCAGAGGGCCAAGCCAAAAGCCAAGAGACAGAGGTCTCATGGAGAGGTCAGAGGGCCAAGCCAAAAGACAGAGGTCTCATGGAGAGGTCATAGCGCCCAGCCAGAAGCCAAGAGACATAGGTCTCATTGAGGGGTCAAAGGGCCCAGCCAGAAACCAAGAGACATAGATCTCATAGAGGGGTCAGAGGGCCCAGCCAAAAGTCAAGAGAGAGGTCTAATCAAGAGGTCAGAGGGCCCAGCCTGAAGCCAGGAGACAGCAGGTCTCAGTTCCAGGAGTCAGATGAACTCCTATCAGAGGTGTCAGGAGAACCCCAATCCATAGGCCAGAGGCGGGCTGTGCAGCAGGGCGCTGCAACTAAAGCCTAGAGTGCCAGGTGTTCCAGGAGACCTGGACAACACGGTCAAAAGGAACTGGTAAGAGGAGCAGCAGTGCTGCCAACAAGTGAGCCAGGTGGCTCAGCATTTTCGTTTGTGCACATTGTGTGGAAGAAATTGTGGGCAACTGATGTACATGTAAACTTTATTTATTGAATAAAGGTGGGATGCCATATCCTAAAATACAGTTTTGGACTGGTGCAACTCATTGCAAATGTCCTTACTGCTTGAGTTTTATCACTCCAATCCAAGACCCTATTTGTTCTATGGGTATGCCACATTCATCCATGTCCCCAGCATTCCAACAGGAGAATGAATGGGGCTGCATAGTTTAAAAAAATGAAGGCCTATGCACACTTTGTTGTGGCAGCATGTACTAAAAGGCATCGGTTAATGCACAGTCGCACAGTGCATATCAATGTACCTGCTCTTTGTGCTTTGTGGGGCCATTCATTGTGATTTGCACCCCAATGCCTTGTACCAGAGAGCATAATGCACTGAAATGCATCAACACATATACCTTGCATTGTGGGAAGCTGCACTTTTTTTCAAAAAGGATCATGTACGTTGGCAGCCCATTCATAATGAATGGGCTGTCTTAACACAAAGTATGCTAACATGTCATAATGCGTTTGTTTTTTGTTTTTTAATAACACACTGCTTAAAGTTCATGTAAACTCTGCCAATACATTTCCTGTTTAGCAAAAACAAAAATAAAAGCTGCGCTTAAGGTGAACCAAAAATACAGTGTAGTGAAAACTAAGCAGCCTGCATCGAGATCTAGTCTCCAAATCCCACCATAAATAATAATACAAAAAAGATGCGGCGCTGAGAACAAATAAAGTGAATTGATACAATAATCAAATATTGGTGCAAGTTAAAAAATAACATAATCCAATGTCCCAAAATTAGTAGGATGAACAGATAGAATCCAAAAGGCAAAACAAGGAAGAGTCCGTGATGAATCAAGAAAAAGTGCAAAAAGGGGGCCACAACAGAGATGAGGGTGCAGTAGAGAGAATCTTCTGTAGTTCCTCACACCCGAGGTGAAATATCAAATATGCTCACCAGATCCCGTTGACCGCCATTACAGCGGTCAAAAACAGCACAGGGAATTTTGGGGCTCCCCACAACCTCAGCTCAATAGCACCGATGGGCGACAGATGGTATCTCAGGAATCAAGGAGAGAAAGGAAAACCATCGCATAATACAGTCGGCACAGTCGTTTTATTAAAGGAATTGCACTTACAAAATCTCGTAGTAAAAACAGCATATCGCGTACAGCTGACAGTCTGCGCCTCCGTCTGCTGCCTCCGCCTTCCTGGTTCGTGTAAGTACTGTTCAACTTTCTTTTTGCTCTCCTACACAGAAGTTGTCTGAGTATCTCAGGCCAAGAGCTCTTGGCCTGAGATACTCAGACAACTTCTGTGTAGGAGAGCAAAAAGAAAGTTGAACAGTACTTACACGAACCAGGAAGGCGGAGGCAGCAGACGGAGGCGCAGACTGTCAGCTGTACGCGATATGCTGTTTTTACTACGAGATTTTGTAAGTGCAATTCCTTTAATAAAACGACTGTGCCGACTGTATTATGCGATGGTTTTCCTTTCTCTCCTTGATTCCTGAGATACCATCTGTCGCCCATCGGTGCTATTGAGCTGAGGTTGTGGGGAGCCCCAAAATTCCCTGTGCTGTTTTTGACCGCTGTAATGGCGGTCAACGGGATCTGGTGAGCATATTTGATATTTCACCTCGGGTGTGAGGAACTACAGAAGATTCTCTCTACTGCACCCTCATCTCTGTTGTGGCCCCCTTTTTGCACTTTTTCTTGATTCATCACGGACTCTTCCTTGTTTTGCCTTTTGGATTCTATCTGTTCATCCTACTAATTTTGGGACATTGGATTATGTTATTTTTTAACTTGCACCAATATTTGATTATTGTATCAATTCACTTTATTTGTTCTCAGCGCCGCATCTTTTTTGTATTAACATTTCCTGTTTAGTCTGTTAAATATACCATTGAAAGCATTTTATTATATTTGTTTTTTTATATCTGTTATTATATCTGGAAAAAAAAATAGCTGTTCATCCAGACAGAAATTTTATGAGCTGATAACTTCCTGTACTTTCTGCCCCTGAGCTGTTTTAGGTTAGCAAATCTGCTCAGTACGTTTGTCACTCTAGGAGAGGAATTTAGTTATTGGTGGATTACCAGTTAAAATAAAGAAAAAAAAATTGTGAAAAAAGAAAAATGATTCTAGCCACTACATTTACAAAGTGGTAAGACGCAGTACTATAAATTATTGTTATTGGGTTTTTAGATACACTTTAAGCTTAAACGGGCCCTTAAATTGATGGTAAACCCCCCATATATACACAGTGAAGTGACTGGACTCAGGTGATACACCGAGATGAAACAAATCCTCCTACTTAAGTTGTACTTGTTTATCTACAGCCTTCTTTCCCCTACATCCATTTAGAGTGCAGGATTCACACAGGATTTTTCAGCAGGGGCGGAGAGCTGAAGTTACAATGGTGAGGAGAACTCTGAGAGCTGATTTGAGGGGCAGGACACACCCCCTTCACACAGAGCACACAAACAGAGCTAAAGCTGTCCATCAACTGGAGGTTCCTCCCCTGTAACCTTTTTCTCTTGGTGTCAGGAAAACGTGTCAGAAATGTTTCACGCTGATACCCAAGGAATGAAGCAGCAGACAGAAATGACACTTAGTGCTCTGGATTGAGACAATCACACACTATAGAGGGATATGTTTTGTTCATATTTCATGTCTGGGGTTTCCAACCACTTTAAATTACTTTTAAAATGACATAAACATTTTAAAACTAATTTTAGTTTTTGGTTTTACATGTACTGATTAACTAAGCATAAATAAGGAGGTTAAACAGGAAAAACTTTCATAAATTTCAAACTGCACTTGAATGTTTGCTAAAACCAACATCATGTGTGGATCAAGCCTTTGAGCAGAACACAGCCACTGTTCCCAATATGACATTTGTGTGGTTGCAGGACCCCCAACGCACTCTGAATGAGCACACGCACCCACACGGATGTCATATTGGGACACAGCCACTGTGTCTGCGCAGTCGTTGTGTCCTAGTAGACAACAATGGGACCGCTTGCACGGGATACAGGAAATGCCCGTGCATCCCTGTGCCAGCAAAACACAGCACGGGGCAAGCATGTGATCGCCCTGTGTGAATGAGGCCTAGTATTGAAAGAAGGGTAACAGAACTGGATGCCCACACAAAACCAGAGACATGGCAGCCCTATACCAAGGGAAAAGCCCCATTAAATTACAATGTATTATATGTTAGAAAAGGTCTCATATACAAAGAGATTGATTTACTAAAGGTAAATAGACTGTGCACGTGCCGTTGCTCCAGAGCTTAGTAAATGAGGGGAAGCTCTGCTGACTTCCATCATACAATCATGTGCAAGCAAAATGCATTTTTTTTATTTGCCTTGCATGTGATTGGGTATTCCTTGTAAAGTGAAGCTTTATTTCCTTGAATAAGTTCTGGGTTATCTGCACTTGCAGCGTGTAACTATACTTGCAAAGTGCACAGTCTATTTGCCTTTAGTTAGACCACCCCAAAACATATATAATACTAATGAATACATCTCTGAAACAAGAAAGATGTTCTGATCCTATTGCACAAGAGAGGAGAGTTTTCCAAGAAGCAAAAATCTGTATAGGGCTTGTTCACAGTGCATAATTGTTTCCTGTGTGCCTTGTTCACTCCATAATGGTGAGTTGCAGTGCGCTGTGTCACCACCTTGCATGGACTTGAATAAAGTGTCATTTTGTGACACTTCAATAAAGGTAAAGTGGAACTTCACTCTCCGAATCAACATTGATCATTTTTATCCTCATGCTGCTAGCATTAGTAAATAGATAGGAAAGTATAACACATTTACTTGTTTTACACTTTTTTTTTTTACATTTCTTCAGTTACTTCCTGGTTTCTTGTCTAGGCAAATGATGTCATACATCCCAGGAGTCTTCAGGAGGGGAGGAGAAGAGGAGGGGTTTTCTCAGCTAATCACACTCTCCTGCATGTATTTCATCAGATTAGGCGATCCGTCAGATTTTGAAACGGAAATGACGTTCCTTCGCCACCATCTTGCTACACCCCGCACTCCTCCACAATAAGGATACAGTGAGAAGGTGGTAATCGGACATCTTGTTACACCCACCGGAGTCTGGCATTTCACACTTATTTTTATCACTAAACAGAACTTATATAGTAAATGACAGTATTTAGAAACCTGTCAGACTGTTTTGATGTTGAATTGTAAAATCAGCGTTGTTCTTTCAGATCAGCAAACCTGTGAGATCAGCAGACTTACCACTGTTTTTACAATTCAACATCAAAACCGTCAGACGGATTTAAAAACACTGCCTTTCACTATATAAGCTCCGTTTAGTCGTTAAAATAAGTGTGAAATGCCAGACTCCAGTGGGTTTTCGCTTGCCACCTTCTCACTGTATCCTTACTGTGGAAGAATGCGGGCTGTAGCAAGATGGCAGTGACGGAACGTCACTTCCGCTGACGGATCGCCAAATCTGACGAAACACATGCATGCTTGAGCTAAAGGCAGATGGATGCCAGGATATAAATGCTGCATGAATAATTTGCCCTTGTTCAAGATGGCCACAGCCAGAAATGCTAGGGGGGTGTTTTTCAAAGTGATTTCTCAACAAAATAAAGCATGGAGACATGGATAGATAGATAGATGGGGGAGTTTGCTTTGAATTAAATAATGAATTAAATTGTGTTTTTGGTTTGTGGTGTGTTTGATGTGGAGGAGCAGCAGCTGGACAACATGGTGTCACCCCCTGGGGGGGGGGGGAGTCTTTTACTGCACCCGGTGACACCAACCCTAGTGAACCAGGGTATCGTTAATGGCACCCCAGATTGCAACGCAGATTGCAAACACATTACCATGTGGTTTTGGTGCAATACGTTTTTGCATGGTCCAGTGCACTACTTTTTGCACGGGTCTGGTGCATTTTGCAGCCTATTCAAATTAATTGACTATCAAAACACACTGCATGGGAACGTGCAAAAACTGCATGAGAACCCACACATTCCCATGAAATCCTATGAGAACCAGTCTTACATTAATAGAAGTTCTAATTACATTTCCAGTGGGGATGTTAAGGATTTTTTTTTCTTGGTGTAACAAATAATTCTGCGCTGCCAGGAAAAGGTAGCAGCTAACACAGCAAATTGGATAAATGCAATAGAAGATGGATATAAAAGGTGTAACGCTTATGTGTGAAACGTGATACAACAACAAATGTCAAATAAAAAATATTTTAAAAAATAATACTGACTCTCAATAATCGCTAATGGGAAAAAACACACACATAAAAAATACAAATGCAATAAACCCTGTGACTAGTGATGACTGTCCAAGGAATGTCCAAGTGAAAAAATAATGAAACAGAGTATGGTTCAAAATCCCATATGGAATAAATACAAAAACTTCATGTGAAAATCATAGCGGTGAGCAAGGTGTGTAATTGAAGTGAGGAATGCCACCACCGAAAGTAGGGAGGCTTACGTTTGAACACACAAGAACATATGTTCCGTGGGACAAACAAGCTTGTGTTGTGTGAACAACCAATGGTACTGGACACTGGAATTCTCAGATGACTCCAACTGGAGCACATGGCTGTCCTCAGGATGGTGGGTGGTTATACTGGTGTTTCTCATAGGAATAGTAACAAGGTATGTGTGGATACAGTGGATGGATTAAAATAGGGGGGAAAAAAAGGACCACATAGCGTAATTCGGTTAAGGATGTGAAACATTTAATAAAGTAGGAAAACTTACATTTAGCAGATTAAAAACAGCGCTTTTCTTAAAAACAAATGACGGCAGTGGAGTCCTTCCCCAAGCGTTTTGTCTCCATAGACATCGTCTGGGGTATCGCTCCACTGCAGCCCTCCAAGTATATATAGATAATGTGTCCCCAAACATAAGAGTCAAGTCCCCAATGTGTTTCACGTGTAGGTAATGCTACTTCCGGTTTTTGGGAAAGATGGCCGACATGCGTTCCACGCCTCAGTTTAACCACTTCAGCCCCGGAAGGTTTTACCCCCTTCCTGACCAGAGCACTTTTTACAATTCGGCACTGCGTCGCTTTAACTGCTAATTGCACGGTCATGCAATGCTGTACCCAAACGAAATTTGCGTCCTTTTCTTCCCACAAATAGAGCTTTCTTTTGATGGTATTTGATCACCTCTGCCGTTTTTATTTTTTACGCTATACGCGGAAAAAGACCGAAAATTTTGAAAAAAAATGATATTTTCTACTTTTTGTTCTAAAAAAAATCCAATAAACTCAATTTTAGTCATACATTTAGGCCAAAATGTATTCGGCCACATGTCTTTGGTAAAAAAAATGTCAATAAGTGTATATTTATTGGTTTGCACAAAAGTTATAGCGTCTACAAACTAGGGTACATTTTCTGGAATTTACACAGCCTTTAATTTATGACTGCCTATGTCGTTTCTTGAGGTGCTAAAATGGCAGGGCAGTACAAAACCCCCACAAATGACCCCATTTTGGAAAGTAGACACCCCAAGGAATTTGCTGAGAGGCATGTTGAGCCCATTGAATATTCATTTTTTTTGTCCCAAGTGATTGAATAATGACAAAAAAAAAAAAAAAAAATTACAAAAAGTTGTCACTAAATGATATATTGCTCACACAGGCCATGGGCATATGTGGAATTGCACCCCAAAATACATTTAGCTGCTTCTCCTGAGTACGGGGATACCACATGTGTGGGACTTTTTGGGAGCCTAGCCGCGTACGGGGCCCCGAAAACCAAGCACCGCCTTCAGGATTTCTAAGGGCGTACATTTTTGATTTTACTCCTCACTACCTATCACAGTTTTGAAGGCCATAAAATGCCCAGATGACATAAACCCCCCCCAAATGACCCCATTTTGGAAAGTAGACACCCCAAGCTATTTGCTTTGAGGCATGTTGAGTCCATGGAATGTTTTATATTTTGACACAAGTTGCGGGAAAGTGACAAATTTTTTTTTTTTTTTTTTTTTTTTGCACAAAGTTGTCACTAAATGATATATTGCTCACACAGGCCATGGGCATATGTGGAATTGCACCCCAAAATACATTTAGCTGCTTCTCCTGAGTACGGGGATACCACATGTGTGGGACTTTTTAGGAGCCTAGCCGCGTACGGGACCCCGAAAACCAAGCACCGCCTTCAGGATTTCTAAGGGCGTACATTTTTGATTTTACTCCTCACTGCCTATCACAGTTTCGGAGGCCATGGGATGCCCAGGTGGCACAAACCCCCCCCAAATGACCCCATTTTGGAAAGTAGACACCCCAAGCTATTTGCTGAGAGGCATGGTGAGTATTTTGCAGCTCTCATTTGTTTTTGAAAATAAAGAAAGACGAGAAAAAAAAAATTTTTTTTTCTTTTTTCAATTTTCAAAACTTTGTGACAAAAAGTGAGGTCTGCAAAATACTCACTATACCTCTCATCAAATAGCCTGGGGTGTCTACTTTCCAAAATGGGGTCATTTGGGGGGGTTTTGTGCCACCTGGGCATTCCATGGCCTCCGAAACTGTGGTAGGCAGTGAAGAGTGAAATCAAAAATTTACGGCCTTAGAAAGCCTGAAGGCGGTGCTTGGTTTTCGGGGTCCCGTACGCGGCTAGGCTCCCAAAAAGTCCCACACATGTGGTATCCCCGTACTCAGGAGAAGCAACAGAATGTATTTTGGGGTGTAATTTCACATATTCCCATGGCATGTTTGAGCAATATATCATTTAGTGACAACTTTGCGCAAAAAAAAATAAAAAAAATAAAAAATTGTCTCTTTCCCGCAACTTGTGTCACAATATAAATTATTCCATGGACTCAACATGACTCTCAGCAAATAGCTTGGGGTGTCTACTTTCCAAAATGGGGTCATTTGGGGGGGGTTTGAACTGTCCTGGCATTTTATGCACAACATCTAGAGGCTTATGTCACACATCACCCACTCTTCTAACCACTTGAAGACAAAGCCCTTTCTGACACTTATTGTTTACATAAAAAAATAATTTTTTTTTGCAAGAAAATTACTTTGAACCCCCAAACATTATATATTTTTTTTAAAGCAAATGCCCTACAGATTAAAATGGTGGGTGTTTCATTTTTTTTTTTCACACAGTATTTGCGCAGCGATTTTTCAAACGCATTTTTTGGGGAAAAAACACACTTTTTTACATTTTAATGCACTAAAACACACTATATTGCCCAAATGTTTGATGAGATAAAAAAGATGATCTTAGGCCGAGTACATGGATACCAAACATGACATGCTTTAAAATTGCGCACAAACGTGCAGTGGCGACAAACTAAATACATTTTTAAAAGCCTTTAAAAGCCTTTACAGGTTACCACTTTAGATTTACAGAGGAGGTCTACTGCTAAACTTACTGCCCTCGATCTGACCTTCGCGGCGATACCTCACATGCATGGTGCAATTGCTGTTTACATTTGACGCCAGACCAACGCTTGCGTTCACCTTAGCGCGAGAGCAGGGGGGACAGGGGTGCTTTTTTTTTTTTTTTTTTTTTTTTTTTCTTTATTATTATTATTTTTTTATCTTATTTTTAAACTGTTCCTTTCATTTTTTTTTTTTAAATCATTTTTATTGTTATCTCAGGGAATGTAAATATCCCCTATGATAGCAATAGGTAGTGACAGGTACTCTTTTTTGCAAAAATTGGGGTCTATTAGACCCTAGATTTCTCCTCTGCCCTCAAAGCATCTGATCACACCAAGATCGGTGTGATAAAATGCTTTCCCAATTTCCCAATGGCGCTGTTTACATCCGGCGAAATCTACGTCATAAAATGCTCGTAGCTTCCGGTTTCTTAGGTCATAGAGATGTTTGGAGCCACTCTGGTCTCTGATCAGCTCTATGGTCAGCTGGCTGAATCACCGGCTGCATTTTCAGGTTCCCTGTTGAGACAGGAGAGCCAGAGAAAAACACGGAAGATGTTGGGGGGGGGGGGGCATTCCCTCCCACTGCTTGTAAAAGCAGTCTAGAGGCTAATTAGCCACTAGGATTGCTTTTACATGAAAGCCGACCGCTGGCTGAAAAGAATGATACCAAGATGATACCTAAACCTGCCGGCATCATTCTGGTATAACCACTCAAAGTCGTGAATGGCATACCTGAAGACAAAAAAATGGTTAACAATAAAGCACAGTAAACGGTAAGGTATAAAAAATTGCATACCTGAAAAGCAAACATGATAAAACATAATAACAATAAAACATTGCAGAATAGAATACAGTAAAAAAGAGCAGAACAATAGAGAGAGAATAGAGAGAGAGAGAACAATAAAACGACAACTATTTTTATTTTATATTTTTGTTTGTGTTTTTTTTTTTTTTTTTTTTTACACTTTTTTTTGTAACTAACTTTTATAACTGTAACCGGTTCCAGGTTCGGGTCTCTCAAAATGCGATGGCATCTCGGGAGACCCTGTGAAAGTGTACCTAGTCTGTGCAATGCTGTACCCTACGCTAATAGTCAACTAGTGCATGGTAGCGTTCAAAACATTCACCAATGCAAAGACCAGGATTGTCAGGACAGGAGGGACAATAATAGGGGGTGTCACGCCTATATCCGCGCTAGCTGCAGACACGACATCTTTTTTGGGGGGGTTCGCTGGGTAGGGGTACTCGGGAGGACATAAAGAAAATGCCTCTCATGCAGCCGACTGCATTTGGTTGGGGATGTGAATGGGGGAAGTACAGGCGCTGCAGAAGTGGTGGGCTCCCAATTAGGATTGGCGAATGCAGCAGGAAGGGCACTATGGGCACGACGGGCCTGTGTTTGTCTTCTTCTTGGTGGCAGCGGGACACTACTTGTGCTTGCCACCTCACCAGCTTGAACTGCACTTATGTGACTCGCCACGTCACCACGTGTTACTGCAGTGCTGGTTTCACTACGACCGGGGTGTACTAGGCCGCTGGCGCTTGCCAGTTCACCAAAACGCTACAAAAAAAACTGTTAGCGATCGCAGGGATCAGGCCTGACTCTGCGAACGCTGCAGTTATGCGTTTAGTGTTTTGTAAGTGACAGTGATCGATCGATACTGCACTTGGGTGGGCTGGGCCGGGCCGGGCGGAGGGGCAAAACGCAGGTGCTAGCAGGTATCTGGGCTGATCCCGCTAACACTGCGTTTTTGGGAACCCTAAACTGCTGGGGACACTAGTATAGATCTAATCGGATCAGATATTGATCCGATCAGATACTATACCACTAAGGGAGGCGTATGCTGCGTGCGTGGGTGTTAGCGGTACTGGCGCTAATCTGACGCTGCCTGGGGCTGGTGCTTGCCAGTTCACCAAAATGCTACCAAAAAAACTGTTAGCGATCGCAGGGATCAGGCCTGACTCTGCGAACGCTGCAGTTATGCGTTTAGTGTTTTGTAAGTGACAGTGATCGATCGATACTGCACTTGGGTGGGCTGGGCCGGGCGGAGGGGCAAAACGCAGGTGCTAGCAGGTATCTGGGCTGATCCCGCTAACACTGCGTTTTTGGGAACCCTAAACTGCTGGGGACGCTAGTATAGATCTGATCGGATCAGATATTGATCCGATCAGATACTATACCACTAAGGGAGGTATACGGTGCGTGCGTGGGTGTTAGCGGTACTGGCGCTAACCTGACGCTGCCTGGGGCTGGTGCTTGCCAGTTCACCAAAACGCTACCAAAAAAACTGTTAGCGATCGCAGGGATCAGGCCTGACTCTGCGAACGCTGCAGTTATGCGTTTAGTGTTTTGTAAGTGACAGTGATCGATCGATACTGCACTTGGGTGGGCTGGGCTGGGCGGAGGGGCAAAACGCAGGTGCTAGCGGGTATCTGGGCTAATCCCGCTAACACTGCGTTTTCGGGAACCCTAAACTGCTGGGGACGCTAGTATAGATTTGATCGGATCAGATATTGATCCGATCAGATACTATACCACTAAGGGAGGCATATGCTGCGTGCGTGGGTGTTAGCGGTACTGGCGCTAATCTGACGCTGCCTGGGGCGACGCATATCACCGCCGGGCGATCAGGGGGCTAAACCTTTATTCGGTAATAAACGGCGGGTTCCCTGACACTATAAAAAATAAACGAACTAACCAGCGTCACCCGTAACAGTTATACGGTGATCAGTGGTGAAAGGGTTAACTAGGGGGCAATCAAGGGGTTAAAACATTTATTAGATAGTATATGGGGGTCCCTGTCGCTATAAAATGCTGACGGCGAACCTAAATATTTACGTTCCTAACTAGCGTCACCAGCGACACTAATACAGCGATCAGAAAAATGATCGCTTAGCGACACTGGTGAGGGGGGGTGATCAAGGGGTTAAAACTTTATTAGGGGGGGTTAGGGGGGTATCCTAGACCTAAAGGGGGGTAATACTCACTGCCCTAACACTAACTGTCACAAACTGACACTATGCAGTAATCAGAAAAAAAAAAAAAAAAAATACTGCTAATGTCAGTTTGTGACAGGGGGGGGGGGGTGATTGGGGGGGGATCGGGGGGCGATCGGGGGGGGGATCGGGGTGTAAGGTATGCCTGGCATGTTCTACTGTGTGTGTGTGTGTTGTGTGCACTCACTTGTCATCTCTCCTCGGCGCTGGAACGGAAACTGCCAGACCGAGGAGAGATGACATCACATCCTCTGCCTGTGTGAAACGACACACAGGCAGAGGAGGATTCCCATTGGCTGGGAGCGATCGCGAGGGGGGGGCCACGATCGGATGGTCTCCCCCTCGCCTCCCGACGCTCCCAGTCAAATGCCGACCGCCGATGGCACCGGGGGGGGGTCCGATCGGACCCCCCGCCCGCGGGAGGCAGATCACGTACGGGTACGTGATTTTGCCTGCCCGTGCCGCTCTGCCGCAGTATATATGCGGTAGGCGGTCGGCAAGTGGTTAAAGGGTGTATAATCTCTTTACAGTGTACTGGTTATAATGTTTCCGGTCCAGAGCCACATGCGTTCCATGCCTCAGTATGGGCTTTGAATGTACTGTTCTAGTTTCAATATACAGAAGGAGGGGTGCACGGTACTGTGTACACCACCAGAAGTCTAATAACAACTATGAGTGCACTGTATGTATTGTGTACACCACCAGAAAAGTAGTAGGAACTGCACTAGGGGTGCACGGTATTGTGTACACCACCAGAAGTCTAATAGCAACTATGGATGCACTGTATGTACTGTGTACACCACCAGAAAAGTAGTAGCAACCGCATAAGGGGTGCACGGTATTGTGTACACCAACAGAAGTAAAAAAACAAAAAGTACACCAGGAATGGTTTGCAGTCAGATATAGCTAAACTGGATGCAGTGGATATATACAGTGGGGACGGAAAGTATTCAGACCCCCTTCAATTTTTCACTCTTTGTTATATTGCAGCCATTTGCTAAAATTATTTAAGTTCATTTTTTTCCTCATTAAGGTACACAAAGCACCCCATGTTGACAGAAAAACACAGAATTGTTGACATTTTTGCAGATTTATTAAAAAAGAAAAACTGAAATATCACATGGTCCTAAGTATTCAGACCCTTTGCTCAGTATTTAGTAGAAGCACCCTTTTTCTAATACACCATCTTGGAGTCCTTCAGGTGTTTTTTAGCAAACTCTATGCGGGCTTTCATGTGTCTTGCACTGAGGAGAGGCTTCCATCGGGCCACTCTGCCATATTGACATGTGACACTCATATATTTAACTCAGGTGATGTCCATTTCTTTTGATCTTCCTTGAGATGGTTCTACACCTTCATTTGAGTCCAGCTGTGTTTGATTATACTGATTGGACTTGATTAGGAAAGCCACACACCTGTCTATATAAGACCTTACAGCTCACAGTGCATGTCAGAGCAAATGAGAATCATGAGGTCAAAGGAACTGCCTGAAGAGCTCAGAGACAGAATTGTGGCAAAGCACAGATCTGGCCAAGGTTACAAAAAAATTCTGCTGCACTTAAGGTTCCTAAGAGCACAGTGACCTCCATAATACTTAAATGGAAGACGTTTGGGACGACCAGGACCCCTCCTAGAGCTGGCCGTCTGCCCACACTGAGCTATCAGGGGAGAAGAGCCTTGGTGAGAGAGGTAAAGAAGAACCCAAAGATCACTGTGGCTGAGCTCCAGAGATGCAGTCGAGAGATGGGAGAAAGTTGTAAAAAGTCAACCATCACTGCAGCCCTCTACCAGTCGGGGCTTTATGGCAGAGTGGCCCGATGGAAGCCTCTCCTCAGTGCAAGACACATGAAAGCCCGCATAGAGTTTGCTAAAAAAAACACCTGAAGGACTCCAAGACGGTGTATTAGATCAAAAGGGTGCTTCTACTAAATACTGAGCAAAGGGTCTGAATACTTAGGACCATGTGATATTTCAGTTTTTCTTTTTTAATCTGCAAAAATGTCAACAATTCTGTGTTTTTCTGTCAATATGGGGTGCTGTATGTACATTAATGAGGAAAAAATGAACTTAAATGATTTTAGCAAATGGCTGCAATATAACAAAGAGTGAAAAATTTAAGGGGGTCTGAATACTTTCTGTCCCCACTGTATATATACAAGACTATCTGTATATATATATATATATATATATATATACACACACAAACATATACATACATATTTATATATATATATATATATATATATATATATATATATATATATATATATTAAATACACTGCAGCTAACTGAGAAACCTCAGCCTGCAGTCAGATATAGTTATAGATAGATAGATAGATAGATAGATAGATAGATAGATAGATAGATAGATAGATAGATAGATAGATAGATAGATAGATAGATAGATAGATAGATAGATAGATAGATATAGATATATATATTGTCGGGTCATCTGAGACCAGGTGACAGATGCACGCCGTGGAAGTCAGGAGTGCACCGCTAAGGTACTGGACCCTAGAACTGACTGCTGCGGATTGAACCTTGGGAGGTTCAGGAAGCAGGTCTACTGGAACATTGACACAGATCCCACTGGGAGCTAGGAGGTAGGAGGTAGGAGGCAGCAGGCTGGAACAAGGAAAGTAAGGGATAAGCCAAATGTCAGGGCTACTAGCAGACAAGGATAAACATAACACGCCAAAGGTCAGGGTCACAAGCAGACAGGGATAGTCAAGAACAGGCCAAGGTCTGTAACTGGAATCAGACGTAGGAAACACAGCAAGTACACACGAGCGCTAACACACAATGGTTGATCAGCAAGGTTGGCTTGCAATGCCCAGGTTAATATAATGTTCCTAATTAGAGACCAGGGTGGAGCTATGCTGAGGGAAGACTATTTAAACAGTCAGGTGAGGGTGGCTGGCCTCTAAAGGTGAACACAGAAGGAAAGGTGAGCTGACAGATGCACATTACTGCATAACCATGACAGTACCCCCCTCTTACGAGGCCTCCCCCTCTCCCGCCTGTGCCCAGGCTTAAAGTGAAACTCCAAATGGAACCTCCTCAACAGAAGAGGGGCAAAGACCTCAGATGCAGTGATCCAAGACCTCTTCTCAGGACCAAACACTTTCCAATGTACGAGGTACTGAAGAATGCCTTTACGGATCCAAAACTTAACCTCGTACTTTAGATTATCCTCAGGGACCGGAACCAAGGTAGGGAGAGGACGAGAGGACTTATTGAGGACTAAAGTCTTTTTAGGAATGGGTAAGGGCACGAGAAGACCATCAGGAGTCTGAGCAGGGTCCCCCAGACCCTTAAAGATGATCTGAACATCCAACACAGGACCATCAGACTGGGCAGAGGTCAGTGGATCCCTGAGGTCAGGTTGGTTAGAAGGTGACGTGTCACAAGAGTTAAGCTGGATAGCTGAAACACAAACAGAATGCAGAGAGCCCTGAAAAAAAGATTGAAAACCCCACCTGGCCGAATGAAGCAGTCTATCCAAAGGATGGATTGAGCCTCTTAAACAGGTTTAAACGGACGTAGTAGCAGTAGGGTGAGGCCAGGTTACAGAAGGTCCTGAACAAGAAGCAGGAAACTCACTGGGCATAGGCTGGACTGGTGCAGAGGCCGACTGAACAGCATCGCCAGGTGCAGCGACCACCAGAATTGCATCGCAAGGGCGTAGCGACTGTGGAACTGGTGAATGAGTCAGCCTGGGTGTGTGTCCAAGGGGGTCCAGGGACAGACAAAGGGAAATGGCCATGCAAACTGGAGTGAATGATCGGCTCAGGTTCACAGGTGGGCTCCTCATCCAGAGTGCCACACGACCCAGAGAGTGCCTCAGCCCAACTATTGCAGGAGACATTCCAGAAATCACTATATGCAGTGGGAAGAGCAGAAGATACTGGGATGGTGGCAACAGGGAGTTTTTCTTTTGGGGTAACCTTGAGTAGGCAGGAGGAGGAACAGGAGGAACCCTAAGTCAAGATCTGTCCAACAGCCCAGTCAACATGTGGAGAATGGAGCCGTAACCAAGAAAGACCTAATATGATAGGAGATGAAGCCTTAGATAAGACAAGGAAGCATATCCACTCCTTGTGGAGTGTCCCTACCGACATCTTAATAGGGATGGTCTGGAAGCTGATAGGACCCCCTGGAAGAACAGTGCCATCAATCGCCAAGACCACCAATGGCGTTGTGAGAGGCAAAAGGATAAGTCTCATGGAAGATGCAGTTCCCCAGTCCATGAAATTGCCAGCGGCTCTGGAATCTAGGTATGCCGAGACCGAACGAGGGGAAGCGCTGACATGAAGGAACACAGAAAGGAGAAGACGAGAAGGTGATATTTCAGGGTCCAATACTCCACCTTCCAGATGTATTAGCCCTGAGCGTTTTTCCGGACGAAGAGAACAAGTATCACGAAAATGACCTTTGACCCCACAGTAGAGGCACAGGCCCAGAGTTCTGCGCCTAGCGCGTTCTTCGGGCGATAACTTGGTCCGGCCCAGCTGCATAGGTTCCTCAGCAGGCAGGAGGTGCTCCTCGGAACGAAGAGAAGGGACATGGAGCTCAGACTGCCTAAAGAACGGGGAGTGCTGGCGTCTTTTTTCTAGGGCCCTCTCCTGAAAGCGAATATCGATCTGTTTACACAAGGTGATGACACCAGATCAGCAGGGAGGGATCTTCCTGCTAATTCATCCTTCACTCTATCAGAGAGGCCATGTAAAAAGGTTGCATCTAGGGCCTTATTATTTCAGCTCAACAGTAAAAGTACGAAAATGAAGAGCGTACTGTCCCACAGAAGCAGACTCTTGACGGAGATGTAAAAGGGCGCTGGCTGCTGAGGAGACACGACCCGGTTCTTCAAAGATATTCCGAAAAAGTTTCAAGAAATCAGACAGGCTAGAAACCACTGAATCATTCAGTTCCCACAGAGGGGCAGCCCAGGCTAACACCTCGCTGAACAGGAGGGATATAATATAGGCTACCTTTGCCCGATCGGACAGGAAGTTTTGGGGCTGAAGCTCAAAATGAATTGTGCAATGGCTAAGGAACGCCCTGCAGGCCTTGGAGTCCCCAGGGAAACAGGCCGGAGCTGGCAGTTGTAATGAATGTGTGGCTGCGACTGGTGCGATAGATGCAGCAACAGATAGTTGTTGAGATTGTTGAACCGTGGGTCCTAATGAGGCCTGAACCTGTTCAAAATGAGAGGCCAAATCCTAAAGGACTCGCATCACCTGGGTCTGATGGGATTCCTGTGTCTCAAGTCTGCGGACTATGCCCTGTAATGAATCATCTGCAGGAAGCTGCACATCAGCCGGGTCCATGGCTGATCAAACTGTCGGGTCACCTGAGATCAGGTGACAGATGCACTCCATGGAATTTAGGAGTTCACCGCTAAGGTAGTGGACCCTAGGACTGACTGCTGTGGATTGAACCTTGGGAGGTTCAGGAAGCAGGTCTACTGGAACACTGACACAGATCCCACTGGGAGCTAGAGCATAGATTCCCCAGGGCGCGGAGTCCAAGAGCCAGCAGGTGTTCACCAGAGCCTCTAGTGGTGAGGATGGACTGCGCCACAGTCTGGCTCCAGGTCGCGGCCCCCAGGGTCCACACACACCAAAGGTCAGGGTCACAAGCAGACAGGGATAGTCAAGAACAGGCCAAGGTCGGTAACTGGAATCAGACGTAGGAAACACAGCAAGTACACACGAGCGCTAACACACAATGGTTGATCAGCAAGGTTGGCATGCAATGCCCAGGTTAATATAGTGTTCCTAATTAGAGACCAGGGTGGAGCTATGCTGAGGGAAGATTATTTAAACAGGTGAGGTGAGGGTGGCTGGACTCTAAAGGTGAACACAGAAGGAAAGGTGAGCGGAAAGACACACATTACTGCATAACCATCATATATGAGACTGATTGTATGTATATATATTAAATACACTGCAGCTAACTGAATAACCTGCCTGCCTGAAGTATATTAGAAAAAGTACACCAGGAACGGCCTGCAGTCAGATATAGCTAAACTGGATGCAGTGGATATATATCTATAGATATAGATATATATCTATAGATTTATATCTATCTCTATAGATATAGATATATCTATATATATAGGAAACTGTCTGTGTATATATGTATGTGTGTGTGTATATATATATATATATATATATATATTAAATACATTGCAGTTAACTGAATAATCTGCCTGCCTTCTCAATCTAAATGACGCTCTCGCTCCGTCCACGCCAACAACTAGGGATGAGCTTCGAGTTTGAGTCGAACTCATGTTCGACACGAACATCGGCTGTTTGCCACTTCGCCGAACAGCGAACAATTTGGGGTGTTCACGGCAAATTCGAAAGCCGCGGAACACCCTTTAAAAGTCTATGGGAGAAATCAAAAGTGCTAATTTTAAAGGCTTATATGCATGGTATTGTCATAAAAAGTGTTTGGGGACCCGGGTCCTGCCCCAGGGGACATGGATCAATGCAAAAAAAAGTTTTAAAAACAGCCGTTTTTTCGGGAGCAGTGATTTTAATAATGCTTAAAGTGAAAAAATAAAAGTGTAATATTCCTTTAAATTTTGTACCTGGGGGGTGTCTATAGTATGCCTGTAAAGGGGCGCATGTTTCCCGTGCTTAGAACAGTCTGACAGCAAAATTACATTTCAAAGGAAAAAAGTCATTTAAAACTACTCGTGGCATTTAAGGACACATAAAAGTTCATTGATAAAAACGGCATGGGAATTCCCCACAGGGAAACCCCGAACCAAAATTTTTTAAAAAATGACGTGGGGGGTCCCCCTAAATTTAATACCAGGCCCTTCAGGTCTGGTATGGATATTAAGGGAACCCCGTGCCAAAATTTAAAAAAAAAATGACGTAGGGGTCCCCCTCAAAATTCATACCAGACCCGTCAGGTCTGGTATTGATTTTAAGGGGAACCCCGCGCCAAAATTTTTTTAAAAATTGGCGTGGGGTCCCCCCAAAAATCCATACCAGACCCTTATCAGAGCACACAACCTGGCAGGCCACAGGAAAAGAGGGGGGGGAGAGAGCGCCCCCCCTCCTGAACCGTACTAGGCCACATGCCCTCAACAGTGGGAGGGTGCTTTGGGGTCCCCCCTAAAGCACCTTGTCCCCATGTTGATGAGGACAAGGGCCTCATCCCCACAACCCTGGCGGTTGGTTGTGGGGGTCTGCGGGCGGGGGCTTATCAGAATCTGGAAGCCCCCTTTAACAAGGAGACCCCCAGATCCCGGCCCTCCCCCCTGTGTGAAATGGTAAGGGAGTACAAAAGTACCCCTACCATTTCACAAGTAAACTGTCAAAAATGTTAAAAACGACAAGAGACAGTCCCCGTGCGTCAGAGTGGGCGGGGTCACCGGGTGGCCCCACCCTCCGTTATATAAGAACTGTCAGAAGAGAAGAAGCGTCACACAGCGGGAGCCTTCCATCCAATCGTGGATGGGTAGCGGCCCGAGAAGAAGATGAAGAAAAGAAAATGAAGACAAGCAGGCGCCGCGGAGGAAGATGCTGGACGAGAACACCAGAAGAACCAGAAGAGGAAGAAGATGGAGGAAGAAACCGAAGCATGAAGGAAGAAAGAAGATAGAAGAAATAAAGGAATTGTCAAAAACTGTCTCTTGTCATTTTTGACAGTTTTCTTGTGAAATGGTAGTAGTAATTTTGTACCCCCTTACCATTTCACACAGGGGGAGGGCCGGGATCTGGGGGTCCCCTTGTTAAAGGGGATTTCAGATTCCGATAGGCCCCCCACCCGCAGACCCCCACAACCACCGGTCAGGGTTGTGGGGATGAGGCCCTTGTCCTCATCAACATGGGGACAAGGTGCTTTAGGGGGGACCCCAAAGCACCCTCCCAATGTTGAGGGCATGTGGCCTGGTACGGTTCAGAAGGGGGGGCGCTCTCTCGCCCACCCTCTTTTCCTGTGGCCTGCCAGGTTGCGTGCTCGGATAAGGGTCTGGTGTGGATTTTTGGGGGGACCCTTACGTCGTTTTTTTTTTAATTTTGGCACGGGGTTCCCCTTAATATCCATACCTGACCTGAAGGGCCTGGCATTGAATTTAGGGGGACCCCCACGTCATTTTTTTTTAAATTTTGGTTCTGGGTTCCCCTTTGGGGAATTCCCATGCCGTTTTTATCAATGAACTTTTATGTGTATTGTCGGGAGACTCGGACCGGCAATTCATTAATAGCCGCGAGTAGTTTTAAATGACTTTTTTTCCTTTGAAATGTAATTTTGCTGTCAGACTGTTCTAAGCACGGGAAACATGCGCCCCTTTACAGTCATACTATAGACACCCCCCAGGTATGAAATTTAAAGGAATATTACACTTTTATTGTTTGACTTTAAGCATTATTAAAATCACTGCTCCCGAAAAAACGGCCGTTTTTAAAACTTTTTTTTGCATTGATCCATGTCCCCTGGGGCTGGACCCGGGTCCCCAAACCCTTTTTAGGACAATACCATGCATATTAGCCTTTAAAATTAGCACTTTTGATTTTGAACGTTCGAGTCCCATAGACTTCAATGGGGTTCTAAAGTTCTTGCGAAGTTTTGGTCTGTTCACAAGTTCTGGTGCGAACCGAACCGGGGGGTGTTCAGCTCATCCTTACCAACAACACACTACACAAGGCCGACGTGCAGGCAGCCTTATATAATGTGGGGCGTGGGCTTAGTCCCCCTGAGCCATGATTGGCCAAAGGCACCCTGACTTTGGCCAATTATTGCTCTCTTAGCTGAGGGTGCTGGGATTGGCCAAAGCATGCAGGTCATGGTGCATGCTTTGACCAATCATCATACAACAATGCACTGCGCTCCCGCAGTGCTTTATGGGGCGTTACGCGGTGCTCGAATTTGACGCAAACGCCCCATAATGTTCGGTTTTCGGCGAACGGACGAACAGTCAATGTTCGAGTCAAACTCATGTTCCAACCTGAACATAAAGCTCATCCCTAGTTAAAATACAAAAGCTGGGCCTGATCTGAGGTGTTAAGGTACAAAAGCTGGGCCTGATCTTAGGTGGTAAGGTACAAAAGCTGGGCCTGATCTGAGGTGTGAATGTGCATGTACAGGGGCTGATCTGAGATATGAAGGTGCAGAAATTGGGGCTGATCTGAGGTGTGAATGTGTAGAAATTGGGGCCGCTCTTAGGTGTAAATGTGCAGAAATTAGGTCTGATCTCTAGTGTGAAGGTGCAGAAGTTGGGCCTGGTCTGAGGTGTGAAGGTGCAGAAATTGGGGCTGATCTGAGGTGTGAATGTGTAGAAATTGGGGCTGCTCTTAGGTGTAAATGTGCAGAAATTAGGTCTGATCTCTGGTGTGAAGGTGCAGAAGTTGGGCCTGGTCTGAGGTGTAAAGGTGGAGAAATTGGGGCTGATCTGAGGTGAGAAGGTGCAGACGTTGGGCCTGATTTCAGGTGTGAAAGTGCAGAAATTGGGTCTGCCCTGAGTTCTGAAGGTGCAGAAATTGGGTCTGTTCTCTGGTGTGAAGGTGCAGAAGTTGGGCCTGATCTGAGGTGTAAAGGTGCAGAAATTGGGGCTGATCTGAGCTGTGAAGGTGCAGAAGTTGGGCCTGATCTAAGGTGTAAAAGTGTAAAAATTGGGGCTGGCCTGAGGTGTGAAAGTGCAGAAGTTGGGTCTGATCTGAGATGTGAAGATGCAGAAATTGGGGCTAATATGAGGTGTGAAGGTGCAGAAATCGGGGCTGATCTGAAGTGATATAGTGCATGCATTGGGGCTCACATGAGAACTTAAGGTACAGGATTTGCACTGATTCGAGGTGTGTAGGTGAAAAAAATTGGTGAGGGTAGCCTTGGCAATGCTATCTGCATTTGGATCTATTTATATGTGTGTTCATTTCTTATTATTCAAGTAGTTTACAGCATTTACTTTTTAAAAATACCTTTTCGTGATTGAGCGTGTGAAGTTGACATTTATTTTTATGTAGCCGGCACTCTCAATTTCTTTGAAAACATTTTTTGGCACACCATGCTCAAAAGATTGCCCACCCCTGGTTTAGTCTTTAAGTGGTTAAACTGACCTAATTTACAGACGGAAGTTAATTCCTTTGATCGAAAAGAACTAAATGTTACAATGTTTCTCTATATCTTCATCTAAGCCATGTTGTGATAAATCTGGCAGGCCTGTTTTTTTTTTTTTTAGAGCTGTCAGCTGTGAACAGAGAACTCTCTGCACTGAATCCAGGAAATGCTGTTTTAAAGAGGAAATGCAGTCTGCTCACATAATTTGAAATAAAATCATCTTTGCCATTCTGAAGCTTCCTCCAACCACTTTGCATATTTTATATATACTGTGATTCTGTACTTTCCAAATATGCTGCAGAAATCTTCCTCCACTGAGTCTGGCTGCAACCATTTTAACTGTGGGCAGCTGAAGTTGTTGCCTGTTCACTTTCTTTATTTACACAGACACACAGATGCACACCCCCAGCTTTGCAGCCCTGCAGCTTTCATTGGCCCTTTTATAACTCATCCTCCCTCCCTTCCTGGCAAACTCTCAAGAGAGAGCTGTGCATGATCTCATAAGCCTAGGCTTTTTACCAAACAAGAAACAGAAAGTGGGCTGTTTAAGGTATTTACTGGCAGAAAAAAAAGTTTACTATCCAAAGTTACAACAACAAGAGCAGAAGATTTAATAGATAGAAAGATGAAAAAATGACTAAAGGTCCACTTTAAGATCGTGAGGAGGGTTGAATTGCAATCTTGATTTTTTAACGATTAATTGTGCAGTAATTGTGCAGCTCTAATGCCTATGTTTAGAAAAACGCAATAGGGTTGATTTGCTAAAGACAAATAGACTGTGCACATTGCAAGTACATTGCGAGTTGCTCCAAAGCATAATAAATTGGGGAAAGCTCTGCTGACTTCCATCATCCAATCATGTGCAAGCAAAAATCCTGTTTTTTATTTTTCCTTGTATGTGATTGTATATTCATTGCAAAGTGAAACTTCACCTCATTTACTGAGCTCTGGAGCAACTGCATTTGCAGATTGCAAATATATTTGCCTTTAGAAAATCAACCCCAACGAAATGGCATGAAAATGCATATTTATGCACATGCAGTGCGTTTTCATGTATAGTATGGTGTGAAAGGACTATCAAACTCCCAATGTACAACACAGACAGTTCTTATTTCAGTTTCTTCAATGCCTCTAGATTGTGTTCAGTTTTATTTAAAAGGACATGTGCTGAGGAAGATCACACCCAGTGCTGCTGTCAGCTGAGGCTGTGAGTCTTTGTGTACGGAAGTAGCATGGTGATTGGCTGGATGTAACATGTGATCTCGTGTAATGTTCATGAAACGAAACCCAAGCTAAAGAAGAGGAAATGAACAAGATTCATAGACACGGGCAACCTTTGTCTGAATACCAGTCTTTAAAAGGAGGTCTGACAAGCCAGAAGTGCTCATCGCTGTCGCTGATAGCAAGACAAGTAACGATGTGGTAAATGTAAGTTGAAATTTCAATTTACTTATGTATGATTTTTAGATGCACGGTGATATTAGCAGGAATAGAACAGGGTACAGGTACACACGATTCAGTAAAGCATTTTATGACAAGGACCGTGTTAGAAACTTCTGAACCAAAATGATAAAAGCTATGCGATTTCTGATGCATGTGACAAATTCAGGAACTTGTTATGTGTGACATGTGTGACATGTTTACATTCTGGTGCTATGGCTGCGACAAATTCAGTCAAGGCTTGTTCACACCAACCAATGCATTCCAACTCTGCGGCTGGTGTGCGATGCCGCGCTGCCGAGATCAGAGCAGTGATAATGTGCTGGTCTCAGCACCTCGCACTGTTTCTTTTTTTTTTTTTTTCCAGGAAATTACAAAGTAATATAAGCAAACAAAAAAATAAAATAAAATCTAATAAAATTACAAAGAAGAAGCTATAAAAAGCAATCTGATGGTACAAGTACCAATATATGTTCCTTTTTATTGTTTCAAAAGGTTCCAGTACTAAAAAAATCTCTAATTTTGGAGATATTACTATGTTTAGTCTCGAAGCATTGAAGAATAATGTACTAAGGTAATGTACCATAGTATTAAAGTGGTTGTAAACCCTTTACAACCACTTTTTATTACAGGCAAGCCTATAATAAGGCTTACCTGTAGCTACACTGGATATCCCCTAAACCTGCACGGTTTAGGAGATATCCCCTGTATTTGCATGTGCCGATGTCATCAGCAGAGCGTGCTGTTGCTTCAGTAAGACTGTACTGTTACCGGCGGCTCCCGCGCGAATGCACGGGAGTGACGTAATCGCGGCTCCAGCCAATCACAGTGCCGGAGCCACGATACCCGGAAGTAACTCCGGGGAGAAATGTCGCCAGCCGGTGCTGTGTACGGACACCGCAGCGGGGGCTTCGATCTCAGGTAAGTAATTCATAATGAGCTAGTATACTATGCATACTAGCTCATAATGCCTTTGTCTTGCAGGGGTTTTTTTTTTTGTTTCTAGGGTTTACAACCAACCACTTTAAGATTGCTTTAGTAAGGCATGTATAGCAGGATTCTCATATGAGCCACATAAAAAATGGCATTAAATAGGTGAGGAAAAAAAAACAAATCTTATTAAAATCAACTCAAATATTTTTTTTTTTTTAACAAACTTTTTTGAGTTGTCAAACAGAGATCTCATAAAGTTAAATTGCCGACCGCTCTGTGTGTGGCAGTGGATTGCCTTGCAGTGTGCTGCTTTGAAAAAAGTAGTGCATGCCTTGTCATGCGTTGGGACTGTGCCGGAATAGACTCAAATAATGTACATACAGTATAATTACAGGCAGTCCCCGAGTTACAAACATCCGACTTACATACGTCTCATACTTACAAACGGAGGGAGACAACAGGGAGTGAGAGGAAATCTACACCTAGAAAGGGAAATTCACTCCTGTAAGCTTTAAAGGATCACTAAAGATAATTTTTTTTTTTTTTTTAAATAATAAACATGTTATACTTATATACATATACAGATATACACTGTGCAGCTAGTTTTGCACAGAGTGGCCCTGAACCTGGTCTTCTGGGGTCCCTCGGCGGCTGTCTCGGCTCCCCCCCGCAAGGACTCAACACCTTCATGCGAGCTCCCTCGCATGGTGTTGAGTGCTTGCGGGCGCGCTCCCGTGATACAGCCGGCGGCCATAGCCGTTCACTGTATCACTCTGTCCCGCCCCCGGCGTGCCGCATCATTTAATGTGATTGACAGCAGCGCGAGCCAATGGCTGCGCTGCTTTCAATCCATCCACTGTAACCAATCAACGACTAGGCTGAGCGGCGAAGAGGATGTTGGGGGCGAGCGTGGGACGTTCGAGGGGTCAGGTAAGTAAAACGGGGGGGCTGGGGGGGCCGGTATTGTCAGATGTTTTTTCACCTTAATGCGTTCAAAAAACTTTTACCTTTACAACCCCTTTAACATGATCCTTGTTTCCACAACAACCCAAAATTTTCAAAATCCAATTGTCATAGGGATAGAAAGTGAGGTGAAATCTTCTGAACAGGAGCACAGACAGCAAAACAGATGGGACAGGGGTGTTAACCCTTCCCTATTTTTTCCAAAAAGCTTTAAAATAGATTTTTTTGGCTGGAGCTACACTTACAAAATATACCTGTTCCAAATTACAAACAGATTCTACATAAGAACAAACCTACAGTCCCTGTCTATACTATCCAATAAACGTAAAAAAAAAAAAAAATTTGGCTGGAGTTTTACTCAAAAAATGTACCTGTTCAAACTTACATACAAATTCAACTTTAGAACAAACCTACAGAACCTGCTTGTTTGTTGCCCAGGGACTGCCTGTAACAACAATTACATGAATCTGTCATAATTTGCGCCATTTGTTGCACAGACTAGAGACAGATTTGTAATGAGTGTCTATGACGCTCTTTATGAATTCCAGGGATGTACTGTAACCAGTAGCAACCAACCTATAATAAGGTTAGTGAAGCATAAGGTTGCCACCAGCCTAAGGACTCAGACCATTGAGTTAGAAAACATACATGTGTTTTTCTAAAAAGGACATAATGCATTTTTGGAGTATTTTAAATGCATTGCGATAAGATGTAACACAAGACCAGGGGCGGACTGACTATTCGGGCACTCGGGCACTGCCCAAGGGCCAGTGCCACTAGGGGGCCCCATTAGGGTGGCCAGCCTCAGTAAAACCAGGGACAATATATTAAAAAATCAGTTTTATTACATCTGTCCCTAAAAAGGTCCCTTACCGATATACTTTTGATGTAAAAATCCTGAGATTGTAGCTGCCCCGCCTCTCCACTGCCTCCTCAGCCAATGGGAACACAGTGTACCCGCCCCTTTCTCCAGCTCAGCTTATTTGAGATATGAGCAGGAGATGCTAACAGCTGGAGGAGAGCAGAGGGAGGAGGGGACAGCCTGCAGTCTGATACAAGGTAAGCTAACTGAGCTGAATCAAAGCCACAAAGTCTCTGCGCTTAGGACAGAGGACAGAGGGGAGAAAGAAGAAGATGGAAGAGGTAGGGCAGGGGGGGGGAGGGGGGGAGAAGGAAAAGGGAAGTGGAGAAAGCTAAGAAGAGGAGAGAAATAATAAGGTATGCTGCCTCCCCTGGTTAAGCTCTCAAAGAGGGCTAACGTATGTAACAAAATGTATATGGGGGTATGGCGCTCCCTTATGGGGGGTATATAAGTGATACAGTAAGTGCTGATATGGATATATATATTAATCAATATATGCCATACGCAAAAGGTGCAAACCTCATAAATGGATTAAACACTAAAAAATATTTTTAAATAATGAAACCAAAAAACATGTGATGAAACCCCTATAATACGTTCACATTAATAACAAGTGTAAATAGTGGTCAATAGCAGGTAGTGACCACTAGGTACTACTACTATGCAACTTGTGTGATGAGTGCAAATGTGTTCCAATCGTGAATGACAGATATGCCAATCGATAAATTAATAAAGGGAAAAAATATATTTTAGGTGAAAGAAATAAATTAAAATAAAAAATGCACAAGAGTCTATTCAAAGGAGATATATTCCCAAGATGTAGATAACATGACAAAGTTCCAAAAGCTTTAGTGACTGTAGTGCCCACAGAGGAGAATATCCGTGACTTCTGTGCTCTCCCTTTTGGCTCCCCACTCACCAGCTCCCAATACCCCTGCAGGGGTGACAGACACTTTAAGATCCCAATGCCGTTCTCTTGGTAGGTATCCCGTGGTTGCTGCGATATGGTATCCTCTCTCCCAGGACTTCCAGGTCACGCCCCAGCTTGGCTCATGAGCGTGTCTGGATTAATTGAAACTAGTGTCATCTCTATAACTTGAGATCTGCGATTTCTGGTGCAAGGAGGGCTATCAAGGTGTACGTTGTGACCAGTTCCTGCCGAAAACTGATTCAGTGTTATCAGACCCAACAGACCATTTAGGAATTGAATTTATGGGATTCCTCTGGCGATCCCCTTCTTGGACGTGGATTAAGCTGACAAGGTGATATGGAGGAGTGACCTGGAAGTCCTGGGAGAGAGGATACCATATCGCAGCAACCAGTGGTTTACCCTGGTGAGCAGGAGAGAGGGGGGGTGGCTGTGTTTCCTCTAGCATGGCTCCTCCTGTCTCTGAAGCAGTTAGATTGATTTTCTGTGTGAGAAGTGCACTGCTTCTGGAGGAAGGACATGCCCTGAATGTCTCCCCCAATCTCTACTACACCTCCCTACTGATTACCTGCCCACCAGTACACAGGCACAGTCCCCACTCCAGTGTCATAGCGTGGAAGGGTCCAGGGGGACCGTTGCCCTGGGCGCAACATTTAGAGGGGCGCAGCCACAGGTTACCTGCAGCTCTTCTCCTGCCCTGTGCACTCTAGGAGACTGTGAGCTATTCCTCTTCACTATGAGGAAGAAGTTGCGGTGCAGTCACGGCTTAGGCTCCAGCGGTGACACTGACACCGCAGTGAGTAACTAAACACTGAAGACCATCCATGATGATCCCAGGGATTGTGACCGTGCAGAGACTAGGGGGAAGGAGGAGGGCAGGCGACCCGTGAGGCATCCTCTCCATTACACGCCACTCCCCACACACGAGGTCCAGGATCCCGCTCGTGCGACGTGCTGTCCATCCACTTAGCTGCCCCACAGCCCGGACTTCCGCCGCCGCTTTTCCTGAGTCCTGCCTGTGCCTGTCAGTGTGCTGCTACATGGCCCGGCACGCTGACCCTGCACCGACCACCCCAGGACTGAAGGAAACCCGGGCCAAAAGGATGAGGTATCATCCACATAGACAGAAGCCCTTCCTCACCGGCAGCCTGCACGGACTTTTTGAGTACTCCCCTACAGAGGAAAGCTCTGTACGGGTTGGTGGCAGCCGGAGGGGGGGGGGCTGAGCTCCGAACTGGGATCTGTGGGAAAGAGCTTTGCATTTGAGGGGGATGTACACAACACAGCCCCCTCAACCCTGCACACCGCACAGAGCACCCCCCTCAACCCTGCACACAGCGCACCCTCCTCCACCCTGCACGCCGCACACAGCGCACCCTCCTCCACCCTGCACACAGCGCACCCCCCTCAACCCTGCACTCCGCACACAGCGCACCCACCTCAACCCTGCAAGCCACACACAGCACCCTCCCCTCAACCCTGCACGCCACACACAGTGCACCCCTCTCAACCCTGCACGCCACACACAGTGCACCCCCTCAACCCTGCACGCCACACACAGTGCACCCCCTCAACCCTGCACGCCACACACAGCACACCCCCTCAACCCTGCACACCATACACAGCGCACCCCCTCAACCCTGCAAGCCGCACACAGCGCACCCCCCTCAACGGCGCACACAGTGTACTCCCCTCAACCCTGCAAGCCGCACACTGCGCACCCCCTCAACCCTGCAAGCCACACACAGCACACCCCCTCAACCCTGCACTCCGTACACTGCTCACCTCTGAACCTTGCATTCCATACACAGCGCACCTCTGAACCCTGCATTCCGTACACAGCGCACCTCTCAATCCTGCACTCCATATACAGTGCACCTCTGAACCCCGCATTCCGTACAAAGCGCACCCCCCAACCTTGCACTCCATACACAGGACACCCCTCAACCCTCATTGCTAATAATTAGTTCTAGTTCTTCTTTTTGTCTGTTGGTTGGTCCTGTCACTTTCACAGTCTGTGGTGTGCAGGCAGTGAGATGATGTGCTGTATCCTCTAGCAACCAATCAGTAAGCTGTAATCATGTGCTGCAAAGTCTAGCAACCAATCAGGGAGCATTAATAATGTGCAGTAACCTCTAGCAATCAGTGAACAGTAATGATCTGCTGTAATCTCTAGCAAGCAATCAGTGGGCAATAATAATTTGCAGTAACCTCTAGCAACCAATCAGTTTGTAGTAATGATATGCAGTAACCTCTAGCAACCAATGGGTAAGCAATAATAATGTGTGTAGTGGACAGTGTAGGAATCAGGTACTGTAGTGGTCAGTATAGGAATCAGGTGGGTCAGTGTAGTGGACAGTGTAAAAATCAGGTAGGTCAGTGTAGGAATCAGGTAGGTCAGTGTAGTGGTCAGTATAGGAATCAGGTAGGTCAGTGTAGTGGTCAGTATAGGAATCGGGTAGGTCAGTGTAGTAGTCAGTATAGGAATCAGGTAGGTCAGTGTAGTGGTCAGTATAGGAATCAGGTAGGTCAGTGTAGTGGTCAGTATAGGAATCAGGTAGGTCATTGTAGTGGTCAGTATAGGAATGAGATAGGTCAGTGTAGTGGTCAGTTTAGGAATCAGGTAGGTCAGTGTAGGAATCAGGTAGGTTAGTGTAGTGGTCAGTATAGGAATCAGGTAGGTTAGTATAGGTCAGTGTAGTGGTCAGTATAGGAATGAGAGGTCAGTGTAGGAATCAGGTAGGTTAGTGTAGTGGTCAGTATAGGAATCAGGTAGGTTAGTATAGTGGTCAGTGTAGGAATCAGGTAGGTCAGTATTAGGAATCAGGTAGGTCAGTGTAGTGATCAGTATAGGAATCAGGTAGGTCAGTGTAGTGATCAGTATAGGAATCAGGTAGGTTAGTATAGTGGTCAGGTAGTTTGGTGTAGGAATCAGGTTGGTCAGTACTACTGTACTAGTGGAAGGGACTCGGAGTGCTAAAAGTCCGTGGGTTAGGGGAGCAAATTTCTTGCCCTGCCAACCCACGCTATGCCACTGCCCCCCTCCCCTGCATTACTACTTCCTGTGTCTGTGAGCTGCTGGGGCTCTACAAGTCCCAGCATGCTAGGAGATGGAGGCAGCAGCAGTGTGTTCCATCAGGCTAATTTTTTGTTGAAAATTTCTCATGTATGTATACTGTGTATATGTATACTGTATGTGTGTGTGTGTCTTTGTGTATACTGTGCATGTGTCCGTCTGTGTGTATACTGTGCATGCGTGCGTCTGTGTGTATACTGTGCATGCGTCTGTGTGAACTGTGCATGTGGGTGTGTATACGGTGCATGCGTCTGTGTGTAATGTGCATGTGGGTGTGTATACGGTGCATGCGTCTGTGTGTACTGTGCATGAGTGTGTCTGTGTATACTGTGCATGCATGCGTCTGTGTGCACTGTGCATGCGTGTGTCTGTGTGTACTGTGCATGAGTGCATCTGTGCGTATACTATGCATGCGTGGAAAAAACCATATATAATGGAAACATTTATTTTAAAAACAAATGATCCTGACTGAGATTTATTTGTGTCTGTGAGATTATCAGTCGCGAGACAGTAAATAGAATTTTATGGGTACAAAGTCTGTGGTATGTTTGTATTGTCTACAGCAGGTGCAGATTCTGTTCAATCCTCCTTTAAGACTCTCCCACTGGCCATGCCCATTGTTCACCATGGTGATCTATGCATGCCGCAGGTCATCATCTCCCTGGTCCCTGTGCAGTATTTTGCCCAGGGGCCCATGAGGTTGTTAAGGTGGCACTGCTCATGAGAGGCTCCTGGTGCCTTTACTGGGTCACCAGCTCTAAGTCTCCTGCCACTCTGCATGTCGCCAAGCTTGGTGCCCCTCCCCTAAAAAAGATGGCTGCCATGTGGCGGCCATCTGTAAGCCTGGGGGCCCCATAATCTCCTATTGCCCGGGGGGCCCCATAAGTTTTCAGTCCTCCCCTGCTTATTTCATGAAAGCCTTGCACCAGCACAGGTACCAACACATGCAACATCAACCAGATTCAAGTAGTTCCTACTACTGCCACGTTCAAAATCCACCACTATGGCTGCAACAAATTCTAAAAGAATTACCACTCCAGCATTACCACTCCCTGTCAGGTCTGCTTTACCTGTGATTGGCAGTGAGCAGATCCATAGCTGCTATTCAGTCCAAAAGCAGCTTTGGAATCTGCCCACTGCCACCCGCTGTCAATCACAGGCAAGGCGGACCTGATGTAGAAATAGTCTCAGAGTTCCCTATCAGGCTTCCCCGCTTGACAACTCAAATTCACAATGCTGCACCTGTTGGGCGTGGGAAGCCTGATAAGAACTCTGAGTGTAGTCCTCTATCAGGCCCACCCTGCCTGTGATTGACTGCAGACAGCAGTGGGTAGATTCCAGAGCCTTCATTGGACTAAATAGCAGCTTTGTATCTACCCACTGCCTGCTTTGTCAATCAAAAGTAAAGCAGACCTAATGGGGAACTAGTCTCTCGGTTCCAGTTCAGGCTAAGCCCAGCTCTAGTTGAAACTCCTTGGCCATGCCTTGTCAGTGTGACGGATGCAGTGGTCAGGAAGGGAGGGAGTACACTGAGGAAGGAGGTTTCAGTATGGACACTTCCCCTCAGTGCTGACATGGACAGATTCACGCATTTGGCTCTGGCAGCACATGAGTCAGGCACAAGCACCAACACTTTTGCTGCTGCGCCCAGATAGAATTCGAAAGCGTGTTTACAACTCCCTTTATTAAGTGCATTTTCAGTGCTTTTTCCATGCGCTGCCATTGACAATAAAGTAATCTTATTATTTTAAAAACACAGTACATTGCCATCTAACACATTGCATTGATGTGAAGAGCTTTAAAAATGATATTGGTAACAAGTTTTTACTTCCACGATGGTATCAATGCACTATTAGGGTTGCCTGAAGTCATGGTGTCTTCTTTCACTTCCCTTACCATGCCAAACAAGGAAACTATCATGTGCAAAATCTGTGTGTTAAATGTATGCATGCTTGCTAATATTTAAAGTGAGTTTCTTCATTTTATTCCCTAAATTATGAACAGATGATGCATCAAACCCTGTGTCCTATTTTCAAGTTGAAATACTAACAATTCCAGTGAGTGAAGTGGATTTGTGCTTTCTTGTATTTGGTAAGTGCGTGTTTCACATTGTCTTTGCTTTCTGTATTGTCTTACTGAGTAAAGCTAGCCATACACTGGGTATATTTCGACCAGTTCCTCGTGAACTGGACAAAATTGGCTCCATGGGTTGTCATCTCACCCCTCGCCTGACAGCCTTTGATTGAAAAATCAAAGGAGCTGGGTGAAAAATGTATGCCTGCATTCAGTCATCCAGTTTTCCAGTGTGCCAGGGGTTAATACAGTTAGGTCACTTTCACACAGTCTGGATCGCTCAGCTGATCCCCTTTGAGCAGGCGGATGACCGGACCTCTCCGCTGTGCAGAGCAGACACGGACAGGGTTGCCACCTATCCAGGATTCACCTGGACAGTCCAAATTTTGAATCATGTGTCCAGGTTTCAGGCAGACTGAAACCCGGGCACATTATTCAGACCGGGCTGTGTCTCCCCAAGTAACCAAGATAGTCACACACTAATCTGTTGCCATCCGGGAGCAACCCTAGACACGGACCCAGTCCCACTCTCCTCTATGGGTTAATCGGATTGAAACAGACCACCTGTCCATTTCCATTTGATCCTATAGAATTCGATTTGCGAGACAGATGGAAAATAGGACCACCATCTGTCTGGATCTTGTGGACAGGATTTTATAGAAAGGCAGCGGATGTCAGCAGACATGTCACCGCTGACATCCATTGCTCCATAGAGGAGATTGCAAGGTCCGATCAGGTCTGCCTGAAAAATTGACAGGTGGACCTGATCGGACAGCCCCTGTGAAAGGTCCCTAAAGTAGCTGTTGCAGGCTTTCATCAAGAGAGCCCGATTATGCCATGCCAGCTGTAGTAAGGTTTCTGAATGGAGCAACTGGTCGGAAAGGGCGGGCATAGTCGGGCACACTTGATGAGAGCCTGTGATAGCCATCAAATGTGTGGATAGGAGAATCAAGGCATTTTGTTTTCCTTCAAGCCTCTGGTTGAACAAAAAAAATGCACAATGTATGGGCTGCCTAAGGCTTTAAGTTCTTCTGTGGGGTAATCTGTTTCACTTTCTCTCAGGTTTATGACAGATTTGTTGTCTCCACATTCCGCCTTACAAAATCAAACTCTTGGAGGTTCTCCCCTGTCAGAGATGCTTTGAATTTTTTTTGTTGGGGTCTGTCTTTTGTTACACGGTGTTCAATGTGCCTACAGCTTACCTTGGCAACAAGCAATTCTATGCATTAATGTAAAAACTTTCTGTGCTGCACATGTCCCCCCTTCACCCCCTTATACTTATCTGAACCCAAGCCAGCAATGTGCATGAGAGCAGCTGCTCTCCCAGCTCTGCCCCTCCTCATTGCACAGATTAATATCAGCTGGAGCCATTGGCCACCACCTGCGGCATGATGGGGGTGGGGTTTCCAGATGGCCACGCCCCATGGCTATATAAGTAACGGCACACAACAGTGGGAGCTAGCATCGGGAGAAGACTTCAGAGGAAAAAGAGCAGAAGGCAGCAGAAAGTCCCACAGAGGAACCTGTTTGATTTTGTATTCGAAGGCAGCAGAAGAACCAGAGGAAGAAAAAAGCAGAAGAAGACAACGGAGGGAGAAGACATCAGCGGAGGAGGGAGAAGAACCGGAGAGGGGAGAAGACACGTTGGAGCTGCCTTTATAAAGGACTATGTCAAAAACCTGTGTGCTGTTTTTGTTTATTTTTGATATCTTTTGGGTGAATGGGTAGGGGTACAACGTACCCCTTACTCATTTACATAGGGTGGGAGGCCGGGATCTGGGGGCCCCCTTGTTAAAGGGGGCTTCCAGATTCTGATAAACCGCCCACCCGCAGACCTCCACAACCGCCGCCCAGTGTTGTGTGGAGGAGGCCCTTGTCCTCATCAACATGGGGGGTGCTACCCATCCCCTGGCACGAGCGGGCCGTTTCTTCAGTACTCATGCGCCGATGACGTCGGCAGCAGCGTATATAGTAAATATCTCCTAAACTGTGCAAGTTTAGGAGATATTTACAGTACCTACAGGTAAGCCTTATTATAGGCTTACCTGTAGGTACAAGTGGTGTAACAGAGTTTCAACCACTTCAAGACAGCAAGATGAGTTTGCAGTCCAAATCTGCAGAGCAGCCTAGTGTGAAAATCATGGCTTTTGAAACACATTCAGTGGTATGAATGATCACAGCTACCTTAGGACAGGAAGTGAGTTATTTGCAGGATAACCAGGAATAAAGATCTGAAAAAAACAAAAACAAATACAGCTATCTGAGGACTGGCAAGCTGCAATATAGTAAAGTTTTGTTTTTGGGTTTAGATATGCTTTAAATGGCACATACCAAAGAACACTGTGAACAGACAGGTATGTATATATTGCATGTCTCTTCTGCAATAAAAGCCTGCCTGCTCACAGTTTTTAAAAGTAGGACTTTAGTTCCACTTTAAAGCGGAGGTCCGCCCACCGCTGCAAAAATTTAAAGCCAGTAGCTGCACATACTGCAGCTGCTGACTTTTAATAATTGGACACTTACCTGTCCTGGAGTCCAGCGATGTCGGCACCGGAACTGATGTTTCCATCAGCTGTCGGGTGCATGCTTCCTCCATTGTAAGAGAACCCAGCAGTGTAGCCTTTCAGCTTCACGTCGGGAAACCTACTGCACATGCGCGAGGCTCCGCTCCTCTCTCCTACTGGCCTGGAGACGGGGAGGAGGAGGGAGCCCCATCCGTGATGTCAATACCTGCGGCTGAGGCTTCCGGAAGTTGGGAAAGCATACCTGTGAAAGACAGGTATCCTGCCCCCTCCTCCCCGAAAGGTGCCAATTGAGGCACCGGAGGGGGGCGAGGAGTACAATGAGCGGGTGGAACGCCGCTTTAAAGCAAGCTGTAGTAACAATTTCACTTGAAGCTGGGGGGAGGGGGAATATGTGACACCACCCCATACTGCCTTGATGCAGTGCTCTATGTCAGATCAGCCATTGCCCTAAGCAAGGTTTGACTCTGTGACAGTTGCAAGTCTTGGACTTATAATAAAACCAAACAATAATTGCGCTATTACAAAAAATAATGAAAAAAGTAGCTGCTGGCATGTAACACAGTGGTAAACAATGTACGAGAAAAGTGAGATAAAAAACATGCAGCGCTCAAAGGTGCATATAAATTAATAATTTATATCTATGGGGGAGTGTTAAAGAGAAAAACTATACCCATGAAGTAAAAATCAAATGTGTAACCATATTATAAAAAAAGTCCATAGGTGTACAGTGAATTATCTGTTAGTCCCAAACACACATGAGGGTTCATGGACGTAAATGGTGTCGTGCGTCCACGTAAAGTGGGAACCGAGGAGGACTCTGTATGGGGAGACACTCTGCACATGGGTCTTCTAATTACACAATGGACACTGTAATCGGTAGAAATGGATATCCTTACCGGAAAAGGTGGACACAGTCACCGTATAGTGGAGTGTCATACAGGCTTGAGGGATACACCGATCCCAAAGTTATCCAGCTGGAGGAGTCCTGACGGGGAGTCGCATCCAGGATCCGAGTCGCCGGACGGTGGTATGAGGGTTCCCGGTCTCTCAGGGTCTCTCTTTCAGATGGAAGAGGTTTGGAGATAGAAATGGTTGGGGCTCAACAAGGTCCCATTCATGAGGGGAGATAAGAAAAAAACCTCCACATAGGGCATGAATCAGTTAAAAAGAGAAGCTTTATTTGAAAGCTGGAAAAAATGTGCTGAACAGTGCACTTCATTAAGTAAAATGTGATCACAAGAGGTAAAATAAAATCGCGTGGTAACAGGTCATTTAATGGCGTGAGCAACCCGACATGTTTCCGAGCATCGTCCTTCTACTGGGGCCCCAATAGAGTCTACTATTAACCACTTAAGGACCGGAAGGCTTTTTCCCCCTTAATGACCAGGCCATTTTTTGAGATATGGCACTGTGTCGCTCTAACTGACAATTGCACTGTACCCAAACAAAATTTATGTCCTTTTTTTCCCATAAATAGAGCTTTCTTTTGGTGGTATTTGATCACCTCTGCGGTTTTTATTTTTTACGCTTAACAAAAAAAGATTGACAATTTTGAAAAAAAACAAAAACAATATTTTTTACTTTTTGCTGTAATAAATATCGAAAAAATAAAATAAAAGTCTTAATCAGTTTAGGCCAATATGCATTCTTCTACATATATTTGTTAAAAAATCGCAATAAGCTAATAATGGCGGCGATCAGTGATTTTTAGTGGGACTGCGACACTGTGGCACACAGTATTTATTGGGACCATTGAAATTTTTACAGCGATCAGAGCTAAAAATAGCCACTAAATGCTGTATAAATGTCACTGGCAGGGAAGGGGTTAACACTAGGGGGCGATCAAGAAGTTAAGTGTTCCCTAGGGAGGTGTTTCTAACAGTGGGGGGATGGGACTGATTGGAGGAGGGGTGAGATCACTGTTCCTGATCACTAGAAACAGCAGATGTCTCTCTACTCCCCTGTTTTCTTGTTGCTGTTCTGCTGGTTCTGTTCCGGCCTGTTCATTTGGTTAGACCAATGGGAATCTGTCTGTTTACACTGACAGATCCCCATTCTGGCTCTCTGTGGAGCAATCCTGGGTGGACGGCGGACATTGTGGCCGCCGGCCAAGCGCATCGGCTCCAACTACGGTAACAGCAGCAGTTGGGTCTAACCAAATGAACAGGCCGGGAACAGAACCAGCAGAACAGCAACAAGAAAACCCCCAAGGGCTTCCTAGGCTCTGGACCGCCATCCTTTTTTATAACACACAGGACCAGGGGTTCGGACCCAGGAAAGACCAGCCAAGAAAAACCCGGATAACACAACCAACTTCTAACTTCCGGGCTGGGGCAGCGTTAGCCACTACCTGCTTACAGACTTCTCCTCTGTTCCTGTAGCGTACAAAGATATACATGTCACATATCCCAGGACGCATCAGTTTCAACACAGCAGATGGAGAAAGGCAGACTTAATGGCGTGTCATTAGTAGGGTGGCTGCCTGAAGCCAGAAGACACAGCCACCTCCTGATGGTGTCAGAAAGGAAGATGGCAGGGTGAGACCCAGCATACGGCAACAGATTGGTGGATGACAGCAGGACAACGCTGCATTCATTGAGTGTGTGAGTATGTTTTTTGAGGACAACTCAGCAGACAAACTAAGAGGGGAAAGAATAAAAATGTACAGGGATGACCCATTGGACAAGGAAAGAAGGGGAAAATGTATACTTGGTATTGAAGTGCAGTAAAAGTGCGGTAAACTATAGAATCCACCTCTGAATAGCATAAACAAAGAAAGATTGACTGATTGGCTGTTCGAATGTATCATATTTTATGCATTGATTTCTAATAAAATATCTTTTGATTGTATTGTAGATTCTTTTTTTCATATTATTTAAATTAACAAAGGTTTTCAATTCTCTACAGTATGCAAATGTTTTTTTGTTTTTTTTTTATTATTATGTATAAACAATAATAGTGATCTTTGATCACAGTTATTGGCCTCTAATTTAGTACAGATTGTTCCTATATTTCGTGTATTATTGTAAACTTCTGTCTTTACACTTACAGGGCGTTGATTTGGGGAATTTCTTAGGCTGAGCCATGGATGAGATTTTCAAGTCAGAGGTTATTCTTGTAGTGATGGAAAAAGAAGAAGGAGTTTCCTTTGGAGAATTTTCTGGACTCTTCCACCAGGTCCATGGATACCAGCTTAAGCTAAAAAACTATGGGTACAAATCATTAAAAGACGTGCTGGATGACATGAAAAATGAAGTTGAGATACTGAATGTTAATGGACAGCAACTGATAAAATATCGACCACCTTGTCCACTTAATGTGATAGCTCCGAGCATGGATATTTCATCCCAGAAAAATGAACCTTTCGTGACAGAGCCTTGCAGTGCATCATCAAATAAAGGCTGGTCTCAGTCAGGTAAGACTTTATAAGCATTACATAAAGAATTTCCAGAAATCTCACTGGTCCCAAGCTCCTGATTCTATCCTCATATGTGGGGGGTGTTGGTCATTGGAGCCTGTTCCTGATCCATGCATACGCTGTACAAAAAAAATGGAGGCAGCACATCACTGACCACTTCCTTCAAAGATCTTTATTCAGTCAAACAGTACATATCGAGAATTCCTGGAGACTTGCCTCTCTAATTCCTTTTACCCATCCTGGCTTAGTTGTAGAGATGACAGTGATCAGGGGCAAAGTGCTAAAATGCATTGACCAATTGGCCACATCAACTTATTTAAAGAGACATACCAACACAGTAAAAAAACATTAGGTAACTATACAGTGCCTTGAAAAAGTATTCATACCCCTTGAAATTTTCCACATTTTGTCATGTTACAACCAAAAACTTAAATGTATTTTATTGGGATTTTATGTGACAGACCAACACAAAGTGACACATCATTGTGAAGTGGAAGGAAAATGATAAATGGTTTTTAAATTGTTCTACAAATAAATATCTGAAAAGTGTGGCGTGCATTTGTATTCAGCCCCCTTTACTCTGATACCCCTAACTAAAATCTAGTGGAACCAATAGCCTTCAGAAGTCACATCATTAGTAAATTATTTCATCTCAGTTTTTAATACAGCTGTTCTGTAAAGCCCTCAGAGGTTTGTTAGAGAACCTTAGTGAACAAAGAGCATCGTGAAGGCCAAGGAATACATCAGACAGGTCAGGGATAAAGTTGTGGAGAAGTTTAAAGCAGGGTTAGGTTATAAAAACATATCCTAAGCTTGGATCATCTCTCAGAGCACTGTTCAATCCATCATTTGAAAATGTAAAGAGTATGGCACAACTGCAAACCTACCAAGACTTGGTCGCCCACCTAAACTGACTGGCCAGGCAAGGAGAGCATTAATCAGAGAAGCAGCCAAGAGGCCCATGGTAACTCTGGAGGAGCTGCAGAGACCCACAGCTCAGGTGGGAGAATCTGTCCACAGGGCAACTATTAGTCGTGCACTCCACAAATCTGACCTTTATGGAAGAATGGCAAGAAGAAAGCCATTGTTGAAAGAAAGCCATAAGAAGTCCTGTTTGCAGTTTGCAAGAAGCCCTGTGGGGGACATAGCAAACATATAGAAGAAGGTGCTCTGGTCAGATGAGACCAAAACAAACTTTTTGGCCTAAAAGCAAAACGCTATGTATGGCAGAAATCTTACACTGCACATCACCCTGGACACACCATCTCGACTGTGAAACATGATGGTGACAGCATCATGTCGTGGCTATGCTTTTTTTCAGCAGGGACAGGGAAGCTGGTCAGAGTTGATGGGAAGATGGATGGAGCCAAATACAGGGCAATCTTAGAAGAAAACCTGTTAAAGTCTGCAAAAGACTTGAGACTGGGGTGGAGATTCACCTTCCAGCAGGACAACGACCCTAAACATACAGCCAGAGCTACAATGGAATGGTTTAGATCAAAGCATATTCATGTGTTAGAATGGTCGAGTCAAAGTCCTGACCTAAATCCAATTGAGAATCTGTGGCAAGACTTAAAAATTGCTGTTCACAGACACTCTCCATCCAATCTGACAGAGCTATTTTGCAAAGAAGAATGGGCCATAATGTCACTTTCTAGATGTGCAAGCCTCATAGAGACATCCCCAAAAAGACTAGCAGCTGTAATTGCAGCAAAAGGTGGTTTTACAAAGTACAGTAATACCTTGAATTGCGAGCATAATTTGTTCCGGAAACATGCTTGTGATCCAAAGTACTCGTATATCAAAGCGACTTTCCCCATAGAAATAATGGAAACTCAGATGATTCATTCCACAACCATTTATTCATAAGTCCTTCAGTTTATAGTCCATAAAAAAGATTATTGCAAAATGTGATAGGCATAGGCGTGCACAGGGGGTGTGCCAGGTGTGCCTGGGCACACTCTATTTACTATGTGCAGTACAGATTCTGCCTATAGCCTGGCCTCTCCCCCTTGTTGGCCCCCACCTCGCAGTGCTGCTGTTTTCCCTCCTCTTCTCTCCCCCTGGCTGCAGGGATAATTCAGGATGGAGAGTGAGGGAAGGGACTAGTAAATATGTAATTTACCAGTCCCTTCCTTTTCTAAATGAACACAGTGAACACACTCACTCACTGTGTCAATTCATAACTGAAGCATAATAAACTGTTTACTATGCTCCAGTTTGTAAATGAACAGGAAGCCATGCAGTACAGAGCACTTCCCATTTATTTACTGCCCTGTGCAGCTGAGGCTGCAGAGAAAGTCATGTGTGTTTGAGCTTTGGGGTGCACACCCTAATGCAATAGGCTGCGTACACCTATTGTGATAGGTTTATGACAATAAAATGTCCATCCACAAATGGCAGCCTCCACAAGGGGATTAGAAGCAAAATCCATCAGGAGCTACAGAGTATATAAGAGAAGAGAGGTGCCTCTAAGTGTAGCAATATGGTTACATTTAATGAAGGTACAACATTTAGCAACTCACATGGTTGATGATTAAAAGAGGCACATCTAAGTATGCAGCCATCCAGGGTAAAGCTGTCCACATAGACCATCCTCCACACCGCCGGCTCTCACCGCTGTCTGTAATCGTGATCAGGAAGGCTACCCTGCAGTACAGTGAACTGAAAGCGTGGCTTGAAGCACTCACGAAGCGCAGTCTGAAAGGGATGACGTTGATGGTGGTGCAGAGGACGGTCTATGTGGACAGCTTTAGCCCGGATGCCTTTATAATTAGATGTGCCTGTTTTAATCATCAACCATGTGAGTTGCTAAATGTTGTACCTTCATTAAATGTAACCATATTGTCTACACTTAGAGGCGCCTCTCTTCTCTTTTATGCTCAGTTGTGACCATACGCTACTTGTATATCAAGACACCGCTTGTATATCAAGTCAAAATTTATGTAAAAATTTTGCTTGTCTTGCAAAACGCTCTCATACCAAGTTACTCTCAAACCGAGGTTTTACTGTATTGATTTAGGGGGGCTGAATATAAATGCACGTCACACTTTTCAGATTATTATTTGTTTTGTTTTCGTTTTCCTTCCACTTCACAATTATGTGCCACTTTGTGTTGGTCTATCACTTAAAATCCCAATAAAATACATTTACGTTTTTGGTTGTAACATGACAAAATGTGGAAAATTTCAAGGGGTATGAATACTTTTTTCAAGGCACTGTAAGCCACTATGGCTATCACTACCATTGATTGTCTCATCCCCTCTGTGTACATATACAGTACATGAAATCTAGTTTACCATATTTTACATTATTAAAATCTTCCTCCCATGTTAAAAAGGTACAGAAAAACTACTGTATAATTTAAAATCTTTCCATGGGAACCAAAAATCCTATTAAATAAACATAAAAGGACTCGATACATAAATGTGTAGCACATAAATAATGAGAAGAAGATAATATGAAAATGAAATATCTTTTACGAAGGAACAGAAGAAAAAAAAGGGAAAATGGTAAACACACAAAAAGAAGAAGTAAAAATGAGCTAGAGGGGTGGGTCTCCAGGCAGAATTTCTCCACATGCACTGTTTGGCTAAATAAAGATCTGTGAAGGAAGTGACCTCACCAGTGTGCAGCCTCTGTCTTTTGTACAGCATTGCATTGAGAATCACAGTGAGCTAGAGTTTTTTCTTGGAACAGTTATTAGGGCTCATTTAAAATATACAGTAAATGCAAAAAGAAACCCAATGCATCCGATTTTGCTATTGAATCAGCCATGTCAAAGAGATTGGTTGTCATGGCCTACTGCACATACCTAATATACATAGAGCCACAATAGCCGACAACTAATTACCAACAGGGTCGACATACTCAATGACAGAGAAATACTCACTTGTCACTCAGTGGCTGGCCGATTAAGTATGACCTCATTCAGTCACTGGCAAGTGAAATCTGGTGTCACCTGTGCCCGGATCCCCAGAATCCCATGTTCCCTACCCACCTAGACTGAACAGTGTGCGTTATCAATAAAAGGGCTGATTCCTATCAACTAGATAGAAAGGTTAGACTTGGCACTGCAATATTGGACCTCCAGCCAAATCATTTTGTAACTACCGTATATACTACTATATATACTTTTTTTGTGCTGAAAGTGCCCCCCTCGACTTATACTCGAGTCAAGCACTTTTCTGCAGCAAAAAATTTCATTTTCCGAACCGACTTTGGGGCCCCGTATCTCAGGGCCACTTAGTGCTAGAAACCCCAAAAATTGGTATGCAAACCCAGTGGACCTAGTACCATAACATATCCAAAGCTGAAGTTCCTAGCACTAAGTGGCCCCAAGATACGGGGCCCCAAAATCGGTTCGGAAAATGTCATTCTCTGCTGCAAAAAAGTGCTTGACATTTTCTGAACCGAATTTGAGGCCCCATATCTCAGGGCCACTTGGTGCTAGGAACCCCAAATTTGGTGTGCAAACCCAGTGGACCTTTTACCATAACATATCCAAAGCTTGGGTTCTTAGCCCCAAGTGGCCCTGAGATACGGGGCCCCAAAACTGGTTCGGAAAATGTCATTCTCTGCTGCAGAAAAGTGCTTGACATTTTCTGAACTGATTTTTGGGGCCCTGTATCTCGTGGCCACTTGGTGCTAGAAACCCCAGCTTTGGCAATTTTATGGTGCTAGTTCCACTGGGTTTGCACACCAAACTTGGGGTTCTTAGCACTAAGTGGCCCCGAGATGCGGGGCCCCAAATTCGGTCAACTGTGTCTATCTGCAGCAATGTCATTTCGGGACCCTTTGGGTTCAGACACCCCAAATTTTGGCTGCAGCTAGGGGGCATCTAGCAACCCTTAACTACCGAGTTTGAAGTTCAGGGGCCCTATGGCTGCAAATGGGCACAGTGAGGCATGCAAATGGGCACAATGATGCTGCAAATGGGCATTATTGACCCTCTTTTCCACTTACAGTAGCTGTGCATTTCTCACCCTCGTCTTATACTCGGGTCAATATGTTTTTCCCATTTTTTTGTGGTAAATTAGGGCCTCGACTTATACTCGGAACGACTTATACTCGAGTATATGCGGTAAGTGGAAGAGGGTTAGGAGTCGGGTTTTTATTATTGCCCGTGTCCTTGTTGAGGTGATTTTCTGTCTCCTTGTTCTGGAGACATTGTTGAAACTGAGGTACAGTAAGTGTTTGTGTATGCAGTGTGTATGTATTTTGTATGCAGGTTTATGCCATGTGTATGTATGTTAAAGGTATGTATGTGTATACAGTCTATGTGTATGATGGTATTTATGTTGTATGCAGTGTGAATGTATGTTACACTGTATACACATACATATATACATTCATGTAGGGTTTATGTATGTTGTATGCATGTACATGCAGTGTGAATTTATATTGCATGTATGTGTATGCAATAGTATGTATGTATGTGTATATAGTGTGTGTGTGTATGCAGGCTGTGTATGCTGCAAGTATGTGTATGCAGTGCATATGTATTTGCGTGTGTATTTACGCAGGGTGTATGATGTATGTACGTTACATACACTTGCCACTTGCACTCTGTATTACCCACTTCTGTTCCCCATTCTCTGTACATAACAAACCTGACCCCTGCACTATGTATGTTACCCTCCCCAGACCCCTGCACTATGTACAGTATCTCACAAAAGTGAGTACACCCCTCACATTTTTGTAAATATTTTATTATATATTTTCATGTAATGACACTGAAGAAATGACACTTTGTTACAATGTAAAGTAGTGAGTGTACAGCTTGTATAACAGTATAAATTAGCCGTCCCCTCAAAATAACTTACCACACAGCCAATAATGTCTAAACCACTGGCAACAAAAGTGAGTACACCCCTAAGTAAAAATGTCCAAATTGGGCCCAATTAGCCCTTTTCCCTCCCTGGTTTTATGTGACTTGTTAGTGTTATTAGCAGGTGTGTTGAATTTGGTGTTATTGCTCTCACTCTCTCATAATGGTCACTGGAAGTTCAACATGACACCTCATGGCAAAGAACTCTCTGAGGATCTGAAAAAAAAAATTGTTGCTCTACATAAAGATGGCCTAAGCTATAAGAAGATTTCTAAGACCTGGAAACTGAGCTACAGCACAGTGGCCAAGACCATACAGAGGTTTAACAGGACAGGTTCCACTCAGAACAAGCCTCGCCATGGTCAAATAAATAAGTTGAGTGCACATGCTTAGCATCATATCCAGAGGTTGTCTTTGGGAAATAGATATATGAATGCTGCCAGCATTGCGCGCCGCACACTGCATCAAATTGATCTGCATGGCTGTCATCCAAGAAGGAAGCCTCTTCTAAAGATGATGCACAACAAAGCCCGCAAACAATTTACTGAAGACAAGAAGACTTAGGACAAGGATTACTGGAACCATGTCCTGTGGTCTGAGACCAAGATAAATTTATTTGGTTCAGATGATGTCAAGCATGTGCGGCGGCAACCAGGTGAGGAGTACAAAGACAAGTGTGTCTTGCCTACAGTCAAGCATGGTGTGGGAGTGTCATGGTCTGGGGCTGCATGAGTGCTGCCAGCACTGGGGAGCTACAGTTCATTGAGGGAACCATGAATGCCAACATGTACTGTGACATACTGAAGCAGAGCATGATCCCCTCCCTTCAGAGACTGGGCCGCAGGGCAGTATTCCAACATGATAACGACCCCAAACACACCTCCAAGACTATTGCCTTGCTAAAGAAGCTAAGGGTAAAGATGATGGACTGGCCAAACATGTCTCCAGACCTAAACCTATTGAGCATCTGTGGGGCATCCTCAAACGGAAGATGGAGAAGCACAAGGTCTCTAACATCCACCAGCTCTGTGATGTCGTCATGGAGAAATGGAAGAGGACTCCAATGGCAACCTGTGAAGCTCTGGTGAACTCCATGCCCAAGAGGGTTAAGGCAGTGCTGGAAAATAATGGTGGTCACACAAAATATTCACACTTTGGGCCCAATTTGGAAATGTACTCACTTTTGTTGCCAGCGGTTTAGACATTAAAGCGGTTGTATAGTCAATTTGTTAACTTTTACCTACAGGTAAGCCTATAATTTTTTTTACCTACAGGTAAGCCTTATATCTCCTAAACCTGCATGGTTTAGGAGATATTCCCCTTGCAATGAGCCACTGACTGCAGCGGCGCATGCATGCAGGGGATTCTCGGCTGAAGGCCTGGCAGATGCCGGACCTTGCCGGAAAGAAATCGCATGCGCGGGAGTGACGACATCACGGCTCCAGCCACTCACAGCGCTGAAACCACGATACCCGGAAGACACGCCGAGGCAACATGTCAGCTACCTCGGCGTGGACCAGGTAAGATACCGACGCCTCGTTCTAAAGTAAGTATTTCATAATGAGCTAGTATGCGGTGCATACTAGCTCATTATGCCTTTTGCCTTACAGGGGTATAAAAAAAAGTGTCAGCGGGTATACAACCACTTTAAGGCTGTGTGTTGAGTTATTTTGAGGGGACAGCAAATTTACACTGTTATACAAGCTGTACACTCACTACTTTACAATGTAGCAAAGTGTAATTTCTTCAGTGTTGTCACATGAAAAGATATAATAAAATGTTTACAAAAATGTGAGGGGTGTACTTAATTTTGTGAGATACTGTATATTACATATGTCTAACTGGTACACTCTGTATGTAGACTCATATTTTAAGCTGCTCCCACTGCTAAGACAGTTTTGCCACACACACCATTGTACCAGTGCACTATGGGTGCCAGTGTTAACCCTGTCCTTACTCCACTCCCATTCCCAGGAATTCTGATTTTCTAAAGTTCCTTGGCATGGCAACCATCTGTAGCTGATCAGTCAAAAATACACCTAAATTTCAGTGGACTCAGGCCACATCACAAGATCTAAACCAGGGGTGTCCCATCTTTTGACCTTTCTGGGCCACATTGGATGAAGAGGAATTTTCTTTGGCCCAACATAAAATAAACTAACAATAAGGATAGCTGATGAGCAATAAAAAGTCTGACAGATCACTGATATAGGTAATGTACCTATCTGAGTAATAAAACTCAATAATTCAAATATCGAATGAAACTAGTGCGATATTTGACAGTTTTTGATAAACTAACGTATCCATATCTGGTTCCATATTTGGTTCTAGTATGAATTATCAAGGCGCTCATCAAATATTTTGGTTCTAATTTTGCCCTTTGTGTGTTTCATTCTTCATAATAGTTGCTGCCGAAAACTGATAACATGAATAAGGTGCGATTGTGAAGAGTGGGATATTTTTCTTTGGGAAGATTAAACTTATAAAAGTCCAGTAAAGGGACACTGTCAAATTTTTCTTCTGCTGCATGTGTTCACTAAGTGTAAATGTATTTTTACAAAACAATTCCCCCAAAAAATCAAAAACAATAAATTTAGGGTTTTGTGTTGGGCCGCATTCATAGCCATCTTGGGCTGCAGGCAACCCTTGGGCGACAGGTTGGACACCTCTGATCTAAACCAGTCTGTACATTTAATGCTGCTCTATCAACTTCTGTATGCCTCCCTCAGACCATACATTTATTTGCTGTCATTTGTTTCTGTTATTCTTTGTTCTATTTTGTTTTACTGCTTTCTCCTTTTTTTTTTTGTACACTTGAGTTTGTTTACTTCTTCGGAGTCTGGGTTAATCCCTAGCTTTTTTTTCTCTTTATTGTCTCCATGCTCTGATCCCTTATGTATTATTGTCTACTGCCGTTACAATTTGTTCTAATACTTCCTGCTTCTTCTTAGTTGTTGTTCCTGTTGCTTAGCAATGCCAAGGGCACCAGTGTATGATGCCATCCCTGGCAGCGAGGGTTGCTATGGTAATGCCCCATCCTGAATTTATCATTGGCTGGCTGATACTTGTAGCTCCCTTGTGGGGTAAATGTTTTTATGGTTATTCGTTCTGCTGTAAAGTATATGTTCACTGCTGGCCGACTGATACATGCTAATATATGTGTATTGTTTTTTATGTCTGCACTATGGGCGGCACACTGGCTTTTTAGGTTGGCGAGTTTTGGTTTGGGGATGGTTCTCTACTGGCCATTTGAGAAAAGTGGGTTCTGATTTACCAAAATGCTGCTGATCATACCATCCTCCTTGTTCTTCTATGCAAATCCATGGGAGTTCTTTGAGTGCCATATACAGTGGGGACAGAAAGTATTCAGACCCCCTTAAATTTTTCACTCTGTTATATTGCAGCCATTTGATAAAATCATTTAAGTTCATTTTTTTCCTCATTAATGTATACACAGCACCCCACATTGACAGAAAAACACAGAATTGTTGACATTTTTGCAGATTTATTAAAGAAGAAAAACTGAAATATCACATGGTCCTAAGGATTCAGACCCTTTGCTGTGACACTCATATATTTTAACTCAGGTGCTGTCCATTTCTTCTGATCATCCTTGAGATGGTTCTACACCTTCATTTGAGTCCAGCTGTGTTTGATTATACTGATTGGACTTGATTAGGAAAGCCACACACCTGTCTATATAAGATCTTACAGCTTACAGTGCATGTCAGAGCAAATGAGACTCACGAGGTCAAAGGAACTGCCTGAAGAGCTCAGAGACAGAATTGTGGCAAGGCACCGATCTGGCCAAGGTTACAAAAAAATTTCTGCTGCACTTAAGGTTCCTAAGAGCACAGTGACCTCCATAATCCTTAAATGGAAGACGTTTGGGAAGACCAGAACCCTTCCTAGAACTGGCCGTCCGGCCAAACTGAGCTTTGGTGAGAGAGGTAAAGAAGAACCCAAAGATCACTGTGGCTGAGCTCCAGAGACGCAGTTGGGAGATGGGAGAAAGTTGTAGAAAGTCAACCATCACTGCATCCCTCCACCAGTCGGGGCTTTATGGCAGAGTGGCCTGAGGGAAGCCTCTCCTCAGAGCAAGACACATGAAAGCCCGCATGGAGTTTGCTAAGAAAACACCTGAAGGACTCAAAGATGGTGAGAAATAAGATTCTCTGGTCTGATGAGACCAAGATGGAACTTTTTGGCCTCAATTCTAAGCGGTGTGTGTGAAGAAAACCAGGCACTGCTCATCACCTGTCCAATACAGTCCCAACAGTGAAGCATGGTGGTGGCAGCATCATGCTGTGGGGGTGTTTTTCAGCTGCAGGGACAGGACTACTGGTTGCAATCGAGGGAAAGATGAATGCTGCCAAGTACAGGGATATACTGGATGAAAACCTTCTCCAGAGTGCTCAGGACCTCAGACTTGTCCGAAGGTATACCTTCCAACAAGACAATGACCCTAAGCACACAGCTAAAATAATGAAGGAATGGCTTCACAACAACTCCGTGACTGTTCTTGAATGGCCAAGCCAGAGCCCTGACTTAAACCCAATTTAGCAACTCTGGAGAGACCTAAAAATGGCTATCCACCAACGTTTACCATCCAACCTGACAGAACTGGAGAGGATCTGCAAGGAGAAATGGCAGAGGATCCCCAAATCCAGATGTGAAAAACTTGTTGCACCTTTCCCAAAAAGACTCATGGCTGTATTAGATCAAAAGGGTGCTTCTACTAAATACTGAGCAAAGGGTCTGAATACTTAGGATCATGTGATATTTCAGTTTTTCTTTTTTAATAAATCTGCAAATATGTCAACAAATCTGTGTTTTTCTGTCAATATGGGGTGCTGTGTGTACATTAATGAGGAAAAAAATTCACTTAAATGATTTTAGCAAATGGCTGCAATATAACAAAGAGTGAAAAATTTAAGGGGGTCTAAATACTTTCCGTCCCCACTGTATATATGAATTGTAAGATAACATTTATTATTACAATGTAAAATCCACAACTTTGTTTTTGTTCAGTTTTGGATATAGTGGTAAAGGTGGGTTAGAACCACTTTTTTTTTTTTTGCTGATTCGTTCTTTCTATATTCCCTGATGACCATTGTCACTAGGAATAAAAGTAACGCAAAATCCAAAAGTTTGCATTGTTACCAGAAAAGGAATAGAGAAGAAACCTTCCAATACCTATTTAAGTAACTATCTGAAAATGGATTTCCCTTTCTTTGGACTGTGCTATTCTTTTTCTTTTTTTGCTTATTTCCTGTTGTATCTACAGGGCATTAAAAAAAAGGGTATTTTCCCCAGGTGACAAAAACAGGGGTCTTAACCATTCCCTACTTTAACCAAGATAAAAACCAACATATTTTAGGTTTATTTCGTGAACAAGCTATCCAAGTAGTTTATTGAGAAAATGTAAAAAAATGGTATTTGTAATAACATTTGTCTGTAGATATTCAACTGATTAGCAGAGCTAACCATACACAAATACTCCACACAGGGGATAATCTACTTGATGAGTTTCCGAAAGAGCAACCATCATGCAAACCAAAACAACCAGGAATAAGATGTCACAAGTTGCCTCCTGCAAAACAAAGCACTCTACAATCTGAGGACTATTCGACCAGTGAAGCTTCCTGTACCAAACACACATGCCATACAAGAAAGCAAATGCCGTCAAATGAAATTGTTAAAATAATTTCCCAAAAAATAAGAAGTCACAATACAGGACTGAGAGCTGCAAAACTGAGACAGTACATCCTAGAACAACAAAAGATTGATTTGGAACTTTATAGCCAAAATCTGGGATATACAGACATGCTGAGCATGTTGATAGAGATACCAGTCATAAAATTTCGAAATACCTCAGGAAATAACATTATAATTGAATCAAATCTATTTGAGGATCAGGATCTGCCTTCAGCAAAAGTAAAACTTTGTAATGCTGGTCCTTCCTCCACTTCAAGCTTAACATCATCAGCTAAACATTCAGCACAACCTGATGTTTCCAGCAAAAAGAAAAATGCTAACCAAGAACATTTAGGAAGTATAGCAAGTCCATCTCAGAAAAACAAGCCCATCAATTCTGAGATTTGCACTGCGTATTTACATGATCCCGGTTCTAAGACAGGTAAGAAATGAAAATGCTGCAAAAAATTCTCACTGATCAGCTCATATCAAATATTGGATGTATTTAATAAATAAAGGCAAACAGCAATGATAGTAACCAATCTTATTTTCTTTTACTAGTTTAAGACTAGTGAAACAATACTGATTTAAAGGGGTTGTAAACCCTTAAGGTGAAAAACCTTTTATTGCAGCAGCGCCACCAAGCCGCCCCCCCCCCCCCCCCTATACTTTTTTTTTTTTTCCCAAAGATTTTATAGAAATTTTTCACAATAACAAAGGCATGAATAACAGTGTTACAAAGTTACATATGATAGGAATCAAACTCTTACAACAAAGCAGAAATATAAATGACAAGTACACTGCAAGTATTCAATTTCATAACTTTTGTATTTATAATGCTCTAAAAATAAACATTTGCGTGCCAATGGACAACTGTAGTTGTATAGGGGGAAGGCTATTAATGGGCAAAAACCCATTATCTCCAAAGCCGCTATGAAGCCAAGGACATCATATATTCTTATGAACCAATGGGGCAGTACATGTCATATAGAGGCAAACCTGGCTACCCCATTGCCCGCACACCCCTATAGGGAACTATCTGTGTTCGGGCAGGGCCCCCCCCCTATACTTACCTAAACCCTGTAATTCCCGTGACGGGAACGAGCACACCAGCGCCGGCCGGTGTCTCGCGTCCAGATTGGATAGATTGATAGCAGCGCAGCCATTGGCTCCCGCTGCTGTCCATAAAATCCAATGACGTGGGCGCCGGGGGGCGGAGCTAAATACCTGCTGTCTGTGTCAACAGACGCAGCAGCAGGACACGGGAGCGCGCCCGCACGGGTGTCCCGTAGGAGAGTGCTTCTCCAATGGGACACTCGAGAAGAGGTTGAGCACTCGAGGAGTGCCGCAAAGGGACCCCAGAAGAGGAGGATCAGGGCCACTCTGTGCATAACCAACTGCACAGCGGAGGTAAGAATGACATGTCTGTTTTTTTTTAAAACCTGAACCTTTGCAATCCTTTTAAATGCCTACAATGCTTGATATATACAGAGCATTCATAAAGTATTCAGACCAGTGGCAGAACTACCAGGGTCCCAACATTCGAACTTGCAATGGGGCCCTGGCATTCCGCCACCGTCCGGGGGCCCCAGCGGGGTTGCTATGCTAGTTGCACGGCTCTGAGCTGAGAGCGTGTCAGTGCTCAGTGTGTCCTCTCTCGCACCGGATGAGACAGGACACATCCGATCTGCTCTGTCTTCTCCCCCCTCCCCTCTCCTGTGTGTGCTCCATGGGAGGTGTGAACTCGTTAGTTGCACACTTGACTGCCCATGGAGCACACACAGGAGAGGGGAGGAGATGGAGCAGATCGGCTGTGTCCTCTCTTATCCTGTGCGAGAGAGGACGGACTGAAGGGGAGATAGAGCTGTCAATCCCGGCTCTGTGCTGTTCATGAGAGACACACTCTCAGCTCAGAACCATGCTGAGAAAGCAGATGGCACTGATGAGGCTGCACTGATAGGAGGCAATGACTGGCACTCATAAGAGGCACTAATGGGCACTGATAGGAGGCACTAATGGGCACTGATAGGAGGCATTGAAGGGCACTGATAGGAGGCATTGAGGGGCACTGATAGGAGGCTTTGATGGGCACTGATAGGAGGCTTTGACGGGCACTGATAGAAGGCACTAATGGGCACTGATAGAAGGCTTTGATGGGCACTGATAGGAGGCACTAATGGGCACTGATAAGAGGCATTGATGGGCACTGATAGGAGGCACTAATGGGTACTGATATGCTGCACTGATAGGAGACATTGACAGACACTGATAGGAGGCACTAATGGACACTGATGGGCTGCACTGATAGGAGGCATTGATGGGCACTGATAGGAGGCACTAATAGGCATTGATAGGCACTAATGGGCACTGATAGGAGGCATTGATGGGCACTGATAGGAGGCACTAATGGGTACTGAAAGGAGGCACAAATGGGCACTGATAGGCTGCACTGATGAGCACTGATAGGAGGCATTGATGGGCACTGATAGGAGGCACTAATGGGCACTGATATAAGGCACCAATGGGTACTGACAGGCTGCACTGATGGGAGGCACCAATGGGAACTGATAGGCTGCACTGATGAGCAGTGATAGGAGGCACTAATGGGCACTGATACGCTGCACTAAAGAGCACTGATAGGTACTGATAGGTGGCACTGATGGGCATTGAGCACTGATAGGTGGCACTGATAGGTGACATTGATGAGCACTGATAGGTGGCACTGATGGGTGCTGATAGGCAGTATTGGTGAGCACTGATGGGTAACACTTGTAGGCAGAGCTGATGGGCACTGATAGGCAGCATTGATGGGCACTAATAGATGGCATTGATGAGCACTGATAGGTGGCACAGATGATTGGGGCACTGATTATCAGTGTAAATAATTTCCTGACAGTCTTGTCGGTTAACGGCAGTCCTTTCCTCACACAGACACAGCGTGGGAGGAAAGGGCTGCAGATAACCGGCAAGTCTGTTTACATGTGATCAGCTGATCACATGGTAAAGAGCCGCTGTGATTGTGCTGAATGCATGTCCCAAGGGCCACAGGAGGCAGGGTTCTGGAGGATGACCATGGACACCCTTCCAAAATTGAAAGCCCGAGCTCAGATGGAGGGGGGGGGGGGGCAGGGGGCCCATCATGGTTTCTTGCACCGGGGCCCCGAAGGTTCTAGTTACGCCTCTGATTCAGACCCCCCTCACTTTTTTCAATTCTGTTATGCTGCAGCCTAGAGCTGCACGACTCTGGCCAAAATGAGAATCACAATTTTTTTGCTTAGAATAAAAATATCAGGATTCTCTCACGATTCTCACAATGTGAAATCTTTCACATTATATAAAAAACATGGGCTAACCTTAGTGGTTAGTTTTATTTTTTTTAATTCATTAAAGTAATTTTTTCAAAAAAATTGCATTTGAAAGACCGCTGCGCAAATACAGTGTGACACAAAATATTGCAAACAACCACCACCATTTTATTCTCTAGGGTGTCTACTAAAAAAATATATATAATGTTTGGGGGTTCTCAGTAATTTTCTAGCAAAAAAAAAATGATTTTAATTTGAAACCAACAAATGTCAGAAAAAGGTTTAGTGTTTAAGTGGTAACTTTTTTCACTTACACACAGTCTATTCAATTGACAAATTGTTACAATGTTTATACAGTTTTTCTCTTCCTTTCTTTTGACCTTTGGCTTCAGAAGAGCAGAGAGAATTCTTTGCATAGAAAGGATTGTGAAACACTTTAGTCAAGATCGCGGTAACAATTCTTGACAATTAATCATGCAGCTCTACTGCAGCCTGATACTACAGTTGTTAAAATTCTTTTTTTTTTTTTTTTATTAATCTACGCTCGGTACCCCATAATGACAAAGTGAAAACAGAATTCTCGAAATGTCTGTGAATTTATTAAAAAGAAAAAAACTGAAGTATCACATGTACTTAAGTATTCAACCCTTTACTCAGTACTTTGAAGTAACTTTGGCAGCAATTACAGCCTCCAGTCTTTTTGGGTATGATGCAACAAGCTTTACACACCTGGAGTGGGGGATTTTCTGCCATTCTTCTTTGCAAATCCTCTCAAACTCAGTCAAGTTGGATGGGGACCAGGGACGGACTGACCATTCGGGCACTTTGGCACTGCCCGAGGGCCGGAGCCAGTAGGGGGCCCCATGAGAGGCTCCACCACTGCACTGCTACCTGTTACAGAGCACCAATCATACTTTATCAAACTATAGATCAGTGACATGTGATCTTCCTCCCTGCACACACAGAACCCTTAACCTGTAGACAGGATGGAGACAGTGTGGAGAGCCCCATGCATGGCAAGCCCCGCCCCTTCTCTGCTGCTCAGCTACCAGGCTCACAGACCCGGCTCTGCAGCCCTGATCTCCCATTGATTTTGTTATGTCCCCTGCTTGGACTATCCAGAGATGATCGTGTTTATGGATAGAGTATGTTCAATTGCATAAAAGAATATTGGACCCTTGTACAGTGCACACACTGCTGTGAAAGGGGCTATGGAGGCGGCATATTTAACACAGCAGTTCTAGATCCTGGCTGCCTGAGCCTAGGGGAGAGCAACCTGGGGCCATAATTGTGAATAGCATACATACTGAACACCCCCTCTCTCTCTCTCACCCCCCTCACTCGCCCTCCCTTTCTTTCAACCCCCTCTCTCTTTACCCCACTCTCTCTCATCTCCCCTCGATCACCCCTCTCTCTAAACTTCCTCTCACCCCCCTCTCTCTCACCCCCCATCCCCTCTCATCCTCCTCAATCTCTCTCACCCCATTCTCTTTTTTCTTATCCCCCTTCACCCCCTCTCTCCCCCCTCTCTCTCTTTCACCCCCTCTCTCTCACCCTCCCCCTTACCTCTCTCTCCCTCTCTATCTCTCTCACCCCCTTTCTCATTCTCACCCCTCTCTATCTCTCACCCCTCCCTTTTTCTCACCCCCTCTCTCTCACCTCTCCTCTCTCTCATCCCTCCTCTCTCCTACTCTCTCTCTCACCCCTCCTCTCTCACCCCTCCCTATCTCTTTTCCCCCCTCTCTCTCTCAATCCCTTTCTCATTCTCACCCCATCTCTGTCTCTCCTGTCCCTTTCTCTCACCCCTCTCTCTTAACACCCCTCACCCCCTCTCTCATTCTCACCCCCTCTCTCATTCTCACCCCCTTTCTCATTCTCACCCCTCTCTCCAACCCCTCTTTCTCACCTCTCTCTCACCCCTCACTATCTCTCCCCCTCTTTCTCTCACCCCCTTTCTCATTCTCACCCCTCTCTCTGTTCTGTCAGTTTCACAAGGCAATTAACCCCTTAATCATGAAGCATCTTTGCTGTATTATACAACCAGCAGGCGCTACCTACAGCCCCCCCCAAAACCACAACCAATATTTGCTGCCGCGTGCTGCGCATGCCGCACTTCTTTCTCTAGCATTAGTCTCAGTCTACTAATTAAAGGGAGTGGTTAATTGTTTACAGGTGTGTATACATTTCTATACAGCTCACATTTGAGCTGGCTCCCTGCTAATGCTGACCTGCATGTGGAATTTTAAACTAAAGTGGGGAGTTTATAACTAGGAGTTGTGTTTTTGACTGCTTGGGGGCTGCTTGTGGATTCAAGTGTTTTTTTTTCCTTTGATAAGTTTGCTATGATTTTGTTGTCGGAAAATTTTTTAGCCTGCTCTCAAACTTTGTGTGTCGGAAAATCCGATGGAAAATGTGTGATGGAGCCTACACACAGTTGGAATTTCCGACAAGAGGGTCCTATCACACATTTTCCATCAGAAAATCCGACCGTGTGTAATAAGAGAGCAGAGGGCTGCTCTCCAAGACTTATGCCGCGTACACACGAGCGGACTTTACGGCAGACTTTGCACGGCGGACAGGATTTCGTCGGACAATTCGATTGTGTGTGGGCTCCAGCGGACTTTGTTTTCTCAAACGTTGGACAGACTTAGATTTGAAACATGTTTTAAATCTATCCGTCGAACTCGAGTCCGGTCGAAAAGTCCGCTCGTCTGTATGCTAGTTTGATGGACAAAAAGCCGCGCTAGGGCAGCTATTGGCTACTGGCTATGAACTTCCTTGTTTTAGTCCGGTCGTACGTCATCGCGTACGAATTCGACGGACTTTGGTGGATTGTGTGTAGGCAAGTCCGTTAATTCGGAAAGTCCGTCATAAAGTCGGTCGAAAAGTCCGCCGGGCAAAGTCTGCCGTAAAGTCCGCTCGTGTGTACGCGGCATTAGACCGTGAGGGAATGGTGGCATCGAACACAGAACAGCAATAGGAAAACTTCAAAGCAACTGTATGTGAACTGCAAAGTATATTCCCATGGTCAATAAGTTTAAAGGGCTAAAAATAAAACACATATGTGGCTCACATCACAAAGTTAAAAAAGCTATAAATAATAAGAAAAGAGCTTTTAAAAAATATAAAAATGAAGGAACACTATCATTTAAATGTTACAAGGAATATAACAGAATATGTAAAGAGGGAAATTAAGGACGCAAAAATTCAAAACGAACGACAGATTGCAATAGATAGTAGGACAAATTCCCCAAAATTCTTCAAATATATTAATAGTAAAAAGGTCAGGTCTGAAGCATGTAGGCCCCTTACAAAATAATCTAGAGTGGGTGACTGGGGACAAGGAGAAGGCAAATTTATTAAATACTTTCTTCAGCTCTGTGTATACAAAATGAGCATGGGGGAACTCATGTCCATAATGGGGATAGTATTGACACAGACTCAAATTAACCACTATGGCTCAAAATTGGTATGGTCCAGAAATATTTAGACATAATAAAGGTGAATAAAGCACCAGGACCAGTAACATCCACCCACAGATCCTAAAATTATTGAGCTCTGTCATTTCAAAGCCATTGTTTCTAATTTTTTAGGGCTCTTTAATAACTGGAATGGTACCACTGGATTGGCGTAGGGCCAATGTGGTGCCTATATTTAAAAAGGGATCAAAGTCTTTACCAAGTAGCTATGGACCTGTTCGTTTAAAGGGGTAGTAAACCCTCGTGTTTTTTTCACCTTTAATGCATCCTATGCATTAAGGTGAAAAAACACCTGGCAGTGACTGAGCCCCATATTTCCGTCGGCGGAGACGCGCTCTCCCTCTCTCCACGGGGTCCCGGCACTTGATTGGATGGTTTGATAGCAGTGTACATTGGCTCCCACTGCTGTCAATCAAATCCAATGACGCAGGCGCCAGGAGGGCGGGGCCTAGTCCGGCATTCCCATCTATGGACGCAAATGTTGGATTTGGGAGCGCGCCCGCAAGGTAACCCCCCGGGAGAGTGCTTCTCCTAGGGGGTTATCTGATGCGGGGAGGAGCCGGGAGAGCTGCTTCTGGGGACCCCAGAAGTCGAGGATCACGGCCACACTGTGCAAAACGAGCTGCATAGTGGAGGTAAGTATGATATGTTTGTTATTTTAAAAAAAAATAATGAGCCTTTACAATCACTTTAACTTTATAGTCCGAAAGATACTGGAGAGTTTAATAAAAGACCACATAGAGGAGTTCTTGCTGGAACAAGAACAGCATGGATTCATGAAAGATAGAAGTTGTAAGACAAATCTGATTTATTTTTTTTATAAGGAGGTGAGCAAAAACTTTAGACAAAGGAATGGCTGTGGACGTAGTATATTTAGATTTTGCCAAAGCGTTTGACACAGTTCCCCACACGTCTAATGTGTAAAGTAAAGTCTACAGGCTTGGAAATATCAGTCCCAAAGCAGTGTTGGTACCCCTGCTTTTTATATATATATATATATATATATATATATATATATATATATATATATATATATATATATATATATATATATATATATATATACAGTGGGGCAAAAAAGTATTTAGTCAGCCACCAATTGTGCAAGTTCTCCCACTTAAAAAGATGAGAGGGGCCTGTAATTGTCATCATAGGTATACCTCAACTATGAAAGACAAAATGTGGAAACAAATCCAGACAATCACATTGTCTGATTTTTGAAAGAATATATTTGCAAATTATGGTGAAAAATAAGTATTTGGTCAATATCAAAAGTTCATCTCAATACTTTGTTATATATCCTTTGTTGGCAATGACAGAGGTCAAACATTTTCTGTAAGTCTTTACAAGGTTATCACACACTGTTGCTGGTATGTTGGCCCATTCCTCCATGCTGATCTCCTCTAGAGTAGTGATGTTTTGGGGCTGTCGCTGGGCAACACAGACTTTCAACTCCCTCCAAAGGTTTTCTATGGGGTTGAGATCTGGAGACTGGCTAGGCCACTCCAGGACCTTGAAATGCTTCTTACGAAGCCACTCCTGGGATCATTGTCATGCTGAAAGACCCAGCCACGTTTCATCTTCAATGCCCTTGCTGATGGGAGGAGGTTTGCTCTCAAAATCTCACGATACATGGCTCTATTCATTCTTTCATGTACATGGATCAGTCGTCCTGTTCCCTTTGCAGAGAAACAGCCCCAAAGCATGATGTTGCCACCCCCATGCTTCACAGTAGGTATGGTGTTCTTTAGTTGCAACTCAGCATTCTCTCTCCTCCAAACACGACGAGTTGTGTCTCTACCAAACAGTTCTACTTTGGTTTCATCTGATCATATGACATTCTCCCAATCCTCTTCTGGATCATCCAAATGCTCTCTAGCAAACCTCAGACAGGCCCAGACATGTACTGGCTTAAGCAGGGGGACACGTCTGGCACTGCTGGATCTGAGTCCCTGGCGGCGTAGTGTGTTACTGATGGTAGCCTTTGTTACGTTGGTCTCAGTTCTCTGCAGGTCATTCAGTAGATCCCCCCGTGTGGTACTGGGATTTTTGCTCATTTCGACCCCACGGGGTGAGATCTTGCGTGGAGCCCCAGATCGAGGGAGATTATCAGTGGTCTTGTATGTCTTCCATTTTCTAATTATTGCTTCCACAGTTAATTTCTTCACACCAAGCTGCTTGCCTATTGCAGATTCAGTCTTCCCAGCCTAGATACCTAGATACCTCCCATAACGCTCAATGGGAAGGTATAGCTGAATTTTGTACTGCAAAGTGGTTAGAAGTTCTTGTTAGTCAGAGACATATTAAATACAATGAATTGGTTCACCATATACAGATGCTTTCATTGGAAATCATTGCCTATCAACAGAAAATTCCACCCACCTGGTTAGATACACTTAAAAAGAATACGAAAATTAAAGAGAATATTCTTATGCCGCGTACACACGGTCGGACTTTGCAGCTACAAAAGTCGGACAGCCTGTCCGACATACTTCCGGCGTACCTTCGGCGGACTTGGGGCAGACTTTCTTACGAACGGACTTGCCCACACACGACCACACAAAAGTACGCCAGCTTAGTACGCTGTGACGTACACCAAGTCCGACGAGACTATAAAACGGAAGTTCAATAGCCCGTACGACACCCTTTGGGCTCCTTCTGCTAATCTCGTGTTTATCTCGTGTTAGTAGAAGTTTGGTGAGAGACGATTCGCGCTTGTGAGACTCGTATTTTTCAGTTCGTTTTAACTGTTGTTCAGTCTGTGCTTGTGAGGTTTGTATCTGCTTTTCAGTGCGTTTGGTCAGTTGGCATTGAGAAATCTTTGTTTTATTGCCCGCTCGTTCCTGATTTTCAGGTCGTTCTTCACAGGCCTTGCTGTTCTTCAGTGCGTTCTGTTTAGTGCGTTCTGACCAGCCGACCGTTTTGAAGCCATGTTACCTGTACGTACTCGTCGTAGAGCTCGTGCATTGTATGTGCTTGGTGCTGTAGTTTATTCTTCAGCCCAAGACCAGTCCATGAACAGGGCGAGGAGGAGTTCATGGACCAAGAATTGGTTGCTTCAGCGTGACCAGTTCTGTCACATGCCTTTGCTCCGTGAGATCCGTGAGAATAATCCTGAGGATTTCAGGAACTTTCTCCGGATGACGGACCCCGTTTTTGATCGTTTGGTGGCTTTGCTGACCCCCTATATCAGCAGGCAGGATACCTGCATGAGGCAAGCCATCACTCCGGAGCAGAGGCTGGTCGCTACCTTGCGGTATTTGGCCACAGGGAGAAGCCTGCAGGACCTTAAGTTCTCGACAGGCATCTCCCCCCAGGCTCTGGGGATCATTATCCCAGAGACCTGTTCTGCCATCATACAGGTCCTGCAGAAGGACTATATTAAGGTAAGCTATTTTTATTTTATTAGCATCACATGTTCTTTTATGTAATCGTTGATAATGTAATGTATTTCTTGCTTCAAACACTACTTCCCATCATTGCAATATAGTGTGAATGTCCCCTTTTTATCCTCACACATGCTGGGATTTTTTCCTGTTATTTTTTGTCATGCATGTATAGTTTCCTTCAATAACCTTCCCAGCATGAAGTGATGGGAACATATCCACCTGGTCTACTCATTTTGAATGTATTTTGTTGGAGTGTATTTAGTGTGCTTATAATTAGCAATAGCTAGATTTCACAACCCCCCCCCCACCTGAACTCACTCCAAATAGTGTGCTGCTAATTAGCAATTAGCTAGATTTCACAACCCCCCCCCCCCACCTGAACTCACTCCAAATAGTGTGCTGCTAATTAGCAATTAGCTAGATTTCACAACCCCCCCCCCCCCACCTGAACTCACTCCAAATAGTGTGCTGCTAATTAGCAATTAGCTAGATTTCACAACCCCCCCCCCCCCACCTGAACTAACTCCAAATAGTGTGCTGCTAATTAGCAATTAGCTAGATTTCACAACCCCCCCACCCCCACCCTCGTTAAAATTTGCTTGAATGTTCTGTGGTGTTGATTTGTCTAAAGCAAATCTATGTTGCACTTTGCAAAATGCATGTGCACTCTACAAGTGCATTTGTTCCAGTGCTTTAGTAAATGAGCAGAAGCTATGCTGATTTCCATCATCAAATCATATGCAAGCCTCAAAGTGTTTTCATTAATTGCCCTTGCATGTGATTGTGTACTCTTTGCAACATGAATGCCTTTTGACATTACCTCATTTACTGTAAGCTGGTTAGCAACTGCACCTGCAGAGTGCGACAACTGCAGTCTTGTAGCCTTTGTTATCCCTAAATTCCTGCGTGTTGTTAAAGTAATTTTTTTTTGGGATTTCACAACCCCCTAAAATGTAATCAATGTTCTATCAGAGGGGGTGAGCAATCTGATAAGTGTGCCTTTTTCCATATTAGTTATTCCAGAAGAATTAAATTATTGAATGTTATACTGATGCTGGGGAATAATGTTTTTAATTGTCTAATTTTCTTGCAATGTTAGCTTCCAAATTAATTGATTTTGGTTTTCTTGTTTGATTCCCCAGTTTCCTTCAACGCCACAGGAATGGCAGACTGTGGCATCCCATTTTGCCAGCCGTTGGGACTTTCCCAATTGTGGAGGGGCTATAGATGGGAAACATGTCCACATTGTGCCACCACCCCATTCGGGGTCATATTATTTTAATTATAAGGGGTTCCACAGTATTGTTTTAATGGCGGTGGTGTCGGCACACTATGATTTTTTATATGTGGACGTGGGGAAGAATGGCCGGATGTCGGATGGAGGAGTATTTGCCCAGACGGAGTTCTGCCAGCGTCTCCAGAGTGGTGGCCTGGGATTGCCACCTGATGAGGATAACGTGGAAGGACTCCCCTTTGTCTTCATTGCCGATGAAGCCTTCGCTCTGAGCAAGCACCTCATGAGGCCATTCCCCCAAAGAACCCTCACCCCGGAGAGGAGGGTTTTTAATTACCGGCTGGCCAGAGCTAGAAGAGTGGTTGAGAATGCGTTTGGAATTCTGGCCAGCCGGTTCCGCCTGTTTCAAACAGCCATTAATTTGGCGGAATACAAACTTAATTTTATAATTTTATCATGCTGCATTCTGCACAACTTTTTAAATAAGCATTCTGCCAATTATATAGGCACAGTTGGGCCTGAGGCCGGACAAATAGAAGCCAACCTTACAGGCCTGGATACTGTCCGTACTGGCTTGGCCCCCCAAAGTTCCCGTCAGGTTAGACAGCAATATGTTGATTATTTTATGGGTAGGGGGGCCATTGCAATGGGCCAGGATATATAATTTTTTGACAATAAAAAAAATATTGCTGAAATCTGGCATTATATTTATTGCTTGCCTTTCTTTTGGGCTGTCTCCTAGGTTATGGTCGAGCAGTTGTAGTGCCAACTGTATTAGAATTTTAAAAATGTCTAAATAAGCTCCATTGCCACTGTAAACAACTTTTTGACAATTATAACCAAACTGATACTGAGCCTTGAAATAACAAACCACACATTTGTTAAAATCCTATAAAAGGAGATGTTTTTATTAATGGTTGGTATGCATTCAGTTCTGCATTTAGTATAAAATGTTCATAGACAAAATATAATGGTATCTTAATGATGTAGCAAAATATAATTATATTTAAATATTTCTACCTAATCCACAAAAAAATATTTTGGGCTTTTGGATTTTCGAAAACAGGCTTTGTTTTTGGAAAATCAAGTTTTGTTTTTTTTAAAAGCAAGTTTTTTTTTTTTTTTGTTTGTTTTTTAAAATCAATTTTTTAATTTTTTTTGTTTTTTTAACATTAATTTTTTAAATTTTTTTGGTGTTTTAAAATCAATTTTTTTACTTTTTTTGGTTTTTTAACATTAATTATTTATTCGATTTTTTGGTGTTTTAAAATCAATTTTTTAATTTTTTTTGTTTTTTTAACATTAATTTTTTAAATTTTTTTGGTGTTTTAAAATCAATTTTTTTACTTTTTTGGTTTTTTAACATTAATTATTTATTCGATTTTTTGGTGTTTTAAAATCAATTTTTTAATTTTTTTTGTTTTTTTAACAATAATTTTTTTAATTTTTTTGGTGTTTTAAAATCAATTTTTTTACTTTTTTTGTTTTTTTAACATTAATTATTTATTCGATTTTTTGGTGTTTTAAAATCAATTTTTTATTTTTTTTTGGTTTTTTAAAATCAATTTTTTTTTTTTTTTGGGTTTTTTAAAATCAATTTTTTTTTTTTTTTTTTTGGGTTTTTAAAATCACTTTTTTTTTTTTTTTTTGGGTTTTTTAAAATCACTTTTTTTTTTTTTTTTTGGGTTTTTTAACCACTTCCCACCCGGCCACTGCACATAAACGGCCGGGTGGGCTATCTCTCCTTCTGAGTGGACGTTCAGGAACGTCCCTCAGAAGGAGCGGGATCGCGCGCGCGCGTGCCCGCGCAGCGGCGTGATCCCGATGCGCTCGTGTCACCCGGACACGGCGCATCTCCGATCGGTAGGAGGGCTCTGTGATTGGCCCTCCTGATCACATGACGGCCGTGTCGAATCACAGCCGTCATGTGATGTATACACAGAGCCGGTTGCTAGGCAATCTGCTCTCCTCTCCTCACACGGAAGTTGTCAGTGAGGAGAGGAGAGCGGGATCGCTGCAGCCGGCTGGTGATCAGTGAGTATGAGCTGTTTTTTACAGCTTTTTACTCACTGATCGCCAGTCTAGTGTCCCCACAATGTAAAAAACACAAAGTAAACACACAATGTCCCCAACACACGTCCCCAAAACACATGTCCCCAAAATACATGTCCCCAAAACACATGTCCCCAAAACACATGTCCCCACATAGTAAAAACACCTGTCCCCCACATATGTCCCAGTAAAATCACATGTCCCAATGATTATCTGCACACATATGTCCGTGATCACCTGTGCACATCTGTACATTATCATTTGCGCACATGTGTCCGTGATCACACGAACCAATTATTATACACTTAACGGGATTTTTTTTAACAAAAACATGTAGCAGAATACATTTTGGCTTAAATTTATGACAAAATTCGATTTTATTGGATTTTTATTAAAATAGAAAGAAGTAAATATTGTTTTTTTTCCAAATTTCCGCTCTTTTTTTCGCTTATATCGCAAAAAATAAAAAACGGAGTAATGAATAAATACCACCAAAAGAAAGCTCTATTTGTGTGAACAAAATGATAAAAATTTCATTTGGGTACAACATTGTATGACCGCGCAATTGTCATTGAAATTGTGAGAGCGCTGAAAGCTGAAAATTGGTCTGGGAAGGAAGGGGGCGAAAGTACCCAGTATTGAGGTGGTTAAAATCACTTTTTTTTTTTTTTTTGGGTTTTTTAAAATCACTTTTTTTTTTTTTTTTTGGGTTTTTTAAAATCACTTTTTTTTGTTTTTTTTTGGTGTTTTTTAGAAAATCAATTTTTTTTTTTTGTGGATTTTTGAGAGCCCTCCTTTTTGACATTAGGTTAAACAGCCATTTATGTTATGCCAAAAAAAGAAAGAGAAGGCCCAGAATGGGGTCAGCAAAACAGGAAATGAAGGACATGATTGATGTTTTGGGGTTTAAAAAAGGGCATTTAGATTCGACCCAAAACATCAATCATGTCCTTCATTTCCTGCTGCATACGATCCAGCCTATTACGCATTTGATCCATGTCTTGATTCCAGGCCATTATTTGACCAATTAGACGTTGGGCACTTTCCGAGGTGAAATAGTCACTTCTTGTTGTTCCTAAAGTGGAATGAAACCAAAAAATGTCTTTAGAAATATGCACACATACATAGTTTACCTTACCAGAAATAAAGCTGTTGTCTCAGACACTGACCTGGTGGGGTGGCCATGTAGCCTAATTCCTCCACATCCTCGGGGGTGTCACTGTTGCTTGAATGAAGCACAACCAGATCCCCTAAAATAGAGTAGACAAATTCAATTAAACAAAAGGCAGCCATGCATAGATTAACGTAAGCTGGTGTGTCAGACACTCACCTGGTGGGGTGCCCATGTCGCCCACCTCTCCTTCCTCCACATCGTCAATGGGACTTGGGCTGATTGCCCAATCCTGTTTTGCTTGGGGTGGACTGTGTTCTTGTGGTTGGCTGAGTGATTTTTCCCCTATGTGAAACAAAAAATTAGTAATCTAATTAGCACACAGATATTTTAGGACATAATAATTTTCCCACATTTGTAGTGAAGTGGTTTGTGTAGAGTTCCTATTTTAGTTCAATATTTAAAATTATAAAGACATACCGGATAGATAGATATCAATATCTCAAAATATAGTTAAGAATCTTTTGATCTCTCTCTATATCTGGAACAAAATCTCTAAATATCTAACTAAATGTAAATCCAAAAAATTAAGAGAATTTCAAATAGATATATATATATAGATATATAGATCTATATATATATATCTATATATCTATATATATATATATATATCTATCTATATATATCTATATTTATATATATATTTATATATTTATATATATATTTATATTTCTATATTTATATATATATATTTATATATATATATATATTTTTATATATATATATATATATATTTATAAATATATATATAAATATATTTATATATATATTTATATATATATTTATATATATATTTATTTATATATATATATATATATATATTTATTTATATATATATATATATATATATATATATATATTTATTTATATATATATATATATATATATATATATATATATATATATATATATATATATATATATATAGATAGATAGATAGATAGATAGATAGATAGATAGATAGATAGATAGATAGATAGATAGATAGATAGATAGATAGATAGATAGATAGATAGATATGGATATGTAACGAGGTTTCTTAAAAGATCGTTTAAAACGATGAACAAAACAAAAATCGTATAGGAAGGAAAAGCACATGGAGCAGTATACAAGGTAATAAACACAAGAGAAAAACACGACAAGTACTTACTTTTTTTAAGAACTTTCCGGATACGTCGGTATTGATCCGGCTCCCTGAGTTTCAGGTCAGACCATCTTTTGCGCAATTGATCTTTGGAGCGCTGGACCCCAAATGATGCCTGCAAAGTCTCCACGACCTTCGCCATTATTTTGGCCTTGCGCAAATTTGGCCGTGCGTACGGCCCATAATTGCCATCATAGTCGTCTTTGTGAAGAATGGCCACCATCTCCACCATCTCTTTGAAACTCATATTAGAGGCCTTAAATCTAAACCTCATAGATTTGGTTGACGTTCCAGACGTTCCAGCCTGCGGGCTGTCTCCACTACCTGAGGTCGTCAACATTTCAGGTGTCTCCGCCATTCTTTAACTCCACTACGCGCCGTAACAAAAAAGGGGCGGAGAACATGAGTTCATTTCGAACGTCAGGGGCGGGCGACGCAGGCGGAGTTTCACACATGCGTAGTGTATAAAGGAGGGCCTTTCGCGCGTGTCGTACGTACGTTCTGTGCGTCAAATTAGGGGGCGGAGAACATGAGTTCATTTCGAACGTCAGGGGCGGGCGACGCAGGCGGAGTTTCACACATGCGTAGTGTATAAAGGAGGGCCTTTCGCGCGTGTCGTACGTACGTTCTGTGCGTCAAATTAGGGGGCGGAGAACATGAGTTCATTTCGAACGTCAGGGGCGGGCGACGCAGGCGGAGTTTCACACATGCGTAGTGTATAAAGGAGGGCCTTTCGCGCGTGTCGTACGTACGTTCTGTGCGTAGGTGATAGTGGACCAGGACGTTCCAAAACGAAGGTAATTTGAGATATATTTTTTTTGGGGGGGGTTTATGGTCATGACTTTGTAGCAAGCGGCCTATATGGCTTGATAGATTGATGAGGCCTACATAGGGAGAAGATGATGAGTGGTTAGCAGAAACATATAATAAGTTTTTTTGGTCTTGTGACTTTCTCTTTTCCAGATATAATGAATCCCCTATTGAAGGATCCAGAGTTCCTTACTTCTTTTATTTCAAAGTATCGAGAGATGAGGAATTTGTGGGAGGTGAAACACCCTCAGTATTATGCCAAGCATGTGAGGAAGTCAACGCTGGAGAGACTTCTGTCCTTTGTCCAGGAGACCATCCCGGGAGCAACAATGGAGACAGTGCTCAAGAAAATTGGGGTCTTGAGGAACATGTATAAAAGGGAGCATAGGAAGATCCAGGAATCAAGGAGATCAGGAGCATCAGCAGATGATGTTTATGTACCCAGGCTGTGGTACTACAATCAACTCCGTTTTCTTGATGACCAGAATGAAGCCAGGGCATAACTTTCAACCCTTCCCTCCACCCTTCCCTCCACCCTTCCCTCCACCCCAGCAGAGGCTGATGAGGAGCAAGCTGGGTCTTCCATCCTGGATGAACCGGATATGACCATCTGGAGTCAGGTAAATTATTTTAACAAATATTTACTGTACTAATATTAATGATGTTAACTGGATGTTATAATTGTCTCAAATAATTTAGCACTCCAAATTGTGTATACATATCAAATGATAGTAGTGACTAAATATGTTTGGCACCTGCTTGAAATAATTAGGGTGTCTGATTAGACTCTTTTATTAAAGAGATGTATTCACATTGAATTTGCTAGTCATGAGAAGCAAACTGTGTGTCATTGATGAACCCAAAAAAAGAAACTAAAACTATTGTCCTTTTTTTATACACAGGATGAGTCCATCCAGGAGGAATGTGGGGAAAGTGGCAGGCAGGAGGAGACCGGGCCCATGGACAGCCTGGAGGAGGCCGGATTCACCATCAACCTGGAGGAGGCTGGGCCCAGTGTCAGGCAGGAGGTGGCTGCTCCCAGTGAGGTGGCTGGGCCAAGTGAGGTGGCTGGGCCAAGTGAGGTGGCTGGGCCAAGTGAGGTGGCTGGGCCCAGTAGGAGCCTCACCCAATCCCAAGTGCCTCCCCTCCACCTTCCCAAAAAAAGGGCCAGGAAGGGGATGGTCACACAGGACGCGTCCCTGCGCCTCATGCAACAGGCCACCCGTTTTTTAACAAGCCCCCCCGAAGCGGAAGAAGCCTATGGCTGCTACTTAGCCAGCAGGCTTCTTCAGATGGATTGGGAGCAGCGCCTCATTTGTGAGCGCCTATTTGGGGAAACAATCCATAAGGGGCTGCAGGGCACGCTAACCAAAAACACCCAACTACATGAGGCAGCCCCCCCCCCTCCTCCTCCTCCTCCTCCTCCTGCCACAACTGAAACACCAGAGCCACAGCCTCAAAAGAAGGCTACAGGGAAGGCTACAGGGAAGGCTGCAGGGAAGGCTGCAGGGCAGCGTGGAGGAAAGGCTGCAGGGAAGAGAAGAAAGTGATGACCTGGGTTCAGTCTGGTCTGACAGAAGACGCAGGCTGTTGTAGGACCACAGTCTGGGGACATCTAGATCATCTGCTGGTGCTGTTGATCTCTGGGATTCTTGGACCAGATTGTGCTCCCTCTTATATGGACTCCTCAAGATCCCAATTTTCTTGTACACCGACTTTTTCCAGCGTTGACTTCCTCTTTATTTTATTTTGACCATGAATAAATGGATCTTTTTTGAGTTTAGCAAAAGACTTTATGTGTTTTCTTTTAAATCATTGATTTTACACACAATGTTAAATTAACAAGGGACAACAATCTCATTGAGTTTTAAAAAAACACACCAAAAATACATTACTAATGTTAAGAATGTTCAAGTGGTAAGTCTTGAAAAAAAAAAATATACATAAACAAAAACGGTGCTTTGGGTTAACTTTATCTAAAAATTAAAAAATAATCACTAGAAAAAAAATAAAAAAGAATAATGGGTTCTTTGTGGTAACTTTACAAACCTAAAAAAAAAAAAAAAAATAAGGGAAAAAGTATTATTAGTATGGAAACATTGTTTATAAAAAGCATACTATATCATTCATGAGATCAAAGAGAAAAAGAATTCAGAAATCAGTTTGGGAGAACTCTGATTATGAACAGCAAAACACCTTCGTTCTTTAGAGCATTCGTAAAGAAGAAATAAAATGCGCTGCATTCAACGATCACAGATTTTGCAGCGTGATGAATGTGCTACCTACAATACGAACACTAGTTTTACTAGACCGAGTGCTTCCGTTTAGTTTTTGCTTATGAGCATGCGTCGTTTTTTTGTCCGTAGGACTAGCATACAGACGAGCGGACTTCGGGGTCCGTCGTAGTTACGACGTAAAGATTTGAAGCATGTTTCAAATCTAAAGTACGTCGGATTTGAGGCTAAAAAAGTACGTTGAAAGTCCGAAGAAGCCCACACACGATCGGATTACCAGCCAGCTTTAGTCCGTCAGCGTCCGTTGGACTTTTGTAGACGAAAAGTCCGACCGTGTGTACGCGGCATTATTGAAACTAAATTGAAAAAATTCCACAGGGATTTGGATGATTATTCCAAGGGAAAAGTTTTCTCTTGGAAAAACCATAACTCCATACTAGCTCTCATGCCTGTTTTGCCCTTCTCTAGGGTGTCTAATAAAACGCATAATATTCAACGAAAGGGCCCTCTCCCAGTATCCACGCACAATATTGGTCTTGTATCCTCTTTAAATAAGCCCATTAGGGATACTAATCCACATAGGGTTAGCCCATTACCCCAAAAAACATTGCCCACACATAGATCTAGGATTAGACATAGACCCTTAGGCCCTCTTTCGAAAGATCCATCCATTACCAATCCAGTTACCACCCCTGTTGTGCTCAATAATATCCAACCTTTAGTTAGTGACCTTACTGACACATCCTCTGTTACATTACCTACACGTTCCATATCCCACACATCCCCAAATCCTGCTTCATCTTGTTCCATTACCTCTCCACTCATCATCCCTGCTTTATCCTGTTCTAGTGCCCCTTCACTCACCATCTCTGACATTGCACCTCTCATTAGTCGTAATGGTGGTAACATTAACCCACCCTCTTCCTCGCTTGACCTTTTGCTTGGTGATTTTCAAAGTGGTGAAATACCCCTCCATTCTGCTTCCCTTTCATTTTCTCCTTTTTTAGACAGGGGTCTCCACTCAAAACATCGACGAAAAAGAAAAGAAAAATAAAATACACCGACGAGGATGTAGGGGAGGATGCAAAAAACATAAACACCAGCGCCAAACTGCAGAAACGATAAAATTGTTTAATCTATCATCTCATAAGTTGACCAAGGAGGACATTTCCCTGTTAAGTAGAGGCCTCACCTTTTCTCCCACCATACAACCTAATTCCTTCCAGCCTTTTAAGGACCTTAATAAGTTCATCAGAAACCTCACTCTAAAAAAGGTTTTTTCATATACAATCAAATAAAAATCAAGTATCTACATCAGAGTCCTCTGCACTACCTATCTCAGCTTCAATAGAATTTGACTTAGAAGAGTCTACTGACGGCTCCATTAGTGTTTATGATTGCGACATTGATTCTGAAGATCTTGCCACAATTGATTTTAATAATGAATTACTTACCCAACATCTTCAAACATCTCCCCCAGTAGCACATACACTACTACAACCAAAATCTTCCTTCTACCCCACTAAGTCAAAGGGACGGTACCTGGAGACTTTTTATAGAGCGGTGTTTGCTGACTTTCAAAAACTATGCCAGCAATCAGTTAACACAAAATGTTGTCAACACAATCTCACCTCTGGAGAAAAAATCTCCCTCAAACATTTTTTAGATAATCCAGATCTTGTCATTAAGCAAGCTGACAAGGGGGGTGGAATTGTTATCCAAGACAGAACCACTTGTATGACTGAGGTTACGAGGCTATGAGGTTGCTCTCTGACACCAAAACAAAAAAAATTCTCCAGTGACCCCTTGCCCTCCTTTCGCATTGAAGCCGGGACCCTAATTGAACACGCCACTATAGATTGTATTATTGACAAAAAGGAGGCAGCAAGAAGGACGCAAAGAATTCTACAGTACGCCTTATTTCTACCATATGCCTAAAGTGCAAAAAGACGCACTATACCCGCCTCTATGAATAGCGTCACCAGTGGCTTTTCTTTAAATGTAGATTCTTTTTTGCAACCTCTGGCCCAGGGCCTTCAGTCTTGCATACGTGACTCCACGCATCTTATGGAACTCCTGTCTTCTTACACTTGGACCGATGGGTATTCCTGGTTATCCCTGGATGTGAACTCCTTATATATGTCCATTCCACACAATGTAGGGTTACTAGCAGTGCAACATTTTTTACTGTTGGATCCCATGCTCAATACCAGACAGGCCTCCTATATTTTGGACGCTACTTCTTTTTGTTTAAGTCACAACTATTTTCATTTTGAAGACCAGTTCTACCTGCAGACCCCTACACTAAAGAACAAAATAGCGCCTAGCAAGCTAAAATGTATAAAGAAAGATGATCCCCTTTGTCTTATTCCCTTAAAAGGGATGTATAGATGCAACAAGCCTTTATGCAAGACTTGACAATTTGTCAATCATGGACAAAAGAGCTTTACTCACAATGATAAGCTCTTCCTATTTGACAATTGTTCCAGTGATTATGTAGTTTATTGTCTCATATGCCCTTGTAAGATGTTATATGTTGGCCGTACCATCCGCCCACTAAGACAACGGTTTGGAAAGCACCGCCGTCTAGTGGAATTGGGATGTGACAAACATAGTGTGCCACTCCATTTCTTCGAGCCCTTTCACACTGGGGCGGTTTGCAGGCGCTATTGCGCTAATAATAGCGCCTGCAAACCGACCCGAAAGGGCCGCTGCTTGCATTCCAGTGTGAAAGCCCCGAGGGCTTTCACACTGGAGCGATGCGCTGGCAGGACGGTAAAAAAAAGTCCTGCCAGCAGCATCTTCGGAGCGGTGTGTTTACCGCTCCTGCCCATTGAAATCAATGGGACAGTGCGGCTATGCCGCCGGCAAAGCACCTCTGCAGCACCTCTCCGCTTTGCGGTGGCATGTAACCCTTTCTCGGCCGCTAGCGGGGGGTAAAACCACCCCGCTAGCGGCCGCATACCGACGGTAAAACGCCGCTAATAATAGCGGAGTTTTACCGCCGACGCCGCCCCAGTGTGAAAGGGCTCTTAGAGCATCATGCTCGGTCCACCGTGGGCCTCTGGGTGTGGGTAATTGAGTCTATACCTAGGGGCTTATCTGAAGCAGAGCGTTTTCCGCGATTATGTGAACGCAAAACGTTCTGAATCTACACGTTGGACACCCTTGCACCTAACAGACTCAACGAGGAACTTGAGGACAACACCATCCTATAAACTCCTTTTGATTGTCCCGCCATGAGTATACTGGTTAATTATTATTGCCTATTTCCTAGAATTTTCATAGTTCATCATTTTATCATTATTACAATTTTTATCTTCTTCTTATTATTTCTATTTATTGATAGCTGTATGCGCGTATATGTAGATGCATATAAACTCAGTTTTATATAAGCTATTTTATATGGACGTATACGTGGGTGCGTTTATATAGACGCATATACATCCAGTTTTATATAAGCTATCTTATACATAATTTTCCCACTTTCATCATCATCTATTGATTTAATATTTTATATTATCCCGATACAACTGTCCTTTAGTGCCAGTTGTACCTTTTATTACAACAAGGAACTTAATAACAATAATTGCTTATTTATTTTTTGGTTGGCGCGCTAACATGGGTCTACAGGAGGTCATGTTCTCCTATTTTAGTTGCGCTATTGTTTATATGCAATTATTCCTTTGAAGCATTTCATGTCTTAGTATTTATTAATTACGCATATCCAGATTAATCTGTGAACAAACATAGACCAAACACTTCTGGCTTTTAGTTTTTATTGTGTCATGCAGTATAGTTTCCGTTACACAGCCAGCTGTGTGCTATTTCAGTCAGCAGATGGTGCATTTAAATACCGCTCTATCCATCCCCTATCTTTACACTTGAGAGCGCTCATGCGCCTTACGGACTTCGCGCATGCTCTGAAACGCATTGTGTTCCCCTCACTAGCTGACGTCACATGCAGTTTCCACAAGTTTGGTTGCTCCTCTCCTCTGCAGGATTGGCTGTGTCCGTCCCGGCTCCCCGCCGTATTGCAGCACGGATTAGAGACACTCTTGGGGACTTGCCTTTGCCTATTATCACACATCCTTGACACACATTCACCTGTGTAGAGCATCGTTGTGTATTGTAATGTAAGTGGCTACTATTTCTCTTTTCATTTTGAATAAACAGTTTTACTTAGAGGCGCTCCTCTCTTTTTGTTTTTCTTTGATGACTCCGAGCCGGCTTCACTCCTGAGAAGAGCAGCCCTTTGTTGACAGCTCCATATCGTGTTGGATTAACCCCTTCTACTTGCCCACCATTCATTATTTCTACTCATTGGACATTCCCTATATTTATGGACTTCCTTTTTTACGTTCCCCATATATTTATTGTCCCATATACCTATGTTTTCCAGTTATTCATCTAAATTGTTTGATTTTATGACATTGCATCGGTTACTCTGAGCGCCAGTTATTCTGTGTTTTACAGTCTTCCCAGCCTGGTGCAGGTCTACAATTTTGTTTCTGGTGTCCTTCGACAGCTCTTTGGTCTTCACCATAGTGGAGTTTGGAGTGTGACTGTTTGAGGTTGTGGACAGGTGTCTTTTATACTGATAACAAGTTCAAACAGGTGCCATTAATACAGGTAATGAGTGGAGGACAGAGGAGCCTCTTAAAGAAGAAGATACAGGTCTGTGAGAGCCAGAAATTTTGCTTGTTTGTAGGTGACCAAATACTTATTTTCCCCACTGTGTGTGTGTGTGTGTGTATATGTATATGTGTATGTATGTATGTATGTATGTATGTATATATATATATATATATATATATATATATATATATATATATATATATATATATAAATGATATCGGGCCTGGGATTAAAAGCACCATTTCAGTGTTTGCAGATGACACCAAGCCAGTGGCGTACCAACGATGGGGCGGGGGTGCGGTCTGCCCCTTGTGCCACACCTTGGGGGGGGGGGTGTCATCAGGGTCGGCGCAACCATTCCTTCTTGATTGGCCAGCCTTCACTTGCCAGTGAATGAACGCTAAATCCACCAGTGACTTTCCTGGGAGGGGCACGCTAATGTGGGCGCACCCCCCCCCCCCCGCAGCATGTGCGTGGTGTTTGCTGTCCCACATGATCTCACTATATGACACTTGTGCGGGGGAGCTAATATAAATTAACACCTGCAGTGATTTGGGTGTGGGGGTACTGCATGTGCTAGGGGGCGTTTTAGGAAAATCTGCCCCCCCCCCAGAACACAAGTCCTCCCTCCTCCCAAAGTGCCCCCTAGCACATGCAGTGCCCTCTCCCCCACCCCTGATTCAAAGAGATGCTGGCTGCTACACAGGGGACAATCATGGCATCCGGGAGCCTGGGCACCCCGCTAGACATGCAGGCCAATCGCCCCAGCTGCTCACTAGTGCACCCCTGAGAGGCAAGTAAGTGGAGACAGGTGGCAGAACTTTTTCCAGCACTGGGCTCCAGGACTCAGGGCCAGTTCACACGATGAATCACACAGGATCACACTGTGCGCTCCTGTGCGATTCACATGTTTTCCAGGTGTAGTACAATTTCAACCTATTCATTTGAATGAGCTGAAATCATGCTGGACCACACCAAGAGTTAGAAGACGCACAGGAACTGGATTGCATGGTACTACTGTACCAAACGATCCAATGCAGGTAAACGCATTATATTTGGGACCTGCGTTTATGGTGTCATTGAGTTAACATTGACACCCACTGCAGATCAGATCAGATCAGATGGAGTGCATTTTGAATGCGGTGCAGGAAGCGCACATGGATTGCAGGGATCCAGAAGTGTGGGGGGCTGTGTAATGTAAAGGGTTCCAGAGGTGTGGGGGCTGTGTAATGTAAAGGGGTCCAGATTTATGGTGGCTGTGTAATGTAAAGGGGTCCAGAGGTATGGGGGCTGTGTAGAGAAAACTTTCAAAAAACAGGAAAATATATTTTTGGGGGGGAGGGGGACACCATGTTTTACTGCACCAGGTGACACCAACCCTAGTGATGCCACTGGCAGTAGCACATAAGTGTGCCGCTGCCAGTTACATGTATTCCTGTCTGGCACCAGTCACCCAATGACAATCCTCAGGTTAGTCAGCATTTTTGCAGAGGAGGAGGGGCCTGGCCACCTGGGGGGAGCAGAGGGAGGAGAATTCTTCCGGGTTCTGGGCCGCAGTTTACAGAGGCGCAACACGTAACGTCACTTGATGCTGACGTCAGCACATCGACGTACAGTGCACAGCCTGCCCCTCTGGGGGGGTGCCAGATAAAGGATGCCCCCTGGGTGCCAAATGCTCTAGGTACGCCCCTGCACCAAGCTATGGAGTGGAATAACATTCTTACAGGATGTCTCCAACTTACAAGCCGACCTCAATGCACTGTTTAATTGGGCAACTATGTGACAGATGAGGTTTAATGTAGATAAATGTAAAGTTATGCACTTGGGGGCTAAGAATATGCATGCATCATACATACTAGGGGGAGAACAGCTGGGGGAGTCAGTGGTGGAGAAGGATCTTTTTTTTTTTTGTAGAGCATAAGCTTAATAATAGCATGTAATGTCAAGCTGCAGTTTCCAAAGCAAGCAAAATCATTTTTTGTATTAACGGAGATATGGACAGCAGAGAGAGAGATATCATTTTGCCCCTGTACAAATCATTAGTAAGAACTCATCTGGAATATGCAGTTCGGTTTTGGGCACCAGTTCATTAAAAGGATATGGGGGAACTGGAGAAAGTGCAGAGAAGAGCAACCAAACTGATAAGAGGCATAGAGGAGCTCAGCTATGAGGAAAGATTAGAGGAACTAAATTTATTCTCTCTGGAGAAGAGGAAATTAAAGTGGTTGTTAAGCCACTTTTTTGCCTCCTTTCGTCCTCTGTGGTTAATCATGTAAGGAGCCCCTGTGTCTGTGCTTTATAAAAATAATGCCGCTATATACCTGATTCAGGTTGCCCTTCAGCGCTCACATGACCGTCTACTTCTCCCCTCTCTGGATCTGACAGCTGCAGCGGGAGGGGCCGAGAATCCCCCGCTGATGTCGGGAGGAGAGGATTAGAGAGGCGGCCATGTAAACGCTGAGCGGAGCTCTGAAATCAGGTATATAGTAACATTATTTTTATAAAGCACAGACACAGGGGCTCCTTACATTATTAAACACAGAGGATTGTATGAGAAATTAAATGTTATTTCAGCAGCATGAGCGGAGGGGTGGGCACTGTCACTAGCTGAAAGGCAGGGAGGGGAGGGGAGGGGGGAGAGGAGGACAGAGGAGATACAGGAGAGCTGTGGATGAAAGAGGCACATGAACTAACCACGGTGTCAGGGCTCAGCAGCCATGAAAAACCATAGTCAATTTACAGGGGGAGGGCAGAACCAGGCAGGATCAGCCAGGTATTTCAGGTGATACAGGGGGCCAAATTACACAGCACTGTGCTGTATAACATGCTTTAAAGGCACAGGATCATTTTTTTTTGGGTAATGCCGCATACACACGATCGGAAATTCCACCAGCAAAACTCCAATGAGAGCTTTTTGTCCGAAAGCGTGTGTATGCTCCATCGGTCTTTTGCTGGCAGAATTCCAGCCAGCAAAAGATTGAGAGCATGTTCTCTATTTTTCAGTTGGGAAAAGTTCCTATCCGAAAATGCGATCGTCTGTACAAATTCCGACGCACAAAATTCCTACGCATGCTCGGAAACAATTCGACGCATGCCCGGAAGCATTGAACTTAATTTTCTCGGCTCGTCATAGTGTTGTACGTCACCATGTTCAGAGAACTTTTGTGTGACCATGTGTATGCAAGGCAAGCTTGAGCGGAATTCCGTCGGAAAAACCGCTCGTGTGTACGGAGCATAACAAATGCTTTAATGAGGGGATATGATCAACATATACAAATACATAAGTGGTTCATATAGTGAATTTGGTGTTGAGTTATTCACTTTAAGGTCATCACAGAGAACAAGGGGGCCCTCTTTACACCTGGAGGAAAAGAGATTTCATCTCCAAATACAGAAAGGCTTCTTCACACTTAGAGCTGTGAAAATGTGGAATATACTTCCTCAAGAGCTGGTTCTGGCCAACTCAGTAGATTGTTTTAAAAAAGGCCTGGACTCTTTACTAAATGTACATAACATAACTGGATATTATCATTTAAAAGTTTATCCAGGGAATATCCGATTGCCTCAGGAAGGATTTTTTTCCCCTCCCATGTATGTGTGTGTATATATATATATATATATATATATATATATATTAGGGTTGCACCGATACTAGTATCGGTGACAATACCGAGTATTTGCACAAGTATCGGTACCCGTGCAAATGCACCGATACTTTCAGGCTCTGTTCTTTGAGCTGTCAGTGGGTCTCCCCTGTTGACAGCTGAAGTGTTAAAGAAGTCCGGTAATTGGAGCTGTCAAAAAAAAAGCATCCGGCAATGTTTATCAACAACATTGCTCAGCCGCCGAAACACTAAAATAAAAAGTACATTGTTTCTTTTTGAATCTTTCTGTTTCTTCATCTGCAGATCAAAGGGATGAACAAATGTTCCTCTGTTTTACCCCTTATAAACCCCTAATTTACTCTAAACAGCCTTAATTAACTCCCTTTTCTCCTCCATTTAATTATTTTCCTGCTTTTTTTTGTTCACGTCTATTTTCTAAACGATAAACAATTAAAACTTTTTTTTGTTTGCTTTGTTACTGAATATCTTTACACATATATATTAACATATGTTTACACATTTGACATTGAAAAAGCGCAAAATGAAAAAAATATTTACTTATTTAATTTGTAAATAACTTTTCAATGCTTTGTACCATTGCTGACAGCTGAAGTGAAAACAAAACAGTTGCGGTAGGTATCGGTAATTGATATCGGCGAGTACTAAAAAAAAAGTATTGGTGCTCGTAAAAAAATGGTATCGGTGCATCCCATATATGTGTGTATATATACACAGTATCTCACAAAAGTGAGTACACCCCTCCAATTTTTGTAAATATTTTATTATATCTTTTCATGTGACAACACTGAAAAAATGACACTACAATGTGAAGTAGTGAGTGTACAGCTTGTATAACAGCGTAAATTTGCTGCCCTCAAAAGAACTCAAAACAAAGCTATTAATTTCTAAACCGCTGTCAACAAAAGTTAGTACACCCCTAAGGCATGGAGTTCACCAGAGCTTCACAGGTTGCCACTGGAGTCCTCTTCCACACACATCACAGCTGGTGGATGTTAGAGACCTTGCGCTCCTCCACCTTCCATTTGAGGATGCCCCACAGATGTTCAAAAGCGTTTAGGTCTGGAGACATGCTTGGCAGGCAGTGCAATGGTCTTCTTGGAGGTGTGTTTGAGGTCATTATCATGTTGAAATACTACCCTGCGGCCCAGTCTCCGAAGGAAGGTGATCATGCTCTGCTTCGGTATGTCACAGTACATTTTGGCATTCATGGTTCCTTCAATGAACTGTAGCTCCCCAGTGCTGGCAGCACTCATGCAGCCCCTGACCATGACACTCCTACCACCATGCTTGACTGTAGGCAAGACACACTTGTCTTTGTACTAATCACCTGGTTGCTGCCACACACAATTGACACCATTTGAACTAAATACGTTTATCTTGGTCTCATCAGACCACAGGACATGGTTCCAGTAATGCATGTCCTTAATCGGCTTGTCTTCAGCAAACTGTTTGCGGGCTTTCATGTGCATCATCTTTAGAAGAGGCTCCCTTCTGGGGCGACAGCCATGTAGACCAATTTGATGCAGTGTGCGGCATATGGTCTGAGCACTGACAGGCTGACCCCCCACCCCTTCAACCTCTGCAACAATGCTGGCAGCACTCATACGTCTATTTCCCAAAAACAACCTCTGGATATGACGCTGAGCGCGTGCACTCAACTTCTTGGGTTGACCATGGCGAAGCCTGTTCTGAGTGGAACCTGTCCTGTTAAACCACTGTGTGGTCTTGGCCACCGTGCTGCAGCTCAGTTTTAGGGTCTTGGCAAACTTCTTATAGCCTAGGCCAGCTTTATGTGGAGCAACAATTATTTTTTTTAGATCCTCAGAGAGTTCTTTGCCATGAGGTGCTATGTTGAACTTTTTGTGACCAGTATGAGAGAGTGAGAGCGATAACACCAAATTTAACACACCTGCTCCCCATTCACACCTGAGACCTTGTAACACTAACGAGTCACATGACACCGGGGAGGGAAAATGGCTAATTGGGCCCAATGTGGACATTTTAACTTAGGGGTGTACTTACTTTTGTTGCCAGCGGTTTAGACATTAATGGCTGTGTTGGGTTATTTTGCGCAGATAGCTTCTTCAGTGTTGTCACATGAAAAGATATAATAAAATATTTACAAAAAACATGAGGGGTGTACTCATTTTGTGAGATACTATATATATATATATATATATATATATATATATATATATATATATATATATATATAATTGGTTGAACTAGATGGCCTTGTGTCTTTTTTCGGGCATATGTAACTATGTAATTAGGGCCCAATGTGTGATCTTGCACACAGGCCCACTGCTTTCATAAAATGCCCCTGGTTGCGTCATAAAGCACCCATCTTTAAACCTGGAAGTGCCCAGCAGCTTCTACAGAAAGGAACTGGAAACTGCCATGCAGGCTATGCTGCAGGTAGATATTTAAATGCCTCCTCTATGCAGCTGAGCTGCTATAACAAAATGATCAGGATTATAGAGATTTCCAGAGGCATGGTTGGGAAGCCATTGGAAGCCCACCACCTGTGAACCGTTTGGGTGTTTGGTGGCTTCCCAGCAATGGCAACGGGAGTCTCTGTGAGCCTAAGCTGCAGACAAGAATTGGATATTGGCTAATTCCTTAACATGAGGGCCAACAGCTCAGCTTCTGCATTTTCTTTTTTTTTTTTAATTCTTTATTTTTACATATCATATGTTACAATCCACAATGAGCTTTCAACATATTCTTCATCTCTTCACTTACAACTTGTCACATCCCCATATTCCCAAATCACTAGAACATTATTCATTTCATAATCAATGCAGCTCCGTCTTATCTACTCAATAAGCACTTATAATTCCCTTTTCTCCTTTCTTCTCCCTTACCCCCACCCCCACCCACTAAAACCCAAAAAAAAAAAAAAAAAAAAAGGAAAAAAGAAGAGGGGTAAAGGGGCACCCCCTCCCATCTGATCGTACATGACATACCTCTCATATTCTCTTCTTCTGAAAGCTAAGTAGGGAGCCCATATCTTCCAGTATTTTTCATCCTGTTCTTTCAACATCAAGGTCAGATTCTCCATTTGTTGGATTTCTGTTATTCTAGCCCACCACTGTACTCTAGATGGCGGAACTATACTTTTCCACAAAGCCGGAATACAGGACCTCGCTGCCGTGAGAAGGTGTTTAAGCAGTGAGTTTTTATATTTTTCCACCGACATGGGGACGTCATTTAGTAAGAAAGTTGCCGGGTTTTCTCCAAGAGACACACCTGTAATGTCCTTAAAGCGGAGTTTCACTAAAAAAAAAAAATTTAGATGTCAGCAGCTGCAAATACTGCAGCTGCTGACTTTTAAAATAAGGACACTTACCTGTCCCGGGGTCCAGCGATGTCGGCACCCGAGACCGAGCCGTCCCTCGATCCTCGGGTGCTGCCGCCGCCATTCACACTGAGGGAATCAGGAAGTGAAGCGTTGCCGCTTCACTGCCCGGTTCCCTACTGCGCATGCGCGAGTCGCGCTGCGCGTCTACACTGGTCCCCGTTGTGTTGTGGGAACTGTGTATTTCCCACAACACAACGGGGGTGGGCGGGGAGTCTGCGGCTAGCTATACCCGGAAGTGGGTGCAGATACCTGTATTATACAGGTATCTGCACCCCCCTCCCCCCTGAAAGGTGCCAATTGTGACACCGGAGGGGGGGAGGAATCCGATGAGCGGAAGTTCCACTTTAGGGTGGAACTCCGCTTTAACCGTTTCCTCGACCATTTTCCAAAATTCCCTGATCTTCTCACATTCCCAGAAAATGTGCAACATCGTGCCCTCTGACTTCCCACATCGCCAACATACATTTGGAACCTGTGGGAATATTTTATGAAGCATGGATGGTGTTCTATACCATCTGGTAAGGATTTTATATCCTCCCTCCTGATATCTGCTTGCAACGGATGTTTTATGGATAGATTTTAAAATTTTATTCTTCTGTCTTTGGGAGAACATTATCCCCATTTCCCTCTCCCAGACTTGAATAAAGTTAAGCTCTTGGGGTGCTTCCAAGCTTGTTAATACTTCGTAGAAATATGATAGGGAATGTCTCATACTCTCTCCATCTAAGCATTTCTGTTCAAAGCCCGTTAGACCCCGTATCTCTAGGTAAATGTTTGCTTTCGAGCGGATGTAAGCTCCCAACTGCATCACCCTAAAAAAGTCCAAGTCTGGTATTACTTCTCCTTCTATCTCCCCTCTTGTCATCAGGCGGTTATCCCTTGAAAAATGTATGATCCTATTTTTCCCCCTTCGTTTTATAACCTCATATCCCCGGTCTGTCATGCCAGGCTGAAAGTCTGGCGTACCCAGCACCGGCGTCATGGGACTCGGAAATGGAGGCAGATTTGTCTTTTTAAAGATCGTGTTAATTGTACGAAGAGTTGCACTTGCCAGTGGATGTTTTTTCACTATTGTTGGTATATCCGATCTTACTATCCACACCAATGCCTCCAGGGGAATATTAACCATCGCTTGATCTAATTGTACATATGGTTTCCTCTCAGAGGCACACCATTCCATTACTCTGGCTAACAGTGAGGCTTCCTGATATCTCACTGGGTCTGGGAAGCCAATGCCTCCTTTTTCTTTCGGGAGCACTAGAATGGTTCTCCGTACTCTTACTGGTTTCCCAGCCCAGATAAACCTCAGAAACCTCGATCTAAGGTCCTTCAGAAAGTTTGGAGGAATCTTTATTGGCACGGTTTGTAACAAGTAAAGAAGCCTAGGCATAACGTTCATCTTTATGATATTTGTCCTTCCAAACCATGTAAAGGTCTCTCTATCCCATCTCTGTAAGTCTAATTTAATTTGTCTTAACATCGGGACATAATTTAATTCAAATATCCTGCTAAGCTTCTTTGGTATTTTAGTTCCCAAGTAACTTATATGGGATTCTGTCCACCTAAAGTTTAATTGCGTCTTTATCAGTTGCAGTAGAGGTGCCTTCATTCCCATCCCCATTGCCTCTGATTTAATGTAATTCACCTTGTAATTTGCTATCTTCCCATATTGACATATCTCCATTAGGAGAGATGGGAGGGATATTATTGAGGAGGTTATGAAAAAGATCAGATCGTCCGCATATGCTGCTAATTTGTGCTCCTCTATTTCTGTATTAATACCTTTAATATTGGGGTTGGCTCGTATCTTCCTCAGGAAAGGCTCCAATGTGAGCATAAAAATAATGGGCGACAATGGACAGCCCTGGCGCGTTCCGTTTCGAATACAAAATGGATCAGAGAGTCTATCATTTACCTTAACCCTCGCACTCGGGACAGAGTATAGATTTGAAAACCATCTCAGCATTCCATCCCCCAAGCCGATATGTTGCAGTGTAGCCCCAAGGAATATCCAATCAACTCTGTCAAATGCTTTTTCAGCATCCGCTGAAAACAATGTTAGGGGTTTCTGTTGACTTTGAGCAATATGGATGGCCTTTATTACTCTCTGCATATTTTCCCTCCCCTCCCTCCCAACAATAAACCCCACTTGATCTGGGTGTATCAGTGAGGGGATGTGTTCATCAATTCTGATTGCTAGAATCTTTGAGAATATTTTTAGATCCGCATTTAACAAAGCTATCGGCCGGTAGCTGAAACACTGAGATGGGTCCTTGCCCTCCTTCAGAATTACTGCTATATGTGCCAGCAATGTCTCATGGGGTATCTTCTGACCCTCGCGCATTGAATTAAAGGCAGCTGTAAATCTTGGAGCCAATTTCTCTGCGAAAAATCTGTAGTATGCCAGGGTGTACCCATCTGGCCCGGGGCTTTCCCCAATTTTAAAAGATTTAATGCTCTCTTAAATTCTTCTACTGTAATTGGTACATGTAACTCTCGTGCTATCTCCTCTGTCAGCTTAGGCATTCCTGAAGTTTGTAAATATTCCCTTGCCAACTCCCATTTACTCTTGTTCCTCTCTGGAGATAATTTTCCTTCCAATTGATAAAGCCCTTCGTAGTACTCCTTGAAAATCTGTGCCATTTCCTGTGAGGAGCTAACCATCACATCCTTCTGTGTTTTAATACCTAGCATGTGCCTCTGTGTAGTGGTATCCTTAAGGGCCTTCGCTAACATCCTGCTCGGTTTGTTCCCAAATTCATAGAGTGTCCGTCTTCCCTGTTTCAGCTTAGCTTTTGCCTGTTCAATAAGCAATGAGTTTAAATCCTCCCGTAAACCACATAGTTTCTCCTCGATTTCTTGTGTCTGCGATTTTTTATGTATCAGCTCCATTTCCCGAATTCTTTTAAGTAATACATCAATCTGTTCGTTAAGCTTCTTTTTCCTATGCGCCCCTAAAGATATAAAGACCTCTCTCATCACGCATTTGTGTGTTTCCCATAGACAGAATGGGGTAACTTCCTCTGTATCATTTATTAAAAAAAAGGAATCCAGTTCCTGATTTAATTTTTGTTTATAATCCTTGTCCTTTAACAGGGTCTCATTGATCCTCCATTGCCACTCACGACGATCTCCCTCTCCTAGGTCCAATACACGTTATTCCTATCTGTGAAACCAAAATATAATCGATTCGAGTATATGATTTATGTTTTGCCGAGAAGAATGTATAGTCTCTATCTTGAACATGTAATGTCCTCCATGTATCTACCACCTGCAGGTCACTTAATAATTTTTTTACTCTACGTAATTTAGTAGATGATAGGTAAGAGGCTCCCCTGGATGCATCTATAGAAGGATCCAAGGCCAGGTTTAAATCTCCCCCTATCATCAAAATACCCTCCTTGTGCTGATGTACCAATTGGAGACAGGTCTCCAGGCAACCAACCTGGTCTACATTCGGGAGATATATATTCACTAGTGTAACCTTTTGTAGACCTAGTAATCCCTTTACAATTAAGAGACGACCCTCCTCATCTGTAATTACTTTAGTCTCTTTCCATGGAATCTGTTTTGACACAATAATGGAAACCCCATTTGATTTAGAGGTCATGGATGCACTATGGTATACAACTGTGAATTTGTGGTTTGTCAGCCTAGGTATTCTGTCCCTTCTAAAGTGTGTCTCCTGCAGAAAAGCAATTTGCGTCTTTAACCTTCCTAGTTCAGCAAGCAGCCTAATCCGTTTCTCCGGGATGTTTAGACCCTTAACATTATACGAGGTAAACTTTATTCTGGTCATGTCTTCCGATCGTCTGTGGTTACGGGAGGGGGAGCCCCAAAAAGGAGAAAAAAAAAAAAAAAACCCTGATTCCCTTATCCGACTCTAAAAAAAAAAAAAGGGAAAGAGAAAAACAAACAAAAAATATATAGGCCAGCCGGCGCGACTCCTCGATGCCGTTAACTAGCCGTTTAAAAAAAATTTTAAAAAAAGAAACGCCTACGACCTAACCTGCACCCGGAGGAGAGACGCTTATTGTGGGGGGATGTCCCCGAGCATGGGGAGTTCAGCGCAGGCTTGTCAGCAGCAGCGTGCACAAAATTATACATGAATAAATAAAAAGCGGTAGCACTGTATTTTAAATTGTAAGTCAGAGGCATATCCTATATCCTAAGCAACACCATATATCACTCCACAATGGGTATGCCTCCCTTTTATATTTGTATATACATTTACATTTAGCAATTACAACCACGTAATCCAATTCTCTCCCCCCCCAACCCCAACCACCCCTTCAAACAAACCTTCTGCATTTTCTGACAGGTCCTTCTGTACAGCTGAGATGCAATATGTAGAGGATGGCTGCCAAGAATGCATGTAATGTAAGCAGTGCAATATGTAGGTGGGGCTTCGTGAGGGTGTGATTTGAGTGTGGGCAGGGACACAGGGGGCCTTATGATCTCCTATTGCCTGGGGGCTCCATGAGTTGTTAGTCCTCCCCTAAAGGGGACCTTCAGTGGACAGCCATTTTCAGGTCTCTCCAGAGATATTCAATAAGGTTCAAGTTAGGGCTCTGGCTCGGCCACTCTAGGACTATCACAGAGTTGTCCCTAATTCACTACTGTGTTGTCTTGGCTGTGTGCTTAGAATCGTTGTCATGTTGGAAGGTGAGCCCCTAACCCAGTCTGAGTTCATGAGCGCTGTGGAACCGGTTTTCATTGAGGATCTCTCTGTATTTTACTCCATTCAGCTTTCCCTCAACCCGGACCAGTCTCTCAATCCCTGCTGCTGGAAAAACAACCCCACAGCATGATGCTGCCACAGTCATGCTTCACAGTTGGGATGGTTTTAGGCAGGTGATGAGTGGTGTCTGATTTCCTCTGGACATAACAGTGCCAGGTTTCCCCAGACATAATGTTTAGAATTGAGGCCAATCAGTTCAATCTTGGTTTCATCAGATCAGAGAATCTTGTTCCTCACATTCTGAGAGTCCTTCAGGTGTTTTTTTGCAAACTCCAAGCAGGCTTTCATGTGTTGTGCAAGAGGAGAGGCTTCTGTCTAGCCACCATGCCATAAAGCCCAGATCAGTGGAGGGCTGCATTGATGGTTGTCCTTCTGGAACTTTGTCTCATCTCCACAAAGGATCTCTGGAGCTCAGTCAGAGTAACTATCAGGTTCTTGGTCACCTCTCTTACTAAGGCCCTTCTCCCCCGATTGCTCAGTTTGGCCTGGCGACCAGCTCTTGGAAGAGTCCTAGTTGTGCTAAACTTCTTTTCATTTGAGAATTATGGAGGCCACCCTGCTCTTGAGAACCTTCGGTGCAGCAGAATTTTTTTTGTTGCCTTCCCCAGATCTGTGCATTGCAACAATCCTGTCTCTGAGCTCTGCGGAGAGTTCCTTTGACCTAATGGCTTTGATACAGTATGCATTGTCAACTGTGAGGCATTTTATAGAGAGGTGTGCGCCTTTCCAAATCATGTCCAATCAATTTAATTTACCACAGGTGGACTCCAATCAAGGTGTAGAAACATCCTAGCAACAATTAAGAGAAATGGGGGACACCTGAGCTAAATTTAAAGCGTGCAAAGGGTCTGAATACTTGTGCCAATGTGATATTTCATTTTTTTTTCTTTTTAATAAATTCACAGACATTTCTAAAATCGTGTTTTTACTTTGTCGTTATGGTGTACTGAGTGTAGATTAATGAGGAAAAAAATGTATTTAAACAATTGTAGTATCAACATAACAAAATTGAAATAAGTGAAGGGGCCAGAATACTTTATAAATGCACTGTATGTATGCAAGAGTTGAAGAGACACTTTTACTATGCTTATTCAAGCCAAATTGACGATTTCTGCCTAAAAAATACCCCCCCACACCTTCCCAGCAAGGTATACTCACCATTCTGCTGTACCACATCCCAACTTTATCAGACCACTTGCTCCATTGTTTTAACAGAGCAAGGCTTACAGTTATGGGGAAGCATGTGATAATGCTCCAACCTGACTGGCCAAGCACCAGGCCCAAACAATATGTTATGTGAGCAGGGCAGTGACCTAATCCATCCTGGTAAGTGCCACCACTGGGCTTATCTGTGGTGAACACCTGCAGTGGGGAGAATGTCAGGGAACCTGGACTGGTGAGTATGCTGTACTGGCAAAGGCAAGCTATTAGAAGGCACTGTCATTTTGTACTGAAAATTAGCAAAGATAAGTAAGAACCCCAGCTTCATACTCTCTTCTGTACCTGGGCCATGTTCTGTGACATGCGGAAGAGGAATTATGGCTCAAGAAGTAAACATTGCACAGGGCATTGCTCTAAAACAGAGGTTAGTAAAACATTGGGGTGGTGGGTGTTAGTGCAAGTTAACTCAGGAGTGGTGAATTAGAGGAATTTACCAAAAAAATGACAACTGTCCTTAAACTACAATGTCAAAGTATATGTAAACCTTAACAATGAACTTCTCTTACTTGCTTGGTTTGTTCTGTTAAAAATGTAAAGTACTTTATGATATTATTTGTTAAATGCAAAAGAAATGTTGATCTTGTCAGGAAATCAGAACTATCAATTTGTTCTGTCCCCTTTACCTACTGTATGTTATCTCAAAGATTCTATGCAGCCCTTCCAGGTTTTTATCATGTGGCTACTAGTTGTTTGGCTGCCTATGCTTTGGGGATAAAGACAGTTGGTGTGATTGAGTAGTTTAGCAAAAGACAACCTCAAAGAGACAAAAGACTACTGTTCTATTGACAGCTAAGGAGATTTGGTGTTTTATACTCCCATAAAAAGCTACCTTTAAAACTAATTAAGGCAAATCAAATTAGGTAAAATGCCCCGGGGAAAATCCAGTACACAATGTTTGAACTATATATTTAAAACAGTTTGCTTTAGCTTCCAATCTTAAAACAGGGAAAGATAAATCTGGCTCAACCTGCTCTGCTACCTTTTATAAAACACTAAAGATCAGCAGACCGCATGATGCATTTGTATGTGATGTGTACACTGGATATTATAATGTACATGTTAAAATTCATGTAGTAGATCTTTTTTCAACCTTACTAATATTTAATAATATTTTGCTCTGTAGAGTTTACCAGGAAAGTTAACCACACACAACCTATCTCATCTCATGAAGATCCAACGCCTATCTTGAAGATTGATGGTAATGCAGAAAAGAAAAATAACCCTAATACAACCCAGAAGTACAACAATTCACAGCTGGAGCCACCCAAAAAAGATCTATTTTTCTTTAACAAAGTTGCTGATGTTTTGAGGGTGTTTCCTTCAGGACTAAGGATTGAAAAGTTGAAGCAACATGTTCTTAACACTCATCACACTGACTTAGAAGCATTAAGCAAAGACCTTGGGTATAATGATATGCAAAGCATGCTAAAGCAAGTACCAGGCATCACATCTTTAAATGGTGATGTTTTCTTTGCTTCAGATATTCCTAAGTCTAAAGAACAACTTAAACAAGTCAAAAAAGTTAAATTCTCTGAGAAACTTATGGTTGATTTTTTGAAAATGTTTCCTTGTGGGCTGAAAGTTGATAACCTAAGGCGACACATAAAAATGCAATACAAAACTGATTTGATGACATATAGCCAAGAAAATGGCTCTACAGATATGGTTGACATGTTGCAAAAGGTACCAGGCATTAAAGTTTTAAACAAAGACCTTATTATTGCTTCAGCTGTTTATAAAAAGTCTAACAGAAAATCTAATGCCACCACTAAAACCACACCTGTCAAATGTCCAATTAGTGCTACCCCTGGTGTGACAAAAAGTCTTCAGGTAAAAATAAAGACCCCACAGGTCAATCAGGCTGTCACTAAACCAAGTAATACAGAGCCCACTGGAACCAGTCAACAATTATCTCTACCTACTCACCATATTCCATTTACAAATGCAATGATAAACAGCCCTCAAAATGCACGTCAACAAATATTTCTACCTGCTTGGCAGATTCCAATAACGAATGCAACGATTAACAGCCCTCAAAATGTGAATCAGGGATTACGTCCAAATATGTCCTATGCTTCAGCCTGTGCAAGTAATTTGAGGATGAATCAGGTTAATGTGCAGAGTCTACAGTGCCCTCCAACCTTCAATGTTCAGAAAGCTCACGCTGCCAAAATAGCACATCCTAATCACAAGGAAGCGCACAAAGATGTAATGCAAAGTTCCAACGTCAAAGATAAACTTCAGCTACTATTGAGGTCTCATTCCAATGGACTATCCATCTTCCAGCTGAAAAAATTATTTCTTCTTAAGTTCCAACAACCACTTGCTTGCCGGGGAGCTTCAGTGAGAAAAATCTTGAAGAATATGGAGGATGTAGCAAACATAAAAGGAGTAGGAGTCCAAATGAAGGTGTTTCCAGTACTTTCAGAAGACAATCCATCAGCAAACATATGTAGCGGTAAGTATCACTTGCACCATGCGAAAAAATTTATTTTACAGCACCAACGGTAGTATTTGAGACTAGAACCTACAAACTATGTAATATTAAAGAAAACTATAAGCTGCTGCTGCTCTGATTTGGATCCACTGTCAAAAAACAGTATTAAACCATAGAAAAAAGGAGAGCAGCGATGGCTAAAGACTGATCCCTTAGTTGGTCACCCCCTAAAATAATGATAGTGTTATGAAACCAAACCATCTCTGTTGAAAAACCTATCCAAAAAATAGTGACTATTGAAATTTATATTACAACTATGGAAATACCTTTTTTTTTCGCTCCATAAGAAGCACTTTTTTCCCCCCAATAATGGGGGAAAATGTCTTTGCTTCTTATGGAGTGAATACTGACCAGGCCCCCCCCCCCCCCCCCGGCACCGCCGCCATGTTACAATACCGGGCCAGCGACAGGGCGGGCGTCTCCGCGAGCGCCGGACGATTTCCTGCTGGGCCTGTCACTCAGCCACAGACAGAAGACAGAGCAGCCCGAGCGGCCGAATGGAGTACGGCCACGGCAGCCGTTCGGGCTGCTCTGTCTTCTATCTGAATGACAGGCGGATGCATACAGGAATGTCAGTCTGTGCGAGGTGGAGATGGCACAGGTAAGGCTGCATTTCATGGCACTAATCAGGCTGCATTTCATGTGCACTGGTAAGGCTGCATTTTTTGGCCACAGGTCAGGCTGCATTTTATGGGCACTGGTCAGGCTGCATTTCATGGGCTCTGGTAAATATTTTAATACACCATTTGGGTAGCAAGAAATACGGTATAAAAATGCAACACTATAGCAATAGCTAATATTATGAAATAAAAAATATGCAATCAAATAAAGTGCTAGTGCAATGCAAATTGATGTGACACAATATATAACAAATGTGCAATATGCTTATATCATAAGGTGCAATATATGCAAAAATAAAGTGCTAATGCAGTGCAAAACTACAGTATAAAAAATATTCAAAAAAGTTCATAAAGTAAAAAATCAAACAAAGTCCTCAGTGTTGAAAAATAGAAAGTCCTATAAAAACTCAAAGAAAAAGTGATCAGTCTTTTTTTTTCTTTTTTGTTTATTTGTAACATTTTTAGAAATGTTACAATTCTGTACATAAAGTGAGGCATTTCAACATATAAAGAGCATTACATATGCAAGTGAGTGAGACATATCAAGAGCATGGTATAGTTAGATAATAAAGTTTTCCATCTTGGATCAACTACGCATATTTATTATACCATACAAAATAATAAAAGAAAGTGGAACATCACTAGATCTGAAAGACAACATATCTAGTAGTTAGCTCCAGGAGGGTCAGGAAATTCAAGTGTCATCAGAAATATAACATGTGGTATAGGTAAAACCTGGCATTCAAGATGTATAGTTTTCGTGGGAATATTCAGACTCATCCCAAGCTTTCCATATCTTATGAAAAGAGGGTAATGAGTCTTCAATCATTGCAGTCAAGTGTTCCATCCTACGTATATCAGCCATTATAGAAAGAAATTGATGGAATGTAGGGGGGTGAGATGGACAGCCAATTTCTAGGTATAGCTCGTTTTGCAGCTAGTAGAATGAAGAAAGTTAGCTTCCTAAATCCTTTAGAGGTACCCGAAGGAGGAAGACCTAATAGAAAGTGTATGGGGTTTAGAGGTATGGAGGTGTTTAATAAATTTTGCAAGAGCTCTTGGATTTGAATCCAAAAAGGGCCGATAGAAGAGCACTCCCAAAAAATGTGGAAGTGAGTGTCCGTAGTTTCATTACACCTCCAGCATTGTCTAGGGGCGGTTGGGTTGCAGGCGTGTCATATGTCTGGGGTTCTATACCAGAAAAGCAAAATCTTAATTGCAGTTTCTCTCTGCACTACACAGATTTTTGACAAGGACTCACAAATTTTTCCCGAGTCTATTAAAGATATTTCCTGTTGTACTATATGGGACTTTTTTTTCATGTAGTTATGGGTGGACTCCGTTAAAGGGGGGATTCGTGTAAGATTTTATATATGGATGAGATTAGTTTGGTTTCATATGGTCCATTGGCGCATAAAAGTTTGAAGTCGTGGGCTTCTCTAGAGATAGTAAGGGGAATTTAGAAAGGAAGAAGTGTTTTAATTGTATATATGAGTACAAAAGTGATGTAGAGAGTTGATGTTTCGCTTGGAGGTCTGCAAAAGACAGGAGTCTACGTGTCACTGGGTGTACAAGTTGTCGCAATTGAAAGATTCCCGCATGAGTCCATGGGAGCATCCGCACATAGGACAGTCCAACAAGGATGTCTGGACTGAAGAGTAGATTCAAAAACAGAGGGCAGGGAGAGGAGAGGGAGAACCGCTCCGAGCATTTTTTCCAAGTAGATGGGGTAAAAGGCATTGGAGCCAAGCATAGGGATCTTAGTTGAGGCATGTATTTGGTTGAGAAGGGCCATAACATGGGTGTACGGAGATGGTAACCCCCATTTTAATCTCAGCCCATCTATTTGGGGCCTTTCTAGATATCCAGGAGATGAGATGCATAGTAATATTTAATGATGTCTGGGGCAGCCAGACCTCCCCTATTCTTTAAGACTAGGACTACTGAGCTTGCAATCCTATGGGAGGCGTTATTCCATACAAAGGGGAGACATTTCCTTTGGAGAGCCTTCAATTGCGACATTGGAACTGAGATTGGGAGCGTCTAAAATAAGTATAGGAGTTTGGGAAGAATCGACATCTTGAGAACGTTAATTCTTGCAAGGAGAGATATAGGGAGGGAGGTCTATTGATTTAAAAGACAGGTTACTTCTGTGAACTTAGGGGGGAACTTAGAGTACTAAATTAGGGTGATTGGCGCTGTTCAACTATATATGCACTGAGTAATGCTCATAAATATATAAGTGTGAAAAAATAAACAAAAATAAGTGTAACGAGAGTGTGAGAAAAGTAATATGTACATATGTATAATGCTCTGACGGCAATATATAACAATAAAGTGCAGTGTGCAATAACACAAGTATGCTAATACATCAATAAAACTCTGTGAGCAATCCAAACACTGATAAAAGCAAGTGGTGAAAAAAATCAAATCTAAACCATTCCAAAAAATATATATATAAAAAAATATATATTGAAAAAAATGTCCAGTGTTGATAAAAACTCCTTAGTTCATAAACACAGTGATGAAGGAAAACATTAAATGTGAATACTTAGTTCATAAGCAAAAGTGGTAATGAATTAGTGTCCCCAAAAGAAAAACTTAATGGAAAATCCTTCTTAAAACACAGTGATGTGTCTCTTCATTCAAGTGACAGTATTCTTGGTGTGGCAAGTGCTCCCCGCTTTCCAAAGCACCCCCACTCGTGCCCTCACTCACCGGAAAGCCTCACTCCTGCAGGGGTAACAAGCATGTAAACTGAATCCAGCAGCGATGATCCGTGGTGACAGTCCTCCGTCGTCCTCTCCTTCTCTGGTGTCCCGATCACCTCTGATCACTCCCCGGCATTAAACATCCATATGTGGCAAAACAAAAGTGAGCCTCATAGCGTGAATCCGAAAAAAATGTATATTTTACGTGGCCACGTGATACGCATACGTCTTTCTTTGTGCTGAGTTGACTCCTAGGTTTAGGCAGCGGGCGGTGGAACGCACGCTACACCGCGCTGCACTTCCTATTATTGACTTTGTACCGATCAGCGGAGCACTGTCAGCTCCTTTTAATCAGTGTGTTTTGAAATAAAACATACATTTTTTTCGGATTCACGCTATGAGGCTCACTTTTGTTTTGCCACATATGGATGTTTAATGCCGGGAAGTGATCAGAGGTGATCGGGACACCAGAGGAGGACTGACCACGGATCATCGCTGCTGGATTCAGTTTACATGCTTGTTACCCCTGCAGGGGTGAGGCTTTCCGGTGAGTGAGGGCACGAGTGGGGGTGCTTTGGAAGGCGGGGAGCACTTGCCACACCAAGAATACTGTCACTTGAATGAAGAGACACATCACTGTGTTTTAAGAAGAATTTTCCATTAAGTTTTTCTTTTGGGGACACTAATTCATTACCACTTTTGCTTATGAACTAAGTATTCACATTTAATGTTTTCCTTCATCACTGTGTTTATGAACTAAGGAGTTTTTATCAACACTGGACATTTTTTTTTCAATATATATTTTTTTATATATATATTTTTTGGAATGGTTTAGATTTGATTTTTTTCACCACTTGCTTTTATCAGTGTTTGGATTGCTCACAGAGTTTTATTGATGTATTAGCATACATGTGTTATTGCGCACTGCACTTTATTGTTATATATTGCCGTCAGAGCATTATACATATGTACATATTACTTTTCTCACACTCTCGTTACACTTATTAATGTTTATTTTTCCACACTTCTATATTTATGAGCATTACTCAGTGCATATATAGTTGAACAGCGCCAATCACCCTAATTTAGTACTCTGTCTAATTAGAATTTCACTTAGGTGGTATTCTGTGCTGGGGGGGCTGCAGTTCTTTTACTTCCTAAGCACGGAACTATTATTTCTTATAGGGGGGAAGTTAGCTTGATATAGGGAAGAGTAAGAGGGTGTGATATGGATGTCCAAGTATTTAAGTGTGGAGGTGCACCAACGGTATTTGAAGTTGTTTTGAAGACAACTGAGTTGGTCCGGTGGGATGTCAATGTTTAGAGCATCAGTTTTTGAAGGATTAACCTTAAACCCCGATATGGCTCCAAAGGAGGCCAGGGTGTTGTGTCAGGAAGGTAAAGAGGTATGAGGTGAGTCAGCAAAATGTCATTGGCAAAAAGTGATAGCTTATATTCCTGCTGTCGCAGCGGCACCCTCGAATGTCCGGGTGGGACTTGATGGCCAAGGCAAGGGGTTTCAGACTAAAAATAAAGAGCAGGGGTGACAAAGGACAGCCCTGTCTGGTACCATTGCTTAGGGGGAACTTCTGCGAGAGATGAGAAGACAGCTGTACCTGGGATGAAGGATTAGAGTATAAAGCCTGTAAGGCTTGGAAAAATGGGCCTGAGAACCCGTATCTAGAAAGAACTGCAAACATAAATGGCCAACTTAGGCGGTCGAAGGCTTTTTGCATCTTGAAAAAGGAGTGCTGCTATGTTTTCCATCCATAGCGTGAATACTCTGAAACGCGTCGCACATTTGCGATGTCACGGCCCTGCGCTACGCTCTGCTGTGCTTCCCAAGCCTCGTTCTGTCTCCCCTCGTGCGGCCGTGTCATCTCCATACCTTAGATGCCAGACAAGCCTAACACACATCACAGCACAGCCTGTGACAGGACCGGCGTCCCACTTCCCCCACTCCCAGGACCCACACCTGGCCAAGACTATCTCAGCAGTGACCTCATCTCTGCTCGGTGTGCTACTTGAATGAGGTTTAAGGAGAAACCGCTGTGCCAGACCACCTCACACCATTCTCATTGGATTTTATGTGCTGCCAGCCGCATATGGACTTGCTGAGACCTGAAGTCCCTCTCCTCTCTTCCAATCCAGAGACATGCTTGAACGCAGATGTGCAGTCTTTCATGTGAGTGGATATTGTTTTTTATAATAAATGCGATATTCAGAGGCGCCCCTTTCCTTGTTTCTTCTCAGCTTTTTTTGGACCTTGCTTCTGGTCCTCTCTGTGGCAACCCTGCCAGACTCGTCTATATATAAATATATTTTCATATATATATATCTATCTTTGCCCCTCTGGACTATTAAGGAACACTTTATAGAGGTATTGTTGCATCGCGCCTGTTTTACTTGTTTAATGCGGTTGCAGATTGTGACAACAACTCTCAATCGTTCCATAGTGGGGGATTCAAGTAGGTGCATCTCTGCGGCTCTCAGCTGGGAGATGAGATCAGCTTTCAGTTTAGTGGAGTCCCGTTTTAAACGAGAACCCACAGATTTGCACTTACCTCTGAAAAAAGCCTTATGGGCTTCCCACAGGGTGGAAATCTCCGACATCGAACCTTCATTCAATTGAAAAAATTCAGACAGTTTTTGTTGTAGTTGGGGTTGAATCTTGGGGTTTCGTTTTAAGGATTCATTAAGACACCAGTGACAGGTTTTGGGCATTGTGGCTGACAAAACAATATCTAAATCAATGGGTGCATGGTCCAACCAAGTGATAGGATTTATCTCTGATGAGACTACATAGGATAGTAGAGGGGCAGTTACAAAGAAATGGTCTAGCCTAGAATATAGCTTGTGAGGGGGAGAATAGAATGTGTATTCCTTTCTGAGTAGGGTTTCATAAAGGTTGTGAGATCTAGTAAATTTACGGAAGGAGGCAGACAATTTCTGAGTTTGGATCCGTGGGGTGTCTTGAAATAGAGCACATCTATCTTTGGTCGGGGACATACACACATTATAGTCTCCTCCTATTATCATAAAAGGCTGTGAAAAGGATTGCAGCTTCTCAAACACCTTTGTTAGGAAACCAATCTGTCCTACATTCAGAGCATAGATATTAGCCAGGGTAAATGGAGTATTTTGGTGACTACAACTCAGGAGAACAAATCGACCATTGAGGATCCAGATAGGAAGAAAGGACATGTATTAGGCTGGCACGTTTAATGAGAATTGCAACTCCAGCTTTCCCAGAGGGATCGGAAGCCATAAAGGCAGAAGGGAAATGTTTGGAGGCAAACTTAAAGGAGCCACCATGTCTGAAATGGGTCTCCTGAATCATAATCGCCTCCGCTCTAGAGGACCTAAATTCCATTAAAACTAGCCACCTTTTCTGGATGGAATTCAGGCCCTTCACATTGCAAAAATAGATCTTAATAGCTATAATACATAAAATAGGCATATAGCTAATGGGCTACAGACTGTGAACAAACAGATTTTGATCGGTGGTGCAATAAACACAAAGACATTAAAGCATTATCCCAAATGTAGGTGAGAAGCTGGGTAAACCAAGTGTGGCAAGCCGTGTATGGGCTAGTGTAATAAATCCAGCAAAAGATACAGTACATAAAATAATGTGATATAAAAAATGGTCTGTAACTGATAATGGGGTATGAGTACCCAGTAACTGTGCAAACAACATAATCAAATGCAGAGAACAAATCAAAAATCCAATAGATGTGCCAAAAATATATAATGGTGTGATGTATAACTGATACTAAAGTATAACCCAATTAATGCGCAAACAACATATGCAAAAAAACAAAGTATCATAATCAAAAGTCCAATAGATGTGCAAGGAGCACAAATTAATGTCCGTATGCCAGAAAAAGATAAAAATAACTATAAAGATAAAAAATCCCAAAGTGACTGGTGCAAACTCAAAAATATAAATGGTGACAGCCTGTTCGAAATTCCAGTGCCAAAAATAAAAGTGACTTTCTGTGCTCCCCTCTCGTAATTGCACTCACCAGAGCGCCTTATAACTGCAGGGGTGAAAGGCGTATGAATGGGATATACTCCTATCCCTACTGGACCAATCCCAGGGTGCATCCTCCTCCACAACCTGGTACAGCTGATCGGGTCTCCGCATAGAGTCCTGGTCCCTCCTAGTCCCTCCTGGGGTGAGTAGCGTAACATGGGGTATATGCAAGCTATTAGTAAAAACACTAATGCTATTTCTCCTTTCTCCACTGCAAGCTGGGGATGTTTGGGTATCCACATGTAATTTAACAGAAAAAACAGACCCTCATAGCGTACCACCATTAAAAAGAAGTATTTTATTCATTTAAAATATATAAAGGCAATAGCCTGGTAAAACAGGGTGGGGAGCTACAATGCTCCAACAGCCATGCAGGGTAAAACAGGATACTCTCCGGGTCTGAACAGTGTGAATTCCATAGACCGCCCTGAGAGAAACAGGAAGTGCCAGAAGTGAAGTAGTACATACCAAGAGTCCCGCCTTATGCGTTTCGTCATAAGACGTCGTCTGAGGCACATCTATTAGATTTTTGATTTGTTCTCTGCATTTGATTATGTTGTTTGCACAGAAACTGGGTACTCATACCCTATTATCAGTTACATACTATTTTTTACATCACATTATTTTATTTACTGTGTTTTTTGCTGGATTTATTACACTAGCCCATACAAGGCTTGCCACACTTGGTTTACCTAGCTTCTCACCTACGTTTGGAATAATTCTCCCTTGTATCGCATTCCATTACACCTGATATACCATATGTGTGAGTTTTACCTTTACCCACAATTGCTGTTGCATAGAACAGCGCCATTTCCCTCTCTATGTACCTTTTATTGTAGATTTCACTTTGTGAAGTTTGTTTTAGGGAGGCAGCAGTTCATCTCACTCCTAAGCATGGCATCCTTGCTTATTTTACAAAGACATTAAAGCGTATATGTTGAAATGGTGCTAAAAAAAAAAGCACTGAAAACCAAAAGAAGGTAAAAAAAAGACCTGGAAAATCAGGTAGACTAAACCAACAAAAAAAGAAAAAAATTGAAAAAATCATATAACAACATTTTTTTGAGAGGCCTGAAGAGAAAAAATTCTTCAGGGATTCAAGGCGAGGACCTAGGACGTTGGTGAGGGGCATGGCTGCCTGCAAGATCTGACGGTGGGGTCCCTTCTCCTCTGAGATAGTAGGTAACAAAGTTCAGTGGGAGGCAACCAGCATAAGTAAAGGTATAGTAAAAACTTCAAAAATTTCAGGAACTGTAAATACTTCAAAACAGCTGGAAAGAAGAACCTCTAAGTAGAGGAATTTGACTCTCGTAGTGGAGTCAGTAGCATAGACAAACTAATCATTGTCTGTCTATGGTAATGAAAAAAAAAATGCTGGAGGTGGTATGCTCTCATGTTGGGAATGTGGAAGGGTTAGCTCATTGAGGGGTTGAAAAGGCCCTCTGCGATCTCAGATGAACTGGGGTCCAGATCTTGGCTGGTGTCGTGAGTGGTTTGGGGTTCGGGACAGGAGGTTGGAGTTCATCCTCTGGGATGGGTGGGAGTCCCAAATTGCAGATGGAGGAATCACTTTCAAAGAGGTCTCTCAACGAGAACTGGACACCATCTTTAGAGGCAGACAGACGAAAGGGGAACCCCCATCAATAGGGTACTTGATGCTTCTGTAGATGAGTGGTGACAGGACGAAGACTGCACCTTTTAGCCAATGTGATGGGGGAGAGGTCAATGAAAATATGAATCTTAGCGTGTTTAAAGTCTATGCGAGATTTCTTGCAGATTGCGAAAGAGAGAGCTTCCTTGCTTTCATAGTAGTGAAAGTGGACAATAATGTCTCTGGGGTTAGAGCCAGGGGGATCCAGGGATCTGCGGGCTCTGTCAAGGTACCAATCGATGTCTGGGATGTGGGTTGCCAGGGTGACAAATAGGCCCAGGAGGTATGAACGCAGCTCTTTGTCACTAACAGACTCAGGGACTCCACGAATGCTTAAGTTTTGACGGCGTTCCCTATTCTCCAAATCCTCTTGTTTTAGTTGGAGTTGTGAAACTGTGTTTCATGGCAGCATTGTCTTCCTCTAAAACATGTACCTACTGAATTAGTTCAAAAAATTTGTTTTCTAAAGTATCAGTGCGTTCCCCAAGTAGATCTATCAACCCTCTGAGCTTGTGTGTAGGGATGAGCTTCGTGTTCGAGTCGAACCCATGTTCGACGCGAACATTGGCTCTTCGGTCGCTCGCCGAATTCCGAACGTTATGGGCCGTTCGCGCCAAATTCGTGTGGCGCGTCACGGCCCATAATTTACTGCGGCATCGCAGTGCATTGCTGGCTGATGATTGGCCAAGCATGCACTATGACCCGCATGCTTGGCCAATCACAGCGCCGTCGGTAGAGAGAGCTGTAATTGGCCAAAGCCAGGGTGGCTTTGGCCAATTATGGCTCAGGGGGTTTAGAACACGCCCCACACTATATAAGGCCGCCTGCACGGCGGCCCTGTGTAGTGTGTGTTTCCGCGTTGAGATACATAGAGAGACAGTGTCATTTCATTTGAGTTAGCTAGATTAGGCAGGACAATCAGTGAGTTAGCTGCACTTACAGTGTATTGTATATATATATATTTATGCATCCCAGGTGTTGTGTGTGTGTGTGAGTGTGTATATATGTATATATATATATATATATATATATATATATATATATATATATATATATATATATATAATACACACTGTATTCAGTTTAGCTAGATCCGTTCCTGTTATCTTCCTACTGACAGGCAGGCTTGTCTTGTTAAAGTATTTACAGCTACCTGAAGAAAATTGCTGGTGTTCTTTTGATCCTATTAGTACCACAGTCAGGCAGCTAGACTATTTACAGTTAGTGTAGTGCTTCCTCCTCACAGTGTTCAGCTAAAACTACAAGTTAGTGTAGTGAGACCTTTGCACAGTGTTCATCTAAAGCTACAAGTTAGTGTAGTGCGTCCTGCTCACAGTGTTCAGCTAAAACTACAAGTTAGTGTAGTGAGACCTCTGCACAGTGTTCATCTAAAGCTACAAGTTAGTGCAGTGCGTCCTGCTCACAGTGTTCAGCTAAAACTACAAGTTAGTTTGGTGCGTCCTCCTCACAGTGTTTAGCTAAACCTACAAACAATTTTTTTGCGAGCTCTGCACAGTGTTCATCTAAAGCTACAAGTTAGTGTAGTGCGTCCTGCTCACAGTGTTCAGCTAAAACTACAAGTTAGTGTGGTGCGTCCTCCTCACAGTGTTCAGCTAAACCTACGAGTTATTTTTTTGCGAGCTCTGCACAGTGTTCATCTAAAGCTACCTGTAGAAGGTTGGTGGTGTTTTCCTGATCCTATCACTACCGCAGGCAGCTAAAAAAAGCTACAACTTAGTTTTTTGCGAGCTCTGCACAGTGTTCAGCTAAAGCTACCTGTAGAAGGTTGGTGGTGTTCTCATACTACAGGCAGGCAGTTGATTTTGCTAGCTGCAGTATCAGTACATATATATATATTATATATATATATATATATATATATATATATATATATATATATATATATATATATATCCCAGCTTAGTGCAGCTACAGGCCATTAGTATGTCTTGAAGGCCAAGAGGGAGAGGCACACAGTCACAAGCCAATAAAAGAGGGCAAGCAGGCTCTGTGTCTAGTGCTGGTCGTGGAGACGGTGCATCCTCATCAGCACGTGGCCATGGGACACGCTTGGCCTTTTTTTCGGCAGCTGCCCGTGTTGAGCCGCAACATGTGGAAGACTTGGTCGAGTGGATGACCAAGCCGTCCTCATCCTCTCTCACCCATGCTCAGGGCACTTTGTCTGGCAAAGCCTCTTCCCTCGGCTCAATGTCATCAGTGACTCCTTCCCTAGCCCCAACATGTCCTCCTGAGGAGTCCCTCGAACTGTTTGACCACAGTGTTGGGTACATGCTCCAGGAGGATGCCCAGCGTTTGGAAGGCTCTGATGATGATACTGAGCTCGATGAAGGCAGTAACATGAGCACGGACAGAGGGGGTGCCCAAGAAGGACAGCAATCTGGCAGTCATGCTCCTCCTGCTGCAGCATACTGCCAGGTTTGCTCCAGTGATGAGGAGGGAGGGGATGATGAGGTCACTGACTCAACGTGGGTGCCTGAGAGGAGGAGGAGGCGGCACATCACCAACGAGGCAGGATGCCCTCCAGGGGCCAGCCTAAGGGCAGCACACTGACCGCATCACACCCCAAAGCTCCACATGTGCAGGGCGCTGCAGTCTCTGCGCCTTATTCAAAAAGTTCTTTGGTGTGGGCCTTTTTTGAGACAAGTGCATCAGATCGCACCGCTGCTATTTGCAACATATGTCTCGCGTGGCCAAAACATCTCCCACTTGGGTACCACATGCTTGACCAGACATATGTTGACCTGCCATGCAGTTCGTTGGCAAGCGTATCTAAAAGACCAACACCAAAGAACAAAGAGGACCTCTCCTTGCACCTCATCAGCTGAGATCTCCAACCCCACTATACCTTCAGTCCTCTCTGAGACCTGCACTGAGAGGAATGAAGGTGTAGAATTAGGTGTGTCACAGCCAAGTACTTGTGGGCAATCTGCTTTCGGTACACCAACGTCAGATTGTACCAGGCAAATTTCCCTGCCCCAGCTGCTGCACCGCCGAAAGAAGTTTGCTCCCAGCCATCCACATGCCCAGCGGTTGAATGCTAGCTTGGAAAAATTGCTAGCACTTCAATGCTGCCTTTTCAGTTGGTAGACTCTGCCGCCTTCCGTGAGTTTGTGGAATGTGCGGTTCCTCGGTGGCAGGTACCCAAACGCCACTTTTTCTCACAGAAGGCGATTCCGGCTCTACCGGCATGTGAAAGGCAATGTCCATGCCTCGCTGGACAGGGTGGTCAGCGGTAAGGTGCATATTACCGCTGACTCATGGTCCAGCAGGCATAGACAGGGACGTTACCTAAGTTTCACGGCGCATTGGGTGACTCTGCTGGCAGCTGGGAAGGATGCAGGACAAGGTGCAGTAGTGTTGGAGGTTGTTCCGCCACCACGCCTCCAAAATGCCACTACTAATGATTGTGACACACCTCTCTCCTCCACCCCCTCCTCTTCTTCTTCCTCCATGGCCACTTCCTGTGCTTTGTCCTCGGAACCAGTGGTGCTCCGTGGGGCTACGCAAGTACGCAGGCCAAAAGATGCCATGCGGTGCTTGAGCTGGTGTGCTTGGGGGACAGGAGCCACACTGGGGCAGAGGTTCTGTCAGCTCTGCAGGGGCAGGTTCAGAGGTGGTTGATGCCATGCCAACTTAATGCAGGGATGGTGGTTTGCGACAATGGCACCAACCTCCTCTCTGCCCTCCGACAGGGACAAATGACCCATGTGCCCTGTTTGGCTCACGTCCTTAACTTGGTGGTGCAGCAGTTCTTGGGCAGGTACCCGGGCTTACAGGATGTCCTGAGGCAGGCCAGGAAAGTCTGTGTGCATTTCCGCCGGTCATATAATGCCGGTGCTCGGCTGGCAGACCTCCAAAAGGAGTTTAACCTGCCCAAGAACCGCCTAATCTGTGACATGCCCACCAGGTGGAACTCAACGTTGGCCATGCTGCAGCGGCTGCACCTGCAGCAGAGGGCCATCAATGAGTACCTGTGCGACTATGACACCAGGAGAGGGTCAGGGGAGCTTGTTTTTTTTTTTCCCCACGCCAGTGGGCCATGATCAGGGATGCATGCACTGTCCTGTCACCATTTGAGGAGGCCACGAGTATGGTGACAGTGCATGCATCAGTGACACTGTCCCCCTTGTCCACCTGTTGGAGCACACGCTGCGTGGAATAATGGACAGGGCACTTGAGGCAGAACAGAGGCAGGAAGAGGAGGACTTCCTTAGCTGTCAAGGCCCCCTTTATCCAGACAGTGTTCCTGCGTGCCCGCCGATCACACAGGAGGAGGAGGAAGATTGTGTCAGTATGGCGGTGGAGCCTGGCACTCAGCATCAGCAGCAGTCTTTAAGGGATCAGTCCCAAGAAACACATGGACTTGTACGTGGCTGGGAGGAGGTGGCTGCGGACCATGTCGTCCTTAGTGACCCAGAGGACTCCAGGTCGAATGCCTCAGCAAACCTACGCTGCATGGCCTCCCTGATCCTGCAAAGCCTGCGTAAGGATCCTCGTATTCGTGGTATCAAGGAGAAGGACCAATACTGGCTGGCAACCCTCCTTGATCCACGTTACAAGGGTAAGGTTGCGGACCTTATCTTTCCATCGCAGAGGATGAAACATCTTCGGGAGGCCTTGCAGAAAGGTCTGTGCAACGCGTTCCCAGAGACTGGGAGGTTACAAACTCCTGTTTCTGGACAACGTGTTGCTGAGGCTTCGGTCAGTCAAAGAAGGAGCGGTGGAGAAGGTGGCCGTCTGACCAATGTGTTCAGACAATTTTTTGGTCCGCAGCCCCAAGGTATGATCGGTTCCAGCAACCATCGCCAGCGTCTGTTTTACATGGTGCAGGAATACCTAGGGGCAAGATCTGACTTGGACACCTTTCCCACCGAAAATCCTCTGGGTTACTGGGTCTTGAGGATGGATCACTGGCCAGAGCTTGCACAGTATGCAATTGAGCTACTGGCCTGTCCTGCATCCAGCGTTCTTTCGGAACGCACATTCAGTGCTGCTGGAGGCTTTGTAACCGATCACAGGGTGCGCCTGTCCACCGACTCGGTCGATCGACTGACCTTCATAAAAATGAATCAGTCTTGGATCACCACCAGCTACCAAGCACCTGATGCTGGTGTAACTGAATAATTTTTTTTTTTAATCTCAGATCCCTTCAAAGACTGCCTATGCTGATGCTGAGTGACTATCCTGAGTATATATCCTCTTCCTCCTCAATGATCATGCACATTTTTGGTTCTGGGTGCCACCACCAGTGCCTAAGGCCCAATTTTTCAGCCCCTGTTTAACAGGGGCGTGTAATTACAATTTTTGATGCAATACTTTGCAGCAGGGCTCGTTTCTGCGTTCCAACTAGAGTATCTGTGAGGGGTTGCAGTGTTGTGGCACCTGCACCAGTGCCTAAGGCCTAATTTTTCAGTCCCTGTTCAACAGGGGCATGTAATTACAATTCTTGATCTAATATTTCACAGCAGGGCCCATTTCTGCACCCACCAAGAGCGAGTGAGGACTTACAGTGTTGTGGCACCAGCACCACCACCAAAGGCCCAATTTTTCTGCCCTTGTTCAACAGGGGCATGTAATTACAATTCTTGATCTAATATTTCACAGCAGGGCCCATTTCTGCGTCCACCAAGAGCGAGTGAGGACTTACAGTGTTGTGGCACCACCACCACCACCAAAGGCCCAATTTTTCTGCCCCTGTTCAACAGGGGCATGTAATTACAATTCTTGATCTAATATTTCACAGCAGGGCCCTGTGAGGGCTTACAGTGTTGTGGCCACAACAACACCTAAGGCCCAAATTTCTGCTGAGTATATAGGGCAGGCCCCTACTTTCAAACATCTAACTTACAAATGACTCCTACTTGCAAACGGAAGGAGACAACAGGAAGTGAGATGAAATCTACCACTAGGAAGGGAAATTCTCTCCTGTAAGAGTTAATATGGGAAAAAATTTCTCCTTTCCACTGATGCTTTCTAATCCTTGTTCCACAAAAAACCCCAAATTTTCAAAAAACATTTGTCATTGTGACAAAAAGTGAGGTGAAATCTTCTGAAGAGGAGGACAGACAGCAACACAAATGTCACAGGGGTGATAACCCTTCCCTATGTTTTCCAAAAAGCTTAAAAAAGATTTTTTGGCTGGAGCTAAACACGTTAAAAATGTACCCGTTCAAAATTACAAACAGATTCAACTTAACAACAAACCTACAGTCCCTGTCTTGTTTGCACCGCCTGTATACTGCTGTTCAGAGTATATAGGGCCTTTCCTTATTTTAATTTGGGTGCGGGGTTCCCCTTAATATCCATACAAGACCCAAAGGGCCTGGTAATGGACTGGGGGTACCCATGCCGTTTGTTTCACTGATTTTCCTCCTTATTGCCAGGACCCGACATTACATTAAAGCCGCAAGCAGTTTTAAAAAGCATTTTATTTCTTTAAAAATGACATTTTGTGCAGGGACTGTTCTAAGCACGGGAAACACGCGCCACTTTACAGGCATACTATAGACACCCCCCAGGTACGATATTTAAAGGAATATTTCGCTTTTTTTTTTTTTTACTTTAAGCATCATTAAAATCACTGCTCCCGAAAAAATGGCCGTTTTTAAAAGTTTTTTTTGCATTGATACATGTCCCCTGGGGCAGGACCCGGGTCCCCAAACCCTTTTTAGGACAATACCATGCAAATTAGCCTTTAAAATGAGCACTTTGGCTTTCGAACGTTCGAGTCCCCTAGACGTCAATGGGGTTCTAACGTTCGTGCAAATTTTCGGTCCGTTCGCAGGTTCTGGTGCGAACCGAACGGGGGGGGGGGGTGTTCGGCTCATCCCTACTTGTGTGCAATTTTACCCACCTCTTTGGCTATGTTTTGAGTCAGGTCCTGGAGTAAGGAAGCGTTCCATGAGGTGACTGGGCCGGATCTTTGACGGGGGGATAAATCCGCAGTATATACCTTTTTGGAAGCCAATCTTTCCCACAGAATGCCTGGCTGTCGTTGGGGTTGCTCCTGAGGCTTGGGATGCTATATTAGCAGTGCAGGAGCTGCGGACAAGGAGACAAGGACCGGAGCTCTGCTCTCACGCATCCGCCATCTTGCACACCGCGCATGTGCCTCAAAGTGATCAATCTTATACGAGAGTGCTATATTCCAAACAATATATATGACACCCAGTGAGATTCTTCACCGATCAACCTAAATGAACTCACCAGAGTTAATGGCTGGTCTTATAAAACCAGCTACTGTGCTTATGATCCCTTTAGACTAGTAGACTGCAAGATGCTGGCTTCCAGTAGGATCCTCTCTCAGTGGGTCCTTACATCCAGGTCCCAATCAGGCATGTAGGTCAAGTAAAAGGAAGGAAGGCTCTCATAGCGTGAATCCATAAAATGCACAAGCTTTTTAATAAAATTATTTAAGAACACTCACATTTACAAAGTTTCAACCCGACACTAGGGAAGTACGTCTTGATTATGGTACCATTTGTCCCTGGACGAGGATTCGAGCTGCAAGTACGATCTGATGAGCATGGTGATTTCAGCGTCCCTGTCCCGCCCTACGCATTTCATCATCCGTCATCTTCTCGGAGCAGAATATTTTGTATTTCATAATAGTAACTGTTGCCATAGTGTTGCAATTTATATATTTCGGTAGTTGTAATTTTAATTTAAAAATTTAAGTAGAAAAAAACACTTCATCCATCACTCCTGAGATGGTGGGGTTGAGCACTGATGACTAAGCCCCACTTAGCAATGTCCTGGGAGTACTTAGCAACGTCCCTGGGAGTATTCCAGTCAAGCTTCATAAGGTATGTAAATGGCTTACACCTATACCAAGGGCATCTTTCATCTTTAGCCAGAGTTGCACAATTTGTTTAAATCTACAAACATCCCTTACCTGCATAGACAGGATGTTTGTAACTGTCCTTTTAAATTATTTTTCTAGGATATATTATTAGTTTAATCGCCTCTATTTACTTATAAACATATCTCAAACTGAGAGAAAGTTGAACTAATTCAATAATATCAAATCTACCTTGTATGCAGACAAAGACTGAAACAAACATTTAAAGTGGAAGTACACGTCTTTTTTTCAAAAATTTGCTGATAGGCAGGGTATTTATGACAGAAGAGACTCTATTGGTCTCCTCTGCGAAAAATGCATCCTCTTGCCTGTCAGCCGTCAAGTACAATGAGCCGTGCCATACCATGTGCAGCTCAGGGAACATGTATGACCCTGATCTGTGCCGTGGCGATGTGACTCCCATGCGCTTGCGTGGGAGTTAAATCATCGCGGCCCAGCCTATCAAAGGGGCAAAGGCATTGAAGCTGTAAGGAAGACTGGGCAAAGATGGAAGCGCTGGAGGGCCTGTTTGGCAGGTAAGTCTGTAATAATTTACTAATATGCTGTTCATACTTGCACATTATGGCATAAGCCACCTGGGGGGTCCTAAAAATAAAATTATATAGCAGACTTTACTACAGCTTTAAAACCACTTATCATAATTATGTCAAAGGAAACATACATACACTATTAGATACACTTGTAAAAAAAATTGGGGTCACTTTTATTCCTATTACAAGGAATGTAAACATTCAAAATTAAAAATTTTTTTAATGAAAAGTAAATTAAATAAGAAAAAAAAAAAGTAAAGCGCCCGGTCCTGCCGAGCTCGCACGCAGAAGCGACATAAGTCATGCATACGTAAGTCATGCCCGCATATGAAAACGGTTTTCAAACCACACATGTGAGGTATTACCACGATCGTTAGAGCGAGAGCAATAATTCTACCACTAGAACTCCTCTGTAACTCAAAACTGGTAACCTGTACAAATTTTTAAACGTCGCCTATGGAGATTTTTAAGGATCAAAGTTTGTCGCCATTCCACGAGCGGGCGCAATTTTGAATCGTGATATGTTGGGTATCAATTTACTCGGCATAACATTATCTTTCACAATATTAAAAAAATGGGCTAACTTTACTGTTGTCTTATTTTTTAATTCAAAAAAGTGTATTGACAACTGCCATTTTATTCTCTAGGGTGTCTGAAAAAAAAATACATAATGTTTGGGGTTCTAAGTAATTTTCTAGCAACAAAAAAAAAAAAATGATTTTAATTTGTAAACACCAAGTCTGAAAAACAGGCTCGGTCCTTAAAGTGGAGTTCCGCCAACATTTTTTTTTTTTTTAAAGCCAGCAGCTACAAATACTGCAGCTACTGACTTTTAAAATAAGGACACTTACCTGTCCAGGACGCCCGAAGCCGATCTGTCACTCGGCTCTCGGGTGCTGCCGCCGCCATCTTCGGTAAGGGAATCGGGAAGTGAAGCCTTGTGGCTCCACTTCCCGGTTCCCTACTGCGCATGTGCGAGTCGCGCTGCCAATCCGGATGGTCCCTGCTGTCTCTGGGACCCGTGTGTTTCCCAGCAGACACCTGGGGGGGGGGGAGCTGTAGATACCCGCAGATTCTGCGGCTATCTATGCCTGGAATTGGGTGCAAATACTGTAATATACAGGTATCTGCACCCCCCTCCCCCCTGAAAGGTGCCAAATGTGACACCGGAGGGGGGGAGGGTTCCGAAAAGCGGAGGTTCCATTTTTGTGTGAACCTCTGCTTTAACTAGTTAAGCTGAGAATACACGCATACATTTTTTTTGTTTAGCCTGTAGGCTGAACAAAAATGTTAACAGATTCCTTCATCCACCCTAAACAATGTGGATGGATGAATCTTCCAAAGCGGCCACTGTACTCTGACACAGGGCTGCTGTTAGAAATCATGGAGTCCCGTACAGCCTACCTGGAAAGGGGCACAGATCCTAGAACTGATCCTCCTGCAGCTCAGCCAGAGGGAGAAAGAGGAGTGGAAGCCAGCAGCACTGTGGGGGGATCCACAAGAGTCAGCAATAAGGCAGCACCGCCGGCCCCCCTGCTTCTCAGGTGCTCAGGCCCCCCTTTTGAACTAATAGGGCTCGGACTCAATACAGAAGGGCCAGCAGTACTGCCTTATCAGCTGCCTTGACAGCTGGTAGCATTGGAACAGTGCCTGCATTTGATGGATGCAGGTGCGGTTTGTTCTGTCTCCTACATGGATGCAGGTGCGGTCTGTTCCTGTCTCCTTAAGCAAAAGATGTAGAGCTGGAGGGAGTCAACAGGGCACAGAATATCGGGTTCATCAGAAACCAGCCAAAATGTGCTCCTTGTATGGCCAGCTTTATGCACAAATGGGCATATTTGCATAGTGTTGTGGTAGGAAATTACTGTACATCCCTGAATGCTTCTTAAAAAACATAATCATTGAAATGATTTATTTTTTCCAGACCCCACACCACAAGGAGCTGCTGTTTCAAGTCCTTTGTCGATAAAGAACAATACAGAGCATATAAAACACAGTGTACCAGTGCTCCTATCCAGGCAACAGCCTTCCTCTTCTGGATACAGTCATACAGAGTTGACCGGGGGACACGTTCCAATGTCTGGTTCGGGAAATATTAGTCATAAACAGACCCTTTGTCACACTACTGAAATTGTTAACAATAAATGGGACACAACAACCATTTCACATCCAGCTAATCTTCATCCTGCTGGAGATGCAGAAAACAGCAGAGATGCCCAATGGCCTTTATTACCTCAGAGGTTGAATATTTTAAAAGAGCTCAAACAGAGGGCCAAGGTGTCTGATCAACTCCCTAAAAATATCCCAACCAATGATCTTTGCCTCAAACCAAATCCAGCTGCAACATCCCAGCCTCAGGGGAAGGACAACAGTGCACAAAGCTTGTTAAAAGCACACCAGGATCCATCTAAAACCCATTGCAAAATTGATGATAGACAAGAGCCTCAGACTTCGGATCTAGCTCATCCCATACAACAACCAGGCTTTTCTTTTGTATTGGAAGAGACAGGCTTCTCTTTTTTGATGGAAGAGACAAAAGTAGACAAAGACAAAAATTCCATGGAAAGGGGCTTGGTTGGTCCTCCTAACATTATCACCGATTCAACACAACTAGTTTTTGAGCTTTCTGGAATAGATGCAAAAAAGAATACACATGCTGCACCCATACAACCGAACCAGTCTGCTCATTGCAACATGGCTGCTCCAGAGGCTAGGAGACATTCAAAAAAGGTGTCACAACAAACAGACACTCATCCCGTCACTTCTGGATTTTCAACTCCAAACCAGAAAAGTAACAATTCCCAGTCACAACAAGGCCCAACCCATAACAATAATAGCATTTTTGATCCTTTATTTTTGGACCCAAAAAGACAACAGGTGCCACAAGCACAAACACGTTTTACATCTTTGCAGGCACAAGGCATGCCGCCTAGCTCTTCCAGTCTGCAAAGGGTATCTATGCCTTCTAAAGGACAACAGGAAACATCCAGTTCCAAAAGCGTTTGTGAATTTGAGCAGAGAAGGTCTACACCATTGCCATCAAAGCAGGAAGTGGCTAAGTCAAATCTGAATAATAAAAGTGGGCTGACTGGGTCTCCTAAATCACAATCCCCAGAAAAGGCTCCTATTTCAAAAACCAAAATGAAAGCTGGAACTCAGCATGTACCCACAGAAAAGAACCTTACAGGGATACAGACAGCTAGCAATGGTACACAAGCTTCGGTATCACAAATTCAACAAGTGCCAATGAACCCTTCTGTAGGCACCAAAGGAGCTCCTATATCAGACACACTACACAAAGATGTCGATTTTAATGCTGTCAATGGACAAATTTTAAAAACGCAAAAAAAAGAACATTTACAAACCAGTGATGGGGTTGTTGAAGCAAAAACGCCACCTTCATCAGCTCAACAGAAAGCTAATACTGGCTGTGGTTACACATGTGAGCAAACAGTAACTGAACCTTTCCAAACACAACCAAACGTCCCTGATCCGCATACAAGTTCATCGATTGAGCAGAGCAGATCCTCACCTAGAATACACCAGTACTATAATGGCACTGCTGGTACAGCACCAGAGCAGGAAAAAACATTTACTTCAAAATCACACCAGCATGTTTCACATTGGGATTCTAGCGTTCCTCCCGTTCTTTCTGGACATCCGATTACACCAACTAACCAGCAGGACAGTTCAGACAATAGTTCAGATGAAAGCACTAAAACATGGCAGACAGATAGTGATGCATCATGCTGCATATTATGATTTCCCAACAGCGTCTATCCAAATAAACTCAACATTTTCTGAATTTAGGTGGTTTTGAAAAATGTAAGAAGGGTGTAAAATTTAATTTAAATAAGTCAGCAAATATGGACTTAGTTAAAGTATAACTAAATGAAAAACCTTTTTTTGTTTTGGATAGAGCGGGGAGGGATTAAAGCACCTGCCAGGTATTTATTGCTGTCTGTGTCACCTTTAGGGAGATTCACCCTCTCAATTTGCCCTGTTTACCATTCTCTCTAAAAGTAAAATCCCAAATTTTGGGTTGTCCCCTGAAAAGGAAAAGAGAGGAACCTTCCAATGGGGACACTAGCTCTGGTGACAACTAAGAATTCACTCACTTTAGAGGGATTTTCCCTCACTTCCTGTTTTGGCTATTGGAAAAGAAGTGAACAAAAATCTCCCCAATGGGACACAGGTGGTAAAAAATCTGACAGGGGTTATAACGCGCCCCCCCCCATACACTAACCAAAATGAAAAAAAAAACGTTGCCTTCATTTCTACTTTAAAGTGGTTGTAAACCGTTACATATACTCACTGAAACGACAAACCTCAGGTTATACACAGAGATTACACAAATCCTCCTACATAAGTTGTACCTGTTTATCTGTAGCCCTCTTTCCTCTACAGCCTCCCAAAGTACACATTTTACACAGCATCTCTGAGCTTAAGAAGCAGGGGGCTGGGACCCCATGTCACACACTGCACAGCACAGAGAAGAGAGTTGAGTGTAATCTGAGACCTGAGTGGATGGAAAGGACACACACCCCTCCACACAGTCCCATAAGGAAACATGCACAGCAGAGGATGTCAATCAACATTTGTGTGCTGGAGGAGGGGTGGGGCTGTTCCTGGGGTTCTGTGGTACCAGCATAGCCTGTCACAAGTGACTCATGCAATAGCAGAAGAAGAGAGAGGAGACAGGAAATACACTTGGTGCTTTGGATTAAGGCCAGTACACACTATAGCGGGATATGCTGTGTTCATTTCTTAATTTCAGAGGTTTACAACCACGTTAAGCCTCACCCCCAGTTTTCCAATTTTGTACATTACACTGATGATTGGACAAAGTATTGCTCTCTGTCTTTTTTTGTAAGATTGTTTCTTATTGCATTATATTTACCCTCAATTTTTCACTGTGCTGTTTCCTGGTTTCAGATGACCTACCATAGTACTGGCATTTATCAAGTTTTAAATATTTACAGCCCTCAACAGCATTCTGGCTGTGGACAGAACTATTTTCTTCATTACTTACTTTACTCTAAAAAAAAAAAAAATTGTTATCTTTCATGATGATACAGTATGATATTGTTGTTTGGTATTGTGTTCTGTTTTAAAGGATAGGTGCACTTACAGCATTCATGCTTTATTCATCATCTACTGTATATCAGCTGCAAAGGGAACCTGTTTTGCTAATAGGCAGTTTCAAACAAGGCCTGCAGCCTGGCAGCAATGTATTTCATTCGCTCTCTAATGACATTGACTGCTCTTAAGGATTATTAGGGGAAGTAGATGGATATGAGAGAGATGAGCTGCTTATCTATCCCTTGAAGGCCTTGTGTCTGAAACTCCTAGTCATCAGAAAAACAAGTCAACCATTGCAGCTGATGGGTAAAATGAATAGTTAAAGCGAGGTTCCCATTTAAAAAAAAAAAAATTAAAAGTCAGCAGCTACAAATACTGCAGCTACTGACTTTTAATCGGACACTTACCTGTCCCAGGGTCCAGCGATGCGGGGGATCGAAGCCCCGCTCGTCCCCCCCCCTCCGCTCGGCGGCACCGGCATTTTAACTGGGCGCCCAGCTGTGGCTTCACAGCCGGGCACCTACTGCGCATGCGTGAGCCGCACCGCGCGCCGTCACTGGCCCCGCAATCATCTGGTCACGTGTCCCAGATGATTGACAAGAGGGAGGGGCAGGGCTGATCTCCCTTCCTGCGCCAAGCGAAGTGCCGTCAGGAACCCAAGCACCGAAGGTGGCGGACTACGAGGGACCCCCTAGCAACAGGCATTTAGAGGTGAGTAAAAAAAAAAAAAAATTCTCATGTTTTTTTTATTTTTTTTTTAAGCACTTTACTAATTTTTTTTTTTTTGGGGTGGAACTCCACTTTAAGTTGTGAAAGATTGCGTATTCTTTCAACATGGAGTGAATTCTGCTGAGAAGCTCATTCATATGTTGGGACATTAACGATTAACTCAGGGATCATACCTATGTGGTTTTGACCTGTATGCAATATTTTAGGAGCGTACTTTTCTTGTACAGACGCATAAACCTTGGTCCTCTTTGCCTACACATGTCCTTCTACTTGTCTCCTCAGACCCGGTTGCTTTAATGGGAAATAATCATCCCATCTCCAATGGCAGGCTGGATGGAGAGGCTCTGAGTTTAATTACTCGCCTTATGGCATCACACCCTGGCCTCGCAGGTTACTAAGAGGTACCATTTAGCAACTGGATTACTGGTAACTATTACTATTTGTACAGGAGATGACAAGGAAGGGGTTCTCAGGTAGAAAACATCATCAGCAATTAGAGCATTTCATTGCTGTTTTTTCTCTTCTTTCTATATTTTGACATAATTATAGTATTGAAGAAGGACTACTATAGTGTAGTAGCATACAGTTTATACACAATACAGTTAAAAACTTTACCATAAAAATGGCATTTCATTGAAAAAGGAAAATGTTTTGCTGGAATAACTGCCAAACGATATTTGCTACATTAATAAAATAACTCATGCTGTTTTAAGTGTGGAATTGTGTGTGTGTTTGTGGTGCACTTTTATGAGACAGATTTGCAAAATGATGCTGTTGAATTTATTTGGTTCTTCTGATTTTTGAAAACAAAGACTTTTACCAGAACTCAAGGCCAGGTACTCGGTAAAACTATAGAATTGGAAGGTCAATTCTTGATCCAAGATAATGCAAAATCCAGAAGTACTGATTATAACTTGATGATTAATCAGTGATCATCTTTTTCTCCCTAAAAAACGGGAGGGTCAATTGTTGGTCACAGAGAACGGTAGGAGGACTAAGAATGTGAAAATTGATCAGCTGCTTTGGAAATGCTCCATGGATCAGACTCATTTAAGGGCTTGTAGGTCAGGCAGACTTGCAACCACAAGATCAGCAGTAAATATTAAAGAGTATATAAGCCCAACATTTCATATCCCTGATACACTATATTGTCAAAAGTATTGTGACGCCTGCCTTTACACGCACATAAACTTTAATGGCACCCCAGTCCTAGTCTGTAGGGTTCAATATTGAGTTGGCCCACCCATTGCAGCTATAACAGCTTCAACTCTTCTGGGAAGGCTGTCCACAAGGTTTAGGAGTGTGTCTATGGAAATGTTTGACCATTCTTCCAGAAGTGCATTTTTGAGGTCAGGCACTGATGTTGGACAAGAAGGTCTCCGATCTAATTCCTCCCAAAGGTGTTCTATCAGGTTGAGGTCCGGACTCTGTCCAGGCCAGTCAAGTTTCTCCACCCCAAACTCACTCATCCACTCTATATTGACAAAAGTATTGGGCCACCCCTCCAAATCATTTGGTGGAGGGGGGATTATGGTGCGGGGTTGTTTTTCAGGGGTTGGGCTTGGCCCCTTAGTTCCAGTGAAGGGAACTCCTAAAGCGTCAGCATACCAAGACATTTTGAAAAATTTCATTCTCCCAACTTTGTGGGAACAGTTTGGGGATGGCCTCTTCCTGTTCCAACATGACTGGACATTAGTGCACAAACCAAGGTCCATAAAGACATGGATGAGTGAGTTTGGGGTGGAGGAACTTGATTGGCCTGCACAGAGTCCTGACCTCAACCCGATAGAACACATTTGGGATGAATTAGAGCGGAGACGGTGAGCCAGGCCTTCTCGTCCAACATCAGTGCCTGACCTCACAAATGCGCTCCTGGAAGAATGGTCAAACATTCCCATAGACACTCTATGGGACTAAGATTGGGATGCCATTAAAGTTCATGTGCGTGTAAAGGCAGGCATCCCAATACTTTTGACAATATAGTGTATGTGTCTGCTGTACCATGTACTTCAGGGATGTCCAAACTACGGCCCTCCAGCTGTTGCGGAACTACACTTCCCATGAGGCATTGTAAAACTCTGACATTCACAGACATGACTAGGCATGATGGGAGTTGTAGTTCCTTAACAACTGGAGGGCCATAGTTTGGACACCACTGATGTACTTGTATGAAAAGTATCCTGTTCTTTTTGCATTGCTTCCTTTGTGTAAAAATTCCTGGTGTTCCTGCCAATCCCTCTGCTTTTCCATTAAAAACAGACCACACTAGGAATGAGAGCATAGCGTGGTCAGATCTCTGTGCTGAGAACTCAGCCTGCTCTTCTCCAATCAGGTTTGTCTTAACATGGGAAGATCAGTGTAGTGCGGTTTCTTCTCCCTGCAGCTGAAAACAGAGGGTAAGTGATCACTTATAAGAAAGGGGGAAAAAGGCATTTAAAGTGTGTGTGTGTGTGTGTGTGTTTTGCCTTTCAATTCTATTTTAAACTGAATAGGTTGTTTTACAAGGTGAGGGTTCACATACACTTTAACTTTTTGGATCATTAAAATGCACTTGCAATCCTTTAATGATAAGGCTCATCAAGGGTTGCAGAATAAGGAACATCAACCAGCTGTGGCTGCTGGTTTGTACTACAGCTGCTGACAACTAGAAGATACTTTGCTTTCTATGACTTCATCCACTTCCTGTCATTTCTGGGGCTACTTCCCCTTTCATAGCAAAACCAATTAGAGTACATTTTGCTCCTAATGTACTAGAATTTAGATAGTAATGCCAGGAATAAGTTTGGTTACAAACTGAAAGGGAGCTTGTGAATGGCTATTTAAAGTGGTTGTAAACCCTGTACAACCACTTTTACCTACAGGTAAGCCTATATTAAGGCTTACCTGTAGGTACTGGAAATATCTCCTAAAGCTACACAGTTTAGGAGATACTTAAAATATACGCTTGTGCCAACCTCATCGGCGCATGCGCACTTTAGAAGTGGCACGACCGTGCCCTTTTTAAAGGGATCGTGCCATGACTGCAATGACGTCACGCGACTCCGGTCAGTCACAGAGCCGGAGTCCGCGGCCCCGGAAGGAAGAGGGCTGAAGATGGACACTACCAGCCAGCGGGGAGAACGGTGACATTGCAGGCTTCGTTTTCAGTTAAGTGACACATAATGGGCTACTATGCGATGCATAGTAGCCCATTATGCTTTACCTTTGTAGGGAACTAAAGTGGAAGTAAAACCCATCAGAGTTTATTCCTCTTTAAGGGCGCCACGAGCACAAGACCCTTCTCTCCTTCTTCCCTTCCAGATCAACAACCCACCTGTTTGAGGCTTTAACCCTCTTCCATTTTATACCCCCTCCATGTCAGAGGTCTCCTCCGCCATTCTTTTATATCCCCAAGGAAGGAATGTCCACACATAAATTGTAAAAAAAAAAGTGCAGCAGTGATTGCTGCACTTTATTGATGGTATTTAAAAGATGACAAATACAGTCGCATCACATCGACATACTATCAGGGGTCACTCAACAGTTTATTGTCAATCACATATAATAGATGATCCACAGCAGTCGCACGTGAAAGCATCCAGCAGCACATATAGCAAGCCATCTTCCCTAGCTCAGTCTCTCTCCACCTGGGATCATTAGTACTCACTGGTTCGCCTTAAGCTATCTGTGTCCACTCACTGTTATTTGCAGATAGTCCCCCTGGGATAAGATCACTGCAGACCCTCTAGCTGGGTACACCTCTCCCAGGTCCTCCAGGGGGATAATCTCACTCCAGGGAATACTTGGCCTAAAATTCCACCCTAGCCTTCACCACAATAAGGGTCAGAAAGTCTACAGTCAACTCTTCTGGGTTCTGGTCTTCCACCCCTCCTGTCCTCCAGCCCTGTCCAGGGCCTCCACTTCCTGACTACATCTGCCTAATGATGGCGTCTCTGACTCCCATGCCCCAACTCCCAACCTAGTCTATATTTGGGCTCTGACTCACCCATGATGTCATTACAAGCTACCACTTGCTTATAACCATAGGTGTGCACAGCCTATTGCATTAGTGTGTGCACCCCAAAGCTCAAACACATATGCATGTATGTGCATGTATATATACTGACGGTGTCAGTAGAGCAGTGGACGTTGTCAGTAGGGCAGAGACTGGTGCCAGTAAGGCAGTGGATGGTGTCAATACTTTTTATTTTTATTATTTTATTTTTTAATATTTAAAAAATAAATTTTGATTCATATTTTTTCTTTTACAATTTTTTTTAGGAGCCCCATTAGGGGCTTTAGTGAAGTATCAGGGGCCTAAACACCAGGAATCTGCACCACATGGGGTGATTAGAGTGTGCCCAGGCACACCTGGACACCCTGTGTGCATGCCTATTCCTATAAAATTCCTCTATACAGGCTATAATGGGAACAGAGCTATCTAGTGGGCAGCCAGCTAACTGCATATGCTTACACAAAATACTACACACTCTTTTTATGGGCAAAAGTTTAAAAGTATATGTCCAATCATTGGTGTATTAAAGAGGAAGTAAACATCAATGGGTTTTACTTCCTCTTTTGCTCCCCGCAAGGCCAGCAAATTAAAAGCATAATGGGCTAGTATGCATCGCACACTAGCCTATTATATGACACTTACCTGCAAACGAAGCCCGCACTGTCCCCTGTGCAGGCCACGTCCATCTTCGCCCCTCTTCCTTCCGGGGGCCACGGACTCCAGCTCTGTGACTGGCCAGAGTCGCGTGACGTCACTCCCGCGCACGCACATAGGAGCCATCAGTCACGGCACACGCTGGGGAAAGAAACAGCACAGTGGTCCATTTCTTCACAGCGCATGCGCCGACGACATTGGTGCACTACAAGTGAAATATCTCCTAAACAGCACAGGTTTAGGAGATTTTTCCACTACCTATAGGTAAGCCTTATTCTAGGCTTACCTATAGGTAAAAGTCACCTAAAAGGGTTTACAACTGCTTTAAAAATGAGGACAAATAGCAATTATATAGCTTCATAGTACACATATTCATAGTACATATATCTACGAACAGGTAATATTAGCAAAGGCCCAACAAGAGTCCTGGTAGAATTGTGGATACATACCCAATTATTAATGGAGATAGCTCCAGAGGAATCAAATAACACTAAACAACATAAAAGAAAACAAATAAAGACGTAGAGGCCTAGTGCACTATCTATGGCACCAATTATTAAAATAATAACAGTTCCGAATATACCGTTTTATACCGTCACTGGATACCAATGGTACCCCGCACTGGGTACCATTGGTACCCAGTGCTGATTGGCTGACCCCCATGCCTGGTTGATAGGGGGCTTGAAGAATCACTCAGTCCTACCACACTAGTAGTATTTAAGAGAGCTAAGGGAAAGAACACAATCAGCTCTGAGGAAGAGGGTATACCCTCAAAACGCATCAACCTCTGATACGTTGTTGAAAGCCATCTGCGTACGTTCAGGGCCACGAAGTGTGGCTAGGTATGAGGTTTCTCTCTGGTTTACACTATGAGCCTAAATTCCTGTTTTTGTAAATATATATATATATATATATATATACTGTGTATCAGAGGCGTCGTTAAGGGTGGGCTATTGAGGCTGGAGCCCCGAATGTGGGTTCAATAGCCCCGAGTGTCTGGCGGCGTCGCTGTGCAGTCCTGTGTGGAGAAAGAGGAGGAGGCGCTGGTCAGTGAGTGGATTCATGTGCTCCCCTCCCCCGGCTCCTCCCCTTCTACGGCACTCTGCGGATCTCCTAACATGTGCAGAGCACGGATTATGGCCACCTGGCTGAGCAGCTCCATGACCTCATCTCTGGGATGGACGGCCGTAGTGGAGGATCTACCAGAGCAGGCATCGCGATCAGCGGGGAGCCAGTCTGCCGAAGTGTCAAGGTACATACAGCATGTCCTGCTGCACGACACTGACACATCCTGTGATGTCATTCCCTGACCGAGGGCACTCCGAACATCCCTGCTATCAGCTGCCTGTCACCTCACACACACACAGCCCTGATCATCTACTGTCCCCTGTCTGTCATCATCATAATGCCCCTCTTTATTTCCCTGTTCCTGGGAGCCCACCACCCTACCTCCGATTTCTGTCATCAAACTTTTTATCATCTTCTCCCCTGTACCCCCTGTCATCATCATCCCCCTGTACCCCCCAGCCATATGCATCCCCCTGTACGCCCTGCCATATGCATTCCCCGTACCCCCTGTCATATGCATCCCCCTGTACCCCCTGTCATCAACCCCCCTGTACCCCCTGCCATATGCATCCCCCAGTCATCATCATCCCCCTGTACCCCCTGCCATATGCATCCCCCAGTCATCATCTCCCTGTACCCCCTGTCATCATTATCCCCCTGTACCCCATTCCATATGCACCCCCTGTCATCATCATCCTCCTGTACCCCGTGTCATATGCATCCCGCTGTACCCCCTGTCATCACCCACCCTGTACCCCCTGTCATATGCATCTCCCAGTCATCATCATCCCCCTGTACCCCCATCCCCCTGTACACCCTGCCACATGCATCCCCCAGTCATCATCATCCCCCTGTACCCCTTGCCATATGCATCCCCCAGTCATCATCATCCCCCCTGTACCCCCTGCCATATGCATCCCCCAGTCATCATCTCCCTGTACCCCCTTTCATCATCTCCCTGTACTCCCTGTCATCATTATCCCCCTGTACCCCAGTCATCATTATCCTCCCTGTACCCCCTGCCATATGCATCCCCAAGTCATCATCATCCCCCTGTACCCCCTGCAATATGCACCCCCTGTCATCATCATCTCCCCTGTACACCCTGTCATCATCATCCCCCCTGTACCCCCTGCCATATGCATCCCCCTGTCATCATCAACCCCCCTGTACCCCCTGCCATATGCATCCCCCAGTCATCATCATCCCTCTGTACCCCCTGCCATATGCATCCCCCAGTCATCATCTCCCTGTACCCCCTGTCATCATTATCCCCCTGTACCCCCTTCCATATGCACCCCCCCTGTCATCATCATCCTCCTGTACCCCCTGTCAAATGCATCCCCCTGTACCCCCTGTCATCACCCACCCTGTACCCCCTGCCATATGCATCTCCCAGTCATCATCCCCCTGTAGCCCCATCCCCCTGTACCCCCTGCCACATGCATCCCCCAGTCATCATCATGCCCCTGTACCCCTTGCCTTTGCATCCCCCAGTCATCGTCATCCCCCCTGTACCCCCTGCCATATGCATCCCCCAGTCATCATCTTCCTGTACCCCCTTTCATCATCTCCCTGTACCCCCTGTCATCATTATCCCCCTGTACCCCCGTCATCATTATCCTCCCTGTACCCCCTGCCATATGCATCCCCAAGTCATCATCATCCCCCTGTACCCCCTGCAATATGCACCCCCCGTCATCATCCCCCTCATGATCCCGCCTGTACCCCCTGTCATCATCCCCCCTGTACCCCCTGCCATATGCACCCCCTGTAACCCCTGTCATCATCATTCCCCTGTACCCCCTGCCATATGCTCCTCCCGTCATCATCCCCCTGTAACCCCCTGTTATCATCCCCCTGTACCCCCAGTCATCCTCATCCCCCTGTACCTCCAGTCATCATCATCCCTCCTGTACCTCACTGCCAGCTTCCTACCACCCCACCCCCTTAAATTTACTGGTGCACATCACATATGATGGACGCAGGAATTTTTTTTTCTTCCAGACACCTTCAATGGGCAGGGACATTTTTTTCTTTCAGTGACACCAATGATGTAGGTGCATTTCTACCTAAGTCCCTGCTCATTTATAGTGCACTGACCTGTGTTTTAAAAAAGCCAGCGCCCCATACCACCCCCCATTGCCGGCCTTGGACTTTGGGCTGAAGCCCCTGGTCTTTTTGCCACCTAGCAACGCCCCTGCTGTGTATATATATATGTGCAGAAGTTTAATTTTGTTTTTTTAGCTCCAGATGAATGTTGCAGCAAACTTAGGTTGCAGGGGCCCCTAAGGATGACCACAGTGTGGCTTTCGTTCTGGTGTCAGACACCTGAAGACAAGATCAGCAATGATTGGAACATCCTCCAGCCATTGTCCAACCAGCCTGAAATGCAGCTTTTCACCAGCAGGAACGATGTTGTGGCACTGGAATTCAGAGTTAGCCTGTCTACTCTGCATCTTAGTCCCTAGTAGCTTCTAATCTGCCATGCAACTGGATATCTAACTACCAAGGAGCTGTTGGATTTCCTAGCCTATGCTGGTTATTGAGCCCTGAGCTCAAATTGGCTGTAGAATCCCAGACCATGTGGTACAGGGTTAACTTGAATGACAGAGCTGCATATAAACTCTAATGCAATAAACAGGTTCACCTACTAATATACTAGAAGGTAAAAAAGTGGGAAAAAATGCCCCTGGGACTTTAGAAGCAGTTGTCAAACCAGATAAGGAAAAGAGTATATAAAATCAGGATCTTCTGTGTAATTGCCTGTGGTTTGGCCTCCTACCACGAGACCAACTGTATGCTTCAGATTTTAGCTCTGTATATTATATCTATGCTACTTGTTTGTTCTTAACTTTGTTCTGCGATGACCATTATTATTTTAATACTTTACAATAAAATACTCTAATTTTATATACCGTACTCTCTTATTTCCTTATCTGGTTTGACAACTGCTTCTAAAGTCCCGGGGGCGTTTTTTTCCTCCTTTCTGGTATAGTTGGGATGTGGCAGTCAGTCTTCAGTGCTTTTACAACCATTTAGCTTGCTCTTCATATATACCAATCTACTGGAAGGTTACACACATACAGGAGCACAAACCTAGATATCTGGCACTATGCATGTGAGATAATAACAATAGGACATCTGTCACAAGGAATCAGATACACATTCAAGAAGCTATCGGCAGTTGTAGTGGAACTATTAGAACATAGGAAAACTTGCTCTGGTCTGAGTGAAATACAGCAGCCACAGCTCCTGTGTGTACATTGCCATGTAGCACCCCCCCCCCCCTAAGGAGCCCTAAGTAGAAAGGGATCCCCCACCCTGCACAGCCAGGCACCCCACATCTTCACAAGCCAACTGTAGGCAGGAAACAGTCCAGTGCTTTGTTTTTTTTTTTTATTAAGGGGAATAAACTTGGATGGGGTTAGGGGTATTATGGGATGCCCACTAGACTTGTAAACTTTTTCAGGGGACTCAACTATATACAGTCTCTATATAATCTCCTCTTATGCCACCTGTACAATCTTCCTTTCAGAACAAAATCACAGACCCAGCTGGAACACAGTTTGGATCTGACATGGCACTCTGTCAGTTCCAGCAATTGCCCATTACAGGCAGGGACCGCAGGCTCCTTTTTGGTGTGTAGAAAAAGTCCCAGTGAACAGCTATTAGTAGATCTCCTTGATGTGCTCACTGGCTCCTGCTGTCCTCACACCTTCTCCCATGCGACTAGTTGCCAACATTGTTAAAAAAATTATAGGCACACTTTTTTGCCTGTAGGTCTTATCATAATTAGGGGGTGGGGCATTCATTAGTAGGCATGGCATAGCAGGGAAAGCGGGTTAATAGCGGTTTAAGTGACATAATGGGTGTGGCCTAAAGGGGCGTGGCTCAAAGGGTGTGTGGTTAGAGTCTGAGATGAACGAGGGATGTAGGGAGAAAGAGGGAGGGAGAAAGAGAGAGTGAGAGAAAGAAAGAGATAGGGAGGGAGGGAAGGAGAGAGAAGGAAGGAAAGAAAGAGGGATGGAGGGACAGCAGGCCCAGATCCTACACCACAATAGAATTATGTGTATTCCAGAAAGTTTAATATTCAGCAGATAAAGATACTCCAAACACCTAGTGTTAGCTCTTCAATCATCCCGACACCATGGTTTTTATGGTTTTAGGAGGATTGAAGCGCATTATTTCTATTATTACATTGTAATATAAAATTAAATCATTCACCTTACCATAATGCTGAACCAGTGGGAGCCCTGAGCGTGTCACCTGCCACGTCCCCTGCCATCAGGTGCCCCCATCGGAGTCCCTCCTTACATCAGGCATTCTCAGCAGTGTCCCTCCTTACATTAGGTGCCCCAAGCAGAGTTTGTCCTTTTATCAGGTGCCCCCAGCAGAGTCCGTCCTTACATCAGGTGCCCCCAGCGGAGTCCGTCCTTACATCAGGTGCCCAGAGCAGAGTCCCTCCTTACATCAGGCATTCCCAGCAGAGTCCCTCCTTACATCAGGTGCCCCCAGCAGAACCCCTCCTTACATCAATGTCCGGGACAGCAGAGCCCCTCCTTACATCAGTGTCCCCAGCAGCAGAGCCCCTCCTTACATCAGTGTCCCCAGCAGGGGAGCCCCTCCTTACATCAGTGTCCCCAGCAGTGGAGCCCCTTCTTACATAAGTGTCCCCAGCAGCAGAGCCCCTCCTTACATAAGTGTCCCCAGCAGCGGAGCCCCTCCTTACATCAGTGTCCCCAGTAGTGGAGCCCCTCCTTACATCAGTGTCCCCAGCAGCGGAGTCCCTCCTTACATCAGTGTCCCCAGCAGCGGAGCCCCTCCTTACATCAGTGTCCCCAGCAGCAGAGCCCCTTCTTACATTAGTGTCTCCAGCAGCAGAGCCCCTCCTTACATCAGTGTCCCCAATAGCGGAGCCCCTCCTTACATCAATGTCCCCAGCAGCGGAGCCCCTCCGTACATCAGTGTTGTCCCCATCAGTGGAGCCCCTCCTTACATCAGTGTCCCCATCAGCTGAGACATCAGTGTTGTCCACTCAGCACAGCCCCTCCTTACATTAGTGTCCTCACTCCCCAGCAGTGGAGCCCCTCCTTACATTAGTGTCCCCAGCAGCAGAGCCCCTCCCTACATCAGTGTCCCCATCAGTGGAGCCCCTCCTTACATCAGTGTTGTCCCCATCAGTGGAGCCCCTCCTTACATCAGTGTCCCCATCAGCAGAGCCCCTCCTTACATCAGTGTTGTCCACTCAGCGGAGCCCCTCTTTACATCAGTGTTGTCCCCATCAGTGGAGCCTGAGACCTGTGTCCCCATCAGCGGAGCCTGAGTCCTGTGTCCCCATCAGCGGAGCCTAAGTCCTGTATCCCCATCAGCGGAGCCTGAGTCCTTTCTCCCCATCAGTGGAGCCTGAGTCCTGTGTCCCCATCAGTGGAGCCTGAGTCCTGTGTCCCCTCTCGTCGGACACGGGGCAAAGGTTTGGCAGCAGCTGCATGAGCTCTCAGCTTGTTTCAGTGTTCAGTGGAGAGGGGAGGGGCCTCCCATCCGTGCAACCAATCGGCTTCAGTGTACAAGAGAATTGTCTACTTGTACACTGAAGAGAGAAGCCGATTTGCTGACCCTCCCCTCTCCACTCAACACACGGGGGAAAGACTCCTCGCGGCGGACATCTTTTTGTAGCCCGCTGTCATTTTTGCCAACAAAAGTCCTGATTTCCCGGGACAAAAGAAAAATCCCGGGATTTTAATCGAGATGAGCTCTGATCGGGATGAGGATCCAAAAATCAGGATTGTCCCAGGAAAATTGGGACTGTTGGCAAGTATGCCTGTGGAGTTTCTGTCAAGTTCCAGAAGTAGGGGAAAGTACCAGAAATGCTGCCTGCTAAGTCTTACCAGACTCTGTGAGTCACTCACCCTGACCCAGAACCTAACACAGGCTTGGCTGCCAGCCAAGCCAAACATTTTACCTACACTAACAAAAAACCCTATCACTACCTAATCTAGCACACTAGAGGGTGCTACAGTCATATGGCTCAGTTATGTTAGAAGACGTTTAATCAGAAGCTTAATTAGTAGATCTCCTCGTTAGTAGGGGTGGCATAGCAGGGAAAGTGGGGAAATAGCGGTTTAAGAGAAATATTGGGTGTGGAAACACCCCTGTATATAAAATATCACAGTCCTTTAATCGGGGTTTCTGACCCAGCTAGCAGGGACAGGAAGTACATGTCTGTCATAAATTCAGACAGTAGAGGGCAGCAGATCACTCAATTTTTTCCCCTTTTTGGTATTTTTAAGGTTCATCTGAAGGGGATTTTAGCTTAACCAGTTAAGGACCGCCCTATAGCAGATTTACTGCTTCAGGGTGGCCCTCCTGCGCAGAATCAAGTGTATATTTGCAATTCTCTACTTCCGCCTAGGGGGCTGCTTCTGCTGTGGTTACTCACAGCAGAAGCCGATCTGCGGGTGCTGGGCACTGAATATCTGCCGGCACCCACTGATCATGTTCCGACATTTCCACTTCAGTGAAAGAAGGGCTTTTTAAAAAAATGTAATTTGCTGAAAATAGTAAATACACAACAATAATCACTATATGGCCAGTTGACAATGAGATTACAACATTTATGGTAATGCAAGCATAATTGAGATTTGGTGAACTGGTATTACCATTCATGTCAGTTGCACCTTTTATGTCTAGATAGACAGAGCTTCTTAAAAATGTATGTTTTAAATATGTTGATGTTAATCTAATAAAACTTTATGTGTTTTATATAATCATGTATCTTAATTGTTATGGTACCATTAAAGTCCACTAGCCTCAAACACAAATCTTTCTATTCCAATAGGTACCCCTTTTCTTATACTTTTGTTTATATAGTGACACTGTATTTATACATTTATGGTTATGTAGATATTTATATGATTTGTGATACTGGTTGACCCAGTTTTGAGTTTAAAAGTGAGTTTGGTGCTGTCATGCATCCTGCCGCTCCGTGAGGACGTTAATATAACGAAACTAGTAGGGCGGAGGCTAGGACGCTGACACCCTCAAGCTTTTCACAGAGATCAGGCTCTCGGGTTTTGGAACATAGCCAGGAGCAGAAGATCTCATTATTGATAACACGCGATTGTTCCATTGTGTCGGGTTGACACTTAAGAAATGTGAGTGTATTTTTTGAAGTTTTAAATAAATGCAACAAATTTTAAAACAAGATTATACTATGGAAGTTTTCCTTTCCTCTTCCCCTTAATTGCCGATTGTCCAATATGGGAGAAAAACTGACAGGTGGAGAGATTGAAATCAGCAGAGTGGAGAGAGACACAGCATCACGCTATTGCAGGCTTAGGATCAGATTATCCACAGGGTTTGGAAGAGATATTACCAGGCTGAGAAATTGGAGTCCACGAAGATTGGATTAGTTCAAATATTCAATCCTGTGTAATTGCTGGTTTATAACTTTACCAGCCACAGCAGTTGGTGAGTCACTTTAGAACTTTTCTGAAGAAAGGATTACATTAATCATCTGAATCTAAGAAGTGTTGTATTCCATGTTTTCTTCAGTCTTTTGTTTGAGATCTGCGATTTGGTGTTTGGAACTTTTTTTGCATGCATGCTTTTTGGAGGATATTAAGCAATTTTTGTTTTTTGTCGTAAAAACATTTTTTAAAATTAATTAATCAAATTTTTCACATTTAATCATAGCACATATATGTGTTTGCACAGTTTAAGATAAGGTATACATAGGTTTATTTTCAGGAGGTTATCCACACCTATTTTTCACACATTTTTTGGTTTGTCATAATTGTATCAACAGTTTTTTGCAGGAGTTAATCATTATTACACACATTATGGTTTATGGTTAAGAGAGCTTTGCTTTCAACACATTAAATGTTGTGCTATTACAGACACATATTCATTAAATAAGCACTTGCACTTTGTTCATTTGACCAGTGACATTATTACATTGATCAGTGCTATAAAAATGCACTGATCAATGTAAAAATGACACTGGCATGGAAGGGGTGAACCATACAAGGCAGCTTGCCCTCAACATGGGGAGGATGCTTTGGGGTGCCCCCCAAAGCACCTTGTCCCCATGTTGATTCTTCTCGACAACCCTGGGCTGTGGTTGTTGGCTTCTGCGGGCAGGGGGACTTATCGGAATCTGGAAGCCCCCTTTAACAAGTGGGCCCACAGTTCCCGCCCCCCCCCCCCCTTTGTGAATTGATATCAGGTACATCATACCCCTACTCATTCACCAAAAAAGTGTCAAAAAGTAAGAAACACAGTAAACAGTTTTTGACAAGTCCCTTATTTACCTCTTGCGACCAGCCACCGTAATTATACTGTGGCAGGTCGGCTCTCCTGCGCAAACCGCCGTAGGTGTACATCGGTCTGTGCAGGAAATCTAGCGGGCGCGTGCCGCGGGAGTGTGCCTTCTGGGTCCCGCAAACTGGATGCCTGTACACGGGCAGAACGGGGAACTTGTAAACAAGGCTATTTCCCATTCTGCTTAGTGACATGTCAGAGATCTTCTGTACCCAGTTATCAGGAACTGCGACCTCTGTCATATCCTAGGTAGCCCATCCCCCCTACAGTTAGAACACGCTGCAGGAACACAGTTAACCCCTTGATCGCCCCTAGTGTTAACCCCTTCCCTGCCAGTGACATTTATACAGTAGTCAGTGGCTCTTTGTTAGCTCTGATTGCTGTATAAATGTAGCTGGTCCCAAAAAAGTGTCCAATCTGTCCGCCACAATGTCACAGTCCTGCTAAAATTAGCAGGTCGCCACCATTACTAGTAAAAAAAAATTAATAAGAAAAATTCCATAAATCTATTCCCTATTTTGTAGATGCTATAACTTTTGCACAAACCAATCAACATATGATTTTTTTTACCAAAAATATGTAGAAGAATACATATTGGCCTAAACCAGTGATGGCGAACCTTGGCACCCACGGTTTTGGAACTACATTTCCCATGATGCTCATGCATGCTGCAGTGTAATTGAGCATCATGGGAAATGTAGTTTCAAAGCATCTGGGGTGCCAAGGTTCGCCATCACTGTCCTAAACTGATGAAGAAAATATTGTTTTTTTATCAAAATCGTCTGTCTTTTTTTGTTTATAGCGCAAAAATTAAAAACCGCAGAGGTGATCAAATACCACCAAAAGAAAGCTCTATTTGTGGGAAAAAAAGGATATAAATTTTGTTTGGGTGCAACAATTGTCAGTTAAAGCGACGCAGTACCGTATCGCAAAAAAGGGCCTGGTCATTAAGGGGGCAAATCCTTCCAGGGCTGAAGTGGTTAAAAAAGAAAAGGAAAAAAAAGTCCCTGTAATCCACAGTCAATCACGCTGCCAGCCAAAAAATAGAAAAAAAAGTGGTGAAGTGCTGAAGTGGTTAAAAAAGAAAAGGAAAAAAAAGTCCCTGTAATCCACAGTCAATCACGCTGCCTGCCAAAAAATAGAAAAAAAAGTGGTGAAGTGCTGAAGTGGTTAAAAAAGAAAAGGAAAAAAAAGTCCCGGTAATCCACAGTCAATCACGCTGCCTGCCGAAAAATAGAAAAAATAAAAAGCCTGCTGTCATCTCTTCATAGGCCACCAGCCATATGCCTCCTCTCTGCTTTTGACAGCTCTTTTATAATTAATGGGCAGGGCCACCCGGTTACGTCAATCTGTGGCACCGCCCCCTTCTGATGTCATGTGACATCATAAGGGGGTAGTGCCACCAGTTGATATTACCTGGTGGCCCCGTCCCTTGCCTATAAAAGAGCTATCAAAAGCAGACAGGAGGTAGATGGCCAGTGACCTCAGAAGAGATGACAGCGAGCATTTTTTTTCTCTATTTTTCGGGATGGCGGGCAGCGTAATTGACGATGGATTACATCGAAGGACTTTTATTTTTTTATTTTTTTAATAAGGGACTTGTCAAAAACTGCTCACTGTTTCTTACTTTTTGACACTTTAAATTACATTTTTTCCTTTAGAAACTACGTTATTGCTGCGGCATGTTCTATACATCGCTCAGATGCGCCACTTTACAGGCAGACGAAGGGGACCCCCAGGGCACGGTATTTAAAGGAATATTTCATTTTTATTGTTTCACTTTAAGTATCATTAAAATCACTGCTCCTTTAAAAACGATTGTTTTAAAAACTTTTTTTTGCATTGATACATGTTCCATAGGGCAGTACCTGGGTCCCTTTTCTTGGCAATAACTTGCATATAAGCCTTTAAAATGAGGACTTTTGATTTTTCATGTTCGAGTCCCATAGACTTTAATAGAGTTCGCATGTTCGCTAGAATTTTTCTCCCTGTTCGAGATGTTCTGGTGCGAAGAGAACCAGGGGGGGTGTTCGGCCCATCCCTAATGGTGGATAACAAAGGGAACATTTTTCAGATTAAACAATTTATCACTTTTTTCGACTGAATTTGTTACTTATTTTCTACGGTGCCCCTGCAACCTACTGTATGTAGGACGCACAATATGCACATTGCACAAAGGAATAAGGGAGATACATAGCATCGTTTAGCTTAAATGTCTTCAGTTGGTTATGCTGCTGCAATAGGCCTTTTAATGTTATGTTATTTTTTTACCTTCTCTAATTTTATATAACTGATATGATTGGCATTTGGCACCCCATTAGGATTATTTTTGAGACATGAGTTGTTTTATAGTATATGATATACAGTATATTGATATAGGTATTTATATATGGTGGTGTCATTTCATACACTTGAACCAAGGAATTTGTTTCCTTTGTTTTTTTATTCAGTAACAGCATTAGTATGTTTAGAATATTATTTTTAATAGCAATATAAGATTTCAAATCCTGTATAATATGGGTTTGATATAACAAATGTTTTACAATATCGATATGAGCATTTTCTTATTCCATACACCGGAGCCAAGGAATATTTTTCTTTTCCTTTATTTTTATTTTATTTTTTTATTAATGATATTTTTAGAACATTATTTATATTAAATATAATATTTCAAATTATGTATAAAAGTTGAGTTGGATATATAGTAGATGCTAATCGACTCAATGACATATAATAATGTAAGAGCATTGATGGATTAAATGTTTTCCAGGCTCGCTTGTAGCTCTGCCCACTCCCCACCCCTAAATTGACATATATTTGGTTTAAATACTCTGGTTGCCGTCCTTTCTGTGACTTAACAAAGCGCATGCGCGCGAAACGCATCCTCGCGGCAACTGATACACTTGCGTTTCACGCTGGCTCTCTGAGGCATCCATCTTGGTCCCCGTGTTTCCGTCCATCAATCTGCAGTGATGCCATCCGGGCGCGCTGATGTGTCCCGGCCAGGTTTATCGAGCGGCTTACTTCCTCTTCTAAGGGTTGTGTGATAGGCGCTTCCCCAAGCAGCCCTGATCGCTGGACTGGAAGCCCATAAATGCCCAGGACCTCCAGCTCGGTATTGTTTGCTTTTTTATGGTTTTATCTCCCCATAGTGGGTATGGGTAATAAACTGAAGTGTTCTTTTTACAATTAATTGGTCTGGGTTACTTTTGGCTCTCATTCCCCAAGATCCATTCATCTACAAGTGATTATCCAGGGCACTGAGCACTGTCTAAATATTATTATATTATTATTATTATTATTATACAGGATTTATATAGCGCCAACAGTTTGCGCAGCGCTAATGTGTTTGTATATTGAAACAGTAGTGCACATTTTGCTGTTTTTTTAACTAAATACACTGGCAGTATAGTGACTCTATCATTAATAAAAAAGTTTTTTTTTTTTAGCCTACTTAAAGTGGAGGGCCACCCTGAAAAAAAAAATTCACCAAAAATCCTAAAAAAAATTAAAAAAAAAATTTGAAAAAAAAAAAAATTAAACTTACCTAAACCCCCGTTGCTAGACAGTCTTCCTAATCTGCCTCTTCTTATTCCGCGGCGTGTTCTGCTCCTTGGTGAGTGGCCCCGTTGTCTTCTGGGAACTGGGACTTGAGCACCATTTTGTCAGAGCATATATGAATATAACATTTTTTTTATATTTTATCATTCACTATCATTTTACTCTATGAGAGATTTAAATTAAAGTGTTACTAAATCCACAACAGTAAAATCAGTCTGTATATGCAGTAAAACATGTTTATAATACTCACTGTGGAACCTAAGGGGTTAATCCTCTGCATTGTGTAAAAAGGCTGTTAGATCCTGTCTTCTCTGATCCTCCCCTTCTTTTACTGGTAGTACAGAGGTTTGGAGGCACTCTGCCTAGTTTGGTGTGTATTGCTAGAGGGTGCATGTGATTAGCATTGTGCAGACAGAGGGTCAGGGGTCATACAGCCTCATAGGACTATCAGAGGAGAATGAAAACTCCTCCTACAAGCTTTAACCATTGCTAGTCAGACACTGAGAGAATTCATAAGACTGCTATATACTGCAGATGAGAAAAGATAATTAGCAGTTTATATTTACTAAAATAATTGCATTTTCATGTTATGTGTACTGTTGGAGACCAGATTTAGTGAATGCAGGCTCCTGGGTTTAGTAACACTTTACACTCATAGACAAATGTCACATCAATGTGTAACTTTCCCAAGAGGAAGAAACTGAATCAATTAGGACATAGGTTTGCTTGCATACAGAACAAATTCTCTGGACAATGGGGTTTCTGTTATCCACACACTCCTGAAGCCCAGGAGAAAGTCCTCTTAATACCCTGGAAGTGTTTGACAAGCCTTGGACCCAGCAAACACAGGCCAACATTGGGGAGATACACAGACTATCCATCTTTCTAGTGTACAAATTAGCAGGGCAAACAAACCTTGAGTACACAGCTGGCTATTGTTCCTAAAGCTGAGAGGTTTCTGTAAGAACTTTAACCAAAAGTCAATATGGAAAGGCTTTTATATTCCAATGCTATGAGAAAAAAAATATATAATTCAAAACATCAAGGAAGTTAGTACAACTGTTAACTTTAAAAACATGTGGACACTTTTCAATATATATCGATACACACAAGACTCAGTCATGATTATTATTATGTTTACAGCAGGGGTAGGCAACCCTCGGCACTGGGGCTGCCATCGGCACTCAAAGCCTCTTTTGATGGCACTCGACTCCTTCCCCATCAGCAGAGCAGCGCAGGGAAGTATCGGTGAGACACTAATGCATTCCAATCTCAGAATTCCCCACACTGCACATGCACTGAGGGGGAGGCACTGTGCCCCCACACATTGTAAAAGATGGAAAACATTGTTTGGTTCTCTAACTTTGCTGTAGCTGCGACTGTCAGCTTTTGTGATGGGGAAGAGATTGGGTGCAGTTCTGCTAGGGGGCGATCCCTGTTTCCAGGAGGAGGAGGACTGTCATTGGCCACTGCTAAAGCCAATCACAGTCCCGCTAGCCCCACCCACCATCTGGAGGAAGATGACTTGGTTGGTTGCCACTACCAATCTCAGAATGGAGGGATTTCACTGTGATTGAGAAAACCACAATCTGGTGATAGTTTGTGGAATTACTGTAGAGCTTCCCACCCAACTTTTGCTGCGGCGCTTTGCGCCACACTTTTCCTGCAGGGGCCCAACTAACTGCACACAGGCCCCCTACTTTCAGAAAATGCCCCTGACCTGAGCTTATCATTGCGCATCCATTCCAGATGCTTGTATGTGACATCATATACATCACATACATCCCATACATCCCATACATCACATACATCACATACATCCCATACATCACATACATCACATACAAGTACGTGGGCTGGAATGCAAGAGGTGGATCAGCAGGATGAGTGTGCCAGGATAGGTAGATGTGTCTCATCTCTGCTTCTTTTCACCACTCTGCATATCACGCATATCAAAGATGAGCAGGAGGGTACAGCGGTGGGGAAAATGAGCAGGAGGGTACAGCAGTGGGGAAAATGAGCAGGAGGGGTTCAGAGGTGGGACAGAAGAGCAGGAGGGTACAGTGGTGGGGCAGATGTGCAGGGAGGTACAGTGGTGGAAGAGATGAGAAGGGGGTTCAGCAGTGAGACAGAAGAGCAGGGGGTAAAGTGATGGGGCAGATGAGAAGGGGGTTTAGTGGTGGGACAGAAAAGCAGGGGGTAGAGCAGCAGGGTAGATGTGAAAGGAGGTGTATTGGTGGGACAGATGAGCAGGGGGTTACAGTGGTGGGGCAGGAGAGCAGGGGAAACAGAGTTAAGACATGTGTGCAGGAGGTACATTGGTGGGGCAGATGAGAAAGTGGGTTACAGTGGTGGGGAAGATGAGAAAGAGGGATACAGTGGTGGGGCAGATGAGCAAGGGGGTACAGCAGTGGGGCATATGTGAAAGGAAGTGCATTGGTGGCTCAGATGAGCAGGGGTTTACAATGGTTGGGCAGAAGAGCAAGGGGTACAGAGGTGGGGCAGATGTACAGGGTGGTACAGTGGCGGGGAAGTGGAGAAAGGAGGTACATTGGTGGGACAGATGAGCAGGGGTTTCCAGTGGTGGGGCAGAGGAGCAGGGGGGTACCGAAGTTGGGCAGATGTGCAGAGGGGTGCAGAGGAGAAAGGAGGTACATCGGTGGAACACATGAGCAGGGGGTTACAGTGGTGGGGCAGATGAGAAAGGGGGATACAGTGGTGGGGCAGATGAGCAGATAGGTTCAGTGTTAGGACAGATGAGAAGATGGTTCAGCGGTGAGACAGAAGAGCATGGGGGTATGGTGGTGGAGCAGATGTGCAGGGAGGTACATTGGTGGGACAGATGAGCAGGGGTTTCCAGTGGTGGGGCAGAGGAGCAGGGGGGTACCGAAGTGGGGCAGATGTGCAGAGGAGAAAGGAGGTACATCGGTGGAACACATGAGCAGGGGGTTACAGTGGTGGGGCAGATGAGAAAGGGGGATACAGTGGTGGGGCAGATGAGCAGATAAGTTCAGTGTTAGGACAGATGAGAAGATGGTTCAGCGGTGAGACAGAAGAGCATGGGGGTATGGTGGTGAAGCAGATGTGCAGGGAGGTACAGTGGTGGGGCAGATGAGAAAGGGGGAACATTGGTGGGGCAGATGAGCAAGGGGTTATAGTGGTGGGACAGAAAAACAGGGGGTACAGTGGTGGGGAAGATTTACAGGGGTTACAGTGGTGGGACAAATGAGCAGGTGAATTGGAGCTGATCTGAGGTGTGAAGGTGCACGAATTGGGGCTGATCTGAAGTGTGAAGGTGCAGGAATTGGGATTGACCTGAAGTGTGAAGGTGCGTGAATTGGGGCTGATCTGAAGTGTGAAGGTGCAGGAATTGGGGCTGATCTGAAGTGTGATGGTGCAGGAATTGGGATTGACCTGAGGTGTGAAGGTGCGTGAATTGGGGCTGATCTGAAGTGTGAAGGTGCAGGAATTGGGATTGACCTGAGGTGTGAAGGTGCGTGAATTGGGGCTGATCTGAAGTGTGAAGGTGCAGGAATTGGGGCTGATCTGAAGTGTGAAGGTGCAGGAATTGGGATTGACCTGAGGTGTGAAGGTGCGTGAATTGGGGCTGATCGGAGATGTGAAGGTGCAGCAATTGGGGCTGATCAGAGGTTTGAAGGTGCATGAATTGGGGCTGATGTGAGGTGTGAAGGTGATGGATGTTAATTTCTCACTACTACTCAAGTAGTTTACAGCATTTACTTCATAAAAAATCCTTTTTCATGATTGAGAGTGTAAAGTTGACATTTTTTTGTTATAAAATCGTCACGCTCATTTTCTTTGAAAACATTTTTCGGCACACTGTGCTCAAAAAGTTGCCTACCCCTGGTTTACAGTATATATGATTGCAACATTAATAGTAAGAAAGATGTCCATTTCATCAGGATGAAACTATTGACACTGTTAGGGCTCATTTTGTTTTGGTAAAAAGGTACAAAAAGGAACATCACTGTTTCCATATATATAATACTTTACGAAAAAGAGGTGATTAGGACACAACATATTATTTGTAATCATTAGTGGTAGAAATAAATGTGTGTGTTATAACATAAACATATTCAAATAGTACTTTAAAGTGTGCAAATTATTTTTATGTTTTTTAATTGCTGTCTGAAATTACTGCTCTGTGTAGTGTGTTTCCCATTTAATGTTGCTACACCCAAAGAGTTAAAGCTGCCAGACCCTCAAAGGCATTGTAAGTTTTCAGGCCAACTAACATAGTTGAATCATTTATAGAAAACAAGATTAATTTATCATATAAAAGATGAGTTAAAGTGGTTGTAAACCCTAAAAAAAAAAAACTACAAGACAAAGGCATAATGAGCTTGTATGCATAGCATACTAGCTCATTATGAATGACTTACCTGTTTTATAGAAAATTAATTCTCCCTAAAAATCTGAGTACTGTATAGAGATTTCTAGTCTTGGAGTGCCACCCGATGGCCAAGGGAGCTAATGCTTCTATAAACACATAATTGATCCACCAAGCGTAAAAAAGGTTACACCTTCTGAGCTAGGTTTCTGAGTTTTATGAGTGTATTTTTTGCCACTCTATAAAAATAGCGAGTTAAGTGAGGGGGGCACACATCGGGATCCGAAAGCGTGGTGACGTCAGCACGCTTTCGGAGTAGGAGGACGGGCTCCATTTTACCTTGTATGCCGGCCGGCTTTCGTATGCGCAACTCTGCTATTTTTAATGTAAGTGACTACATGTTTTATAATAAATATTTGGAGGATATCACACTATGGCCAGTCTCTCTTTCCTCTGAGCTATCCGGGTTTCCATTGGAACATGTGTATATGTGGACACCGCGAGTGAGCCTGGAGATTTACCCCCCGCCATTTGAACACCGGGAGCGGCAGCAAGCTTAAAGGCCTTGGCTGGGCTATAGCCACTTGCCTCTTTAAGCTTGCCATCTGGTAAGCTGAATCAACAGTTACGGTGGAATAGCACTATTGTCTATAGGTGCACGGTGGTGGTGCTTATATTTTTGAAGGACTCACTTTTTCTTTTGATGTCATTTGTTATGGATAATATTTCAATTTTTAGCGCAGCTTTTTTACATAAACAGCACCAACATAGCAACAACCGCAGATTGCTACATCACTACTGTGCTCTGAAGTGGCAGAGCAACCATTGGTAGTTCTTGCAGAGCTACGAGTGCCGCTGATATCTCCCCAGCAGTATTTTCGAGGCTGTGCAATGGTCCTATGGTTCCACTCAATGTCCGTAATGTCACTACAGCGCATAATAAGGATGAAGCAGCTTGCAAGTGAAACCACAACATGTAGCAGGGGACACACACGGAAGTGTCAGATGTAGCTCTACAAAATGCAGAGAGTGGCCTGATAAGCAGTCATAATTTTCTTTTACAGGTGTTCCTATTATAACTTTTGACAATAGGTTCAGTTTAAAATAATTAATTTAATCAGACAGGAAAACACGACCTGGCTTCACGTAATTATTCTGACATCATCAGTTGGAAAGGCTTGGTAAAATGATTATTAAACAAGTTGTGGTTCATATTTTTATTAACAAATTTAAGGTGTACAGTTATCTTATTAAACATTATGCAATGAATATATGAGCTGCCTTTGGTGTTTTAAGACACATTCACATTGTCCTTTCAGTACATTATCAGAAGTATATTATAACTAGAGCAAGAAAATATTTTGTATAGTCTCTTAAATCAGTATGAACCCCCAGTTATCCAGGGTTACTATGGCATTTCCAGCATTCACAAGGGTTTTTTGTCAGCCAAGCGTGTCCTTTCAACTTGGGATGCAAGAAGAATAGCAACTTTGTATTTTCTCCTCCGGGACTGTTCTCAGTTGTGCATAGCACCAAGTTCACCAATCACCCATATAACTTACCATTTGTATGTATACATAATGGTCTCAGTTTAAAGTATAGGAAATGTTATTAAAGGCAAGTTGCAATCTGCATTTATGTTAAACCAACACATTATAGTGATACCAGAGGGGGAGGAAGATGTCCACTTGGTATGAATGTGGGTCAAAAGTATTGTAGTCTTCCATGTCTTGCTGTATTAGTCCATGGTCTAGGCAAAGAAGTCATTGACACTCCATGGACTAACTGTCCTTGTAGTCTTATAGGTGTCCCATTTGTTGGACTCTGAAAAGGGGTACTATTGGAAGACTCTCTGTTTCTGTGCTCTTCAGCAGGAAAAGCTCTTTGCCTCATTAGTAACATTGCTGGAGTATCCTTTGTTGTCCACCGTTTACCCTGTGGGAAAAAATAAAATTCACATATTATCCAACATGTTAATGAATTTCTACCTCTAAAAGCTAATTATCCTATAGTAGTATAATATAATCTTCAGGATTGTGGCTGGAAACACTGCTACAACTGCAGTGTTTTCAGTTTGGATTTTCATCCACTCACACATCCACTTCACACTCACGCCTTACTCAAAATCTTCACCTTCTACTCATAGGTGCACCTATCCCTAAAGGTAAGTTTGTCCCTGTGAAATGAGTATTAGGTCCTACTGTACTCACTCCTACTATACCCACCCAATCTCACTTTCCCTCTAGTCCTCCCAGAGCTTCCAAGTTATCAGTCTACCTTCTTCTCCCTAGCCATCCCTACCACCACCACCCCACACTTACAGCACATTCCGTATTTGACCACTTCACCCTTCTAACAACATCCCACCTCTAGCTTACCCACCCCCACTTCCAACAACCGGCATTTACCCCCTGCCCACTCACAGTGCATCTTTCCTAACAATCTGCATTCATCCCCACTTGCCAACCTGCATTCGTAAGTATGATTGGCTTTTCTTTCATAAATTTAAAGTGTTTGTTACCCCAACATTTCCAACACATATTTCTGATATGTGCCTGTTGTATCATGTACTTGTATGAAAATGTATCCTGTCCTCTTTGTGTTGCTTTCTCTTGCTCTCTTCTGTTGCTGGTGTTCCTGCCAGTCCCCTTGCTTTCCTATTAAAAACTGACCACACTAAGCAGGACAGCACATTGTGGTCAGTTCTCTAGCTATGCTGGGAACTCAGCCTGCTCTCTTCCAATGATCACACATGTCCTGACACGCCCCCTGTGCACAGGCTTCTACTGGGAAGCTCGGTGTGCTGCTGTTTCCCCCAGCTCTCATGCAGCTGAGTACAGATTGAACAGGGGGAATTTGATTACTTATAAGAAAGGGAAAAAAAGATATTTATGTTTTTTTTGTTTTTTTAATATCTATACACAAATGTTTTGCCCTTCATTTCTATTTTAAACTGAAAAGGGTGTTTTACAAGGTGATCATTTAAAAACACTTTAAGGGTTCATTTATACTTGCTTCGGCTTCAACACACATAAATGGCTAGTTTACACTTGCTTCAAAACAAGGCTTCGCACAGGCATTGTTAAAGCTCTCTGGCACTAAATAAAATGGTTAGCTTACAGTCCTGTTTAGACCTTGCTTTTGCTTTGCTTTGGCTTGGCTTCAAAAATTATTCCCCATGTAGCTTTAGTGGTGCTTCAAAGCATCTTCAAAGCCTCTATAGAAGTCTATGGCAAAGCTCTCTTGAAGCCCCACCGAAGCCCCACCAAAGCCTCATCGAAGCCTCACCGAAGCCCCACCGAAGCCTTTACCGCAGCCTCTCCGAAGCCTCACCGAAGCCCCATCAAAGCCTCATCGAAGCCTCATCGAAGCCCCACCGAAGCCTCATCAAAGCACCAAGCAAAATCAAGGTGTAAACAGGACTGTAAGCTAACCATTTTATTTCGTGACAAAAGCTTTGACTGGCGTTCAGAGAGCTTTAACAAAGCCATGTTTTGAAGCAAGTGTAAACTAGCCCTAACACGTGTGAGAACATGCCATTATCCACAAACATTCCCATTCTGAACATGGCACACTTTTTAAAGCATTTGCTTTTATATCATGTCCAGGGATAACAGACACATTTACAAATATATCCCATTTAAGTCTGCCTTTTTTTCCTGTGCTGTCATCACAGGTCCAGACCAGTATAAATACTGCAAGTGATAAAAAAAGAACATTTATGCTCTATGTACTTGTTGAATTCAAGGTTTTTACTGTCAGGGTCATCTGTGATTTCTATACTGCAATGCACTTATGTATATACTGGAGATCAGAAGCTGTTAAAAGCAGGCCACAGCTGAAAGCAAATAAAGCTTCATAAATCCTATTAGATGAGTAATTTTCTTTCCACAATTGTTTGTCACTATTGCACAGCGGATGGGCAGAGCTTGGCTACATTTATACAGTGACTGCCTTATCCGCAGTGATTGTGTAAATGCATCTCGGCATAGAAATATGCTTCCTGAAAGTGAAGATATTAAACATACAGCATTGTGAAGCAGATATCTTCCCTATTAATTATATATATATAAAAAATATATTATTGTTTGAAAAGTTGATTTACACAGCTAGATATATTGAAAGAACTAGGGGGTTTAAAAGTACAATTACATACCTTCCAACTTTCTAAAATGATAAAGAGGGACACCTTTTAGTACACAGCATGTAGGCAAAGGACACATCCTTATCATGGTTTCAGTTACATGGACCACAAAGGTCCAATATGCAGACAATGATTGGATAAACCACACAAGCGCTTTTTTACATAATTTTTTCCTTTATATTTACTTTGACAAATGCAGTACTATAGAGGTTGCTTAAACATTTTAGTGCATCATAACACTTTGGTTACTAAAAGAACACATTTTGTATAGCGATGTACACATCGGACTAAAAAGAGGGACAACTGAGGGTGTATGAGGGACAGAGGAATTTGGTTTTTAAAACAAGGGGACAGTTCCTATATATTACGGGGAGTTGGGGGCTATGCAACTATATTATAACTTTGAACAGATAAATGTTTGACATAAAATGGTAGCAACTGTAAAACCTAAACCAGCCCTACACGGCTGATGATTTGGCTGAAATTTTTGCCGTGGTTGGCCTTGTCGGCACCACAAAGCTCAACAAAAGTCACTGTTTGGATATTCGGGCAGCTACAGTGCTGCAGCTGTCTGCCTGTAGTAACCGGCAATATAGATTCCTCCATCCACTACTACTGGCATGGATGGGGGAATCAATTGAATGTACACTAACCTTAATGCACGCACCTACTCAGACACAAGTTTAGATACATGTACCCTTTGCTATGTTATAGAGAGGGCTTTTTTTCTCAGACAATAGGTGCAGGAACTCCCCTTTTCCGAGTCACCCCTTTTCCCCGCCCCCTACCCACCTCCGAGCACCATCCCTTGGTTCCATCTCCTACCCACCTCCCAGTACCGCCCCTTTTAGACAATACAGAACCAAGTATCATTTTGTGTTGCTAAGTAATTTGTATGGAATTTGGTAATGATATCAAGAAAAGCAGTAAAATAGATCCCCTTCAGCCAGCAACAATAGATCCCCCTAACAACAATGTACCACCCACAACAAAATCCCCCGCCCCCCCCCCCAGCAACAATAGACTCCCGGAAGGATCAACAGATCTCTGCACAGCCAGCATTAATAGACTCTCTGGCAGCCATCAACAATAGACCCCTCCCCCCAACAGCAGATCTCCTTCAGCAACTACTGACCCCCCAGCAACATAAGACCCACCCCCAGCAGCAATAGGTCCCCCACAAGCAACAATAGACCTCCTAAGCAACAATAGACCCCCTGCAAAAATAGATCCCCCTCTAGCTAGAATAGATCCCCCAGCAGTGAGCATCAATACCCTGCAGCACACCCCAGCACCCCTTGCAGCACACCCCAGCACCCCTTGCCATTACATACAGTCAGTCCTGCGATCCCTAGTTATAGATACTGCAAATATAGAACATTTTCTAAAAAAATATTGACCATACCTAACTGATACATTCCCTGGACTGATATATTTAAAGTTAGACTGCAGACATTTTTTTTTTTTTTGTAACTATAGTAGGGAAGGATTAGACATTTTTCTAAATTGTATGCGGCTGTCTGTAACTCCTGTATTTGGTAAATTTCTACTCACTGCCTGTGTATTTTATGGGTGTTAGATTGAGCATATGTAGGAAAATCTCGCCAATGGGGACTCAGGCACCACAAGAAAAGTCATTCTGAGCAAAAACCTTTTTCAGGATTGTAATTCTGTTGGGGAGTTCTTTTTCTAGAATCCCTGGCATTTAAGCCTAGCTGAAGTTTGTTGGAACAGTTAAAGATACAAATGCAGCATGCAAGCACAAGAGACATGAGTAAATGGTTGGCATATCAGTCATCAGGGCACAGCAGGGTCTTACTTATGTCTCTGAGCCAAATGCTATTGTATACTACTTGCATTGATTATGCTTGCAGAGGGCACTGCTCTATTGTGGATACATAATTGCCTTAAATCAGCTGTATTGCTATATAGTAAGTAACCAGCAGGTGGTGCCATTGCACTGCTTGGAAGCAGTCTCTTAATTTCTAGTTCAGTAAAGATCTGGTAAAAGTGCATTTGCTCTGCATTAAAACGAAAGTAACATAAAAAATACATAAAACATAACACCTAAAAAATAAGAAATTGTTAGAAAGTAGAGTTTTTTTGATAGAAAAGACGTGCAAAGTCTGTTCTGACAAACAACTGCTGCTTCTGATATTTTATTTTACATGTACACTATACATTGCATGTGCCGTGCACTGTACACTCTTCCGTCTTCCTAGCATCTGGTTTTGGAGCCGATGTAAACCGTTCTCATCCACAGGAGTTACACAGTCAGAGGCCATTCAATGGCCAAAGAGGACAATGGGGGACCCGGAAGTAGCTGCAAAAGAGATGGCAGAAGTGGCTGATGGAGCAACAAATGACAGAACAGGTCAGTGCTGGAGGCTCAAAGCAATGGGGTAGCAATGTATAAAAAATAAATATAAGTGCTAAAAAATATGAAATAAATATCACATTTGAAACCGATGCGACTTTGAAAAAAAAAAATCGCAAAAAAGTCCCAGGCAGATAATTTGTTGCAAACATCAATATCCTTGAAGCAATAAAAGTTCCCAATCCCAAGTAAAGTGCTCGTGCTCTACAAAGTGGATATGAGTCCGTGCTTGATAAGTGCTTGGTATGTGCTTACAGGACGGTGCTCACAGGACGGAGCTCACAGGACGGTGCTCACAGGACAGTGCTCACAGGACGGTGCTCACAGGACGGAGCTCACAGGACGGAGCTCACAGGACGGAGCTCACAGGGCGGTGCTCACAGGACAGTGCTCACAGGACGGTGCTCACAGGACGGTGCTCACAGGACAGTGCTCACAGGACGGTGCTCACAGGACGGTGCTCACAGGACGGAGCTCACAGGACGGAGCTCACAGGGCGGAGCTCACAGGACGGAGCTCACAGGACAGTGCTCACAGGACGGTGCTCACAGGACGGAGCTCACAGGACGGTGCTCACAGGACGGAGCTCACAGGACGGAGCTCACAGGACGGAGCTCACAGGGCGGAGCTCACAGGACGGAGCTCACAGGGCGGTGCTCACAGGACGGAGCTCACAGGACGGTGCTCACAGGACGGAGCTCACAGGACGGTGCTCACAGGACGGAGCTCACAGGACGGTGCTCACAGGACGGAGCTCACAGGACGGTGCTCACAGGACGGAGCTCACAGGACGGTGCTCACAGGACGGAGCTCACAGGACGGTGCTCACAGGACGGAGCTCACAGGACGGTGCTCACAGGACAGAGCTCACAGGACGGAGCTCACAGGACGGAGCTCACAGGACGGTGCTCACAGGACGGTGCTCACAGGACGGAGCTCACAGGACGGTGCTCACAGGACGGAGCTCACAGGACGGTGCTCACAGGACGGTGCTCACAGGACGGAGCTCACAGGACGGTGCTCACAGGACGGAGCTCACAGGACGGTGCTCACAGGACGGAGCTCACAGGACGGTGCTCACAGGACGGAGCTCACAGGACGGAGCTCACAGGACGGAGCTCACAGGACGGTGCTCACAGGACGGAGCTCACAGGACGGTGCTCACAGGACGGAGCTCACAGGACGGTGCTCACAGGACGGAGCTCACAGGACGGAGCTCACAGGACGGAGCTCACAGGACGGTGCTCACAGGACGGAGCTCACAGGACGGAGCTCACAGGACGGAGCTCACAGGACGGAGCTCACAGGACGGTGCTCACAGGACGGTGCTCACAGGACGGAGCTCACAGGACGGAGCTCACAGGACGGTGCTCACAGGACGGAGCTCACAGGACGGAGCTCACAGGACGGAGCTCACAGGACGGAGCTCACAGGACGGTGCTCACAGGACGGAGCTCACAGGACGGAGCTCACAGGACGGAGCTCACAGGACGGAGCTCACAGGACGGTGCTCACAGGACGGAGCTCACAGGACGGTGCTCACAGGACGGAGCTCACAGGACGGTGCTCACAGGACGGAGCTCACAGGACGGAGCTCACAGGACGGAGCTCACAGGACGGTGCTCACAGGACGGAGCTCACAGGACGGAGCTCACAGGACGGAGCTCACAGGACGGAGCTCACAGGACGGTGCTCACAGGACGGAGCTCACAGGACGGTGCTCACAGGACGGAGCTCACAGGACGGAGCTCACAGGACGGTGCTCACAGGACGGAGCTCACAGGACGGTGCTCACAGGACGGTGCTCACAGGACGGAGCTCACAGGACGGTGCTCACAGGACGGAGCTCACAGGACGGTGCTCACAGGACGGAGCTCACAGGACAGTGCCTCCACATAGATGTGAACTCACCCCTCCAAATGGACCAACTATTTCTAGTTTGGTCAAACACACATGTGGGGAAGTCCCTGTGGATTTTCTGTGGACTGATGTGGTTTGGGATAGTTGTTTCCTCAAATGAATGGACATAATAAGGTGTGCCTCATTCCTCTATGTACTAACGCAGATGTTCCTCATAAAAATGACAGAAAAAGCCTCAGCAACGTTTAAAACATTTATTCCATATAAAAACATAGTATTAGACTCACATGTATTGGTGCCTAAAAGCCTGACACCGGTGTGAACAGCAGGTAAGTTCCCAGGAAATCTGCCCATAAGCAGTCCAGGACTGGAAGTGTGTCGTGATGATGCGATAAGGAGGACCAACCTCTACATGTTTCAGCCAATCAGACGGGCCGTCTTCAGGAATTGGGTATCAATGTATTGCTGCTGAGGGGGATTAAAGCTTACTGGTAGTTTTGCACTTCATGGACAAAGCAGAGGTCTGCATTAAATCCGGTATGTCAAACGTGTTTTTGGGGCCACACGGGGCCCACTTATTCCTTCCTCTTGGCAAGCTTAGGAACGCACGCTATACCACGCCGCTCAACAGCTGAGTTCCGGGATCTGGAGCACTGTCAGCTCCGGTGCTTTCCATATTGATTTTATACTTTTTTACTACGTTTGTCAAGGACTTTTAATAAAATCGTATTTTTGTGGAGTTACGCTATGAAGTTTCCTTCTTCCTCACATATGGATGTCTGTTATTGGGGATATCACTAAGGACACTATACCCCTGGACGGAGGAACGCTCCTTGGACTCGCCACCGCGGGATTTTTCCACACATGCCTTTACCCCTGCAGGGGTGAGGTAGTCCGGTGAGTGCAAGCACGAGTGGGGGTGTAATGGAGGACGGGGACTACACCAGTTAAAACAAAGATCACGTTTTTTTCCACCATAAGGACACATCTTTGGGACTTGGAACTTGGACATTTATGTTTCACCCTTTTTTTATATACATTTTTAATTTTCAATTTTATGCACACTTGTTGGGGATTCTTTCATTTTTCCATGCTATAATTGTCTACCTGATTTGCCAATACTATTTTGATTGCCACAATTGTTCATCCACTTGCGGGCATAACTTATTCCTTTTTTATATACTCATATGGAAGTTGATTTATTTGAGGTTAAGGCACATTTACATATCTGTCTAGAAGCACTATTGCACTTTATTGCTTTTTCTGCCAGGGATACTGGTTGTATTTTATACACTGTATATTTGAGGTATATCTCTTCACGTACACATGGGCATTTGATAAATTGGTATTAAGGCACATTCTTTATTTTTAGGAGCCCGTTGCACTTTATTATTATCTATTAAGGGTATTGTTTGTATTTGGTACACCACAGCCCCTGTTACGTATTGTTCTTTTACAATTATTCCGTTTTATTTATCAAAGAAGTTTTATATTCCTCTATGCACATATAGCTGGACAGCGCCAATTCCCCTGCTTAGAATATTATCCAAGCTTAGGAATGCAAACTGATTAAGGCTCAGTTTGATACACTTCTTAGATCATTTTTCAACTGGTTGCTTTTTGTTTATGGATCCTTTTTTCTGGGCTAAATACACTCACCGGCCACTTTATTAGGTACACCTTGCTAGTACTGGGTTGGACCTCCTTTTGCCTTCAGAATTGCCTTAATTCTTCATGGCATAGATTCAACAAAGTGTTGGAAACATTCCCCAGAGATTTTGGTCCATATTGACATGTTAGCATCACGCAGTTGCTGCAGATTATTCGGCTGCTCCTCCATGATGCAAATCTCCCGTTCCACCATATCCCAAAAGTGCTCTATTGGATGGAGATCTGGTGACTGTGGAGGCCATTGGAGTACAGTGACTTCATTGTCATGTTCAAGAAGCCAGTGGTGAGTTGAATTGAGCTTTGTGACACTGTGCATTATCCTGCTGGAAGTAGTTATCATATCACTGTAGTCATAAAGGGATGGACATGGTCAGCAATAATACTCAGGTAGGCCGTGGTGTTTAAACAATGCTCAATTGGTACTAAGGGGCCCAAAAGTGTGCCAAGAAAATATCTCCCACACCATTACACCACCAGCCTGAACCTATGATACAAGGCAGGAAGGATCCATGCTTCCGTGATGTTGTAGCCTCAGTTTCCTGTTCTGTCAGGAGTGGCACCCGGTGTGGTCTTCTGCTGCTGTAGCCCATATGCTTCAAAGTTTGATGTGTTGTGTGTTCAGAGGTATTCTGAATACCTTGGTTGTAACGAGTGGTTATTTGAGTTACTATTGCCTTTCTATCATCTTGAACCAGTCTACCCATTCTCCTCCGACATTAACAAGACATTTTTGTCCACACACCTGCTATCACTGGATATTTTCTCTTTTTCGGACCATTCACTGTAAACCCTAGAGATGGTTGTGCGTGAAAATCCCAGTAGATCAGCAGTTTTTGAAATACTCAGAACAGCCCGTCTGGCACCAACAACCATGCCACGTTCAAAGTCACTTAAATCCCCTTTCTTCCCCATTCTGGTGCTAGGTTTAAACTTCAGCAGGTTGTCTTCACCGCGTCTAGATGCCTACATGCATTGAGTTGCTGCCATGTGATTGGCTGATTAGCAATTTGTGTTACCAAGCAATTGAACAGGTGTACCTAATAAAGAGGCCGGTGAGTGCATTATAAGTTACAGTTATTACTATAATGTTAACTACAAAGGTGATGTCACCTTTTTCTGGAATCTATTAAATGTGCCCCTCAATAGACATAATATGGCCCCTTGCAAATGTACTCCACTCATTTCCACCTTCTTTGTACTTGATATGCTTCCTCTAAATCTGGGATTATGATTTGTTGTTCTCCCCAACAGTCATCCACAAGTGTTTGTACTATTACTCAGAACCCCCATCTAGAAGGAAAACTCTACATTTCCTATCAGTCCTCTTAGTGCCATCACGTGCCACAGTATTGGGCAGGCAGCTCTCTCAGTGCCATTAACATTACTAGAATATCGAAGAGTCTGTCATCTAAAGCATACTGCCTTGCTATGTTTCTAATGATTACACAGAAACTGCATCAACTGATCAAGTTGGTATAATATGGAAAAAAACCTCACTTGGCACTCATTTTGAAAATTTCAGCAAATGCACTAGAAAGGCTTATGTTAATATCTACAAATCAGTAGGTATAAATGTACAATACAATACCAATAAAGTACCTACTCAAGCATATACTGTAAGCCGGTATCAAAATGGCCAATATCAGTTTAAAGAAAATTCTAAAAGAAAGAAGAAAGCCAGGGTATCACATTTGCAGATGATCAAAGGTAGATCTGTTTTTTCTTTTTTGCATGAGCTATAAGGTGGTCCCTATGTTCAGAATTTGTGCTGGGCCATGTGGCTTTTAGATTTGTCTTTATGTTTATCTGTGCCCATGAAGACAGGACAATATTCATGAAATGTATTATTTAAAATTTAAAAAAAAGCACAAAAAAATGAATACAAATAAAAAACACAGTACATATAAACATTTGCTGGTTGTAGCTTCTCTAGAGTTAGTGGTTCATCTCTGTTGGCCTTGGTGGATGATCCTCGATGATGCAGAGAATGGTGCTCACATTACATTGTGACATGGGTCCTGTTCTCTGCATTATTCTCCTAGGAGCCCAGGGATACACTTTCTGAGGGTTTACAGAAAGGGGTTAAATGTTGCTGGGGTCATTCAGTATGGAAAAAAGTGGTGGTCAGCACCAAAGGAGGATCAGGACTGTGGTGGTGGAGCATGGAAAGGGTTGTACTAGAAGGGCAAACAAATATTGTGTGGTTTTTGCTTTAAGACGATAACTCACTATGCTCAATGCTAAAAAAGAGGAAGCAACTTAAATTGGTTGTAAACCCTCCACTTATACCCATTGATGTGGCTATCCTCAGGTGATACACAGAGATTCAACAAATCCTAAAACATAAGTTGTACCTGTTTATCTGAAGCGTTCTCCCCTCTACATCAGTTCAAAGTTCAGGACTTATACATTATGTTTGAGTTTTCAGAAAGCAGGGGGTGGGAAGTTGAAGCTACACTCTGAAGAGCTCAGTGAGATCTAATTGGTGGGAAGGGACCCCCCTTCACACAGCACACAGCAACAGAGCTGAGGCTGTCAATCACAGGCTATTTGCTGGAGATCCCTCCCCTGTCACCTTTCTTCTCTTGGTGTCACAAATAGCTGTCAGAAGTGACTCACGCTGATAGCAGAGGAACAAGGCAGTAGACAGAAATAAAATGTAGTGCTCTGGATTAAGACACATACACTATAGAGGGATATGTTTGATTCATATTTCATGTCAAGGGTTTACAACCACTTTAAAGAGGAATTCCACCCAAAAGTGGAACTTCTGTTCATTTGTCTCCTCTCCCCCTCCGGATCCACAATTGGCACCTTTTGGGAGGGGGGGGGATACCTGTCTTTTGACAGGTATCCTGTTCCCACTTCCGGGAGTCCACGCCGTGGCCCATGACGTCACCGCGGGCTTCCTCCTCCTCCCCCTGTTGCCCGGCCAGTAGGAGAGAGGACCTGGACCTCGCGCATGAGCAGTAGGGACCCGGCATGAAGCCGTAAGGCTACACTGCCGGGTTCCCTTACCCACAATGGAGGCGGCATGCACCCGACAGCTGATGGAAACATCAGCTGCGGTGCCGACATTGCTGGACTCCAGGACAGGTAAGTGTCCTATTATTAAAAGCCAGCAGCTGCAGTATGTGTAGCTGCTGGCTTTTATTTATTTTTTTTGGTCAAAACTCCTCCCCTAAAGTGAAAATCTAAAATAAAATAAAAATAAAAAATAAAAAACAGCTGCCAGCACTTCCCACACTTCCCCAAATGTGACAATACAAACTGGTATATCAAATGTGGGGTGCTGAAAAATAAAATAAATGAAATAACTTTAAACCTAATATACATGTGTAGCACAATTACAATACGTAACCAGAAAATATATCCTGTGATGCAAGGTAATTAATAAATGTCCAAAAAAATATATAAATAAAGTGCATATGCTCCGTGTATTGCATAAAAATCCTTAATAATATAATATTTCAAAAGTACATTATGGAAACATGAAACATAAAACGTGATGATGGTGATGATATCTTCATGCAGTGTGCACACACCCTCCACCAGATGTACCCTCACCTTAGGGGCTTTATATAAAAGCCTGTTATAGATATTAGTATCAGCTTGAAAAGATCTTGTGGTGGCTAATTTTGGCTTACATGCTGATGCAAGGATCACTCCTTCCTCCTGATTAAAGTGCAGATCAAAAGCCACTGCTTCCTCCTGGCTATCAACAGTCTATTCAAATATAATTTGAACAACTTGCAACTTAAATTCCACATAGATTTACACTCACATTTTTCATGATAAAAACACGCCTTTGATATACTTATAGACAGAGGGGTGATAACATCACCTGGAGACCAAATCTGCAGCCCCGGTTCCCGGCGTTCACCCTGTCCTAGGCCTGTGCTGCAAGAGACTCTTTGCTTACTTCCATGTCAGCCCATCAAGCTCCTCTTACCGGTTTTGTCACAATCTCGTGACTTCCTCTGGGAATTCTGATTGGCTGACATGCTTCCCATGTTATTTATAGCTGCGATGGCCGCCACTTTCTCGTAGCTCATCATTATAATTAGATTGCGGCGACTTCCTGATAGATCTCTTATGTCGGCACAATCTAACTTGTATACTGCCAGTTACTTGTGGCCGGCAGTTTGTTATATTCCCATATGTAAGCCTGTTCAACCATTGTTCCAAGCGACCCCTAGTGGTAATTCATGTGTGATACATTGAAAGTCTCCATTTTTCTTATGCCCACAATAAACTGGATTGTGGTCATTTATTTTGTACTAGTGTGTTAACTACCAGTGGTATATTAGTATGGTGATCTTCTTGTGTGTGTAGAGGTGATACATGTGGTCACCATCAATGCAATAGTGACCCCATATCACCCAGCCGCACAACCTGAATAAATTGAATAGCTAGTTGCATATATGCACTAATTCCCCACCTATGTTTAAAAATAAAATTAAAAATCCATCATATGATGTCCACCCAGAACGAGAGCCGCGACGCCCAGCCGTCATTTGACGGCCAGCGGGTGGGAAGAGGTTAATATATCAAAATATCAAATTGTTGGCCGAGCTTTCAAATAAAATTAGTTGACTCAATAATGGCAAGAATGTTCTGACAACCAATTTCTATATGAACATTCCAACGAAATTCTACTCAGGTGTACCTGGCTTATAGCGAATCTTCACTGTATCTGAGCACCACAAACCATACACATGATTTAATTCGTTTTCTATATTTAAAGCAAACTCATCTATCCATTCATGTCTCTATGCTTTATTTTGTTGAGAAATCACTTTGAAAAACACCCCCTAGCATTCCTGGTTGTGGCCATCTTGAGTAAGGACAAATGATTCATGTAGCATTTACTTCCAGGAATCCATCTACCCTTTACTCAAGCATGCATGCAGGAGAGTGTGCTTAGCTGAGAAAACCCCTTCTCTTGATGAAACCCCTCTCCTGAAGACTCCAGGGATGTATGACATCATTTGCCTAGGCAAGAAGCCGGGAAATAACTAAAGAAATGTACAAAAAAGTTTAAAACAAGCAAATATGATATACTTTCCTATCTATTTACTAATGCTAGCAGCAGGAGGAGAGAACAATTATCAATGCTGATTGGGAGAATGAAGTTAAGCAATATTAAATCCTTGATTTAACCACTTGCCGACCGGCTCACGCCGATAAACGTTGGCAAAGTGGCATGGGTGCACAAAACAACGTACACGTACATCGCTGCATCATCCGCAGGGAGCGGGCGAGCGCACGCCACCGCAGGAGCGGGCGAGCGCACGCCACCGCAGGAGCGTGCTCGCTGATCGTGCAGACGATGTTCACCGGTGGCCCGCAATCGTGGCAAGGAGAGGTAGAATGGGGAGATGTACAAAAGTAATTTTCCTGTTCTGCCTAGCAACATGACAGGGATGTACTGCTCCCAGTGATCGGAAGCAGTGATCTCTGTCATATTCTAGTGAGCCCATCCCCCCAGTTAGAACATGCTAAGGGAACACAGTTAACCCCATGATCGCCCCCTAGTGTTTAACTCCTTCCCTGCCAATGACATTTACACAGTAATCAGTGCATTTTTATAGCACTGATCGCTGTATAAATGCCAATGATCCCAAAATAGTGTCAAAAGTGTCCGATCTGTCCGTCGCACTGTCGCAGTCACGATAAAAATTGCAGATTGCCGATAAAAATCTATTCCCTATTTTGTAGACGCAATAACTTTTGCACAAACCAATCAATATACGCTTAATGGGATTTTTTTTACCAAAAATATGTAGAAGAGTACATATTGGCATAAACTGTGGAAGAAATTCGTTTTTTATATATTTTTTGGGGGATATTTATTATAGTAAGCAAAAAATATTGCTTTTTTTTTCAAAATTTACGTGTTTTTTTTGTTTATAGTGCAAAAAATAAAAAACGCAGAGTTGATCAAATACCGCGGCGATCGCAAGTGCGGCATGTCAGTCTGACACCCCACATCTCCAATCGTGATAAGAAGCCTTTGGCTTCTTACCACGTGATCAGCTGTGACCAATCACAGCTGATCATTGCGTGAACCAGGAAGTGCCGTAAACGACTTTCCTCGGTTCACGCTGACAGGGAGAGCCGATCGGCGGCTCTCCCTGTCAGAGGGGGGCCTGTGCTGATAATCAGTACCTTGATTATCAGGACAGACCCCTCAAATGTACAAATCTCCTGCCAACCCGTGCCCAGCAATGTAAAAGCAATAAATTCTGCCAGTGCCCACTACAGTGCCAGTCACTGCCCAGCAGTAACACCTGTCAGTACTTATCAGAACCTCATCATCAGTGCTGCCCATCAGTGCTGCCTGTCAGTGTCCATCAGTGCCGCCTGTCAGTGCCCATCAGTGCCACCTATCAGTGCCCATCAGTGCTGCATATCAGTGCTGCCTATCAGTGCCCATCAATTCTACATATCAGTGCCTCCTCATCAGTGCCCATCAGTGCCACTTTATCAGTGCCAACTCATCAGTGCCCATCAGTCCCGCCTCATCAGTGCCCATCAATGCCACCTCATCAGTGCCCGTCAGTGAATTGGAAAACAAAATTTTATGACAGAAACTAAAAAAAAAACAAATTTTTTATCAAAAAAGTTGGCCTTTTTTAGTTTGTTTAACAAAAAATAAAAACCCCAGAGGTGATCAAATACCACCAAAAGAAAGCTCTATTTGTGGGAAGAAAATGATAAAAATGTACTTTGAGTACAGTCTTGCATGACCGCGCAATTGTCATTCAAAGTGTGACAGCGCTGAAAGCTGAAAATTGTCCAGGGCAGGAAGAGGCGTAAGTGCCTGGTATTGAAGTGGTTAATCTAGACTGCCCAGCAGTGTTAATTTCATCGACTAAAACGACTAAAACATTTTAGTTGACTAAATGAATACTATTTTAATAGACTAAAATACGACTAAAACTAAAATGCCATTTTAGTCAAAAGACTATGACTAAAACTAAATTGAAATTTGACTTCAAAATTAACACTGGTCTGTAGTGCATGTTCATACCTCAATACCATGAATAATAACATATTGGATTTTTCACTCCAGCAGTATATAATAAGTTTAGAAATTGTAAAGAAAGGTTAACTAATGCATTACAATTTAATTACACCCATTAATCTTTAGACGACTAAAATGAGTTTTCGTCAACAAAAATTTACTGGAGATTTAATGGACTAAATACGGCTAAAACTAAAACAATTGCAGAAGACTAAAATGGGACTAAAACTAAAATGCCATTTTAGTCTCAAGACTTATGCCCCGTACACACGGTCGGATTTTCCGACGAAAATGTGTGATAGGACCTAAGTTTGAGAGCAGGCTATAAAATTTTCCGACAACAAAATCCGTTGTCGGAAATTCCGATCGTGTGTACACAAATCTGACGCACAAAGTGCGACGCATGCTCAGAATAAATTAAGAGACGAAAGCTATTGGCCACCGCCCCGTTTATAGTCCCGATGTACGTGTTTTACGTCACCGCGTTCAGAACGATCGGATTTTCTGACAACTTTGTGTGACCATGTGTATGCAAGACAAGTTTGAGCCAACATCCGTCGGAAAAAATCCATGGATTTTTTTGTCGGAATGTCCGAACAATGTCCGACCGTGTGTACGGGGCAAGACTAAAACTAAATCGAAATTTGCTGCCAAAATGACCACTGCTGCCCAGACAGCCCCCTGGCCCTGTTCCTCTATCTTTGGTTGCTCTTGCCTTTCCCCTTATCCACTCCTTCTCTTTTTCTATGTTTATTCTCTTTATCTCTTCACTTCTCTTCACCTTCAATATAGTTACTATTTAAACTTTTTAGAGATACACCGCATATTTTTTTAAACAGTTAATAGCAGTGTAAATTGCTTAAATCCTATACAAACCAAACAACTTTATGAAAGTGGAGATCTGTTAAACACTGAAGAGTATAATATACCATATATTACAGTATATTTGAACACAGCTTGATCCTATGGTCAACATAATTATACATACCATAATATTGGTATACTTGAAACACAGTTATCGTCTTTATAGTGTCGTACCATTCTAAGTTTATACAAAAAGCCACATGGATTTGTTTTTTATCTTTCATTTCAAACGCTTTGAACCGGACTAATATTTGGCGCATTCAGAAAAGCAGGTAATAGTAATGGTTTATCTGGCCTACTGTCTATCTGACTGCAAATCCATTTCTGTTACTTCTTGCTATTTTTATCTGTTCTTAAAACTGAATAAAAATTGGATTGAAAAACAAATGATTGAAAATTGCGCAGACTAGAAAATGATTTTAACCGCTTCCTGACCGCCTCACGCAGATATACTGCAGCAGAAGGGAACGTACAGGCAGATTAACGTACCTGTACGTTGCCCTTTAGGAGGCGGCTTGCGGGCGAGCGCGCCCCCCGGGAGCTCCGTGACTGTGATCGCGGGTCCTGCGGACCCGATGTCCGTGGAGATACCCGCGATCGTCTCACGGTGAGGAAGAACGGGGAGGTGCGAATGTAAACAAGCTTCTCCTCGTTCTGCCTAATGACACTGCCACTGATCACCGCTCTCTGTAATCAGGAGCGATGATCAATGATGTGTCACACACAGCCCCTCCCCCCCACAGTTAGAATCACTCCCTAGGACACACTTAACCCCTACAACGCCAGTGGTTAACCCCTTCACTGCCAGTCACATTTACACAGTAATCAATGCATTTTTAAATGTACCGATCGCTGTATAAATGTGAATGGTGCCAAAATTGCGCCAAAAGTGTCCGATGTGTCCGCCATAATGTTGTAGTCACGATAAAAATCGTTGATCTTGACATTACTAGTAAAAAAAAAAAAAAAAAGTCAATAAAAACTATCCCCTAATTTGTTAGTCACTTTAACTTTTGTGCAAACTAATCAATAAACGCTTATTGCGATTTTTTTTACCAAAAATATGTAGAATACGTATCGGCCTAAACTGAGGAAAAAAATGTTTCTTTATATATTTTTTGGGGATATTTATTATAGCAAAAAGTAAAAAATAATGCGTTTTTTTCAAAATCGTCGCTATTTTTTTGGTTATAGCGCAAAAAATAAAAACCACAGAGGTGATCAAATACCACCAAAAGAAAGCTCTATTTCTGGGGAAAAAAAGGACATTAATTTTGATTGGGTGCAACATCGCACGACCGCGCAATTGTCAGTTAAAGCGATGTAGTGCCGAATCGCAAAAAGTGCTCTGGTCAGGAAGGGGGTAAAATCTTCCGGGGCTGAAGTGGTTAATGTGAGTTTCTCATTTAACATAAATCCTTTTCCCGGCTTACATTATTTCAAACCTCAGCCAAATATCAGTAGGTGATTTTAAATAAGGAAAACAAAGCAACATGGTAACAAAATAATCATTAGGGCGTAGCTGGAATGTGGGTCAGATGGATGTGGTGCCATGCCTGGCACTTTGCCTGGATTCTCTATTCAGTCATAACAACAGTAGTAGCCCTTATCATTGCAGTAAAGAATACAAGTGTGTACAAAAGCTTATGGCCAACCAGGATTCTGTTATTTGTCAAACAATGGCCACGGAGATGTGGGTGGAACCAACAAGCCAATGGAAATCTTATTATACTGCTGTATAAGCTGGCATAAGCTACAAGATGGTGGCAGCGTTTGAAAGAAAGGACCACACCCTGAACAACTGTTCACAAATAAAAGGGTACGTCTTCATTTTTAATGTTAGTCTAGTAGCATTTCCCAAGCCTCTTAGAAAACAATAGCTCAGAAAATCCATTGTTATGGATTAAAAACATCGCCAGACTTAAAAGATCTTTCCATTGAAGCAGTTACTGTAAATACACAGAGTACATAAATAGGAACTATGTCACCTGCCATGTGATTTATAGTTTGAGCAGCCAATTTTATGATTTGGGCTAACACTGCCAGACAGCAAAGCATGGCTAAAACCTTTTGTCCAACACCCTCAGCATGTGATTGGACAATATAGGAGCAGCAGCAGCACCCTGATGCTCCCTCTGCTCTCTCCTCCTGCCAGTATATGTGTACTATAGAAGTCTAAACAGCACAGACTGCTTTCCTTTGTTTTCCCACTTTTACTTTTATAGTGGGTACTAAAGATGGCTGCTCATAAGACAGATTTAGGTACTCGCAATGGATGCATTTAATGTTTTATTGAATATATACTGTATAACTGCATTCATCAATGTTTGTTATATATGGCTGTGGATCACCTTTCATACTATGGCTTAAAGTGGAGTTCCACCCAAAAATGGAAATTCCACTTTTTGGAATTCTCCCCCCCTCCGGTGTCACATTTGGCACCTTTCAGGGGGGAGGAGGGAGCAGATACCTGTCTAATACAAGTATTTGCTCCCACTTCCTGGCATAGATCACCGCGGCGCTTGCGGTGACCTACGCCAATTCTGGCGCCTACACTGTCCTCCCCCGCTGTATTCTGGGAGACACACAGGTCCCAGAACACAGCAGGGACCAGAGAGGATGCGCAGCCCGACTCGCGCATGCACAGTAGGGAACCAGGAAGTGAAGCCGCACGGCTTCACTTCCTTATTCCCTTACCGAGGATGGCGGCGGTAGCAGCCGAGAGCCGAAGGACGGATCGGCTTCGGCTGCCGACACGGTGGGCACCCTGGACAGGTAAGTGTCCATATATTAAAAGTCAGCAGCTGCAGTATTTGTAGCTGCTGGCTTTTAATATTTTTTTTTCGGCGGACCTCCGCTTTAATAAGACTATATAGTAAAGCAGTAGTGACCATTGGTGTAAAGCTGGCGATGCATCATGCATACAAATATCCTGAATCATGAATACATGGGCAGCTTAAATATATGTTTAGCCATTTTTTTATGATAGATTAGAGAAAGGTTAAACCCCTGTCAGTTTAGAGTGTACAGTGCCTTGAAAAAGTATTTATACCCCTTGAAAATTTCCACATTTTGTCATGTTATAGCCAAAAAACTAAATGTATTTTATTGGGATTTTATGTGATAGACCAACACAAAGTGGCACATAATTGTGAAGTGAAAGCAAAATAATAAATGTTTTTTTTTTAATTTTACAAATAAATGTCTGAAAAAGTGTGGCGTGTATTTGTATTTAGCCCCCTTTACTCTGATACCCCTAACTAAAATCTAGTGGAACCAATTGCCTTCAGAAGTCACCTAATTAGTAAATAGTGTCCACCTATGTGTACTTTAATCTGAGTATAAATATAGCTGTTCTGTGAAGCCCTCAGAGGTTTTTTATAGAACCTTAGTGAACAAACAGCATCATAAAGGGCAATGAACAGGGTCAGGGATAAATTTGTGGAGAAGTTTAACCTCCCTGGCAGTATTATTATTTCAGATTTTTGATGCTGAAAACGGTACAATTATTTTGCACGGAAATTTGGCGTTTTATATTGTAGGCCTGTAATTCTTAGGAATAACTCACTTAAATCTGTCCAAACCAGAGTCTAGTAGACATCCCGGGTATGATAAAGTTTGAAAAATGAAATCAAAAATTATAATATAATAAATAACTATAAATAATTATAACAAATAATAATAATCATAAAAATTATTCAATAATGTAATCAAATCAAAAACACTGAAATTTGCTCAGTTGCAGAATTGTCACTGTCATTACTTTGTGTTTGATGACAAATTTCCCCACAAATCACTATCGCTCAATTCTGCAAGTGATTCTAATTTATTATCGCTGTTTTCTAGCTGGTCTAAAAGCACTTTTGACGTAAACGGACATTTTTTGGTTGCTATGGACAATCTCCAGTTTCCAGGCAGAAAGAACAGTATTTATAATATAAAACTGCATGCAGGGCACTGGGCAGACCACTAGGGACAAAGGGGGCGTGTAATTATTTGATACAGTGCTGTAATCTGTAAGATTACAGTAAACTGTATCTATACTGTGTTTTTTACTTTTTGAATTTGGTGCCGAACTCCGTCCCCGTGCGTCACAACGCTCGCAGGGAACAGAGCTCGGCACTGTGAATCGAGCAAGACACGGCGGCTCGCAGATCACAGCGGGAAGACATCGCAGGATCCAGGGGACAAGGTAAGTAAACTCTTCCTGGATCCTGCGATGCAATCCCAAGTCTGGCTCAGGGATACCGCTTTTGGTACTGAAAATCCACCCCGAGCCAGACTCGGGAATACCGCCAGGGGGGTTAAAGCAGAGTTAGGTTATAAAAACATATCCCAAGCTTTGAACATCTCTTGGAGCACTTTTTTAATCCATCATCCGAAAATGGAAAGAGTATGGCACGATTACAAACCTACCAAGCTATGGCCGTCCAACTAAACTGACAGGCAGGGCAAGGAGAGCATTCATCAGAGAAGCAGCGAAGAGGCCCATGGCCTCTGGAGAAACTGCAGAGATCCACACCTCAGGTGGGAGAATCTGTCCACAGGACAACTATTAATTGTGCACTCCACAAATCTGGCCTTTATGGAAGAGTGACAAGAAGAAAGCCATTTTTGAAAGAAAGCCATAAGAAGTCCCATTTGCAGTTTGCGAGAAGCCATGTGGGGGACACAGAAAACATGTAGAAGAAGGTGCTCTGGTCAAATGAGACCAAAACTGAACTTTTTGGCCTAAAAGCAAAGCGCTATGTGTGGTGGAAAACAAACACCACACATCATCCTGAACACACCATCCCCACCGTGAAACATGGTGGTGGCAGCATCATGTTGTGGGGATGCTTTTCTTCAGCAGGGACAGGGAAGCTGGTCAGAGTTGATGGGAAAATGGATGGAGCCAAATACAGGGCAATCGTAGAAGAAAACCTGTTAGAGTCTGCAAAAGACTGGAGATCCAGCAGGACAATGACCCTAAACATACAGCCAGAGCTACAATGGAATGGTTTAGATCAAAGCATATTTATGTGCTAGAATGGCCCAGTCAAAGTCCAGACCTAAATCCAATTGAGAATCTGTGGCAAGGCTTGAAAATTGCTGTTCACAGACGCTCTCCATCCAATCTGACAGAGATTGAGCTATTTTGCAAAGACGAATGGGCAAAAATGTCACTCTCTAGATGTTTAAAGCTGGTAGAGACGTTGCAGCTGTAATTGCAACGAAAGGCGGTTCTACAAAGTATTGACTTGCTGAATACAAATGCACGCCACACCTTTCAGATATTTATTTGTAAAACATTTTGAAAACCATGTATCCTTTTACTTCCACTTCACAATTATGTGCCACATTTGTGTTGGTCTATCACATAAAATCCCAATAAAATACATTTACGTTTTGGTTGTAACATGACAAAATGTGGAAAATTTCAAGGGGTATGAATACTTTTTCAAGGCACTGTTATTCACTCTATTTCCTGTCCACACTCCTTTTTATTAACATTAACTCTGCACTGTCACATAGTTAGTCCATTGACCTGTGTAAACTATATGTAAGGCTGGGTTCACTTTTTTAACGACATTTTCACGTTTTTAACCGCATCCAATTCGCATAACATGTGAATTTGACCGGCTTTCAATGTAGCCGATTCACACATGTCCAGGGCGGCCATGGTGCAGTTTTGAAAAAGGTCCTGTGTGTTTTTGGGTCTGGTTCAGGTGCAAATTCAGGTAAAAATTTGCATCTGAATCGCACCTGAACCGGTGAACAGAAACGCAGAGGACTGCAAACCGCAGCCACATATGTGTGAACCCAGCCTTAGTATAATCCAGTGGATAAGGCTGAATCAAAATGAATCTGTTGCTTTGCCCTGCATTGGCAAATCACTGTTTCACATTACCCATTTTCTTTTTTGAGGAGGTCCACACTAACATTAAATAATAGTTCATCTTTAAAATTGTCTCTTTATTTCTTCTCTGAGTTGTCTCTAAGCCACCAAGACAGGTAAAGAGGAAAATGGTACAATTTATCCACTTCAGCCCCGGACCATTTGGCTGGCCAAAGACCAGAGCACTTTTTGCGATTCGGCACTGTGTTGCTTTAACTGACAATTGCGCGGTCGTGTGACGTGGCTCCCAAACAAAATTGACGTCTATTTTTCCCCACAAATAGAGCTTTCTTTTGGTGGTATTTGATCACCTCTGCGGTTTTTAATTTTTGCTCTATAAACAAAAAAGAGCGACAATTTTGAAAAAAAAGTTATATTTTTTACTATTTGCTATAATAAATATCCCCCAAAAATAAATATTTTAGGCCGATATGTATTCTTCTACATATTTTTGGTAAAAAAAAAAAAAATCGCAATAAACGTTTATTGATTGGTTTGCGCAAAAATTATAGTGTCTGCAAATTGGGGCTAGTTTTATGGCATTTTTACTAATAATTTTTTTTTTTTACTAGTAATGGCGACGATCAGCGATTTTTATCATGACTGCAACATTATGACGGACACATAGGTCACTTCTGATGCTATTTTGGGACCATTCACATTTATACAGCGATCAGTGCGATTAAAAATGCACTGATTGCTGTGTAAATGTGACTGGCAGTGAAGGGGTTAACCAGGAGGGGGCGCTGTAGGGGTTAAGTGTGTCCTAGGGATGTGTTCTAACTGTGGGGGGATGGGCTATGTGTGACACAACACTGATCACCGCTCTCGATCACAGGGAGCGGTGATCAGTGTCACTAGGCAGAATGGGGAAATGCTTGTTTACATCAGCATTTCCCCGTTCTTCCTCTCCGTGAGATGATCGCGGGTATCCCCGCAGACATCGTATCCGTGGGACCAGTGGTCGGACTCATTAAGCTCGCAGAGGGCGCGCGCATGCCGCCAGAGCCCTGCGTGTGCCTGCTATCCGGACCTCGTGAGATCACGTACAATAACGTGATTTTGCGCAGTGGAGACAATCTGCCTCAGTAAAACTGCGGCGGCTGGTCCGCAAACGGTTAAACAATATGCTTTCAAATTTAGATTTTTTGGACTTTAGGCCCGGGGAAAGCTTTATGTAACTGTGCTACAACATAATTTAGAGAATGTGTTTTTTTTTAATCTGCTCAACAGCAGAGCAATGGATTATGAAGAGGCACCTGTCGGGTGAGTTCAGCAGTTTTAGTGCCTGTGTTGACAGGCCCCAGACTGGTTTGGCATTCCTAAAAAAGTATATGGAAGAGCAAAACCTGCTTGAAGTAAGTCAAAGTTTAGAAAGGGGACAACTTCCTTTCAAAATGCACCTATCAATGAATTCTGAATGGTCTTACAAGCTTCTCAAACTGATGTCATACTGATGCCACTGACAAAAAGGCCATCAACACAGTCTCTAATGGTAAACTAAACTTTTCCTATGCCAGCCTGTACATAGTAAACCTCATATCCAAAGACTGTAAAGTGGTATTTCTCATACATTCAGACTGCATGATGCTATAACCGATACCCACTTAAAGTTTATACTTGGTGATATGGAACCCTATTGAACTACAAGGTTCAGCTTTCTCTGTAAGCTTTAAAGTATCATAGTAACCCGGTCATCCACTGGTTGGCTATCATTCATTTATTCAACTTTGAGTTTTCTTTATAATTGCTTTCAATTACATACTCTAAAGCTGCCATTTCAACCAGGGATTCAGTGGAATCCTAGGATTCCTTCAGGCATTGATAGAAGTTCTTTAAACTGTGTACCTAATTGATAAAAAATCCTCAACCGGGTCTATGTTCCTACAAACATAGAAAAATTATATATGATTTTTTTTTTTACTGTAGCCACCGGGAGAATTGTCGGGATATAAACATCAATGAATCACAATTGTAGCAACCAGACTTTGACTACCAGCTTCTTCATTTCTTCAAGGAAAAACAAAGTTAGAAATTAAATTATTAATTATTAATTATTTCTTTGCCAGAAACCTCATGCTTTTTATAATATGTTGTTATTAAAGGTAAATATGTTTTAATTTCTAACTGAATATGTCACATTAACTTTTTTTGATTGGAGAAATGAAGGGGTTGGTAGCCAAAGACTGGTTGTTGTTATTATTGTGGTTCTTTGAGCTGTGGCTGATTGACCTCCCATTTGATGGTGCCTGAACAGTTCTGGGCCAGCACCACTTGGCACAAGCAGAGGCATGATGTCAATGATCCTTTTAACTAACTGTGGGGGGCATTCCTCCCACTGCCAACCAATGTAAATTACATTTTTCCCAATGACCCCCAATTAATTGGTTTTTAGCAGGGTTTCCCCAAGATCTGAAAGTTATTTTAAGGGTCCCTCAGGTAAAAAAAAAAAGGTTGAAAATGGCTGTTCAAAAGTATCTAGCAAAGAGTTGTAGAATTGTTGGTTTGATTCTGCGGGAGTAGACCGGGCAGACAGATCACTGAACACAAAGACTGCCAAGGTCAAGATTTTGTGCTTGCACTGGGGGCTGAATTATATAGAAGCCAACCATAGGACATTTAAAAGTTTTGGTTTTTCTGCAGCCTTAATTTAAACAAATACTTTTACTAAAACTACAATTGGGCTTCAAAAAAAACAAAGTTTACAGTTCCAGCTAATATCTGACAGCTGATGCTCTGTTTGGAGTCAGCCCCCTTGTCTTGATGCATTAAACACTGGGGGGGATTTACTAAAACTGGTGCACACAGAATCTGGTGCAGCTGTGCATAGTAACCAATCAGCTTATGACTTCAGCTTGTTTAATTAAAGAGGAGTTCCACCCAGGGGGGCCGTCAAAAAAAAAAATAAAAGTCAGCAGCTACAAATACTGCAGCTGCTGACTTTTAATTGGACACTTACCTGTCCCTGGGTCCAGCGATGCGGGGGATCGAAGCCCCGCTCGTCCCCCCCCCTCTGCTCGTCGGCGCCGGCATTTCAACTGTGGGTGCTGGGCTGTGGCTTCACAGCCTGGCACCCACTGCGCATGCGCGAGCGGCGCCGAGCGCCGTGATTGGCCGCTCAATCACCTGGGACCTGTATTGGGTCCCAGATGATTGACAGGAGGGAGGGAGCAGAGCGGAGCCCTTCCTGTGCCTGGGGGTGATGTCACCAGCCCAGGCAAAGGAACAGGCAGACTACGAGGGACCACCTAGCAACAGGCATTTAGAGGTAAGTGAAAAAAAAAATATCCAAATTTTTTTGTTTTTTTTTTTTAGAATTTTTACAGGTATTTTTGTTTTTTGGGTGGAACCCCACTTTAAGCTTTGACAATAAAACTTAGAAGCCGAATGGTTACTATGCACAGCTGCAACAGATTCTGTGTGCACCAGTTTTAGTAAATCCCCCCCAACTGTCTTCTATTCTAATCTAGTATGATCTCTGATAGATTGGTTTATTCTTCCAGTGTTTGTGGGAAATCCTTTCCATAATCCTAAAATATAATGGTGGTTCATCGCCATACACCCAAGCATAGGAACAGAATACTGGAAGCTACTTTTGGGGGAAGCGGCCAATGTAAATTAGTCTCTATAATATCTGTGTACCATATAAATACTAGAGGTGCTATCGGCACTTTCTTACTCCCTCATTGCATATACAGTTACCCTGAGAACATCTCTGTTTGCATAAATAATGGTCTTCAACCAAAATGAAAGTAAAGTGCTTGCTGATAGGTAGCCACTGGGCATTGTACTGTGAGTTAGAGACTGCTAAGGACCGTGTCTAATCTAAACCAATGGAGAAGGGTTAGGTAGTTCTGCCGCAATAGGTATCAGCTTACACTGTCCTCTATATTAAGCAAAATATGGATTTTACATACTACACTATGGGTTTGCTATACTTTTTATTTTTTGGATAATTTTCAATGACGGCGGAGCAATCCTGATGGAAGACATTCCTTGTGCCTGGAGTAGTGTGGACAAGGGAGTTTAACAAGTGATATTGACCATTTGTATTTCAATGGTCCATAATATCCAGTAAGAGGCCATCCAAACGGTGTCACTTGGTGGTGGATGCACATTCCCTTTCACAAGAAATATAGGTGTGGGGACACCTCCAGCACTCTATAGACTGTGCAAAGGACTTATGGGTGATTTTAATTGTGTTTCACCCCTTTGGACTCTAAGCAGACTGTCCTCTATATGCTCTGTGTGAATTTTGCCAGTTTGGAGTTCAGCAGAACAGCCAAACTAATGTAATGTTCAGCTGTTCACCAAACCCCTAACCTCCAGCTGAGTGGAAAAATCATATATAGTAGCGGTATTATTATCACTACTAAATATGACAATTTCTAAAGGGCCTTCCGGTTATAATGGAGCTGTAGCCACCAGCTTCCTAGCAACTATGACTCATCCGCCCCACCCATTCAGTTGATATTGACTAAAGATGGTCATGTCCACATTTGGTCAATGACATCAGAAACTATCGTTATTCCTTTGTTGACATTTCAGCTGTAAGCAGGAACAGTGTCATTGGGCGAGTGTAGTATCGAGGAATGGATGGGTCTCGGCATGTTTTTGTTTTGGCAGGCATTGAGTATTCTTCATGATTGACAAGTATCTGCATCACTGGATGGTTTGGACAGATGTTTTCCCCTTTTCTAGCTTGCCAGGATGCATGCTCAGAAAAAGGTCTTATATAGATTTTTGAAAGGGGGTGCACGCTTTTTTTGCATGGGATTCCCCCTTAAAATCAAATAACAATAGGTAAGGCGCTATGCTGTTTCTTTGTATGGGGTCCCCCATAGCAGACCCTCATCAAGGAGATTCTTTTGGGGGAACACCATGCACTTTTTTTGTGGGATGGTCCCTCATTAACATCTATACATGACCCTCATCTGGGATAAGGGTCTGGTATGGATGAAGGAAAACCTGGCTATTTTCTTTTTACAAACAGAATGAAACAGGCAGTAGCTGTTATTTATTGGGGATTTGGACTCCATTTTGTTTCCTTAAATTAATTTTGCTGTAGTGGGTTTTATACATTGTAAAGATGCGCCACTTCACAGGCAAGTTAAGTGCATCCCTTAGCATGTTATTTAAAGCAGTATTACACCCAAAAGCAAACATGTATTATATTGCAGCTTACCAATTCTTAGATGTGGTGGCTGTATTCGTCTTTGTAGGCTTTTTTCATCGGGTGAGCCAGACAGTAAATCTGTTGTTTTTTTAAAAGAACATGCTCTCTTGCAAATGTATCCATTAGAGGGATGAGACAAACCATTTACCACTGACAAGAGTGCTTACAGTGATCAGCTTTTATTTATGTAAAACTTTTATTCCAAAAGGGAAAAATTGTTGCTGCTGGCTTCAATATGTTAGTGTATTTAAATCTGCTAGCATATCTAACACACCCCAGGCTGACAATGCTGCTGTCCAAAGGTGCCCCCTGTGCTCCTTCATCCAGAATGAGGGCATTCTAATACAGGAAGCGTGCTACTGGCCAGATCACCAGGTAAAAACAGAGGGAAAAAAGCCTAAAAAAAGAAAATGAATGCAGCCACCTCATCTAATCTAATGATTGGTAAACTGAAATATATAAAATTTTTGGTTTTGGGTTTAATACTGCTTTAAAGAAATTTAGCATTTTTAATGTTGCCCTTTAATCATTATTAAATATGTTTGGTGAGCCTGCCCCAAACTGATCCCAGGTACATTCAGCTTATCACCAATTGTTACTAACAGGTTTGTCCTACAATTCTGTTATGATATAGTGTGGTTGACTTACTAAAGGCAAGTAGGCTGTTCACTTCACAAGCGAATTTGCACTTTGCAAGATAATTTTCCCTTAGCTTACTGAATGAGGTGAAGCACTGCTGACTTCTATCATCCGATCATTGACAAGCAAAAAATACAGTTTTTTTTTATTTCACTAGCACGTGATTGGGTATCTTTTGCAAAGAATTTTTTTTTTAATTATAGGTTTTATTTTGTCCTTTGGTAAAGCATATACAATGCTCTGAAAAGTAATTGCCCCCTAAACCTAATAACTTGTTGTGCCACCCTTAGCGGCAATAACTGCAATCAAGCGTTTGCGACAACTAGCAAATGAGTCTTTCACATTGCTGTGGAGCAATTTTGGCCCACTCTTCTTTTCAGAATTGTTTTATTCAGCCACATTGGAGGATTTTCCAGCATGAACGGCCTGTTTAAGGTCATGATACAGCATCTCAATTGGATTTAAGTCCAGGCTTTGACTAGGCCACTCCAAAACCTAAATTTTGCTTTGTTTGAACCATTTGGAGGTGGACTTGCTGTTGTGTTTTGGATCATTGTCCTGCTGCATAACCCAAGTGCACTTGAGCTTGAGGTCATGGACTGATGGCCGGAAATTCTCCTTTAGGATTTTCTGGTTCCATCAATCATGGTAAGTCGCCCAGGTCCTAAAGCTGCAAAGCAGCCCCAGACCATCACACTACCACCACAATGACTGACTGTTGGTATGATGTTCTCATTATGAAATGCTGTATTAGTTTTATGCCAGATGTAATGGGACACACACCTTCCAAAAAGTTACATTTTTGTCTCATCAGTCAACAGAATATTTGCCTAAAAGTCTTGAGGATAATCAAGAGATGTTTTTTTGGTAAATGTGAGATGAGCCTTTGTGTTCTTTTTGGTTGGCAGTGGCTTTGGCCTTGGAACTCTCCCATGGATGCCATTTTTGCCCCGTATCTTTCTTATTGTTGAATCAAGAACACTGATCTTACCTGAGGCAAGTGAGGCCTGCAGTTCTTTAGATGTTGTTCTGGGTTCTTTTATGACCTCCTGGATTAGTCGTCGTCATGCTCTTGGAGTAATTTTTGTAGGCCAGCCACTCCTGGGAAGGTTCACCACCGTTCCAAGTTATCTCAATTTGTGGATAATGGCTCTCCCTGTGGTTCACTGGAGTTCCAAAGCCTTAGAAATGGCTTTGAAACCTTTCCTAGACCGATACAAATTAGTTTCTAATCTGTCCTTGTGGCATGATGTGTGTCTTTTCTTGATCTGTTAGCATGCTTCACTTTGTCAGACAGCTTCTATATATGTGATTTGTTGATTCAACAGGTCTGGCAGTAATCAGGCCTGGGTGTGACAAGTGAAATGTAACTCAGCTTTCCAAAATATTGTGATTAATCACAGTTCATTCATGATTCAGCATGGCAGGGGGCAATTCCTTTTTTCACAGCACTGTATAACAATTTACAGTAAGTCAGCCTCCATAACAATTAAATGTAGAGCAACAGAGAGGGTATAAATATACATAGACATCTCAGCAAAGATGTCTCAGCAAAGAGCATTGAGTCCTCATAGGTACAGTAGGTTGACTTTACAGTGGTAAGGATCCCCAGGCCCTACAGTAAATACTGCAAAGTTAGACTAGGATTGAAGGGTGTGTCACTAAGCTACGATGCCTTATATTAAAAAATGAAGAAAGGGTCCCAGGATGAACAGGGGATATGAGGGGAAGGAAGGGGCAGATAATTAACAGCGTCAGCTAGTTTCTGGTCACCAATCCTCAGGAAGGATGTGCTGGAACTGGAGGGCAACAAAATTAATATGGGGACTGGAGGACCTCAGTAATGAGAATCTCAGTGGTGATCCCAGCATAGGTAGGAAACGATTTAGTCTCAGGGAGTGTACAAAGACATGGGGCCACACAATGAGATTGGAGGAGAAGCATTTTAACCTTAAAGGGGTTGTAAAGGTTAATTTTTTTTTTTTAAATAACAAGCATGGCATACTTACCTCCTCTGTGCAAGGGATTTCCACAGAGTGGCCCTGATTCTCCTCTTTTGGGGTCCCCTAGCGGCGCTCCTGGCTCCTCCCCGCAACGAGTGCCTCCTCGGAGACACGCATTCCAAGGGGGCACCCATGTGGTGCGCGCTCCCAAGTCCTGCTGTTGCATCCATTGACACAGGCAGCAGGACTTGGCTGTCACTGAATTTGATAGCAGCGGGAGCCAATGGCTGCTGCTGCTATCAATCTATCCAATGAGGACCCGAGACAGCAGCTGGAGCTGCTGCGCTCGTTCCCGATGCTGGACAGATCGGGGACGAGCGCAGGTAAGTAAAAGGGGGGCTGTAGGGGGCTACTGCACTACAGAACGTTTTACACCTTACTGCATAGAATGCATAAGACCCCTTTCACACTGGGGCGTTCTTCAGGCGCTATTGGGGTAAAATAGTGACTATAAAGTGCCTGAAAAACACCTCCCATGCAGTCTCAGTGTGAGAGCCTGAGTGCTTTCACACTGGGGCGATGTGCTCGCAGGACGTTGAAAAAAATGTACTGCAAGCAGCATCTTTGGGTCGGTGGAGGAGTGGTGTATACACCGCTCCTTCCCTGCTCCTGCCCTTGAAATGAATGCGGGGCGCATTTAACCCTTTATTCATCCTCTAGTGGGGGTTAAAAGCGCCCCGCTAGTGGCTGAATAACGCTGCTAAAATGACGGTAAACTAGCAGCGTTTTACCATCAACGCTAGGGTTGTACCGATACTAGTATCGGTATCGGCACCGATACCGAGCATTTGCCCAAGTACTTGTACTCAGGCAAATGCTCCCGATGCTTCTGCCGATACCTTGACAGTCAGCAGTGATCGCGCGTGGGGGAGTTACAAGCTTCTCCTCCCCACGGCTTTCAGCTTCTTAGTGACATACAGCGGTAATCGGTGCTTGTAACTCCCCCACATGCGATCACCGCTGACTGTCACCACATCCTCCTCCGTGCCCCCTCTGTTCCTCTGTCCCCCTCCGCTGTCCCCCTCCGTTCCTCTGTCCCTCTTCGTTTCGCTGTCCCCCTCCATTCCTCTGTCCCTCTTTGTTCCGCTGTCCCCCATCTGCTGTCCCCCTCCGTTCCTCTGTCCCTCTTCGTTCTGCTGTCCCTCTCCGTTCCTCTGTCCCGCCGTTCCGCTCTCCCCCTCTCTTCCTCTGTCCCCCTCCATTCCGCTGTCCCCCCCTCTTCCTCTGTCCCCCTCCGTTCTGCTGTCCCCCCCCTTCCTCTGTCCCCCTCCGTTCTGCTGCCCCCCCCTTCCTCTGTCCCCCTCCGTTCTGCTGTCCCCCTCCATTCTGTTGTCCCTCTCTCTCTCCATGTCCTCCTTTGTGAATGGACAGAGTCAGCTGACTCTGTCCATTCACATAACTGAAACATTGTAATCTCCTGTGATTACGATGTCTCAGTTTATGAATGGAGAGGAGCCGCTGTCTTCTCTCCATTCATTCTCAGTGCAGTTGAGGCTGCAGAGAAAGGGACTGGGGAATCTCTATCCTCGGCCTCTTTCTCTGTCTCAAGGGGAAGATATCAGGGGTCTGTTAAGGCCCCTGATATCTCACCAAAGCCCCCCAACAGGGCTGATTAAAAAAAAAACACATATTGCAATAAATAATAATAAAAAAATATTATTGTAAAAAATAACAAAAATGTAAATAAAAAAACACACAGATACTGTTCACCCCCCCCCCCCCAAAAAAAAAACGAAAAAAAAATAAATCATTGTTAAAAAAAAAAAAAAACACTGTCACGTGACATTAAAAAAAAAGTATCGGTAATTGGTATCGGCAAGTACTTGAAAAAAGTATCGGTACTTGTACTCGGTCCTAAAAAAGTGGTATTGGGACAACCCTAATCAACGCCCGCCCCGCCCCAGTGTGAAAGCAGTCTTAAAGCGGGGGTCCACCTATCTATCGTTTTTTTTTTTTTTTTTTAGTTCATTCACAAACTTTTCTTCTCAGCATTACATACTCACATATTGTGTGTAATATGTCCACCTGTGACAGATTTTGTCAGAAAGAATAACTTATATTATTCACTGCAGGCGGTTTCCATCTTCATTGTGGGCATTTGAAGCCCACAAGCATTTATTTCCTGGATGTGGTGAATGCTGTGCTCCCAGCATTCACCGCTCGTTCCCGCACATGCTCAGTGGCATCCTGGGAAGCCTGAGACTAGCTCCCAGGAGACTGTGTGGAGTCTGGGAGAGGCTAGAAACACGCCTACTCCCACGGGAGGATAACCAGGAAGTGCAAAGAAGAATAGAAAAATAAAAGGTAATTACGGCGATTTAATTGTTTTTAAAAGGCATGTCAGCATCTAGGCAAGGAAGAGAATACATACAGATATTGTTCAAAATTTGGGTGGAACCCCGCTTTAAGGTGAAAAACCTTAAGGGTTTACAACCCGTTTAAGTTGTGTAGGGGGTATTTTCACTGTCAGGGCGATAAGGATGTGGAACTCTCTTCCACAGTTGGTGGTGTCAACAGGAAGTATTATTAGTTTTAAAAGACTCTTTGATGTGCATCTTTGTGAACACAACTTACAGGGATATGGGAAATGATTATCGACATGAACACCCACACGGGTTGAACTGGATGGACTATTGTCTTTATTCAACCTTACCAACTATGAAACTATGACGCTAGAAATCAAAGAGAAAAAGGAGTGAGAAAGGGAATAAAAGGGAGTTTGATGAGGAGGGGGTGTGAAACTGAAATATACGCTATAGGATAACTGCGTACTGGTGGAAAAACAAACTACCAGTCCAATTTCTCTATGGAGATAATGTCTGGCTAATCAGGGTGGACATGTATTCTGTGTATATTGGAAACATTACCATGTTTTACAGAATTGTCCAACTTTTCAGTGCTTCTCCATTTTTGAGAAATGCAGACCTTGGCGGAATTAGCAGGTGAATCAGGAGGGATTTGAAAAGAGAATTTTACTTCATTCACTAAGCTAAGGGAACATTTTCTTGCAAAGTGAACAGCCTACTTTCCTTTAGTATATTAACCTCACTGTCTCTTTTATGCAATAATTGTAATGATAGAAACTTTGCATTGGTAACTATAAAACAGGACATCTAAGTTATTAAAGTGTAATGACTTGTTTTCAGCTCCTCTTAGATCTTCATTTGGAATTTGCTTTGATGCAATATTTAGAATATGCTAATCTACAAAGTATCCTGACCTACATTAATGATCGGTAAAAGATTCATGACATAAGTCATCTTTAGGAGTCTAATCCAGCGTCACAGAGATGGTTCGCTTATGAAACAGCTTCAGATGATCGGCTGTGTTTTATATTGTTTTATTGCATGCTGCTGACAGCATGATAAAAGAAAGTTTAACATTCAAAAGTTATATAGTCACACTGACAAATCAACTAGACCTGAAGAGTAAATATTGAAATAAGGTGGAGGAAATATTAGACAAGGGAGGAAACCACATAGCATAAAACACCATGCAAAGTGCGCTGCTGCACAGGACGAAGGAATTAGTTCCCGGTCAGACCTGTAGCAGGGTTTACTGTAAAATATCACATTGCATTCTTCTTTTTAAAGGGATTCAGACTTTTGACCTTTCCAGGTTACAACATAGCTGAATGTCCACTACCTGCATTTTCATCATGCCTTCAAACAGATATCAAAAACTAAGCAATACACTTGCTGTATTTTTAAACACAACTAATATAGGTATAAGTAGGTCTTATCATCAGCCTCCCGTAAGCTTCTGCACAGCAGAACTAAGACTAGGAAAGAAGGAAAAAGTACTAGGAGGCAATCTACCTTTACTGAAATAGACAAGAGCTGACACTGATCATACTGATAGGAGGAAAGAGCAGAGAGTCTACCTTATCACTGTGCTGATGCTCCCTCGGTGTCCATTCAGCTGACTTGGATGTGTTCTTAAAAAAGCTGTGCTGTTATTGCTGCTCTGAATTGTAAAGGATTTGGTTGTGTTTCCTAACAGGAGTGCCAGGATCACAAAATTTGCTGCACAAGATTGCCCAATAATTGTCTAAAAAATGTGTCAATAACTGTAACCATTTCTATGGACTGATTTTGTACAGATTTCTGTATCTGTTGTTCTTTTTTAAACAATGTCTTCTATGTTCAATAAATTTTAGTTTTTAATTGTACAATACCTGTTATCGTGCCTATAAAGTCCAAGCCCATATAATTCTCTTCTACAATAATCAATTATAGGACGTGGCACATAGTACTTCCTAGGTATCCGCAGTACCACTCTGCGTTGATGATAAATTCTTGAATAACTGCACTAACATGTATATTAACCCCACTCATGCCTAAGGGTAAAACAAATCTTAATGCCTAAGCCCAATTGTGCAACTTTGATATGTGTTAGTAAAACCGTACATATCATCACAACTAGTTTGTGTATCCAGGAGGATTATACTTTGTTTTTTTCCAGGATAAATTGGGCTTTCATTTGGTGGTAAATGATAATGGATATCGCTTGACTTTTTTTATTATCCAAAGAAAACTGGCTCAAAATAGTAAAAAAAAAACATTTTTTTTAAATTTAACTGTATATTTCTTGCTACTACCATAATCTACCACCAAAGAACAACCCAAAATAAATTCTCTTGCTCCTGACAATCGCAGCGATACCAGGTATGTGTATGTTAGTTGTTTGTATCCTTAGTACAGCCCAGAAACAAAAGTGCGCATTTTGCTTTTTTTTATCCTACCTAAAACACACTGACACTAACTAACTGACACCGATACTAATTAAAAAAACAAAAAAAATCCTGTCCAAAATATACTGACCCTGACCGTTGACCCTGACCTTGACCCAAACACTAACTCTCGGGCTGACCTAGATCAAACCTTAATCTAGGTATTTCTTTTATTTTTTATTTTTTATTATTATTATTTTATTTTATTTTTTCTACACACACCCTTTTTTTTCTATCTCTGCAAGGACAGAGAAAGATACAATGTATCTGTTTTGTCCAATCACAGAGACAGAAAACATGGGGGGTAGGCTTTACAGTGACTGAGCACTGTGATAGCCAATCAGTGGCTATCACAGCGATCAGGTGACCCAGAATCGGACATTTCAGGTCCCGATCGTTAGAACGGGGCCCGGGGATCTTGATGAGCCTCTGATCTCTGTGCAGGGAGCGCACAGTGCCGCGGTCCCATGGAAAAAAAGCCCAGTCCAGTGGGGCCACATATTTGCGTACGGACGGCGTGAAGAGGTACGCTGTGATAGCCACATTAGGCAAACTTTCCCCTTTGTTTCAATGGAGAAAGGAGTGCTTTGCTTACACTCCCAAGGAAAAACAACAGCAATTGGTCTGAAAAATATAATTTACTCCGTGCCCAAGAAGGTTTTTCCAGCAAGTGCAATAAATACCTAGAAATATATTAAAATCATCAACTTTGTTACAGTATAGTTGTGCGGCCTCTTATGCCTGATGTTCTTATTTAAAAGCGTTGGGACTTAAAAATGTAAAAACTTCCCAGCTAACTTACCAAAGTAAGTATACTGTGAACATTATAAACTCACCTTTGAATCTTCTCCAAGATCCAGTGGGTTCTGTCTGACTCCTAGTTCACCACTGCAACCCGACAGCTGGGACAGCTGACTGAGATCCCAAAGGGACTTGCTGGGTCTTCCTCCTGTTGTCTTTGCAACTGACAGTCTATTCCGCTGTACATTCTTTAAAATGTCACTTAAGGCGTTGTGAGACTCTTGTGTATTTCGAAAGGTCAAAGTAGGTCCTTCAAAGTTGCGACAGACTGAAAGTCGATGGCGAATTGAGTAATCGGGGACACTCACTGGATCTTTGGTAACTGAAGGGTCCTGCAATGCCAATGATTTTCTTTGATATCCACTATCTATGGGGGGCTTTCCTGTTCCCGGCATTACTGTCCTGCGTTCTGCTATGTTATTAATACTTTTAGTAAACTGTGAGGGTCCTGCTGGAATCATATAAGGCGATAGGAGGCCATCAGTTGGCTGCAGTGCTCCATTGGTGATGAACCTCTGTGGAGAGGAAAATCCATTTATGTAAGGCTCTGGCACAACAGGTACAACCTGGGCATTGGACATGACATTTTCTGGCTCTTTAGACACCAATATTGTTGAAGTGGGTATTGAAAGTTTATTGTGAATCTCTTTGTTAGGGTCTTTGGCAAAATCATATCTCTGCAGGGGACGGGAAGATGCAAACAGTGTTCGAAATTCATTGTCAAACAAGTCCGTAATTTCACCTGTTAAATGTGTGATAAGATTCCTGTCCAGGCGCGAATCACTCCATGTGAAACTGCAAAAGAAAATAATTTTTGTATAAAATCGGCATACAATTGTGCTATGTTGCTAAACTTTCTATATATACAGTGGATATAAAAAGTCTACACACCCCTTAAAATGTCAGGTTTCTTTGATGTAAAAAAATGAGACAAAGATAAATCATTTCAGAACTTTTTCCACTTTTATTGTGACCTATAAACTGTACAACTCAGTTGAAAAACAAACTGAAATCTTTTAGGGAGGGAAAGTAAAAATAAAAAACTAAAATAATGTGGTTGCATAAGTGTGCACACCCTCTTATAACTGGGGATGTAGCTGTGTTCAGAATTAAGCAATATCACATTCAAACTCATGTTAAATAGGAGTCAGTACACACCTGCCATCATTTAGAGTCCCTTTGATTAACCCCAAATAAAGTTCAGCTGTTCTAGTAGGTCTTTCCTGACTTTTTCTTGGTTGCATCCTACAGCAAAAGCCATGGTCTGCAGAGAGCTTTCAAAGCATCAGAGGGATCACATTTTTCAAAGGTATCAGTCAGGAGAAGGGTACAAAAGAATTTCCAAGGCAAATAGATATACCATGGAACACAGTGAAGACAGTCACCATCAAGTGAAGAAAATATTGCACAACAGTGACATTACCAAGAACTGGACTTCCCTCCAAAATCGATGAAAAGACAAGAAGAAAACTGGTCAGGGAGGCTGCCAAGAGGCCTACAGCAACATTAAAAGAGCTACGGGCATATCTGGCAAGTACTGGCTGTATGGTACATGTGACAATATACTCCCATTCTTCATGTGTCTGGGCTATGGGGTAAAGTGGCAAGATGGAAGCCTTTTCTTAACCTGTTTCCGACCGCCTCCTGTAGATATACGTCGGCAGAATGGCACGGCTGCGCAAAGTAACGTACCCGTATGTTACTTTAAATTTGCCGCCGTGTGCGGGCGTGCGCGCACCTGCCGCGATCTCCGTGATTTGGGTCGCGGGTCCCAAGGACTCGATCGCCGCGGGCATACCCGCGATCGACTCACGGAGAGGCCGACCAGGGAGATGCTGTTGTAAACAGCATCTCCCCGTTCTGCCTAGTGACAGTGTCACTGGGTCTTTGCTCCCTGTCATCGGAGCAGTGATCAGTGTAGTGACACACACAGCCCATTCCCCCTACAGTTAGAATCACTTCCCTAGGACACACTTAACCCCTCCCCGCCCCCTAGTGGTTAACCCCTTCACTGCCAGTGTCATTTACACAGGAATCAGTGCATTTTTATAGCACTGATTGCTATATAAATGACAATGGTCCCAAAAATGTGTCAAAAATGTCCGATGTGTCCGCCATAATGTCGCAGTCCCAATAAAAATCGCTGATCGCCGCCATTACTAGTAAAAAAAAAAATTATTAATAAAAATACCATAAAACTATCCCCTATTTTGTTAAAGCTATAACGTTTGCGCAAACCAATCAATAAATGCTTATTGCGATTTTGTTTTCCAAAAATATGTAGAAGAATAAGTATCGGCCTAAACTGAGGGAAAAAATGTTTTTTAATATATTTTTGGGGAATATTTATTATAGCAAAAAGTAAAAAATAATGCGTTTTTTTCAAAATTGTCGCTCTTATTTTGTTTATAGCTGAAAAAATAAAAATCAAATACCACCAAAAGAAAGCTCTATTTGTGGGAAAAAAAGGACGTCAATTTTGTTTCGGAGCCACGTCGCACGACCGCGAAATTGTCAAGTAAAGCGATGCAGTGCCGAATCGCAAAAAGTGCTCTGGTCAGGAAGGGGGTAAATCCTTCCGGGGCTGAAGTGGTTAAGAAAAACATACAAGTCTGGCTAAATTTTGCAAAAACACATCTGAAGTCTCCCAGAAGCATGTGGGAAAATATGTTATGGTCTGATGAAACCAAGGTTGAACTTTTTGGGCTATAATTCCAAAAGATAGGTTTGGAGCAAAAACAACACTACACATCACCAAAAGAACACCATACCCACAGTGAAGCATGGTGGTGGCAGCATCATGCTTTGGGGCTGTTTTTCTTCAGCTGGAACAGGGGCCTTAGTCCAGGTAGAGGGAACACGAAGGGTAACTTCACCGTTCAGCATTAAAACAACCCAAAACATACATCCAAATCCACAATGGAATGGCTTCACCAGAAGAAGATTTAAGTTTTTGGAATGGCCCAGCCAGAGCCCAGACCTGAATCCAATTGAAAATCTGTGGGGTGATCTGAAGAGGGCTGTGCACAGGAGATGCCCTCGCAATCTGACAGATATGGAGTGTTTTTGCAAAGAAGAGTGGGCAAATATTGCCAAGTCAAGATGTGCCATGCTGATAGACTCATACCCAAAAAAGACTGAGTGCTGTGATAAAATCAAAAGGTGCTTCAACAAAGTATTAGTTTAAGGGTGTGCACACTTATGAAACCATATTATTTTATTTTTTTATTTTTACTTCCCTCCATCTAAAAGATTTCAGTTTGTTGTTCAACTGAGTTGTACAGTTTATAGGCCACATTAAAGGTGGGAAAAAATCATCTGAAATGATTTATCTTTGTCTCATTTTTTTTACATCACAGAAACCTGACATTTTAACAAGGGTGTGTAGACTTTTTATATCCACTGTGTATATACAGTACACAGTATCTCACAAAAGTGAGTACACTCCTCACATTTTTGTAAATATTTTATTCTATCTTTTCATGTGACAACACTGAAGAAATGACACTTTGCTACAATGTAAAGTAGTGAGTGTACAGCTTGTATAACAGTGTAAATTTGCTGTCCCCTCAAAATAACTCAACACACAGCCATTAATGTCTAAACCGCTGGCAACAAAAGTGAGTACACCCCTAAGTAGAAGAGGACTCCAGTGACAACCTGTGATGCTCTGGTGAATTCCATGCTCAAGAGGGTTAAGGCAGTGCTGGAAAATAATGGAGGCCACACAAAATATTGATACTTTGAGCCCAATTTGGATATTTTCCCTTAGGGGTGTACTCACTTTTGTTGCCAGTGGTTTAGACATTAATGGCTGTGTGTTGAGTTATTTTGAGGGGACAGCAAATGTACACTGTTATACAAGCTGTACACTCACTACTTTACATTGTAACAAAGTGTTGTATCTTCAGTGTTATCACATGTACATATATATATATATATATATATATATATATATATATATAAAAGTAGTGTCTTTTTTCCATTCTTTCCTTTCTCCTTCAACTTTAGCAAAGTACAGATATGGAAATCTGTGACCTGTACTGGGTAGGTGGACATGTTACATGACAAGGCCATTGTAGCACGGATTATGCACAGCATGGAAAACAATACTTTCTAGGTGGCTTATCATGTAATTGTTTTTTTCACACCTGGTATACAGGGGGATGATAAAAGGTGGCTATACAAATATGCATATACTGTAAAATACTCAGGGGAAAATATGGCACAACCAAATATGTAAAAAGGTTATCCTAAAATAAATGTTCACTTATACAACATATTCAACTAATAGCCATGACGTTTTTTGAAAGCCTACAACAGCTTCTCTAAGGAAAAATACTTACGGTATGTAACACACCCAATGAAATGGTAATTTGAATAACAAAAAAGCAAAAAAAAATTAAAAATGTGAAATAAATGTATTTCTTCTCACAATTGTTGACTACTAAATAACCCAGAAGAATGCGGTCTGTATGTTTTACCCTCTAGTTTGTAGACCATTAATATATAATAAGAGTCACTTATCCTTTTATGATGTATGGACAGTATTCCAGTTCCACCTGTCTGGAGCTGCCCCCCCCCCCAGCTCTTATTCACATCAGCTTTAGCTATGGGTCAAACAATTTGCAGATTACTATGTGCACATGGCCTGCAGCATAGGGCTAAAGGAAAGGAATGGAGCAAATCTTTAACATGTCTTAAATATTTTACATTGCATGTACAGAGCACCTTTGCCTGCCAGGCTTGTTTAAAGAATAGATCAATTTACCAGCTTTAGTTAATATCATATTAACAGAAGGATATTGAAAAACAGGATTTAACTGTTTAAGGCTGGGAGGCATCTGTCTTCCAAAACTGAAATATCAGGGCTGGGTCTAGGCTAGCATGTCAAAAAACATACTGACTCATCTATGGGTTGCCTAACTTTACCATTATCCCTAACGTTATTGATAATCCTAAATGTAATGCTAACTCTAACATTACCGGCCAGGCTCGGGCTGTGGTTTTCGGTGTGGCCTTCTGGTGGCAAAATGGATGACAGCTTCTTGATTAGAAAGTGACGGCTGTTTATAAGTTGTAATTGTGACCTACCACATCATTGATGATATTCTGTTTTATTTTACACCCTTAAAAAAAAAAATCTATTTCTGAAACGCATGCGGTGATTTCTTATTGATTGGTCCAATAGAGGCTACTGTTATAATAACAAGAACTGTGGAATACCATCCCATTTGTATATTGCAATCTTGGTGTGAGATGTTACACAATAATTGACACAAATATTATTCTTTTAATACCTAGAGAGGAACTGCAGTCTGCTCACACACTTTGTGATAAAAACATCTTTGCCATTCTGAAGCTTCCCTCCAACCACTTTACATTATATTTTATATATACTGCAATTCTATACGTGCCAAATATCCTACAGAAATCTCCCTCCACTAAGTCTGGTTGCAGCCATTTTAACTGTGGGCAGCTGAAGCTGCTGCCTGTTCCACTTCCTGGATTTACACAGACACACAGAGGCATGCCTCCAGCTCTGCAGCTCTCATTGGCCCTCTTATGACTCACCCCCCCCCCTTCCTGGCAAACTCTCCAGAGAGTGAGAGAGAGCTGTGCATGATGTCATAAGCCTAGGCTAATGACCAGACAAGAAACAAGAAGTGGGCTGTATAAGGTATTTACTGGCAGAAAAAAAATGCTTTACTATCCAAAGTTAAAACAACAAGGGCAGAAGATTTAATAGATGGAAAGTTGAAAAAATGACTGAAGGTACGCTTTAATTTAAAGTAATGCTAGACACACTGTTTAATTTACATTGTTCCTTCTATTTCTGTATGTGGATGATGAGACTGTAATTATCTTAATACAAAAAGAAAAATCGATATACAGCTGTCACATGACCCAGCTCTTTCCCAGCCTGTCTGCAGGGAAACATAAGCAGCAGGAACTTCTAGTCCTCTGCTGCTGGTCACATATTAAAAAAAAACAGCCTTTGGAATACGGAGTAAAAATAAATAATTATTATTAATTAACTGTTTTAAATTGTTATACAAATATAATGTATATTTGAAATCAAATTTGTATTATTTTTTCGCAATAACATGGTGTGGGCGGATTTCTGCCAGTCACAGGCTGTGTCACGCCCCTCCAGCCTGTGTCTTAGAATAGCAGGGAGGTGAAGTCTCCATTAATCTACATGTAATATCCAGCCACCATTGTGTTTAGTTGATTGGACATGGAGGAGGAGGGAGGGAGTGGGCTGTCATTTACCTCTGTGTATACGCCCACATGTGTGACTCTATAGTCACATGGGCTGCTTAGATGTGATAGGGAGGAAATGCTCAGCATAGAAACTCACTGCAAAATTCTTAGCTGAATTGGGGCCATGGACAGAAGGTGAAGATAGAGAGCAGCAGGATCAACCAGTTTTTTTTCAGAATACAGAAAACAAATCAGTTGTTAGTTGTTTGCCACCCGCCCCCCCCCCCCCCCCCCAAAAGAAAAACCCACCAGCCGCCACTGAGTAAAGGGCAGGAAGAAAGAAGGATGGAAGGATGGGAATGTGAGGGAGTATGGGGGGAGGCCTGTCAATGAACTGAAAAATGCTTAGGTTGTTAATTGACAAAAGTTTGCAGAAATCTAAGTCAGTGGAATTGGCAGAATTTAGGTTCATGAAATGCAATTTCAACCTTACTTTGTTAAAAATATTAGCTTATTGATTGGTATTGTACCAGAAAGACACATTGCCAGCATATCCTTCAATTGGCTCTATGGTGAAAGGCCGATACCTATTTGCTGACCCCCGTAGAGCCAGGGCTTATGGTGCCTACAGACACTAGACATTATTAAAAATTAGGAAAGCAAAAAACAATCCGCTTCATCACTGAGACCTACAGACAAGTCAACATTATCATATCTGTCTAAAAACAGCCAAAGGGGAAACATTTTTTATGCATCTTTAGTATGCCCAAAATATTAGTTGTTTTCTTTAAATTATTTGGCAATGTGTGTTGCATTAATGAAGCTAATGTAGAATGGCCTGCCAATACATGACAATAGAAGAAAAAATACACTGCTTTCCTTTGGAACCCAGCATGTGGTGCGCTGCACTGAAGGTCTATCGGTACCTACTGTATATGCATATGGAGGTGCCATTCTAAATTAATGGCACCTCACACCATACAGAATCCATACGTTACAGTGCATTAAAATATTTGATGGTGAAATTCGCATTTTTCTATGAATTATTGCAACACATAAGTCTAAGGGTAGCAGTCACACCTTCCTGGAATTAGCTGTGGGAGGCAGCCACATTGAAAGCAATGGGAGGTGGCCAGCTCTGCAACTGTTCGCAAGTAATCACTTAAGCAGACACAGACTGGGCTTGATTACCTAAAGGCAAATAGACTGTGCACTTTGCAAAGTGCAGTTACTCCAAAGCTTAGTAGATGAGGTAAAGCTTCACATTGCAAAGAATACCCAATCACATGCAAGGAAAAAAAAAAAACTGCATTTTTGCTTGCACATGATTGGATGATGGAAGTCAGCAGGGCTTCTGCTCATTTACCAAGCTCTGGAGCAACTGCACTTTGCAAAGTGCACAGTCTATTTGCCTTAATAAATCAACTGTCCCCCTGTGTCTAGGGCCAGTCACTCACATGTGATTGCTGCATGGGAGATTACATGTGAGTGACCACGATTATCTGCAGAAGCCAACAGCTTCCTATTGCTTTCAATGGGGCTGCCTCCCGCAGCTAATCGTGGAAACCCTCACTGGGGTTCTCACATCTAAATACAGACATCTCAAGTCTCCCGCGAGGTGTGGGAGCCTCCCGCATTTCAGCTGCAGCTCCCGGACACCCACAAGTGGGGGGCAATATCCCGGCTGCAGGGCTGCTGGTGTACAGTCCCCAGTGTGATGGCCATATAATGGGGGCAAATAGGAGCGGGGCTGGTGGCACTACTGCAGCAACAGCACCGTATCGCCCTTGGGGTGCAGGGGGCCGCCAGCCGGGCATCCATCGCCACACACAGCAGTAATCAGCGAGCCGAGGGCAGATAGGCTGGCGGGCCTGAGAGAGCCTGGGACTCAAAAGAAGAGCTCCACCAGCACCGCCTCCTCCTCGACACCGCCCCCGAAGAGGCGAGAAGCAGTGAGGCGGGCGCAGTGTACTGTACCCCGCGCTTCCAGAGCAACATGCATTGCTTCAACTTCCCCCGCTCTCTAGCGTCAAGTGGAGCCCGGAGCGAGGACAGGCTAACTTGGGGCACAGAGGATGGTGGGGAGCAGCTGAAAGGTTCAAAGCAGATTGTCGCAAGAAGACAGACAGCGATGGAATATAGGTACTGTACCATCATCATACACACAGGGCTGCAGATAGATGCTGGTACAATGGAACAGAGGAGGGACTGCAGATAGGGACAGGGCTAGGGATCTCTCTCATCTCCCCAGTCACTCCCCCTCTCTCAGCACCCCCCTCTCTCAACAACCCCCCTCTCTCAGCACCCCCCTCTCTCAGCACCCCCCTCTCTCAGCCCTTCCCTCTCTCAGCAGCCCCCTCTCTCAAAAACCCCCTCTCTCAACACCCCCCCGTCTCAGCCCTCCTCTCTCTCAGCACTCCCTCTCTCAGCCCTCCCCTCTCTCAGCCCTCCCCTCTCTCAGCCCTCCACTCTCTCAACACCCCCCTCTCTCAGCCCTCCCCTCTCTCTCAACCCCCCCTCTCTCAGCCCTCCCCTCTCTCAGCACCCCCCTCTCTCAACATGCCCCTCTCTCAGCATCCCCCTCTCTCAACACCCCCCTCTCTCTGCCCTCCCCTCTCTCAGCCCTCCCCTCTCTCAGCCCTCCCCTCTCTCAGCACCCCCCTCTCTCAACACCCCCCCTCTCTCAGCACCCCCCTCTCTCAGCTCTCCCCTCTCTCAGTCTCCCCTCTCTCAGCACCCCCCTCTCTCAGCCCTCCCCTCTCTCAGCACCCCCCTCTCTCAGCCCTCCCCCCTCTCAGTCCTCCCTTCTCTCAGCACCCCCCTCTCTCAGCAGCCCCCTCTCTCAACAACCCCCCTCTCAACACCCCCCCGTCTCAGCCCTCCCCTCTCTTAGCACCCCCCCTTTCTCAGCACCCCCCTCTCTCAGCCCTCCACTCTCTCAACACCCCCCTCTCTCAGCCCTCCCCTCTCTCTCAACCCCGCCCTCTCTCAGTCCTCCCCTCTCTCAGCACCCCCTCTCTCAACACGCCCCTCTCTCAGCACCCCCCTCTCTCAGCACCCCCTCTCTCAACACCCCCCTCTCTCAGCCCTCCCCTCTCTCAGCCCTCCCCTCTCTCAGCACCCCCCTCTATCAACAACCCCCCTTTCTCAGCACCCCCCTCTCTCAGCCCTCCCCTCTCTCAGTCCTCCCCTCTCTCAGCACCCCCTCTCTGTCTCCCCTCTCTCAGCACCCCCTCTCTCAGCCCTCCCCTCTCTCAGCACCCCCCTCTCTCAGCCCTTCCCTCTCTCAGCCCTTCCCTCTCTCAGCCCTCCCCTCTCTCAGCCCTCCCCTCTCTCATTCCTCCCCTCTCTCAGTCCTCCCCTCTCTCAGCACCCCCCTCTCTCAGTCCTCCCCTCTCTCAGCCTTCCCCTCTCTCAGCACCCCCCTCTCTCAGCCCTCCCCTCTCTCAGCCTTCCCCTCTCTCAGCACCCCCCTCTCTCAGCCTTCCCCTCTCTCAGCACCCCCCTCTCTCAGCCCTCCCCTCTCTCAGCCCTCCCCTCTCTCAGCACCCCCCTCTCTCAGTCCTCCCTCTCTCAGCCTTCCCATCTCTCAGCCTTCCTCTCTCTCAGCCCTCCCCTCTTTCAGCCCCACGTCTCTCTCTCTCAGCCCCCTTACCTGTTTCAAGCAGAAACACTGCACATACTGACTCCTACCACCATGACCACTTCAAATCACTGTACTGGTCATGGTGGTTAGAGTGTTCCTTTAATATCGCTCAGAAGAAGTAAACCTCTGTATTCTGATTCCATTTTATTTGATCATCCTCTAAATTGGGGAAGTGGGAATTGGGAAGATTTGCAGAAGTGAATGCACCCTTTCTTATCTAGGCCACAGTATCACCTGTGTTTGGTGTGCAAACATTCCTAGCTTTTTTTCTGTGTATAATGGGACACACAAAGTAGAATAATTCATCTCCTATCAGTTAGCATCCACACCCAGGGGATGGAATAGACACCTACTTTGTTTCGGTAACAAAACTCAGAGAGCCTTTAATATGCTTTTCCATTAGCAAATAGCTAAACAGAACTGGGGAAAACAGGTAATAGTTTGTAAAAGCTCAAATCCCAGAGCATGTTTCCTTTAGAGTAGCTTAATATTGTCTACCAAAAGAAAAAAAAGCAGCAGAGCTGAATCTGGAAGCTTATTGATATACATACCTATAAGATCCTGTGATTACAGAGTTACCATCAATTAGGAGAAATTTCTCTTTTAGCTTTCCTGTTACTTGTTTCAGTTGTCTTGTACTAAAGGTACATCCCGTTATAATCCTTACTCGCATGTTCTGGTAAAATGGAGAGGTAGAAGTTATGGTAAAAACTATGTAAATTGTATTCTCAGTATAAAATACATGTATTTTCATCTGGGGTTACATGCTAGCAGTCTCAGAAGTAAATTCCCTGTACATGTGGTGTATCTAATTCTATACAATGCATGCATAAAGTTCAAGGAGAACTTTGCTTTATACAAATATGTAATATCAGAATCAGAATACTTTATTAATCCCAATGGGAAATTATTGTATAATAGGTAAGGCTAACTCTGTATTTTTTGGTTTAAGGGTGAACTACAGGATTCCTGGTACATATATTGTAGCATCAATATCTCCAGTTCCAGGCTCCTGTACTGGTTAGCATTGGCATCGCTAGGGGGTGGCTTCTGGGGCTATAGCTATGAATCTGGGTCCCATAGCCTCGAGTCGCTTACAAGAGTGGGTCCAGGGGGGAGGGGGAAACAGGGCAATTGCCCCCCCCACCCCCCCGAGAAAGTAGCAGGCGGGCAGAACGGTGAGTGGGCCTGGCGGATGAGCGGATAGGCAGGACGGTGAGTGGGCCCAGTGAGTGAGCCGATAGGCAGGATGGTGAGCGGGCCTGGCAGTCGGCCAATCCAGTGAGCAGGCGGGCAGGCAAGCAGAGAGATGACACCATGAGTATGCCCGCCCAAGCGTTTCTTTACTTCTCTGCTATGGACTCTAGCCCCACATCTTTTCTAGACCTAGCAACGCCCCTGCTGGTTAGTATCATTAAATAAGGTGGGTCTGCATTTGGTTCAGATCACATTGTCTGCAATGGTTAGCATGGACACGCCTACACAGAGAAGCCGCCAAAAAAAAGGTATGTACAGCGATTACAGGGTTAGATAGATTAGTCTTAGAATATGGCTACAGTAGATTGAGCCCCGGTTCACACAGGGGCGGCATGACTTGCAGGTCGCCTCACCGAGGCGACCTGTACAGGACTTCCACGGCGACTTGCAAAACGACTTCTGTATAGAAGTCTATGCAAGTCGCCTCAAGTCGCCCCCAAAGTAGTATAGGAACCTTTTTCTAAGTTGGAGCGACTTGCGTCGCTCCTATTAGAACGGTTCCATTGTACAGAATGGGAGGCGACTTGTCAGGCGGCTAGGTCGCCTGACAAGTCGCCCCTATGTGAACCCGGCAGTTAGAGTTAGTTAGGCTGAATTTCTACTTTAATTACTTTCAAGGATGTATCTTTGTAAAACAGGTACATTTGAGTGACATCTGTTTATTTTCAGCACTAATGGCATTCCAGTACTAAGATTGCTACATTTGTAACTTCCAGTCTCAGGATGTTACAAGGAGGAGGTAGGAGGACAGGACTTCTCAGTACAAGCACATTCCACCCAATTGTATGTAGCACAGAGTTTATACAACCATGTACTAGAGCAGTCTTTCTCAACTTTTTTGACACTGAGGAACCCTTTAAAGGAGAAGTACAGCCAAAGTTGTTTGGCTGTACTTCTTCTGTGGATCACAGGAGTGCAGTTCATTCTGCACTCCTGTGACCCATTTTCAGCAGAGAGCGTCTAATGTAACAGAGCCGGTCCAGGCCTGGACTGCCTGGAGAGCCACTCCCACCCCCTCCACGGCCCAGCGATCCAGTGAGCGCATGGGGGAGGGCATAGCTCCGAGAACAGATCGATCAGCGGTATTTGATCGCTCGGGCCTCAGTGTTAGAGCCAGCGGGGGACAAATGCGGCATCAGACCGATGCTGCATCCAGCTAGGCAAGCATAAATCTGAAAAAAAAAACAAAACCTATACTTCTCTTTCAAATAAATTTCTTGTCTCAGAGAACCCATACTTCTCTTTCAAATAAATTTCTGGTCTTAGGGAACCCCTGCTAATAATCACTATATCTACAGCTCCCCGAACATTAATGTGATTGTTAGTGGGAAGATTGCTCCTTAAACTTTTGGTCATTGGGGGAAATCCCCCACTTTACAGATAGCTAAAATGATCATTGTTTTCAGTGACTATGTTTCTAAGAGGCAGGAATTGTTCATGGGTTAAGTTACCCCTAGCTCCTGGTCGAGAACGGCCTTCCTACGTTTATAATAAATGAAAGCAGTTCACTGCATAAAATGTCAGATGTCCAACTATCACTGCCCCCCTGCTGCCAGTAGGCCCACAGGGCCTGGGCACATCCTAATCATCCTGTGCAGCGCAGAGGATGCTGCTGCTTCTTGATTTCCCCTGCTGCCCAGGCCTCGTCTCCCGCCAGCTGCTCCCCTCCTTGTCCCTTCTCTCCTCTCCCGCCAGCTGCGGAGGAGGATCGTTTCAGGATGGAGAGTGGGCACCTTCCTTTTTAAAATGAACACAGTGAGTGATCAGTACCGATCACTTACTGTGTTTATTGATAACTGAAGCATAGTGTTTATGTGCTTCAGTTTGTGAATGAACAGGAAGCCGCTCAGCAGTTAATTCACTAAATTCAAAAGTGAGACATCAAGGGGCAGTTTAGACCCCTGGTATTTCATCAAAGCACCCCCTCCCCCAACGGGGCTCCTAAAAAAAATTGTAAAATAAATAATAATAAAATAAAATTGTAAAAAATAATTTAAAAAAATAATAGAGATAAAAAACTACTGACACAATCCACTTCCGTACTGACACCAATCTCTGTGCCCTGCTGACACTGTCCACTGCTCTACTGACACCGTCCACTGCTCTACTAACTGACACCATCCACTGTCCTGCTGACACCAACCTCTGTCTTACTGACACTGTCCTCTGCTCTACTAACACCGTCCACTGCTCTACTGACACCGTCCACTGCACTACTGACACCACACAGAATACTACAGAAGCTGGGAAGGAGACTGTGCAAAGCAGTCTTTACTTGTTCCAAGGGATTTACTGGCCTCAATTACAATCCTCAATTACAAGACATTGAAAAATATTGAATCCCTAAAGAAAAAATAATAGGTCTTTCAAGGTACCACACCAGAAAAAAAAAATATTAAAACATACTTTTTATTTTACAAACCTTAAAAAAGAAGTATACAATACATTATTTAAAACTTTAGGGGGCAGATATAACCCCTTTTTACAAATAATCAGTATCGGTCAGAAACTTACCGATATTGGTCAGACTTCCCCCCCCTGTCCCCGCATGGCGCTCCCTGCAGCCTCTGCCAATGTCTGTCAGTGGTGCGGCGTGCAGCAGAGAGATGACATCATCTCTCACTGCCCGCCTCGCATCACCACTGTTCTGCCCCTACAGCAGGGCCACGAAGGCTGCTCTTGACAGAACTGCAGCTGCGAGTGAGCAGAGAGCTCACCGTATACACTCGAGTATAAGTACCGTATATACTCGAGTATAAGTCAAATTTTTCAGCACATTTTTTTGTGCTGAAAGTGCCCCCCTTGACTTATACTCGAGTCAAGCACTTTTCTGCAGCAAAAAATGTTATTTTCCGAACCAACTTTGGGGCCCCGTATCTCAGGGCCACTTGGTGCTAGGAACCCCAAATTTGGTGTGCAAACCCAGTGGAACTGGTACCATAACATATCCAAAGCTGAAGTTCCTAGCACTAAGAGGCCCTAAGATACGTGGCCCCAAAATCGGTTTGGAAAATGTCATTCTATGTTGCAGAAAGGTGCTTGACATTTTCTGAACCGATTTTGGGGCCCCATATCTCAGGGCCACTTGGTGCTAGGAACCCCAAATTTGAAGTATCCAAAGCTGAAGTTCCTGGCACCAAGTGGCCCTGAGATACGGGGCCCCAAAACCGGTTCAGAAAATGTCATTCTCTGCTGCAGAAAAGTGCTTGACATTTTCTGAACTGATTTCTGGGGCCCTGTATCTCGAGGCCACTTGGTGCTAGAAACCCCAGCTTTGGAAATATTATGGTGCTAGTTCCACTGGGTTTGCACACCAAATTTGGGGTTCTTGGAACTAAGTGACCCTGAGATACGGGGCCCCAAATTTGGTCAACTGTGTCCATCTGCAGCAATGTCATTTCGGGACACTTTGGGTTCAGAGACCCCAAATTTTGGCTGCAGCTAGGGGGCATCTAGGAACCCTTAACTACCAAGTTTGAAGTTCAGGGGACCTATGGCTGCAAATGGGCACAGTGAGGCATGCAAATGGGCACAGTGATGCTGCAAATGGGCATTGTTGACCCTCTTTTCCACTTACAGTAGCTGTGCATTTCTCACCCTCGTCTTATACTCGGGTCAATGAGTTTTTCCCATTTTTTTGTGGTAAATTAGGGGCCTCGACTTATACTCGGAACGACTTATACTCGAGTATATACGGTAGTTACGTTATTCCTCACCGCCCGCATGTGGAAGTTTACCTGCTCAGAAGCTGCTGAGTAGAGGCTGCCAGAAGTAGTGTAAGTAGTGACAAGCTGCATCTGGGTGGCAGATGATGGTGGCAAGTGACACGCTGCATCTGGTGGCAAGTGACATACTGCATCTGAGAGGCAGGGGACCGTAGCAAGTGACACGCCGCATCTGGTGACAGAAGACGGTGGAAAGTGACACGCTGCATCTGGGTGTATCAGGTGACAGTGGCATATGACATGCTACATCTGGTGGCAGGTGATGGTGATGTACAGAATATTGGCACCTGTTATCAGCTATCAGCCTGAAAGGCAGCCAAAAATCAGTATCGGCCCTGAAAAAATTATATCGGTCAACCCCTAGTTGATAGCCATATCTCCAGATGGTTATAAGAGGTATCTCAAGTAGACTAACTGATGCGTTTCGCAGGACAATGTTCGCTAACTGCTATGAATGCTAAAATTGCATATAACTTGTCCCCAGGATTAAGGAACCATGATCGCTGCACATGAAAGATGACACCAAGCTATGCAGTGGAATAACGTCCTTACAGGATGTCTCCAATTTACAACCTGACCTCAATACACTGTCAAATTGGGCAACTATGTGGCAGATGAGGTTTAATGTTGATAAATGTAAAGTTATGCATGTGGGGGCTAAGAATATGCATGTATCATACATACTAGGGGGAGTACAACTGGGGGAATCCGTAGTGGAGAAGGATCTGGGGGTTTTGGTAGATCACAAGCTCAATAAGAACATGCAATGCCAAGCTGCGAACTCAAAGCGAGCAAAGTCCTTTCTTGTATTAGGAGAGGTATGGGCTCCAGAGAGAGAGATATAATTTTGCCCCGTTCAAATCATTAGTAAGACCTCATATGGAATATGCAGTTTAGTTTTGGGCACCAGTTCTCAAAAAGGATATCTGGGAACTGGAGAAAGTGCAGAGAAGGGCAACCAAACTGATAAGAGGCATGGAGGAGCTCAGCTATGAGGAAAGATTAGAGGAATTGAATTTATTCAGAGAAGAGGAGAATAAGGGGGGATATGATCAACATGTTCAAATATATAAGTGGTCCATATAGTGAACTTGGTGTTGAGTTATTCTCTTTACCGTCAACACAGAGGACACGGGGGCACTCTTTAAGTCTAGAGGAAAAGAGATTTCATCTCCAAATATGGAAAGGTTTCTTCACGGTAAGAGCTGTGAAAATGTGGAATAGACTCCCGCCAGAAGTGGTTCTGGCCAGCTCAGTAGATTGCTTTAAGAAAGGTCTGGATACTTTCCTAAATGTACATAATATAACTGGGTACTAACATTTATAGGTAAAGTTGATCCAGGGAAAATTTGATTGCCTCTTGGGGGATCAGGAAGGATTTTTTTCCCCTGCTGTAGCAAATTGGAGCATGCTCTGCTGGGGTTTTTTGCCTTCCTCTGGATTAACTGAGGGTATAAAATTGGGTATATTGGATTGTACGATATTTTTTATTTTATTTTTTTTTATTTTTTTATGGTTGAACTGGATGGACTTGTGTTTTTTTTTCAACCTGACTAACTATGTAACTTTGAAAGGGACCCAGCCATACAGGAGACTGAAGACGTACTGTATATTATATTAAAAGGAGCATATACTGTATTAGCTCTATACAAAATAAATAAAAGGGAAAAAATTATCAATATGTAAAAAGAAGTGGGACCTCCAAAACCAGAATCCCTACATACATCCTAATCTCATTAAAAAAACAAAAAAACAAGAACCCATAAGATGTAACAGAAGAGAAGCTAAATCAAAAATTCAGTCACATGGGCTATAAAATGCTAACAAAATTGCTTATACAACCGCCTCTACATATCTAATAATGACCATAACAACCCACAGGTCTCCGATCTACACACCTACTCCCCATAATATGTAACAGGCAATATCCCTTAGGGGCTATATATAACAATTGTAATGCTAAACTAATATCCACCAAGGTGCCAAAATGTAACATACAAATAGCAAACATATAGCTCCATTAAATATATAAGTGCTTCTCATACATTTGATGTAAATATACTAGGACCAAACAACAAACAAAGCATACCCTCAATAAGCTGTAAAAGGAGAAAGAGGAGTATGTCCAACCATCACAGAAATTCCTTATGTGCCCTGTCTCAGTCCTTAACAGTCTCCTGGATTCCATAGATATACTGACAAAACAAATTGTCATTGTATATAAGGCTCTAACAGGGTTTATATAATTGAAGATGGCACCAAAAATGTCATTCTGGACGTATTGCGCATGCTGTCATGCCATGATACTTCCGCCATCTTGGTACTACATTTCAATAGAGAAAAAATGGAGAAGCATACAACGGACACCGTCGCCATCTTGGTACTCCTTCTCAATAGGAAAAGGAAGGGCTTATAATAAATTTAAACTTTAGTAAGTATATTAAATTAGCCAAAAAGCCTCAAAGGCACGGATCTCGGCATCACAGCTGCCACGGTTCACTGGGGTTAACTCTGTCTAAAACAACCACAAGTAGCACCCAGTCTATTATTACATTGTCTATTGAAATACATAAACATCAATTCATTCATTTTACATAATTAAAGAACAGTCAAAACATAGAAAGTTATTCCAAAACATAGAATTGCTATATACAACCTCTCCCAGGGTTATGTTAATCATCCAACTAGGTATTGTGTGTATAATGACACTGCTTCCTAAAAGATTGCAGAGCACCATGGTGTCACTTAAAGGCAGGGACGTCAGTGGCTGGCGAGGCACTGGCTAGTATCAGAGCCAGATACACACAGAGGTACATATGCCGCGATCGTTAGAGCGAGAGCAATAATTCTAGCACTAGACCTCCTCTGTAACTCATCTGTAAAAAAGAAATGTAAATACTGAAGTTTGGTGCCATTCTACGCGTGTGCACAATTTTAAAGTGACGAAAATATTACAGCGCACACATGCAAAAAAAGACATTTACCTCCAGCAGGGCTAGTTTAAAACACCTAGACAATTTTAAAAAAATATTATCAAAAAATATGGGGATTTGGTCACACCATATTGCTATATGGTGCTAAGCCCACTTACTGCGTCAAAGTACCCCATGATTAGTGGGTCCTACACTATCCATGGATTCAGGGCTGGACTGGGACAAAAATTTGGCCCTGGACTTCACCCAGACTGGCCCACTTTGACAGGTCTCTCCCATGCCGGCTTGCCACCCAAGCCCCCCCCCCCCCCACTAGCCATTAGCCGTTCTACATTATTTCTCTTATACCAGTGGGGAAGCTAGACATTATTTCACCTGGGGGCAAAGAATCAGTTTGGCGCCCCCCCCCCCAGTGGAACAAGATTAGGCAGGAAAGTGAGGCCGCCCTCCTTCCAGATCGTATGATGAGCTTCTAAGTGTTGACTCCTGAGCATCATGTCTGTATTCAGGCGCGCTGCATAACTAGCCAGGGAGAGGAGGTGAGCACTGCGGGGGGACAGAGGACTGGAGGGAGGCAGCGGTCCACTGTCACTGAAATCGGCCCACTGAGCCATCGGCCCACCGGGAAACTCCCTGTAGTCCCAATGGCCAGTACATGCCTGCATGGATTGGGAGATCCTGCTTCTCTGAACCATGAGAGCAATACACTCTTCTATATGGGAGAACTTTGAGGTCTCCACCATAGGTGGGCTTAGCACCATATAGCAATATGGTGTGACCAAATCCCCATATTTTTTGATAATATTTTTTTTAAATTGTCTAGGTGTTTTAAACTAGCCCTGCTGGAGGTAAATGTCTTTTTGCATGTCTGTGCTGTAATATTTTGCTCTGTTGTATGGTGTTATGGCTGCACCAGCTTTAATGCATCTTTTAGGGTGTGCCCCCCAAATATCTTGTTTGTTTTTCACAATTTTAAAGTGTGACATGTTAGGTATTTATTTACTTGGCGTAACATCATCTTTCACATTATACAAAAAAATCAAGTTATCTTTAGTGTTTTTTTTTTTTTATTATTTATATTCATAAAACAGTTTTTCTCCAAAAAAACACGTTTGAAAAATTGCTGCGCAAATACTGTGTAACATAAAAAGTTGCAATGACCACCATTTTATTCCCTAGGGTGTCTGCTAAAACAATATATATAATGTTTGGGGGTTCTGAGTAATATACAAAAAATTATTATATATTTTTTTTAAGGTAATTTACTATATTTTCAAAAACTGTACTCAAGCAGATGGCTTAACGGACAAATTACTAAAGTTTGAAATTATAACTTCAAACTAGTAATTTGACAGTAAATAGATAAATAATAAATTATTATCGTATAACATATAGCATATAATAATAATAATATATGATTTCGATTGATTATAACAGTACCTTTTCAACGGCAGCAGATTCTCATTCTCCCTCCTAACTGTGTGAGAAAAACATGGGATTGTGGGTAAATCTTTTTCCTTGTAGTTAAGAGGGCTGGGCTGGAAGGGAGCATTTGTCTACTATGACACTGCAGTGAGAGGCGTGCCTCCACTGAAGCATTTTTATTTGCCAGCTGGGGCTAATGATACTTTAGCATTGGTCCAAGACTCCAAGCTGTCCCTTGAGCTCAGTGCCTCTGACAAGAAGTGAGAGGCACTGTGAGCTCAATCTCTCAGTCTGCTGCAAACAGAGTGTGAGTACAATGGTGTAGATATGGCTCTATTCCTCTAGCTGAAAACCATAAAAAAAAAAAAACAAACATATAAACTTTGGATCCTGAACTTCAACCAAAAAATCTGTGGGGGGGGGGGGACCCTGCAAAAACAGGTATGCTAGAAACTAAATAGATGAAATAATTGTCTCCCCTGGAAAAAATACACATTCCACTCTGATACTGTGATGGAATGTGTTACACCCTCTTGGGGTGTAATGATTACTGAGAGTGTGTGAACAATAAACTAAGGTGGTGGTGATAAATATAAATTGAATGATCAAAAAGTTTCTGGAAATGTAGTGCCTTATGGGATTTTAGGAATAAACTAAATTCCGAACACAAAATGTGTTTGACCCTCTGTGGTAAAAATGTATTTGTATGTAGGAATTTAGTTTATTCCTAAAATCACATAAGGCACTACAGCGCCGACAGACAGACAAATAGAAAACAAAAACAAATCTGAAAACTCCGCCTCCATGGGAGGACTCCCTACGACTACTATCTTTTTGCTTTAACAGCTCTTATATAGGCAAGTGCGCTGACATAACCCGGGTGACCCTGCCACCTTCTGATGGCATGTGATGTCAGAGGGGGAGCGGGGTCACCCATTTACATCACTTGGTGGCCCCGCCCATTGCTATATAACAGCTGTTATCGCGAAAAGATGGCAGTCGGCGGGATGCCTCCCACAGAAGCAAAGTTTTTCCATTTTTTTCTTTCTTGGGGCCATCGCCGCTGTGATTGAAGATGGATGGACATCGCGGGACACTTTTTTTTTTTTTAATAAAGCAATTGTCAAAAACGGTCTGCTGTCATTTTTTGTCACTTTATTTTGGTGAATGAGTAGGTGTACAATGTACCCGATACCCATTCACATAGGGGGCTTCCATATTCCGATAAGCCCCCTGCCAGCAGACCCCCACAACCACCGGGCAAGGGTTGTGGGGAAGAGGCCCTTGTCCCCATCAACATGGAGACAAGGTGCTTTTTGGGGACCCCAAAGCACCCTCCCCATGTTGAGGGCATGTGGCCTGTTAAGGTTCAGACTCTCTCGACCCCCCCATTTCCTGCGGCCTGCCAGGTTGCGTGCTCAGATAAGGGTCTGGTATGGATTTTGGGGGGACCCCCACGCCACTTTTTTTTTTTGCTGTGGGGTTCCCCTTAAAATCCATTCCAGACTTGAAGGGCCTGGTATGGATTTCGGGGGGCCCCCACACCATTTTTTTTTACCTTTTTGGAGCGGGGTTTCCCTTAGTATCCATACCAGACCTGAAGGGCCTGGTATGGATTTTGGGGGGGACCCCCACGTCTTTTCTTTTCTTAAATTTTGGTGCGGGGTTCCTCTAATATCTATACCAGACCCGAAGGGCCCAATAATGGACTGGGGGGAACCTATGCTGTTTTTTTTCAATTATTTTTATCTATATTGCTGGGATCCGACAATACATTACAGCTACAAGCAGTTTTAAATTAAATTTTTTCCTTTAGAAATGTCATTTTGCTGCTCTCATTCATTACACTATATATGGCCACTGTGTAAGCAGCATTATTTGGTGTGGGGCGTGGACTGAGCCATGATTGGCCAAAGGCACCCTGCCTTTGTTCAATTATGGCTCTCTCAGCATAGCGCGCTGTGATTAGCCAAAGCATGCAGGTCAGGTGTATGCTTTGGCCACTCATAGGACGCCAATCGCAGTGCATTATGGGGCTTTATGCGGCACTCAAATTTGCCTTATACGCCTCATAAGTTCGGTATTCGCCGAACGGGCGATCACCTGATGTTCGAGTCGAACTTACATTTGACTCAAACATCAGGCTTATAATACATAATACATATGTCTACAGTCTCCTGTATGGCTGGGTCCCTTTCACATATAGCGATCATGGTTCCTTAATCCTGGGGACACATTATATGCAATCTGAGCATTCATAGCAGATAGTATGTCTATATACACTTTATTGTCAAAAGTATTGGGACACCTGCCTTTACACGCACATGAACTTTAATGGCATCCCGTCTTAGTCCGTAAGGGTTCAGAATTGAGTTAGCCCACCCTTTGCAGCTATAACAGCTTCAACTCTTCTAGGAAGGCTGTCCACAAGGTTTAGGAGTGTGTCTATGGGAATGTTTGACCATTCTTCCAGAAGCACATTTGTGAGGTAAGGCACTGATGTTGGACAAGAAGGCCTGGCTGGCAGTCTCGGCTCTAATTCATCCCAAAGGTATTCTATCGGGTTGAGGTCAGGACTCTGTGCAGGCCAGTCAAGTTCCTCCACCTCAAACTTGCTCATCCACATTATATTGCCAAAAGTATTGGGCCACCCCTCCAAATCATATGCTGGAGGGGGGATTATGGTGTGGGGTTGTTTTTCAGGGGTTGGGCTTTGCCCCTTAGTTCCAGTGAAGGGAACTCTTAAGGTGTCACCATACCAAGACATTTTGGATATTTCATGCTCCCAACTTTGTGATAACAGTTTGGGGCTGTCCCCTTCCTGTTCCAACATGACTGCACACCAGTGCACACAGCAAGGTCTATAAAGACATGGATGAGCAAGTTTGGGGTGTATGAACTTGACTGGCCTTCACAGGGTCCTGACCTCAATCCGATAGAACACCTTTGGGATGAATTAGAGCGGAGACTGCGAGCCAGGCCTTCTTGTCCAACATCAGTGCCTGACCTCACAAATGCACTGAAGAAGCAGGTATTGTCCTGCAAAACGTGACATACCCCTTATGACCATCTGGGGATATGACTATCAACTACTGGCAAAATATGCCTTCTCTCAACCTCTCTGCTAGCCTTCCTCCCTGGACGATCCCTCCCCTGGATACCGAACCCGGAAGCAGACGGACGACCTGTGACATCATGCACGCTTCACGTGCGATCCACGCCGGCCCCTAGTCTCTTCCTGATGGCCACAGAAGGAGCTCCCGGCTGGTAATCCACCTTCTGCAGCCCAGCATCCCTGCAGCATCACCACCACAGGATCAGAGGGAGCACCGAGGACCACATACCTATACAGATGAGCCTTTTATATGTTTTTATCCTGTAAGTGTGTTTTTACCTGGTGTCATTAAACATCATTTGTTAATACTACACTCAGGTGGCGCTTCCTTCTCTACCACTCTCACTGGCAAAATATGTAACTGCAGCTTTGAAAATAGTACCTCTATATTAGGTTTTGTATTTTAGCCTTTTTAAGGTTTGTAAAATAAAAAAGTATGTTTTAATATTGTTTTTTCTGGTGTGGTACCTTGAAAGTCCTACACAAATGTGTGTTTGAGCTTTGGGGGCCACACCCTAAAGCAATAGGTTGCGCACACCTGTGGGGGAAAATATGTGGACAATAACTATGCAGGGAAAGTCCACCTCTTTGCTGTGTGGCCTGTAGGCCACAATGTAGGCTGTAGGCTGACAATGGCTTAAGGTAACTCCGGTTCTGCTCTTATCATAGCTGTATGCTAAGAGTCTAATATCTATTTGTTTTTCATTCATAATTTTTAGTTATTATAGATATGAAGTTGGGCAGCTTCATAAAGCAAATATGATTCGGTATAACAAATATGATAACAAGAAAATATTTTTGCTCTTAAAGTGGTTGTAAACCCTGTTACACCACTTTTACCTACAGGTAAGACTATAACAAGGCTTACCTGTAGGTACCTTGAATATCTCCTAAACTTTCACAGTTCAGGAGATATTCAGTATATGTGCTGCTGCCGACGTCATCGGGGCATGCGCACTGAAGAAACAGGCCGCTGGTGCCGTTTCTTCAGGAGTAGTGCCGTGACGGGTGGCTCCCGCGCATATGCGCGGAAGCGACATAATCGTGGCTGCGGCCAATCACAGAGCCGGAGCCGCAAACCCAGAAGTAACTCTGGTGGAAGATGTCCTCATTGTACTCGGAGTGCGAACGCCGATCCAGAACATCGTTCTAAGGTAAGTATTTCATAATGAGCTAGTATGCATGTCTTTGTCTTGCAGGGTTTGTTTGTAGTTTTTTTCCCCCCTAAGGTTACAACCAATCAAATTCCTCTTTTTTTTCATTCTCAGCACCAGTGTTAATTTTAGTTTTAGTCTTAGTATTAGGACTAAATTCAATTTTAGTTTTAGTCCCATTTATTTTCTGTAAGAGCTTTAGTTTGAGTCATATTTAGTTGACTAAATCTCCAGTACATCTTAGTCAACTAAAATCATGAAATCAATGCTCCTGTTCCTTTAAGGGGGATTGGGCTGCCTCCAGGCCCACCTGCCCCTCATCTATCCATTTAATGCATGTGCTTCCATTGTGGAGACGCTTATAAATTTAGTAGTAGTGTTAGGACTGCAAGTATGCACAGGGTGCCGTGAAGAGGCCTTGCAGCTTATGCATGCTAACTAAACCCCTATTTTTAATGCAGACTGTTGAACAGGTTAATTTGGTCAGTTGGCAGACTGGTTGGTGAGTTGAGCTATGGAATGTTCTGTTTTTGTCTTTCATGTGATAGCCCTTCCATGTGCTCCTTGTTGTGAAGGCCAGTTATAGTTGGGGGCAGGGGCCATTTGTTTGTTTTTTTCACACCCATGTGAATTGGATGAGGGTTTGCCTGTATCCAATTGGCATGACAGGAGATTGTGACTAGCTCTCTATGGAGCCGGTTCACATATCTCCGTTGCGGCTGCGGAGTGCCTTGCACAGGAACGCTGTGCATCTTTGGCTCTGTTTCAGGGCTGAACTAAGGCAAAAATGTGGCCCTGATTCATCCCTGAAATGGAGAACAGGGACGCACCGGACTCCTGCTGCGAGCCGCATCCATCGGAGGTGTGAACCCAGCCTTACGCATGGGTGCAAAAACTGCTCTGGCAGCAAAAGGGTCAAACCCGCACAGATCAGACAGTGTGCTGCTCTTCCGTAGTAGACCAGCTGTGAAGCCTATTGACAAGGAGCAGGTCTCCTTCAGGGGGCCTCTACATATCGGTATTAAGTGTGAGTGTGTGACAGTGTATGAGAGGGTTAACTACACAGCCCAGCCCCCACCATCCCCCTTCAGGCTACAAATAGCAGCCATTGATCTTCTAACCTTCCTTAGACAGCCTCCTATCTATGTCCCTGCCCTACATTTGTGTTTAGTTTTCATTTGTTCACGAAAACGGAATTGATTTTCGTCATAGTTTTTGTCACTGGATGCAAATGTGCTGTACTTTTTGTTCCATTTTCATCGCTGTAAAAAATGCAGCTGACAAAAATTATGATGTTTAGTTGACGAAATTAACACTGCTCAACACACTGCAAAGATAGAAGATAATTATTTCTTGTGGACGACAAAATATTTTCTTGTAAGTACACTTTTTATACAGAAGCCCCAAATTGTTCAGGTATTTACAATATTCTTTCTTTCCCCCCTTTCTGTACACTTGTGGGTATGTCCATCATAACTAAATTAGAGTGGTATGTGGGTGATCATAAGAATCTCTACAGCTCAAATAACACAAAATAATATCTTTAAGGGTCCTTTCAGCAAAGCGTTCTGATCACATGTACTTGTCAGCTTTTCAGGCGGATCTAAACAGAAGCTCATTGTTGGTCTTTGGGCAGGTTAATGTAAACGGATGTGTGTCTGTTTACATCCAAGTCCATCTAGGTCTGAAAAAAAAAATAGGTTTGTATCCTCTTCCATTTTTTTGAGATCTAAACATGGTGGATGGAGGTAAAGTGATATAAACAGATGCACATCTGTTTATATCTGCCAACCCATAGAGTCCATTATAAGATGCAGCAAAAGAACCAAACCCCAACTCCAAACCACAAAAAAAAATATCCCTAACAATGGGGCTGCCCCAGGTAGGAACAAAAATGGTTTACTTACCCAATCCTCTACTCCAACCCGCTGCTGGACTGGTCACTGCAACGTCTTCTCACCCACGCTCCAGTGGTCTAGGGCCGTGACGTCATGGCAGCCTTCTCGGCGTGCAGAACACAATGATCACTGCTGGTGGCTATAGCCACTGGCCGCGATCGCATGCAAAAAGAGAATCAGACTGGTTGTACTGAAGCAGATCTATGGATTGACTTAAGTACAACCAGCCTGCCCACAAATGGATCAAGTCTTGGCTGGTCCCTGCTGAACCAGCCAAGGTTCGATCCATCTATGACTGGCTTAAAGACAGGCCAGACAATAGAAAATGAATTTTGTGCATTACAGAATTAATGTTATGTTTGACTACAGAGGTTTAGGTAGGGATTAAAAGATTCTAAAGGAAATTTTATTTTAAATAATAAACATTGTATACTTACCTGCTCTGTGCAATGGTTCTTGATCCTCCTATCCTTGGACCTCCCCTGGTGCTCCTGGCTCCCCCCATATGAGTGCCTCATAAGCAAGCCACATGCCATGCTTTAGAACCATGTTAAGGTCTAATCAAAGAGATTTTGTCTTCATTCACATTAGGTTAATATTACAAAAAATACAGTTCTGTAAAACTCAAATGGTCAAATCTAGAAAATGCTATGGAGCTGACCATATAAAACTAGATAATACAAAATAAAAAAAAATAGTAATAGTAACAGATTAAAATTCTAGTTGAAAGTGCCCATAAAGTAGAAAGATGACATGATTGGTAACAACTCAACTTTTGTTATTTTGTTCCATGGATGAGCACCAAAAAACTGATTTATTTTAACTAGGAAAGAAAATGCACTTACAGTATTTAAGACAAACTTTTTGCAAACATTTTAGCCATACAATAAATTGAAGAAAGTAAAATGTAAATGTACCTCTGTGAATCGGACATTAACTCCTGTGGTTTCCACCATATGAAGGAAAGAGGACAGATGATGAAAACTCAGAATTATGTACACAGGAACCATTCTTCGCGTGGCTGCTTCATGCAAGTCCAGGAAAATATCTGGATCAGTGAAAATGTCCATGACTATTGCGATAACCTGGACGAAACAAATATTTGCTGTGACAGCATCATACAAACAGCAGGTATTATTTTCGTTAAGGTGTCTACAGAGATCAGAAAACAATTGCAAATTCTTATTTGCACTTTTATGCTCTTTGATGGTCATTTCCTTGCCAAGTCTGCTCAGGGGCTGATGCCTGCCGTGCTCTGCCTGCCTGATACACATTTTATGCATTTAGAATAATATTTTATTCCATTAATAACCTTTTAGTGATATTAAAGGCAAATAAAAAAAAACAAAAGAGGTAATACTGACCTGCTCTCTGCAACGATATTGCACAGACTGGTCGCTTTCCTTGTTCTCGCAGTCACCACCAGCTCTGTAGGTTCCTCTCTCCTTCGGGTGGCTCCTGTACCCCGCCAGGTCCTGTGCTGAGCTGTGTGTGACCATAGACACACACAACCCCAGTAAGCCTCGCCCCTATTTCTTGCCCACAGGAGTTAGACTGTGAGCAGCAGGGGCCTATGATTTCCCTGCTCTTGGTTTCTCCTGTGAAAGCAGGAAGTGAGGGAAGTGATATTGGAGCCAAAGACATGTCTGAAGAGGTAACATGAAGCCAGGTATGTGTTTAGAGCAGGGAGGGTAGGACAGGTAGTAGGCGTTTTTTATTATAATGCGGAAAATCCATTGAGGTTAAAAATGGTTAGACTTTAGAACTGCTTTAACATTTTATTCATAACCCCAATCATAATTATTTAGTAACATCTACTGCCTATAGTAGATGGGACACATCAGTGGGGGCAGAGTACAGAACAGTTTATTATAAGAAGAACACCTAGATAAGAAAACCACCACATTTCAAAGGTTCACAAAATCCCCCCCCTCATTAGGACTTGTGTGTTATGTCCTTCAGGAATGCCTGGACTAAGAATAGTTTGAAAATTTTTGTAGATTTCACATCCAGTATTAGCACCAGCAGGTAATTCAGCATGGACTTCACACTGCATTAACTGTTGTGCTTAGATTTGAAATCTACAAACACTTTAAAACCTTCCTGAGTCAAAGCATTCCTGAAGGACATAACACACAAGCCATAAAGGAGGGTTTTAGTGAACCCCTGGAACCCGGTCGAATCGTCTAATAATATACTGTTCTGGACTTTGTGTCCATTGTCGTGATGACCTTCCTGCTCTCTGCTTGATTTTCTCCCAGCACCCCCTCTTTTTTTTTTTTTGGTATTCTTTATTTAATGGAAGCCGGCTCATCAAGGTGATTCAGATTAACTAGTAAAATATGTATATGAGGACCCGGCACCAAAAAATGCCGTAAAAAAATGCTTCCTGATGACGTCAGATTGAGGAAACGTTCATAGAGGCGGAACTTCCGATCACGTCATTTCTGGTCTCAAACATCTGGTTGTTGGAATGCGCACCGGTTCCAGGGCTTGAACGGAGCAGCGGTGTTCTTATTACACACACAGGCTGGCTATCTCTGCGCCAGTAGTAGGCACTTTTATAATGTGAGCATTTTAACTATCGTTTTTTGTCATTGGTAAATAAACATATTACAGTATATATTATCATTTCTTGGTTTCTGGTGGAGTGGAGGAAGCATTACTGGATTTAATCAACATATTCTTGTGTGAGCTGAGAAAAACCTTGAAGCAGTATTGCATGGTCACCTTCTGTTACCCAACTACTTCAATACCGGGCACACTTTCACTCCCTTCCTGCCCAGGCCAATTGCACTTTGACTATTGCGTGGTCATGCAGCACTGTATCCATATGAAATTTTTATAGTGATCACAGAGCGCGCCGGATGCCGCCACCAGGGGCTGTAGTTCTGGGAGGACATCCATGGATGGACACCCTCCCAGAACTGGAGGACCGCGCTATAGCTGTCTTTTGGGAGGGAAGAGGTCAAAGCGGCCAGTATGGTTGATGGAGCAGACATCTTTTTCCACATGTGAGCCGAGGAGGATTTAAAGAGAAAAGCGCATCGTGACCTTTTTTAACCACTTCAATACTGGGCACTTATACACCTTCCTGCCTAGACCAATTTTCAGCTTTCAGCGCTGTCGCACTTTGAATGACAATTGCGTGGTCATACTACACTGTACCCGAACTAATTTTTTATAATTTTGTTCCCACAAATAGAGCTTTCTTTTGGTGGTATTTGATCACCTCTGGGATTTTTATTTTCTGGTAAACAAATAAAAAAAGCCCACAATTTTGAAAAAAAAATGTTTTTTTTTGTTTCGGTTACAAAACTTTGTAAATAAGTAAGTTTTCTCCTTCACTGATGGGCACTGATGGGGCTGCACTGATGGGCACTGATAAGGCGGCACTGATGGGCCCTGATGAGGTGGCACCAATGAGGTGGCACTGATAAGGTGGCATTGATGGGCACTGATGGGGCACTGATAGGCGGCACTGATGGGCACTGATAGGGGGCACTGATATGCAGCACTGATTGGTACACATAGGCGGCATGGATGGGCACTGATAAGTGGCACTGATGTACTGTAATGTATGGTACTGATGGATGCCAATCAATGCCAAACAATAATGCCTGCCAATCAGTGATGCCCATTGTTGGCACTGATTGGCATCCATTGTGGGCACTGATTGGCATCCATTGTGGGCACTGATTGGCATCCCTGGTGGTCTAGGGTGGCATACCTGGTGGTGACATCCCTGGTGGTCCTAGTGGCTTCTCTGGTGGTCCAGTGTGGGCATCCTTGGGGGGCTGCACTGATAATCCATCAGCACAGACCCCCCATGTCAGAGGAGCAGCCGATCGGCTCTCCTCTACTCGCGTCTGACAGACACGAGTGAGGAAAAGCCGATCAACGGCTCTTCCTGTTTACATCGTGATCAGCCGTGATTGGACACGGCTGATCACGTGGTAAAGAGTCTCCGTCAGAGACTCTTTACCTAGATCGGAGTTGCGGTGTGACAGACTGACACACCGCAACAATGATCGCTGCGATGCACGCCCCCGGGGGCGCGCAGCGGCTTAATATCCTGGAGGCGTCATGTAAAACCACTTTGCCGCCGTCATTTTGCTATATGGTGGACGGCAAGTGGTTAATATAAAGAGGCCATTGTGGTCCAGTGGAGTGATTTATTTACATGAGCACATTGGGTGGGAAGTAGCACTTTATGGTGAAAGCACAAAGTGGAGAATATTGACGAAAACGTATTGCATATCTATGGACACTGTGGGGTTGATTTACTAAAACTGGATAGTGCAAAATCTGGTGCAGCTGTGTATGGTAACCAATCAGCTTTTAATCTTTAGCTTATTCAATTAAACTTTGACAATAAAACCCGGAAGCTGATTGGTTTCTATGCAGAACTGCTCCAGGTTTTGCACTCTTCAGTTTTAGTAAATCAACCACTATGAATCAAACTTATAAATGTGTGTGTTTTTTGAAGAAGTCATTTATTTTCATTGTACAAAATATTTCTATTTAGGAGAATGTACTGTATATTAATATTGGGATTTATAGCACATTTATTTTATTTAGAATATTAGCGCCCCTTTGCAATAGGTTATCTTAACGCCTCTTATGTATGCACTCAATCTAATGTCTATAACCAGCTCAATAAGGAGCTAATTTTCTCCCATTTTATAAAAAAATTGCAGCACTGGTCCTGATTGTTTCCAAGGTTAGCTATACGGAAAATGTAATTTGCTTTGCAATACAAATTAATCCTTGACACATCTACTGTACATTTATTACCATCACCCCCAAGTTGTTTATAAATGTTAGTAATTTTTTCTGTTTTCCAGTAACCTGAAATAAAAAGTCTATGTTTTTGGAACTATAAGTATGATTTACTAAAACTGCAGAGTGCAAAATGTGGTGCAGCTGTGCATGGTAACCAATCAGCTTCTAACTTCAGCTTCTTCAATTAAGCTTTGACAAAAAAAGCTGGAAGCTGATTGGTTTCTATGTACAGCTGCACCAGATTTTGCACTTTCCGGTATTAGTAAATAAACCCCTATGTGTTGAAACTGTGAACTGTTTTTGTGGATTTAGACCCCTTTCACACTGAGGCAGTTTTCAGGCGTTTTAGTGCTCGAAATAGCGCCTGTAAAGCACCTGAAAACTGCCTCCCATTCATTGCAATGGGTGCTTTCACACTGGGGCGGTGTGTGGGGCGTTAGAAAATGTCCTGCAAGCAGCATCTTTGGGGCGGTTTGGGAGCGCTGTATACAGCCCTTGCTCATTGCAATAGATGGGCAGCGCTTCCAAAGGGTCTGAAAAGCGCTTTGGAAGCGCTGCAACACTGGAGTTTTTAACCCCTTATTTTGGGTTAAAAGTGCCCCGCTAGCGGCTGAAAAGTACTTGCTTAAACAGCCGTAAAGCGCCGCTAAAACGAGCAGCGCTTTACCACGAATGCACGGGTGGCCCAAGTGTGCAAGGGGTCTTACTGTAACAAAATATTACCAGGTGGGAATGTCTGATCTGGGTTCTGGATGACCATTGCTATTTGGAACGAGGCAGTATGTACATTATGCCAGTCTGCCATACAGGGCATATTTCTTTTCTATCACACAGCAGAACACTGTGCACTGTGCACTGAGCATATACTTCAGTCAAAGTAGCAATCTCAATATTTATCTTCTCTGAAAAAATTTTAATTCAGGTTGGCATCAGGGCCGGGACAAGGGGTGGGCAGAAGGGGAAGCTGTCCTGGGCACTGTTGTATCATGTGAGATGCGGTGGGGGGAGGGGCACAAGGAGAGTTTAGGGAGAGGGGATTTGTGTTGGGTGGGGGAATATGGGGGGGCAGCAGGGGGTAAGAATTGTTTGAGGAGGGGAAATTTGGGGGGATTTGTGTTGGGAGGGGGGATGAGGGAAGAGTATTTCTGATAGGAAGGGACATTTGGGGTGTTTATGCTAAAAGAGGCGATATGGTAGAGGGGTATTGGATTTGTGCTAGGAGGGGAAATTTGTGCTGGGAGGGGGGAGTGGGGGGACAGGATGTGTACTCAGAGAGGGGGGGGGGGGTTGAGGGGTATAGGATTTGTGCTAGGAGGAGTGATTTTTTTTTTTGGGGGGGGGTGTGTGCTGAGGGGACTTGGGGGGGGGGGGATTTGAGCTAGGAAGGGGGATGAGGGAGCAAAGACTTGTGCTAGGGGGGGATTTCATCGGGGGCAGATTTGTCCTGGGAGGAGGGGGCTTTATGCTTAAAGGGTAAGCATGCAGATTAGCGTTTAGTTGTTTTTTCTGGGGGGGGGGGGTTGTTCCATAAAGGTCTACCATAAAGGTGACCTAAAAATGCTGCGTAACAATCTCATCACAAACTACAAGACACCAAGCAGTCCAGTGCTCCTCACTTTCTCCACTATACAGGTTTAGAGGCAAACAGCATCAATACAAGCCTGGAGCTTTTCTAACATTATCATATGATTACATGGGAAGTCTTCACACAGGTCCTAATCACATAAACACTGCAAATCATGAGTTGTGGGTGAGGAAAGGTTATCTGTACCTCTCAGCAGAAGTGTGAGGATAACATGTGTTTATCCAAGGGGTGACAACGCACACGCGCTGTACTGTTTCTGTGAAGGAGCAGTGTTGTCAAACTAGATTATAAAGTCCTGGTTTGGACTACAGAACACCCCCTCCTCATCCTTATAACATAGAGGAAAGGTGTTATGTAGTTTACAGAGATGAACTGGGCAGGGCTGACAATTGTTTTGAGATTTCAATGTAACGACAGAAGTAAAGACAATTTTTTGTTTTCAATTATAGACAGAGCAATATAGAGTTATAACCCCTGTCTGTTTTTTTTGACAACTGCGACCCATTAGGGAGATTTCCCTTCACTTCCTGTCTCATAGCTAAAACAAAAAGTGTTGGAACCGCTGGTTATCACCAGGGTTACCAGAGCTAGTGCTCTCATTGGAAGGTTTACCCTTTAGTTCTGGTATGGTGACAACCTAAAATAAGGGATTTTTTTTCACTGTTGCTCTCTGGTAAACAGGACAAATAGAGAGAGTGGGGTTGATTTACTAAAGGCAAATAGACTGTGCACTTTGCAAGTGCAGTTGCTCCAGAGCTTAGTAAGTGAGCAGCAGCTCTGCTTACTTCCATGATCCAATCATGTGCAAGCAAAAATGCTGTTTTTGTATTTTCCTTGCAAATGATTGGGTATTCTTTGCAAAGTGAAGTCTACCTCATTTCCTAAGCTCTGGAGCTTTGGAGCTCTGAAGCAGGGAGGCCAATCCAGGACTGGAGCATCCCAATAAATACACTCCATTGAGTGACATTGGTGAAACCAGTCAGGGACCAGCACTGCTGGAGCTGAGGGACTCTCCTAGCTGCCGGGGGAAGAACTCCTCCAGTGAGAGTGGGGGGGGGGGGGGCGAATGGGAAAGGAAAGACAGATTCTGGTGGTAGGGCACTCAATTCTTAGAAGGACAGAGAGGGCAATCTGTAACAAAGACCTGAAGCGCCAAACTGTATGCTGTCTACCGGGCGCTCAGGTTTTGTACATCACGGATCTGGTGGACAGATTACTGGGAGGGGCTGGGGAAGAACCGTCTGTCATGGTGCACGTTGGCACCAATGACAAAGTCAGAGGCAGATGAAGTGTCCTAAATAAAGATTTTAGGGACTTGGGAGCTAAATTGAGGAAAAGGAGCTTAAAAGGCTGTACTGTAGGGGGGGTCTGTATTGTAGGGGGGTCTGTATTGTAGGGGGGGTCTGTATTGTAGGGGGGTCTGCATTGTAGGGGGGTCTGCATTGTAGGGGGTTCTGTACTGCAGGGGGGGTCTGAACTGTGGGGGGGTCTGTACTGTAGGGGGTTCTGCACTGTAGGGGGGGGTCTGTACTGTAGGGGGTCTATATTGTAGGAGGATCTGTATTGTAGGGGGGGTCTGCACTGTACAGGGGGTCTGTACTGTGGGGGGTCTTAACTGTAGGGGGGTCTGAACTGTAGGGGGGTCTGAACTGTAGGAGGGTCTGAACTGTAGGGGGGTCTGTATTGTAGGGGGTCTGAACTGTAGGGGGGTCTAAACTGTAGGGCGGGTCTGTATTGTGGGGGGTCTGTACTGTAGGGGGGGTCTGTATTGTAGGGGGGGTCTGAACTGTTGGAGGGTCTGTACTGTAGGGGGAGTCTGTACTGTAGGGGGAGTCTGTACTGTAGGGGGGGTCTGCACTGTAGGGGGGGTCTGCACTGTAGGGGGGGTCTGCACTGTAGGGGGGGTCTGTATTGTAGGGGGGGTCTGTATTGTAGGGGGGTCTGAACTGTAGGGGGGTCTGCACTGTAGGGGGGCCTGTACTGTAGGGGGGTCTGCACTGTAGGGGGGTCTGTACTGAATGAGGGGGGTGCCGGGGGGCGCCGATACAGATTCTCGCCAAGGGCGCTGGAGACCCTAAGTATGTCCACAGTGTATTTGCCTTTATTAAATCCATTGTGTTCTCCCGGGGCGGGGGAAGCCGTCCCCACCATTCGGGAGAAGACAGTGATTAATGTTAGCGGCTATAGCAACTACTAGCAATAATCGCAAAATAAATCCAGCTGGCTGGTTGTACCCAAGTTGATCAATCAACTTGGTACATTTAGCCTGCCCATACACAATTCGAATCTTGGCTGAACCGGCTGAGATTCCAACCATCTATGGCCGGCCTAACAGGGGCACAAACAACAACAAAAAAAACTGACAAGTGTTCTAATCCTTCTCCACTCCACTTAAAATTAGAATAAAAAGTTTTGCCTTTGGTTTTACTTTGAGGTAAAAAAAATCCTAGTATTTAGTACCACTTTACAATCCTTTAGGGCAGGGGTAGGCAACCTGGGGCCCTCCAGCTGTTGTGGAACTACATTTCCCATGAGGCATTGCAAGGCTGGCAATTACAATTACTCCCAGAGGCATGATGGGACTTGTAGTTCTACAACAGCTGGAGGGCCCCAGGTTGCCTACCATTGCTTTAGGGGTTAGGTTAAGTGTTAGGGTTTAGTGTTAAGACATAGGTTAAGGGTTAAGTTTGAAGACTAAGAGCCGTGCTTTACTATTAGAAATACTTTACAATATATTGATAGGAGAGCTGAAGGATTTACACGTGTTCTCAGAGCTGAACACTGAAACCGTCAGCACCAACAGTCAGCACCCATACTTTGCATACCATGAATATTGTGTGAAGACGCGCAGTTCTTTTGTAGGAAGAGAAACAACTGAGCCTCAATTCTCAGATTTCTCTTCAAAAGATCTGCCTTTGTGGTCTCTCACAAGCATTCAGATTCCAACTTGAAAAATGACACTTAGCGGGTGTCTGGTTGCTTCAAGGTTCTTAATAAAGACATACAAGGAGAGCAATGGACACTGATATGTAAAACATGAAATAAAATGTTTTGTGCTGAAATCCGTGCAGCACATAAATAGCAGTAGGGGAGGAGACCATATGTAATACACACTTAGGGCCAGTTCACACCACATGCAGTCCAGTGCATTTTTTTTCTGCATCAAAAATGCATGGAAAGTGGATTATATGGTTTTCAATGACATAGTTCACACCAGTGCTTGCAGTTCCGGTGCGTTCCAGAAAAAAAGTAGAAAATGCTACATTTTTCCTGCACTGGACTGTACTGGAACTCTGTAAAATGCATCAAAAACGCACTGGAACACACGTCCTTATTTAAGGTTAAGAAAAAAAGAGGTGGAAAAAATGCACTGGCCTGCACCAAAAACGCATCACAAATGCACATGTAGAAAAGCATCTGGAACACATCCGGACTGCGTTTTTATGATGTGAACTGACCCATAGATTACATGCACAATGATGTAATTAGCCATAAGACATGCTTGGCATAAATATGCATCTTTTTCCTGTGGCTGAGTATCCACCAATAGAGCGTACAGCTGGCTAACCCCCTAGTGGTTAACCCCTTCACTGCCAGTGTCATTTTTACTGTAATCAGTGCAAATTTATAGCACTGATCGCTACAAAAATGACAATGGTCCCAAAAATGTGTCAAAATTGTCCGGTGTGTCTGCCATAATGTCGCAGTAACGATAAAAATCGCAGATCGCCGCCATTACTAGTAAAAAAAAAAAAAAATTATTAATAAAAATGCCATAAAGCTATCCGCTATTTTGTAGACGCTAGAACTTTTGTGCAAACCAATCAATAAACACTTATTGCGATTTTATTTACCAAAAATATATAGAAGAATAAATATTGGCCTAAACTGAGGGAAAAAAATGTTTTTTATATATTTTTGGGGGATATTTTTTAGAGCAAAAAGTAAAAAAACAATGCTTTTTTTCAAAATTGTCGCTCTATTTTTGTTTATAGTGTAAAAAATAAAAAACGCAGAGGTGATCAAATGCCACCAAAAAAAGCTCTATTTGTGGGGAAAAAAGGGCGTCAATTTTGTTTTGGAGCCATGTCGCACGACTGCACAATTGTCAGTTAAAGTGACGAATCGCAAAAAGTGCTCTGGTCTTTGGCCAGCAAAATGGTCTGGGGCTTAAGTGGTTAAAGTGGTTCTAAAGGCAAAAGGTTTTTTTTACCTTAATGCATTCTATGCAATAAGTTAAAAAAACCTTCTGGATGCAGCTCCCCCCAGCCCCCCTTACACTTATCTAAGCCCCATCTCGATCCATCGCTGTGCAGAAGAGCAGCGGCTCTCCCAGATCTCTCTGTCCTCATTGGCTCACACCGCAGTGGGAGCCATTGGCCGCACTTTGTGTGTGAATGGACAATGTCAATTTTACAGGAACGCCACTCGAGAGCGAGCCTGCTCCAGTGCCCTTATTGGAAGAGGCACTCAACAGTAGGGGAGGAGCCAGGACCGACGCCCAGGGACTCAAAAAGAAGAGGATCGGGGCTGCTCTGTGCAAAACCAAACCAAACAGAACAGGTAAGTATAACATGTTTGTTGTTTTTTTTAAAAAAATAATAACCTTTAGAATCACTTTAATAAAATAAAACATGTGCATTTATTACATACATTTATTACATAAGGGATTCAATAAAAAACACCTTTTTGATACCCACCCCAACCCTTTCTAATTTTTTCCCTCTTCCATAGCTTGTGTATGGTTTGGGATGGAGTATATACACACAATACATTGTAATATTTTGTCACAGGATTCATAGTGGGATTTTATTATGCTAAATTCAAATGACAACACGTGTTTGCAAGGGGAAGTACCCCATGATTCAGGTAAGTTGGAAGTAGGGGGTTAAGGGTGGGGGAATAAGTAATGAGACCATGCTTCATGTTACACCCTAATCCACCCAAAAGTGGATTATGCCTTTAATTCAAAGGAGTTCCACCAACATATATTTTTTTTTTCAAAGGCAACTGTTTTTATTTAATTTTAATCTCACGTTGTAATAACTATTTTTAGTAAAACCGCCACTGTATTTCTTATTATTTTAATAAAACAAACCTTTGTTTTGGCTGTCTTGCACGCCTCCATGTTGCTTGTGAGCATGTGAAGCCCACTAGGATACTTTTCCGGGATATGGTGCTGCTGGCTACCCAGCATGCACCTCCCGATCTTGCGCATGTGCATTAAACACAGGTCGCAGCGCAGGATATGTCTTTGGTTGCCATCATAATCACATTTAAATCTTGCAATGCTGAGAGGCGGCGATGCCCACTGACTCCTGGAAATCATGACACACATCTCCCAGGAGTCGGTGCGCCGCAGGAAACTACGTACATTGCCGCAGATAGGGAGAAACAGGAAGAGAGAGAAAAAGCCTATGAAACAAGGTAAACAAAGAGAAAAAAAAATACCCAATGCAGTCATTACGGTCAGTTTAGAAGCTAATGATGAGAAGATTAAAAAGTGGGTGGAACTCTGCTTTAAGTACATAATCAAAGTACCGTACTCTACAAGTTTCATATCAGAATCATTTTGTTGCTACTCTCAGACAGACTGAAAAATTACTATTCTGGTGTTAATCAGTACATCGTACATTATATTTAACTATATTATAAAGTATTAGCTATTGGTGTACTATATGGTGTTTCAGCGTGAAGAGTTTAAAATGACAATCTGTTATTCCCCATACACACAATCAGAAATTCTGCCAGTAAAAGTCGGATGTGAGCTTTTGGTCAGAAATTCCGACCATGTGTATGCTCCATCGGACTTTTGCTGGCAGAATTCCAGCCAGCAAAAGATTGAGTGCATGTTCTCTATTTATTTGGTTAGAAAAAGTTCCTATCCTAAAATGCGTTCGTCTGTATGCAAAAAATCACGTATGCTCGGAAACAATTTGACGTGTGCTCGTAAGCATTGAACTTCATTTTCTCGGCTCGTCGTAGTGTTGTACCTCACCGCGTTCTTGATGGTCGAAAGTTCAGAAAACTTTTGTGTGACCGGGTGTATGCAAGGCACTCTTGAGCGGAATTCCGTCGGAAAAACCATCCAAGTTTTTTCTGACAGAATTTCTGATCGTGTGTACGCGGCATTAGATACAATGGTTTTCCCCTAGCTCTCTAGCTCCTCTATATATTACAATGTATATTTGCTGAAAGCAATTTTAGCACTAACTCACGGTGGAGCTGCTGGTTTAAGCAGGTCTGTTACCTTCACCTTGCTTCCCTCTGTTTCACCGGCACCGGGTCTAGGGTTCAGTTGAGTTTACTTCTGGACGACACACGCACCAACACTGGAGTACGTTTTCAATGGTTTATTGAACAGACAAACTTTAGGAAGTAGCAGGAAAGAGGCGGAAAAGGAAACTTTCAGGAGAAACTCAAATATCTTCTTATAGAATCATAGCAGCAAATATTCTGGTAGAATTCAGATAATTAGGTGGAATGCGCTCCCCTTGTGGGACACACTCCTTGCTCGTCTGGATAGGCCTCTCTCACCGGTCTAGCAGCCAGCACGCAGCACGAATCAAAAGTCTCTGCCACAGACTTGTTTGGGGGGGTAAATCCGTACGATCCTCTGCCACAGGATGTATCAGATCTTCTGCAGTGAACAGTCAGTCACAGTGCCTGAACCTTTAAGCCGAACCGGCAACACTATGCTGTATAGTTACTTCTTTTGGATAAGTCCTTCAGCCGAGTCACCAGGCCCCTCTATAGACCAGCACGCTGCGTGATCTCTCCAAGACGGGTCCTCCCCTGGGATCTCCTCGGCCGTCCAGCTTCGTCACACAGGACCGACAGCTCAGGACCATTCCTCAGCTGCGGTGGTAGGCCCCAGACAAGCCTCTGGACCCACCCCTGCGCCGCTGTATCATGGGCTTCCCAATCGGAGGACCACGAGGTAGCTCCTTAACGCATACCTGTCGGCCAGGAGGGCCAGCAGGTGGCTGTAAAACGACCCTAGAACATGGCGTCTGTCCCATAAATACCCTCTTCCCAGAATGCAACTCGGAGGACCACCTCCACCGAGCTTGTCTCCGAGACAGAGGAGCATCTATACACTTCGACACGTTGCCTTTCCAACACCGACCAGTGGCAACAGCGACACCCACCGGTCAGCACGGAAGCACACACAACGTCAGCCAAGCTGGAACAGAGGCAAACTTTTAACCTTCCTAACACACAATTTACTAAATTTACCTAACCTGCGGTAGATTGTAAATCTACCAGCGCTACACAATTAAGCACAGTTTTTATTTTTTAGTTTTATATTTAGGAGACTGGCGCCATTTTATATATTTGGCCCTAAATACTGCCATTGACCAATGGTAGGGGCAGGTCTGGGCATTTTTCTTGCAAAGAGAATGACACAGCCAAGTGTCAAGGCAAGCAAGAGACCGCTGGTTAGAACAGTTGGGAACCCCTAAGAAGGATACAAGAGATACTGTGGCAATAATGTGGTCAGTAACCACATGTTAACCAAAGTCCTTTGGTTAATTAATCTGGACTTTGGTTAACCAGTCTGGCTCACAACCCTCACTTCACCATTTTGTAAACTGAGGGTTGTTAGCCTGAGGCGGTAGTCAATCAGTACATGAGTCAGATGAGCTTATATTACCAGTAGCCCATAAAAGGTCTTAGGAATGCTTGGTGTGCATGAGAGCTTCAAGTAGAGATGGTGGAATTAAACAGCAGGGCACTCCAAGCTGTGGCCCATGAGTTAGCTTTGCTCATGATATCTATAAACTAAGCAAGAGCATCAATATTCAAATAGTGACAATTAGGGCAGAATGAAGACTAGAGTGCACAGACAGGGAACATAGATGGTCAACAAGCTGTCGGCCAGCAGCTGTATCCTTGCTAATGTCTCTTATAATGTATAAACTCAGATATGGTCATGAATAATGACTTAAACTCTAGGCTTTACATGATGACTAATAGAACCTGGAAGCTAGATAGCCGCCCTGAGCTTTGTATTTGTCCAATATATCAGTTATTATGCCAAACCCTGTTTAGCTCATAGTCATTTCCTGTGTCTGCATCTGCTTGTGCTAAAAAATGTCATTAAAGTAGATTTATACGAGTTTTGGAGAACATAGTTAGGGATGAGGGTGATGGTGGGATACTCCAAGAATGAGAACAATGTACACTGAGGACTTAATCTTCCTCTCTTGCTTAAAGTAGTAGTAGAACTTGTAGAGCAAAGTCCCTTTTCTTTAGTGGACAGTATATGGACAGAGCTCTTCAGAACCAAAATGACAAAAAAAACCCACAATAGTTAACCCAATTTTTTTTGTATAATGTGAAAGACGATGTTACGCCGAGTAAATAGATACCTAACATGTCATGCTTTGGAATTGTACATGCTAGTGGAGTGGCGACAAACTACGGTACTTAAAAATCTCCATAGACGCTTTAAACATTTTTACAGGGTACATGTTTGAAGTTACAGAGGAGGTCTTGTGGTAGAATTATTGCTCTTGCTCTGACGATCGCAGAAATACCTCACATGTGTGGTTTGAACACCGTTTACATATGTGGGCGCGACTTAGGTATGCGTTCGCATCTGCGCATGAACCTGGAGGGATGGCCCTTCATTTATTTTTTTTAATCACTTTTACTCCTATTACAAGGAATGTACAAATCCCTTGTAATAAAAATAAGAATGACAGGTCCTTTTTATTGAGAGATCTGGGGTCAAAAAGACCCCAGATCTCTCATTTACCTTTTAAAAGCAAAACATTTTTTACTATGGGTTGGTCAACCTGTACCCCTAGACTATTAATGAGCATTTAACCCTTGCAGTGCAGTGGGCCCCACTGCAAGAGAGAAATGTTTAATTATCTTGGATGTTGGGTTTTAAGGTAATCGGTGCAAAAGGTGTTCAGTTAAAATATATTTACTCTCCCGATTAATGAAGACTGACAGTGGTGGGCTGCTGTCAACTTTCTCAAGAATTTGTGTGTGCTATCATACACACTGTTGTCACAACAATATAATGCTGCATTTCTCCACCCATTCTAGATGAATTATCTGGAATGCAGGTAGATGATATTTGTGATATTTGTGTACATTTATTTAACACACAGCAAACACACACAGATAGTTTTCACTGTAACATATAACTAATATGGAGCCAAGAAGGTGAGGCTATTTGAATTTTCTCACTGTGGCAAGAAGAGTCAACAATGGTTTTTGTACAAATATACACACATGAAACACAAGGAAAGGTCAAGTGTTTGCCGTTTTCTTTACTATAAGTCATCTATGAACATATGATAACCAAACAAATTATACCTCCTTCCCCTGCAAAAATATCATGGTGGAATGTTGTATTACTGCGGTGTTCAACCTGTTTTTCTGGAACCCCGAAAAGACCCAGGAATGATTAAAGGAATAGTTCACCTTTAAAAACGTGAATGGGTAAAACAAATATTAACTAAGTGTAAACCAGACTAAAAGTAGTATTCCTACTCAACCCAAAACCAAACATTGATTATTAAATGGTGAATAATAGGATTGCTAAAACATATTTGCATAAATGGTAACACAAGTGAATGTGAGATTATGTTCACCAGTGATAAAACTGTTCGTCAATAGCAGAACTGTGCATAACACCAAATCCATAAGCCAAGTGTATGCGTGAAAATAATAGTGACAAATCCTCCACCGCAAACAAAGTGTCAACACCACGTAGAGTGCGCACTTACCTTGCCAGAAGGTTCCAGCAGAGTGCTCAGATGTTGCCCAAAATCAAAAAGGAACTCACCATAGCATAATTCTGATGGACCATCATTTATTAAAAAAGTAGAATAACATTTACAATATCCGAGTTTTAAAACAGCAACAAACAGCTGGCCGGCTTGTGCGCCCGTCTGATTAGACTGCAACACGCGATGACGTCAGCATGTCAGCTCCTCCCTTTGTAAGTGTTATTCTACTTTTTTAATAAATGATGGTCCATCAGAATTATGCTATGGTGAGTTCCTTTTTGACAACATCTGAGCACTTTGCTGGAACCTTCTGGCGTGGGGGATTCATGCTGTTTGCTGACTATACCCTTTGGATCCTATTGAGGCACCATTTTCCATATCTGGAAAAAAAGGCCGTGGCCAGGTAATTGGCTGCAAGCGTACTCAGCTTGCTCTATGGTAAGCGCGCACTCTACGTGGTGTTGACACTTTGTTTGCGGTGGAGGATTTGTCACTATTATTTCCACGCATACACTTGGCTTATGGATTTTGTGTTATGGACAGTTCTGCTATTGACAAACAGTTTTATCACTAGTGAACATTATCTCATATTCACTTGTGTTACCATTTATGCAAATATGGTTTAGCAATCCTATTATTCACCATTTAATAATCAATGTTTGGTTTTGGGTTGAGTAGGAATACTACTCTTAGTCTGGTTTACACTTAGTTAATAGTTGTTTTACCCATTCATGTTTTTTTAGCGCTGCTACATTTTCTCCATTTATTCTGTGTGTGTATTTCACTTTTAGTGGCTGCTTTTAGTTAATGGTTTAGTTTTTTTTATGTGTCACTAGCACGATATTTAAAAAAAAAAAATTTCCTGCAAAGGGAGAAAAATCAGCCACATCGATTAGTAAAAGCAGCACACATTACACATTGTTAACCCCTTGATTGCCCCCTGATGTTAACCCCTTCCCAACCAGTGTCACTAGTACAGTGACAGTGTATAGTACTGATCACTGCCATTACTAGTATAAATAAATAAAAAATCCAGTATACAGTATATACTATTAATTGTAGATGCTATACTTTTCAAGCAAACCAATCAACATACACTTATTGGAGTTTTTTTTTTTTTTTTACCAGAATACATTTTGGCCTAATTTATAAAGAATTTTTCTTCAATTTTTTTATTGGATGTGTTTTATAGCAGAAAGTAAAAAATATAGGGTTTTTTTTCAAAATTTTCAGTCTTTTTTCAATTATATAATAAAAAATAAAAAACCCCAGTGGCGATTAAATATCACCAACAGAAAACTCTACTTGTGTAAAAAAAAAAAAAAAAAAAAGATATACATTTAATTTGCGTACAGTGTTACATGACCATGTAATAAGTAATGCAGTGCTAAATAGCAAAAAAATGGGTGCACTGGACAGAGAGGAGGAGCCAGGAGTATCGGCGGGGGACCAGCGGAGGAAGTTCACGTCCGCTCTGTGCAATTCAGAATTCAATTGCACAGTGTAAGCAAGTATAGACATGTTTGTTTTTGTTTTTTTTTGTTTTTTTTATATTACCTCTACAATCTTTTTTAAAAATTTTGGTAAAACAAAACACATCAAAGAATCTTAAAAAAAAAATCACATGTATGTAATTATCCCAAATTGTATAGCTGGGTGCTATCTGCTGTTTCAGAGAGTCTGAAAGATAATCAAGATGTCGGCCCTCAATTATATATACAGGAAAATACATAGCTCCCAACTGTCCCTGATTTCAAGGGACTGTCCCTCATTTGGAAAAAAAAAAAAAAGTTGGTCAGCTTAAACATGTATTGCAATATATGTGAACTAAATATCCCTGTTTTTTCAATGCATAGTTGCAGAGGGTCCATCCAGAATTTGTCACTTGGAACAAAGTCCCTCTGTCCATTCTCCTCCTCATTTGTCCCTCATTGCAGATCTGATCTGTGTAGCTGTATAAAATGCATTATTTATCTATCAAAAAGGGTTTTACAGTGCTAAACGTTTAATCCAAATTTGAAATTGCTGCATTTGTAAATTCCAAAAGGCAATACAAAAGGAATAGTAGTGGTAAAAAAAGAATTTGTGGGATTAATCAATAATTTTTTTTGTATAATTCTTCTTTAAGGGGGTGTGGCAGGGGGGTGTGTCCTATGCCTATATACTTTTGCTTATAGGTGTCCCTCATTCCCATCTCAGAACGTTGGAAGGTATGAAAATATATTCACTTCTTTTGTATACTGTTTATCACTTTTATCATGCTCAGTACTAATGTTTCCAATATTAGGTATGAATGTTTTATGTTTACCAGCTGCAGATTACACATACTCATACCTCCAAACTTTTTGAGATGGGAATGAGGGGCTCCTTTTAGCAAAAGTTTGTAGGCAAAGGACACACCCCTCCATGCCATGCCCCCTTAAAGCTGTTGTATACCCGCTGAATTTATTTATTTTTTTTTAACCCTGTAAAGCAAAAGGCATAATGAGCTAGTATGCACCGCATACTTGCTCATTATGAAATACTTACCTTAGAATGAGGCGTCGGTATCTTACCTGGTCCACGCCGAGGGAGCTGTCATGTTGCCTCGGCGTGTCTTCCGGGTATCGTGGTTCCAGCGCTGTGAGTGGCTGGAGCCGCGATGTCATCACTCCCACGCATGCGCGCGGGAGATTTCTTACCCGGCAAGGTCCGGCAGTTGCCAGGCCTTCAGCCGAGAATCCCCTGTGCGCATGCGCCGCTGCAGCCAGTGGTTCATAGCAAGGGGAATATCTCCTAAACCGTACAGGTTTAGGAGATTTTTTTTTTACCTACAGGTAAGCCTTAATATAGGCTTACCTGTAGGTAAAAGTTTAAAAAAACAACCGCTTTAAAGGAGAATTATACAAAATTAATATTAGTTAAACCAACAAGTGCCTTTTTGTACCACTGCTTTTCCTTTATACTAGATTTTGAAATTTACAAATCCAGCCATTTAGAAATTGGAGGAAAGGTTTAGCACCGGGAAACACTTTTTGAAAGAGAAAAAGTGCATTTTATTTACAACTATATAGATCAGACCAAAATGAGGGACAAATGAGGAGGAAAGAGGAACAGGGACTTTGTTCCAAATTAGGGACAGTCCCTTTGAAATCACGGACAGTTGATATACATACTGCTGAATGATTCAGAGGAGTGCCCCCCCCTCCCCCTCCCCTTTCTTAGCTAAGATACTACTGCCAGCATTAGACTTGAATTGTCACAATTTTCCCACAAACTGTGCATGATTGCAAGAGATCTTTGGGAAGAATGATCTTTTGGCGGTTGGACCTTTTCACAACAATCTCATCTCTGTGGTTTGCCTTACTCAACTCCATTATGCGTTGACATTATGCATATTGTACATTGTCATAAAGGTAGCCACATGATCCGAAATCGCTCTCAGCATTGTTTCTGTTTACATTGCAGTTTTTCTTGGAATGAGATTCATAATGAAATCATGATGTCTGCTTTTGTTTTGTTTTTTAAGATATCAGTCACAGAAAGCACAAAGGAAATATAATTAAAGATATGATCTAATAAATCATGCAGGACTTGTTTAATAACAGGGAGATCTGGGAGTCGTGCCATTATTAATGTGTTGCTGTTTTTATAGTTATCCAATGCTTGTTTAAAGTTTTCTTGAGACATCTCAAAATATGAATCAAGGGGCAAGCTGATGGCATGGCTATCTTTACCAATAGGTAGGGCAGCAGAACGAAGTGTAATGTTCACAGTTTATAGTTTTACTTTTATTTTCTAGCCACTTCTAGGAATATATAATTAAAGAAGATCTTATGAAACCTGTATTATTTTAGTTTATGTATAAATGATAATAATCAGAGACAGGCAGAACAAAGAGGAACTTCATTTGTTCTTTTGAAAAATGATGTCAGCAGCTACAAACACTGCAGCTGGTAACCGTTAATGCCGCGTACACACGAGCGGACTTATCAACTGGACTGGTCCGACGGACCGAGTCCGGTGGACAATTGACCGTGTGTGGGCTTCATCGGACCTGCAGCGGACTTTTTCGGTCGAAAATCTGACGGACTTTAGATTTGGAACATGTTTCAAATCTTTACGTCGGAACTCTGCCGGACCCAGTTCCTATCAAAAAATCTGCTCGTCTGTATGCTAGTCTGACGGACGAAAACCGACGCTAGGGCAGTTATTGGCTACTGGCTATCAACTTCCTCATTTTAGTCCGGTCGTACGTCATCATGTAGGAATCTGTCGAACTTTGGTGTGATCATGTGTAGGCAAGTCCCTTCATTGGGAAAGTCCGTTGGAAGTCCGCCGAAAGTCTGTTGGATAGTCCATCGGACCAGTCCGGTCGAAAAGTCTGCTCGTGTGTACGCAGCATCAGAAATCAGGTACCTACCGATCCAAAGAGTCCAACACTGTCTTCTCATCACTGAGGGTCCCCGGCACCACCACTTTCAATTTGGGAGCCAGCTGTGACTTTTAATCATAGAACCCACTGAGCATGCTTGAGAATGTGTGACGCAGAGAGACGGGTCCTGCAGCTTTCTGGGAGTCTGGGACATCTCACATGTCCCAGGAGATTGAGGATGGGGGACAGGCCCAAGCACACATCATTCTTGCCTAGTGAGAATTGAGGAAGTGGGAGCAGGCATAGCTCTTAACTGTTTGTCTCTCATTTAGAACAAGGTCCCTCTGTCCCTCTTTCCACCTCATCTGTCCCTCATTTTGAACCCTGTGCATAACACACTCCTGAGCCCTGCACCCTGTGCATAACACACTCCTGAGCCCTGCACCCTGTGCATAACACACTCCTTAACCCTGCGCCCTGTGCATAACACACTTCTGAACCCTGCACCCTGTGTGTACCGCACTCCTCAACCCTGCACCCTGTGAGTAATGCACTCCTAGTTTAATTTAGAAATGCCAGGCAAGGGTTTTTTTTAGGTTTATGAGTTCCTGCACCTGCTCTATGACAAATAAAAGACCTGCCTCAAAATCTACTGTAGCTAAACCTAGGAAGTAAAATGTTGCACATCAATGTTTAGATGTTGGGGCTCCATGTACACACGACCAGACTTTCCGGCACAAATTCATCGGACCTTTTCTGTCGAAAAATCTGACGGACCTTAGAAATAGAACATGTTTCAAATCTTTCTAACGGACTCGATTTGGACTCCATTACTATCGAAAAAACGTTCTTCTGTATGCTAGTCCGACGGACTGAAAATGACGCAAGGGCAGCTATTGGCTACTGGCTATTGAACTTCCTTTTCTAGTCTGGTTGTAAGTCATCACGTTCGAAACGATCGGACTGTGGTGGGATTGTGTGTAGGCAAGTCCGCTTCGTCAAAACTCCGTCGGTACTCAGTCGGAACTCCGTCGAAAAGTCCTTCGGAGTTCAGTCCAACGAGAAGTCCTCTCGTGTGTATGCGGCATAAGGCTAAGTTGCATTAAAAGCAGACGCCTATGCAAATGATACAATGGACAGCACATAGTCAAAACATGAAGCATTAGCGTTGTGTCGCTTCAAAATTGAAGCCTTATGTTGAGTCAGGAGGCGTTTGAAGCTGTTCAATGTCTATGGTAACGCTTCTCAAACGCTCTAGCAGGCAGTTACGGCGCGGTTATGGGGAGTTAAGATGAATTTATTTCCTGTAATGGAATAGGCATTTGTGGAGCGGTTTAACACTCTTTAAACACTTCAAAACTGCCCATAGAGCATTTGGAGTGCATTTTTAACTCGTCATTAACGCTTGTAAAACACCAGTCTAATGCTCAATAGGAGCGTTAGTTACTCACTGTACACTGCCTGCTGTCACACTAGGCTGTTCTCCAGCTTTAGACCTCCCCCTCTGCTCTCCCCCATAACATAGAGGGGATGGGTTTTCTAGTCCTCATAGATAGCTGGGAACGATGTAAATGATAAAGAGTGTGGCACATGCAAACATCACAGGGGGGTTAGCAGATGACACGATTCGTGGCAGGATCAAAAGGTATTTCTTTGCACTTATGAAACAGATATAACAAAATGCTTTCAATGGTACATATAACAGACCAAAAGAAACTAAGAAAGAGAAGTCTTTGTTAAGATTTACACATCCTTTAAATTTGTCACCTCATAACATCATTAAGAGAGATCGCCTACAATACTGGAAAATCTGTGTACCGCACAGAATAATAAATGCAATTTCCACCTATATATTTTGGGGGTAAAAACAGATCTTTCGTCTCTTGCCAAAACAGAAGAGAGATCTAAGGCCAATCTTACTCATATTACTTACAGTGCCTGTAATTAAGAACTACTAAGGAAATATTTTAGTATAAACAGTAGGGTAATCTTTTATGTCTTTATTGGAATTCCTTTGAAGTTCTTCATAAGGGAAATATTTTACCAAAAATAACTGCACACGGAAAGTGCTGTGCCCTGCTCCCTACTAGTTAATATAAATCATTGTTTGTATGAACATGTCTATAACAAATCCACATGAATGCATAAATTACTATGTATTCTGTGCAATTCACGTTTGTCAGGCATGCTGATATTCCCCTTGTTAAGGTTGCTAATCTTTATTTAACAAAAACCCGAGAGAGGTTTTAACTCTTTTGCCCACAATTATATCTATTCATTCAGTCCTTTACACAGCTGTGCCACGCACCACAACCCAGTCTGGCAGGGCAGGAGAACTGATCTTTCTCTACTGAAGTTAAAGTAGAACTTTACAAAAGTACAAAGATTTTGACGGGAAGGCTTTTTAAGAAGCTAAATACTATGGGGTTGATTTAGACAAACATGCTGTTCACTTTGTAAGTAAACATTGCAACAGAATTTGTCTCAGAGCTTAGTGAATGAAGTGAAGCTCTGCTGACTTCAACCATCCAATCATGTGTGATCAAAATGCTGTTTGCTTTTTTTTTTTTTCCCATGCATAAAATTGGCTACCCTTTGCCAAGCAAAACATCACCACATTTACTAAGCTCTGGGGCAAATTCCGTTACAAAATTTCCCTGGTAAAAATGGACAGCCTATTTGTCTTTAGTTAATCAACCCCAATATCTCTTTTGCAATTAAGAATTTTTACTTGTCCATTCACAATCTTTTTTGACAATGTACACTGGGCTGCGCATGTCCACATTTTTCACCTGTTAAAAATGACATTGCCTATGCAGAGTGCACCCCCTATACTTATTTAACCTGTGATCTTTTTTTCTGCTCCTTCCCCCTCCAAAGCTGGCACTGAAATGAATGGTGTCAGAAACCTGGGGGATCAGTGACATCACTCGCCTGGTCATGTGACACTGCTTGGACTGCTAGACCCCAGCAATGGAATGGAGGTCTCATCCTTTCATACCCATTCAGAGGATGTGTTTAGGCTATTTACGTTTGGTTGTTCCACATCAGTACCAATAAAGTCCACATAATAGCCTCCTGATGCACATGCTCTGCATGTTTCTTAGGACTTAGGTACTTGTATTGGTGATGTACCCATTGGCACTTAATTTATGTACTCTTACATACCCAGATGTGCTGGGTATTATGGATAGCTTTGAAGCTGCAAGACTTAGATTCAGCTTTAGGCTCTGTTCACATCTGTGTCACCCATGTTCTGCAGGTAGGGCAGCCAATTCATTTCAATGGATTTCTCTACTTGCAAAAACGCAGGTAAAGAAGTCTTCGCACTGCAATGAATTGCATAAATTCTTAATGGCACCGCCATGCGTCTGCTGAAGAGCAGCACATTTTGCCTGAGGTTCCGGCACGTGCATGATTTTTCGACCTGCACAAGTGTGAACCTAACCTAAAGCAAAGAGATCTATAGATTGGCCACTACAGTAAGTGCTGTATTTCACTGGACTGTTTCTGTTGATTTTTCCATTCTTTATTTTAGTTACACTTATTTTAGTTACACTAAGTATAACTAAAACAAAAAATGGAAACATCAGCATAAGGGACATAACATACAGTCAGAAGGATGTGTACTTGTGCTGATGCCTCCGCTTTTAGTTGAAATCCTCCTCCATCCATGGCTCTCAACACCACCGCCACAGTAATCTTCTGGTTCAGCAGGGGTTATTGGAACTAAGGGTTTGTCACAGGCTCTTATCAAGAGAGCCCAACTATGCCCATTTTCGTCCCAGCTCCACCATTCATACCAGGTGTACTACAGTTTCTATGGATGAAATTGAGTCTATGAATGGAGGATGGACAGATGATTGAGAGGTCTACCCCTCTATTTAAAGTCCCCCCCATTGATTTCTTGTACAGGTGTCGCAGAGTCGGGAAATGAGGGAAAATATTCCCAATTAGGTCACATACAGAATTAAGAACCAAACATAAATTGTACCTTTTTACCACTCTGTCCAAAATGGAAAAAAATGGAAAAAAAATCCTGCAGTTAGGCTTTAACAACTGTTCAGGTAATATATACACCACTAGTGTTGGGTAAGCGGTTCGGCCTAAGCATGAATGCTGGCTGCCTACTGCAGGCTCTGCCGCTTGACATTTCTTATATAGATAAGGGGCAGGGCCACCTGGCTACATCACCTGGTGGCACCGCTCCCTTGTGACGTTGCTGACCCAGCCTGTACTAGTCTGTGAGGTCTGAAGGGGACGGTGCCACCAGGTGACGCAGCCAGGTGGCCACTCCTTACATATATATATATATATAAGAAATGGCAAACGGCGGAGCCTACAGTAGGCAGCTAGTCTTCATGTCGGCGGGAGCGATTTTTTATATTTTTCGGGTGTGGAATGATTGACAATGGATTTACATCGGGGATCACAATTTTTAATTTTTTTAATAAAGGAATTGTCAAAAACTGTGTGTGTTTTTATTACTTTTTGACACTTTTTTGGTGAAAGGGTAGGGGTACTATGTACCTGATACTCATATGGAGGGTCTGGGATCTGGGGGCCACCTTGTTAAAAGGGGCTTTCAGATTTCAATAAGCCCCCCGCCCACAGAACCCCCACAACCACCGGCCACGGTTGTGAGGCTGTATGCCCGGATAAGGGTCTAGTGTGGATTTTGGGGTAGACCCCCAAGCTGTTTTTTCTTTATTTTTTCAATAGCTGGGTACCGGCAATTGCAACCATGAGTAATTTATAATGGAATTTAACTTGTTTTTTTTCTTTAGAAATGTCATTTTCGCAGCAGCATGTTCTACATTTGCTACAGATGTACCACTTAATAGACAGACTTATGGGACGACCCCCCCCGGCACTATATTTAAAGGAATTTTTCATTTTTATTGTTGCACTTTAGGCATCTTTAAAATCACTGCTCCTGAAAAAATAATCGTTTTTAAAAAAAATGTTGCATTGATACTTGTCCCCCGAGGCAGTACTCAGACCCCATTTCTGCCAAATTACTTGCATATAAGCCTTCAAAATGGGCACTTTTCCCTTTTCGGCTCCCGTAGGCTGGCGTGGTGTCAATCACCTCTGAGCCTGCCCCTGCATAGCTGACAGAATCTCTGCCCCAGTGTGGCTCCTGTCCCCTAGGCAGACAAACTCAAGCACCGCATGGCATCTTTTAGCCTGACTGCTTGTGTAGCCCCTTGAACGTTTACGGAGCACTGCTGGTTCAGAGGACAAATCTGCAGAAGAGGCCAGAGAGGAAGAAGAAGAGGAGGGGGTGGAGGAGAGAGCTGTAGCAGAATCTCCATTAGCATTTTGGAGGTGTGGAGGTAGAACAAGCTCCAACAACACTGAATCCTGTCCTGCATCCCTCCCAGCTGCCAGCAGAGTTACCCAGTGCGCCGTGAAGGAAAGGTAACGTCCCTGCCCATGCCTGCTGGACCATTAGTCAGCGGTAATAGCATTTAGATGCTGAGCATGTGGATGGCTGGGACCGAATTTCTTTTTGCAGTTCAGCAACTGGAGTAGAGAAATTTGCCTGCTAAAATCAGATGGTAGTTTACTGCTTTCACATTGGCTGCAAGTACTTGGGACACCTATTGCTATACCTTCATTCCTCTCAGTGCAGGTTTTTGAGAGGACTGGGGGTATAGTAGGGTTGGAGATCCCAGATGAGGAGCAAGAAGTCCACCTTTTTCTTTGATGTGGGTTTTTCAAGTGCTGTTGCCAATGGACTGGATGGCGGGTCGTCATATGTCTGGTCAAGCATGTGGTTCCCAAGTGGCTGCTGTTCTGGCCACGCTTGATCCGCTTCAGACATAGGTTGCAAACAGCAACAGTGCAATCTGCTGCACACATGTCGAAAAAAGGCCCACACCAATGAACTTTTAAAAGTCAATGGGGAGTCAGCAGCACCCTGCATCTGTGGAGCTCTGCAGTGTGATGCAATAGGGTGGCTGCCCTTAAGCTGCCCCCTAGAGGACATTCTGCCTCGTTGGAGTTGTGCCTCATCCTCCTCTCTGCTCTCAGGCACCCAAGTATAGTCAGTGACCTCATCATCCCCTCCCTCCTCGTCACTGGAGCAAACTTGGCAGCATGCTGCAGCTGGGGGAACATGACTACCAGTTTCTTGTCCTTCTTGGGCGCCCCCTCTCTCTAGGCTCACGTTACTCCCTTTCTCATCCTGGGAACCAACATCGGAGCCTTCAAATCACTGTGCATCCTCCAGCAACATGTACTCGACACTGTGGTTGAATAAATCTGGGGACTCCTCCGTGCATGATGGTGGGGCTACCGAAGGAGTGACTGTGGACAAGGAGCTGGTGGAATTGCCCGCTTTGGCAGCTGCATTGGAAGGCAAACTACTCTGAGCCTGGGTGACAGAGGATGAGGAGGATGAGTACGGCTTTGTTATCCACTCCACCAACTCTTCTGCATGTTCTGGCTCAATAACACGGCCAGCAGCAGAAAAAAAGGACAAGCATGCCCCATGGCCACCTGCAGAGGATGCACCATGTCCACGACCCCCACCGTTGACTGTAGACAAGGAGGCTTCTTGCCCTCTTTTAGTGGCCTGTGAGCGTCTGCCTCTCCTTGGTGGCCTTCCGGATATGATGTATTTTTTGTTTTGCAACACCACGCTACACTGTATTAGATACTGTGTACACCGCTGGCACTGTATTAGCAACTGTACAATGGCTGCACTGTATTGCATACTATGTACACCACCAGAAGTGTAGTAGAAACTGTACACATTGTATTAGATACTGTGTACACCGCCTGCACTTTATTAGAAACTGTACTACAGCTGCACTGTATTGTGTACTGTGTACATACCTCCCAACAGTCCCGGATTGGGCGGGACTTTCTCGCTTTGACACCTGTGTCCCGCTATCCCGCCATACAGGTGATTTGTCCCGCATAGTGCTGTTGACTACAAGCTAATTTTTCTCTCAAAAGGACCTGCAGCAGTGTGCACATCCAGTACAGCCAGGGATTGCCTAGCAAGTCAGCTGGATGTGCACTGTGCAGCCCCAATGAGAGACTTCACCTGTCAAAAAGAGAGTGTGATGTCGGGTAGGGGCAGGACTGCTATCCAGACCCGCCCCTCTGTCAAACCAGTGCATAGCGAGAGTGACACCACACCGGCATTCATAGATTGCTGGCCAGGATCAGCTGTCTATTCCTCTCCCCCAGAGTTTTTTCAGCCTCCATTAGCCCTGCACTCACAGGCAGCTCCCCACTTTCACCTAAATACAGAAGCCTGGCTTCTGCAGTTGAAAGTGAAAGTAACAGCTCAGTTTGGCTCCTTCAACAGGCTCTCTGCTCTGCAGTCTGCCCTAAAGTCGGGACAAGTGAAAGTCTGACTGCAGCGTGTTTGAGGAGGGAGGAGGGAGGAGGGGGGTGAGCTGCCCCCTAATCCTTATCTCCTTCCTGCTCCAGGAGTCGAAGATACCCAGTGCACTGAAAGGAGAAGGAAGCTGTGGCTGCACTGGATAGAGGACATCTACAGAAAGGTGCTACTTTTACAAAAGTGTGTGTGGTGTGTGTTATGTGTATGTGTGTGTGTGTGGTGTGGTGTGTGTTATGTGTGTGTGGTGTGGTGTGTGTTATGTGTGTGTGTGGTGTGGTGTGTGTTATATGTGTGTGTGTGTGTGGTGTGGTGTGTGTTGAATGTGTGTGTGGTGTGGTATATGTGTGTGTGTGTAGGGAGGGGGGGTTCAGATTTTATAGTTGAGGAGAAGAGCAATAGTGACATGTGGATGGATGACTGCACTCTGTACCTAGCGCTCTTGAACCCTTGCACTCTGTACGTAACGCACTCCAGAACCATGCACTGTGCCTGCACTCTGTACATAACACATGCCAATACCCTGCACTCTATATGTAACTCCAGAACCCTGCACCCTGTGCATAACACACTCCAGAACCCTACACTCTGTATCTAGCCCTATCCTGAACCCTGCACTCTGTATCTAGCCCTATCCTGAACCCTGCACTCTGTACATAACGCACTCCTGAATCCTTCCACACTTTGTGTAATGCACACTTCCATAGTTTATGCAAAATCATTTGTAATGAAAGTTTTTTATTCCTATTTTCTTAAATGACTGTGCTGGGGTTTTTGTATGCATCAGTGAGAATCTTTCTTTTTGCCGCAGTGCACGTAGCGCGCGGCCAGTCGCTTCCTCCCATAAGTGTACCTCTTTCTGAAGTTCAAAAGTTGGGAGGTATGCTGTGTACACCACCAGAAGTGTAGTAGAAACTGTACACACTGTATTAGATACTGTGTACACCACCAGGAAAGTACTAGAAACTGTACTACGGCTGCACTGTATTGTGTACTGTGTACACCACCAGAAGTGTAGTAGAAACTGTACACACTGTATTAGATACTGTGTACACCGCCTGCACTGTATTAGAAACTGTACTACTGCTGCACTGTATTGTGTACTGTGTACACCACCAGAAGTGTAGTAGAAACTGTACACACGGTATTAGATACTGTGTATATCACTTGCACTGCATTAGAAACAGTACACCACACAATGCACTGTAGATATAGGCTAAACTGGATGCAGAGTATGTATATATATATGTGTATATATATATATATATATATATATTAATACACTGCCTGCACTGACTGAATATTGAGTAAACACTGAATATATAGTCTATGCTAAATGCAGAGTATATATATATATATATGTGTAACGCAGGGGTTTTGCTACCCAAGTTATCATGCTAAATAATGTATTGTCCCTTAAGTAAGAGTTTGGCTCCCTCTAGTGTCCTTTTATTGCTATTAAGACTTTTGTTTAGTTTCTGTGAAGCAGCGTTACAAAGCATTGTGGGAGATGTAGTTTAATGAGGAATTGATTCATGTGTTAACTTAGGTTTAGAACTACTAAACCCACAATGCCAAGTTACAGACCCACAAAGCTAAGTCACTGCTTTGCATGCTGGGAGCAGGAATAAAAGACAGTGTGGCCATCTTTCAGTCTCTTGGGACGTCGTTCAATATCTGCCTGCAGTGAGGTCTGTGTGTGTGACCCGGAGACTGCGGCCTGTAAGGCACAGAGCGGAATTGATCGGCCCCTGAGGAGTTCCAGAGCACAGCCAGCTGGACCAGTGTGCGTATGGACCTGAGGACGCAAAATTTCTGAAGGATTCCTGCATTCCAGCCATCAGCCATCCGAAGGAGCGGTGCAGTGTGACGGCACCAGCTTTGGATCAGACTGAGATATCAGGAAAGGAGTTCGGAGGGAGCTTTACAGTACCTGGGCCTGTTGTGGTGAGTGGGCACTTGCCCAGATCAATAGAGTGTACTGCTTGCTGTGTGAGCTAGTTACAGATTGCTGATAGGACTTGTAGTTCCACGGAGATGATTCTATTTATTCACAGGCTCTATACAGTTGAACTCTGGGGTTTGTTATTACCCGCGCGGTACAGTCAGTACTGTATTACACTTATAGATAAGAAGGAGGCGTCACAAGAGTTCTATTTCTTCCTTTTAAAACAGTTATCAATGCATCAATTATTCTACAACTTTCTTTCTTTCTGTTTCCCTTGGATTACAAATACTGAAGTTCAAATTTCAAATCAATAGGCTAGCTGAAGAATAATTAAAGACAAGGAACTTTATCATCTCCTGCAAAGTATCAAGGTTTCACATTATATCCTGAACATTTAATTGCAACCTAGGGGGAGCTCTTGAGTATAGGATATATATATATATATAATCATTGTTCTGTTACATGTGAATGTAATGTACTACAGTTCGGTGTGTGTATTGAGGTTTCAAGGGGGAAGGTGTTTAATATAAGCTTGGCAATATTGAACACTTGTCTCACTGTGTGCCTGTCTGCATACACCCCTTATGGTAACTGTTATCTATTGTCCTTCCTCATATCTGAGCTATTACAGTGCTTATTGTGCTTAATATCTGTTTTAGTAAACTTCCTAAGTGGTCTAACTCAAGTTATCTCCACACCAACAACACTACATACGGCCGCTGTGTAGACAGCCTTATATAGTGTGGGGCGTGGACTTTGTCCCCCTGAGCCATGATTGGCCAAAGGCACCCTGCCTTTAGCCAATTATGGCTCTCTAAGCAGAGCGCAATGTGATTGGCCAAAGCATGCAGGTCATGTGCATGCTTTGGCCAATCACCATACAGCAATGCACTGCGTTCTCGCAGTGCATTATGGGGCGTTTCGCAGCGCTCAAACTTTCTGCGAATGCCCCATATTGTTCGCTCTTTGACGGACGGGCGTAAACCCGATGTTCAAGTCGAACTTATGTTCAACCTGAACATTGAGCTCATCCCTAGTTCCTGCCCTCAATGACCTTACAATCTAAGGTGCCTACTTCAAATGCATACCTATTACCTACACACACAAGGACCAATTTTAGACAGGACACAATTAACCTACCAGCATGACTTTAGAGTCTGAGGAGAAACCCAAGCATGCACAGGGAGAACATGCAAACTCCATGCAGTGTCATGACTGGGATTCAAATCAGGGACCTAAGGGCTGCAAGGCTGAAGTTTTATTGACTAAAGCTGGACATATACAGATCTACATTCGGCTGATTCAGCAGGGACTGGCAGAGTTTTAATCAGTGTTTGGCAGTTCCTGCTGTTCAGAAGTCGATAGTTTGATTTACAAAGGGAATGAATTGTAATTTTTTTCCTGATCAGCAGCAAATTGGATTGTTAAGAAGATCACACTATTTTTAAACTATTTATAAAAATATTAACTACAATACATTCTCTTCAAGAAACAAATGGGATAACTGAATTAAACAAGAGCAGTCTGATGTCCTTAGTAATTCTGTTTCCCCAAGTTGAACCCATGTGTATTTTCTACATGTCAGTGTATGATAATTGGTAAAGCCAAAAATACACGCATTTCATTTACCATGAACAAGCTTCTGGGCAGCCACTATAGAAATGGACAACAAAAGCACTTCCTTGAGGAAACCTACGCTGAGCTTACTTTGGATGGACATGTTGGACCTTGTGTAGCCCAGAGCCTACAGAATAAGATCTCAGATATATGAAACTACATAGAACTCATAAACTGAATGATTCTAGAGGAAATGAAGTTTACAATGTCATATCGATTGATTGATTTATATGTGTACTTATTATCCATATCATATGACTCTAACATATGTAAGAAAGAGGGAATAGTAGGAGACTGTGAAATAGCTAGAGGTAGCATCTATTGTTGGAAACCTGTTATATTAGTCTCCTACTTTAATTTGACTCTGTTTTTATCATTGTTAATGACATGTTTTGGAGCATTTCAAAAATACAGCCCTCACTAAAGAATTTCATGGGTAGCTTTATATCAAATCCTCTAACACGGAAAAAAGCCCTGCTAAACTTTTGACTTAAATCACCTAAATACATTCCTTGGGCACCAAAAAAGTTGTTTTAAGTCCTACATTTAATTTTCTATAGAAAGAATCCATAACCTGAGTAGAAAAGATCTCTGTGTGGTGGCAGTGGTCTCTCTGCAGAGATCCAATACATTTTACACCTATAGCTGTGCAATCAGCAAATCTCTTGCTCCGTTCTGGTTGGAGACCTCTGCTCTGACTCAACAGGTAACACATGAAACCTCTGCAGAGACTCCACTGTTTCCACACAGAGGGCAGAGGCTTCTGCAGCATTGTGGCAGGAGATAGGAATTTTCTCATGTGTATGTTTTCCAAATAAAGCAAACTGTAAGGCTATGCATACCTTTAACTCCCACCTGAGCGTTTTGTGGCTTGAAGCTCCAAAATCTCATTTATTACACTGGTGGGTGTCTGTTCACATGCACAGTCTATTTGTCTTTAGTAAGTCAACCCCATAGTATCAATGCTAAGATGTCTAGCTCAAAGCCTGAAGCTCCAAAAGCTACATCAGCTAGTTTTAAGGCAGATTTGGGGAATTGTGGCCCCATCGACTTCAATTGGAAACACTTAAAAAAGCTTGAACTGAGCATTTTCTAGTGTTTTTCAGATGATTTTTGCAGGCGCATGTCAAGCATTATTGAGTCTGTAGTTTCTTCCAATGTTTACCATTGGCTAAAGCAAAAGTGCTTGAAGCTTAACTACACATGTAATACTTGAAATACACTTCAAAAAACAGTACTATATGCATCTAAAAATGCTCAAAAAAGCTAAAAAAAATACCTAAAAATTGCTCTGCTCAGGTGTGAATGCAGCCTTAGTTTTCATGAGCCTAGAATATATTTAGCTAAATGTAAACTGAATGTTTAGTTGGGCTTTAAACAATCATCAAAGGAAGGATAATTTCAGTTAAAAAGCTGGGCAGTTGAAACGCATGCTGAGTGGTTTGTAAAATAATCCCATTTCTCTAACCAAACCTTCCTGTATGATATCATAAGAAGTGTGACACCACCTTTTAGAGCCTTCAGTCCTGCCCACGTCCCAATCTGATTGGAATTACAGAACATCAGTCATGAGTCATGTCCACCCTAAGCACACCAGCTTGAAAATTTGCCTTAAAGGGGAAGTTATTGGTTTGTACAGCAATCTGTGGGAAGGATGGTGTATATAGGTGGGCTGCACAGTCAACTTATGCCTCATTTTTTTTTCAATTAAAAAATGTCCTCCGGGTGTTGTAAAAAAAATCTATTTAAGCTGCAATATTCATCTTCAATCTGGAGCTGCCTCCCATGGTAATTTGTTTTTATCACCACAAAATCAACCCCGAACACTAAAGACATTCTGTGAGTTCGGGGAGTCATGGACCCGCCTCCTAAAGGGGCATAAAAATGGAACTCTGCATTCATTAATTGTGTAATATTGCAGAAAGCGTTGTGGACGTCATCATGCCGATGCTGCTCACTACATCATGGAGGAACACCCAATCCGGACAAGGGGCAATGAGAAAGAGGATCATGCATGTCATGTGACCAGCCTAAAGACGGCTATAAAAGGAAAATATACACAAATTAAAACAAAAAATACAGCCTGGGTGACCTTACATGGTAAAAAAGGGGAGAACTGGGAGGTGTTCAGATCCCAGGGTTAGGCTCTAGGTCCCTTTCACACGATAAGCCTGCTGGGATCCGCCTGTCCTTTTTTCAGGCAGGCCGGAGCGGGCCACACATTGACTCCTATGGGCAGGCGGTTTGTCAGCGGCGATGTGTCCGCTGACCCCCGCCTGCCATCCGATCCCCTAAAAACAGACGTAAAGCGATACGTTCAGCCATCTGTCTGGCAGATCGGATGAGATCTGATGAAAATGGACACGCTGTCCGGTTTCGTCCGATCTCCCCATAGAAATCAGTGGGGCTCTGACAGGTCAATCCCTGCTCAGTGAGCAGAGACGGACCTGTTATGTGCTGGCTGAGCGGATCCGCCCCGTGTGGAAGGGGCCTTACTTTCAAAATATTTATTGGAAGTTTTACAAAAAAAAAGAACCAACATCAATACAAAAGTACAATAGTCAGCAAAACAAATAAGCAAAACAAATGGGTTGAAAGGAATAATGCCCCGTACACACAGTCGGATTTTCCGACGGAAAATGTGTGATAGGACCTTGTTGTCAGAAATTCCGACCGTGTGTGGGCTCCATCACACATTTTCCATCGGATTTTCCGACACACAAAGTTTGAGAGCAGGATATAAAATTTTCTGACAACAAAATCTGTTGTCGGAAATTCCGATCGTGTGTACACAAATCCGACGGACAAAGTGCCACACATGCTCAGAATAAATAAAGAAATGAAAGCTATTGGCCACTGCCCCGTTTATAGTCCCGACGTACGTGTTTTACGTCACCGCGTTTAGAACGATCGGATTTTCCGACAACTTTGTGTGACCGTGTGTATGCAAGATAAGTTTGAGCCAACATTTGTCGGAAAAAATCCTAGGATTTTGTTGTCGGAATGTCCGAACAAAGTCCGACCGTGTGTACGGGGCATTACAATACCCACAGTACAATACCCAAAATAGTAAATTCAACAGGGATTGATGTCCTTCCTCCCGATACATGGACGAGATAGGTGCATATACTGTACATTGAAGACCACCCATCTGCCAATAGACCGAGTATGTAAAACGCAATAACACCTTGCTTTGAGGTAGTCAAACACACAAGAGAACAAAGTAAAAGAGAAGAAAAAAAAGAAGAAGAAAAAAACAAGAGGAGGTCCGGACCTGGGTCAAAGGAGGCATACGAAACCTCAGAACCAGCGAAGACTATGTTAACATACAATAGAGACACATGCACTTGCACATAGTTAGCCCACGGTTCCAGGTCTGTTCAATTTTTTTAGAATGTTAACAATATTTTTATGCAACATAATCCATGTGACCTTTTTCTTAGCCTGCACAATGGCTACAGAAGGCTGTTTTCAGGACTTGCCAAGAGTCATAAAATAAAAAATATCTTACGTTTTAAACAGTTAGGTATACCAGGCACCGGGGTGTTAAGAAGTGCTAAATAAGGAGTCTGGGGAACTGACTGTCCCATAACTCTAAGAAACAGGGCAACAATGCTGTTTTCAGAAGCCACAAACACTTGGGCATTCCCACCAGATATGGCACATTGTCCTCAGCATTTGGCAGCCCCGAAAACAGCGGCACAGAGGGGTGCATCCAGGGTTGGGCTTGAAAACCCGAGCCTTACCAGTGCAGTCCAAAGCAGCATGACTCATAAGGAATAGATAAGTGAACTAACTCGATTTTTTTAAAATATACAGTATGCAGATGTGTTTGGTAAATTGACCCTAGAGTTCCTAAGTGTTTAATAGGTTAGCAAAGATGTTTAGTAGTTTGTTCCTATACCTTATACAAGACCCCCAAACCATCACTATGCATTGTTGTTAGATGTACACTGAGATTGTGATTAACTATCTACTTTAGATAACAGTTTAAAATATAACAGTTTATTCAATTATTGTCTCATACAATCCTGTCCAAACCTGATGAATATGGTGGATCTTATGTGAGTCCATGCACATTTACATTGCTGTACAATACCTTATGTGACTGTGATTGATATATACATAATGATGCATTGTGTTCCTGACAACTTTTGTATGATAATCCCCTCCTGATGTATTTTTAGTAGCAATATAGAAAAAAAATGTAATAAAAAAAGAAGTAGTATAACATATAATCTCACTAATAGAGCCCCCCCCCCCCCCATAAAGTAAATACACTACCAGGTGATTTAATTCTCCAGGTTCACCAAAACCTGAAATATCAGTTTTGAGTTTCTGAACCTTTAAATAATATTGAATCAACAGGCTTTGTAAAAGAAAAATAAGTATGAAAGAGTACCTTTGTAGCGCTTTGTATGGCTCTTCTGATAACCACCTTTATGTGTGGAGCATTATTTGAAGGAGGGTGAGTGTAGACCTCTGCCCGTGTAATGCCTTTCCAGGTATCTCCTTCTGGCCACCCCAGATCTAGCATGGGTGTCGGGACATCAGTTTTTCCAGGCCAGTAACTCATACTTAGATCATCATCCAGCTCCAAGTCATCCTCATACTCTATTTTTCCCAGCTGTGAATCCACTGCAGAACTTGCTATGGAAATTGCTTCCTCTCTGGAAAGAAAGTTCCGCATTTCTTCATTTTTTAGGTAGCTTTGAAAGTCATTTTCTCCAGACGATAAAAGTTTTTCCAAGGCAGTCCTTTGCTTTTCAGAGTAATAAAATTGGGGACTTGCCTCAGTAATGTCCACAAATTCCAGTTCGTCCTCAAGGCACTTGAGCTGAGAGTTTGCCATCTTCAAAAAAAAATGTTTTCCCCAATCCTTATCAACAAACTATTTAGGAATAATGGCTGGCTTGTCTATTTTCTAGGACTGAGACAACCTTGAAGTTGTAACAAAAATGTCCTCTACAGTGATTGCAATGTGACAGCTGTAATTGGATAAACAGTATTAGAATGCTGATAAAAGAGCACATTGTCATCTATTTACACAAACTGTTTTAAGGTTTTAATTATTTAATGCTTAGCCAGAAATTATAAAAAAAAAACAAAAAAAAAACAATTGCTCCAGGTATGCATTTACCAAGATTTTCTTTTTCAAACACAACTAGTATGTAACAGCCTGAATTGCTATCAGCCACTTGCACTGTCCTGTACAGTTAAAGCTGAACTCTAAGGGAAATGTCAAATCTAATCTTGAAGTGGGACTTCCTCCACACTACAAGGGTTAAATGCTCTTTTTTTTTTTTACGGTACCATTAAAATGCATTTTTACTTACCTTATCCCTCACTCCCACAGGCTTCCTCCTCTCCGTGAGATCAGTCCCCTTTTGGTGCTCCATTCAGAGATCACACTTTGACATTAATACCCAAAATGGAGGACCAGCAGACCTGTGTTGTAAGTGTGGACACCATGGGGTTGATTTACTAAAGGCAAAAAGACTGTGCATGTTGCAATGTGCAGTTGCTCCAGAGCCTAATAAATGAACAGAAGCTCTGCTGACTTTCATAATCCAATCATGTGCAAGCAAAAATGCTGTTTTTTTTTATTTTCCTTGCACATGATTGGGTACTCCTTGCAAAGTGAAGCCGTACCTCATTTACCTCATTTACTAAGCTCTGGGGCAATTGCACTTACAGAGGCGTACATTGCTAAGTGCACAGACTATTTGCCTTTAGTAAACCAACCCCCAAGAGTCCATCCACAACCTGGAATGCCAAAGGAAAGTATTAAGTGTGAAAAAGAGACGTTGTGGGGGATTAGGTAAGTAAAACAAGTGTGTAAGGGTACCCTAGGCAAAACAAGCATTTAGTCCTTTGCATTGGGAGGCAGGGGAACCCACTGCAGGGATAATTGTGACATTTCCCTAAAGTTTGGGTTTAAACTCTAAACTCCATCACTGAGAGATGGAGGGGCACCAGGTACCAATCAAAATGCGCATGTGTGCCACATGTGCTGAATAGAGATAGAAAGTTCTGGGAAAAAAAACAGTTAGTGATCTGCTTATCACTTTTTTTTTCATATATGTCCAATTAAGTTTTGCTTCTGCTCTTTTGGTCCTAGGATTTTTTCACTGTTCAATTTTATAATCTGATGTTCTTTGTTAGATATGCCTCTTTGTATATCTCTAGAACCCATATACTTAAAAATACTTACAACTCTCAAAACGCTGATGAAGGTATCAGTATACCGGAAACGCGTCGGGTATTGGGGTACACCACCCCCAGGAGAGTACATTTAGTATTTATATCTGTATACACTTTTTTGTTCTGATTTTGTATGGAATGTATTCTTTGTATTTATGTATGTTATAGACATTTTTATGTCTTTTTTAAAAGTATACTATTAAAATACATTTTTTAACTCATGAGTTGGTGGTCTATTAAAGTCCCATTCTAAGGGGGGCACTCTTTTCCATGGTCTAATACGTGAGGGATGGGACCACCTTACTCTATATTTGTTATGATGGAAGCCTCTTTTTTGTTTTCTTTTTTGGGGGGAAAAAAACAGGAACATTTGTAAAATAACTTTTTTCGTTTTTTGTTTTTTCCTGGAAAAAAAAGTAGTGTGGAATATGTTCCTTTACAATGATAAGTAATATATCTATGACATGGTATTCAAACTATATAACATGAAGACCTTATTGAAAGATTTCTGAGACTTTATGTAAAGTCTTAAATTATTGCAAGTTCTTTCAGCTAAAGACAAGCAAATCCTGGAATACAGTTCAAGTAACACTGAAATTCTCAATGCTACTAGGGGGCACTGCAGGGGAAAGGCTCCCGTTTAGTTTGCTTGTGGGCTCCATCTTGTACATTCTACAGTTGGGTGATTGTTGGGATACAGTAGATGATAAATTATCATGAGGGAAAGGCCGTACACCAGCAGAATTTTAGCTGAACGTTCCTATGGAAATGCTGAAATATCATTCATGAGAGCATTCCATAGTACTACTATGAACTTGACTAATTTTGAATAAAAACCCTGTAAAATGTAATTCAATTGCCATGCCAATGTTTACAAGTCTACATTCGATTTCAGGATTCACATACACATTACAAGTACGATTTTTCACAAATGAAAACTACATTCACATCGAGAACATTTACAAATATTAGTTCAAGAAAATATTTCTATCCTTCTTCGATTTTCCTTGTCACTACAGTCAAAAAATAATCATCGACTTGACCCGACTAACTATTAAAAATTGAATGAACGTCTGAAAACTATTTTTTTAACAAATGTCTACTGGTGTATGGCCAGCTTAAAGGATAAGTTCATAAATTAGAGCAGAGGTAGGGTGCTACTAAACAGTAAGTTTAGAAATTTTTTTCAAAGCTACCTGGGTGCGGAAAGGCTGTCGCACAGCTGTAATGGCAATCATGAGTAAAGATGGTCCGCAACTCCTTGCTTGCTCTTTAACCACTTTGCGCAAATCGGCGTACCTGTACATCGGTAATTTGACACTAAAAAACATTGTTATGGCAGCTGCTAGCTGCCATAACCCCAGTATTTTCATGAACTGCGTGCATTTTTCTTTGAGATATAAGTGGTCTCTGCAGCGGATTTGCCGTCAGATAACTTTTATGGGTGGCGGGAGAGGACTCCCACCGCGCTCCGGTCGTCTCCGCCACTTACTTACAGGAGCCGTCGGTAGCGGCAGAAATGATTGTGTCCGCTCCCCTCATTGCCTGGATTCCGAGTGAGGAAAAGATGGCCCCCACTCGGCTCCATAGCATTGGAGGGCGGGAGTGACGTTGGCTCTTAAAGGGGAATTTTTTAATTTATTTTTTTAAATGACATTTAATTTTATTTTTTTATTGCATTTAAGCGTAAATGTTAGATCTGAGGTCTTTTTGACCCCAGATCTCACATTCAAGAGATCCTGCATGCTTTTTTTCTAGTACAAGGGATGTTTAAATTCCTTGTAATAGGAATAAAAGTGACCCCAATTTTTTTTTTTTTTTTTTAAAAAGACAGTTTAAAAATAAAAAGTAAAATAAATAAGAATTTTTTTTTTTTTTTTAAAGCGCTCTGTTCCGCCGAGCACACGCGCAGAAGTGAACTCATACGTAATTTGCTATTAAATCTGAAAATGAAAACAGTGTTCAAACCACTGAGGTGAGGTATCACCGCGATCGTTAGGGCGAGAGCAATAATTCTAGCTCAAGACCTCCTCTGCAACTCAAAACTGGTAACCTGTAGACATTTTTAAATGTCACCAATGGAGATTTTTAAGTGCCAAAGTTTGTCGCCATTCCACGAGCAAGCACAATTTTGAAGCATGACATGTTGGGTATCATATTACTAGGCGCACAATACAAAAAAAATTGGGCTAACTTTACTGTTGTCTTATTTTTTAACGTAATAAGACCGCTGCGCAAATACGGTGTGACATAAAGTATTGCAATGACCTCCATTTTGTTCTCTAGGGTGTCTGAAAAATATATATATAATGTTTGGGGGTTCTAAGTAATTTTCTAGCAAAAAAAAATGGTTTTAACTGAAAACGAGGCTCGGGGCTGAAGTGGTTAAAATCTCCATTTGTTGATTCTCCATAAAAGACACAGTAACAGACAACAGATGTAAACGCATTTCAGCCTTGTGTGCCTTGTTCACTACCACTACCTGTCTTTTATGGAGAATCAATAAATTTTGAGTATTTTAAAGAGCAAGCAAGGAGTTGCAGATCATCTTTTCTCTTAAAGGAAACGTTCACCTTTGGGAACATGTAACATGTTCCTGCCCCCCTCTCTCTCCTGATTGGCTGACTGACTTTAAATGACAGCAGCGGGAGCCAATCGCGCCGTGCTGCTGTTTTAGCGAATGAGGAGGGGAGTCTTAGACAATCCTGCAACATCGCTGGATAAAGATGGGCTCATGTAAGTATTAAGGGGGCTGAGGGGGCTGCTGCACACAGAAGGTTTTTTATCCTAATGCATAAAATGCATTAGGATAAAAAAACCTTCTGCCTTTACAACTCCATTAAAGCGGAGTTCCACGCGTTTTTTAGTTTATTAAAAGTCAGCAGCTACAAAAAGTGTAGCTACTGACTTTTAATAAACAGACACTTACCTGTCCCACGATCCAGTGATGCAGGCGCCTGGAGCCTCGCTCCTCTCCCCTCCTCTTCGTAGCGCCATCATAGCAACTATGGGCACCTGGCCATGACAGCTTACGGCTTCACAGCCGGAACGCACTGCGCTTGCACGAGTCGCACTGCGCTCTGCTATTGGCCCGGCAATCTTCTGGGACCTGTGACTTGTCCCAGAAGATTGCTTGCAGAGGCAGGCCACCTAGGGCGAGAGGAGGAGTGGCCTAGGTGGCCGGGAAGAGGAAGTGGGACAGGAAGTCCCACTAAAAAGAAGGTACCCACACCCCCCCAAAAAAAAAATTACATGCCAAATGTGTCATTTAAGGGGGCGAGGAGTGCTTAAAGCGGAAGTTCCACTTTTGGGTGGAACTCCACTTTAAGACTATCATTTTCACATGGGATAATCCTGCTGCACAATTTTACTTCTGGCCCTACCCCCGAATAAGCCGGATTCCTTTTCCAAGTAATTGCCCCTCAGCCAGGCACAAACGATTACAATCACTCTTCAGCTCAATAACGTTTCTAGGTGTTCTTGTTTTTGGAGTAAATGGGATAGGGTTGAGGGAGTAGAGTGGGATACTCCAAAAAAGAACCATGCACAGACTGAGGACAGTAAACTTTCTTCTGTAGAGCTTGGTTGCCTCCTTCCAACATCAATGCAATACCTTTCTCCCATGCTACCAGAATTCAGACGACAGCTCCTCAGTCAGCTCTCTGTAGCTTCAGCATCTAGACCCTCGGGTGGACCACCCAAGACCTCACAAACAGCAAGCACATGGCAGCGTTGCCCAGAGGGCAGCAAGCCCTCCAGGCTGTGTTCCTCTCCTGATGGAAAAGACCCAGAAGCTCTGTGTCTCAGAGTATTTATACAGACTCCCAGCAGCCTTCAGAGCCACCCTCCCTGGGATGCTCTATTTTCACCGCTCCACACCTACGTTCCAGAGAGTTCTACGGTTCTCTGGAAAGCAGAGGAACCAGTCAGACCAACAGCTGCAACACTGAGCAGACCTAACTACAGGGGGTCCCCTAGTTACAAACATCCGACTTACAAACGACTCCTACTTACAAACGGAGAGAGAAAACAGAAAGTGAGAGGAAATCTACCCCTAGGAAGGGAAATTCACTCCTGTAAGAGTTATTATGGGGAAAAGGTACTTCCACTGATGCTTTATCACCAAGGCTTGTTTCCACAACAACCCAAAATTCTCAAAATCCAATTTTCATTGGGACAGAAAGTGAGGTGAAATCTTCTGAAGAGGTGCACAGACAGCAAAACAAATGTTACAGGGGTGATAACCCTTCCCTATGCTATCCAAAAAGCTTAAAAATAGTTTTTTTGGCTGGAGCTACACTTAAAAAATATACCTGTTCCGACTTACAAACAGATTCAACTTAAGAACAAACCTACAGACCCTAACTTGTTTGTAACCCGGGGACCCCCTGTAATCAAATGCAGCTGCACTGATTACTGTGTGCACAACTAAATTGACCTAATACAGCAATTACAGCCACACTGATTACAGTCAGACAAAGCTAAATTTACCTAACAACAACAATGCAGCTCCATGGAACACATTAAGCCCAAACTAAATCTACCTAATCCTAGCACCTATCTAGGAGGATGCTACATACTGCAAAACAAACCTTTTTAAGAAAGTGTAAAAACAACAGATCCACTGTTGGATCAACAGATAATAATGTTACAGAGGCAATTCAGAAAAACAAAAACGGGTGTGTTAATGCTGGTGGCAGACTGTGGCATACTGTATTTGATGTTTTTATCTTGCTCGTAGTTTCACTTTAGCTAATGTACATATTTTATTGGCTCATTACAAGGGAGGGGTATGAAAAGGGAAAATATATAGCTTTATTGAGAACAATAAATGTTTAGTGAAGGTACAGTGACAAACCTAAAGATAACCAGATCAGTATTGTTACTAGCACTATACATAGGAACGCTAACGTTGCGTATAATCATTAACAGGAACAAGTGAAGGGTGGAGAGCAGTTAGACATCTAGCATATAATTGATAGTTAATAGTTGTTATTACATACTGGGAGCACTCTCACAACTGACAATATAAATAACCACTAAATACTCTACATACAATGAGCGCAATGGACGTTCCTATGTACTCATATATAAAAATGCACTGTAATTAAAAAAATAGACACTGGATAGCATTGCATATGAAATTACTTTTAAATGCATGTCACCTCTGTGAACTGAATCATTTAAAAGCCAATTGAGTTGTTATGTACTGCTTCATTTCAAGAGGATTCCACTCTCCCTATTACATTTTATAACGATACTAAAGATTGTGATTCCATAAGTGGGGCAGATTCATCTCACCAGAATGTATTCCAAAGCATCTTTTTTGGGTTTAAGTATATCAAAAGTCAAAACTTTTCATTTTAAATTTGGATAGAGCGAGAGAAGGATTAGAACCTTTGTTTTATTGCTGTTTGAGGCCTCCCTTTGGGAATTTATTTTCTCCGCTTGTCCAGAGAAGTCTGCATCAAGACGCAGTTAGGCGCAGGGCTGGTATAAGGGGTAGCAGGGCAAAACCAGCAATGAGAGGGGTTCAACTAGTGGAAGTGTAGTTTGCAAGTGTAGAGGGTGGCCTTAGAAGTCTGTTCCTGGGGGGGTAGGAGGAGCCTGGGGCCGGTGGTTCAGTTATAGGTCACTGGAGGAAGAAGGAGCTCCCACCTACCCGCCCTATTTTTGGTTTGATTGTAGAGGGAGCGCCCACCTTCCCGCCCTATTTTTGGTTTGATTGTATATATATACACAATCAAACCAAAAATAGGGCGGGTAGGTGGGAGCTCCTTCTTCCTCCAGTGACCTATAACTGAACCACCGGCCCCAGGCTCCTCGTAGTAAGGGGTAATGGTTGGGGATCTTTGGAGGCATTAGAAAGGAAGAACAATATGGCATAAGTGGGGAACCATCATGGTATGGGATCCTCGGTTGATGCCAGTTAACTGGCATTGGGAGATGGGTATCAGCGTGGGAAGGTGCAGAGTGGTATGGTCCTTGAGTCGGCGCGCAGCGACTGGCGACCTTGTGTGGCACGCTGATACGAACAAGTAAATTTGGTCAGTGCCTTCAAAGATCCTTAACACAGTTACAACGTATCTGTGAAGAGATTGTTTGTAAATAAATGTTATGGTTAAATGTTAATAAAATGGCCGGTGCGGCCAATTTACTCCAAAATCGGCGTTGTCTGATTATTATAAGCTGTAGTCAGATTATGGTATTATAGGTACAGGCAGTTTGCATCTGTCTTACCATAGTCATGGTGAACATTTTCACTTGGGCAGAAGGTAATGAAAAATTCAAAGTTTTACATCTGTCACCAGAATAGGAACAGAGGGAACAAATCTTCCACTGAGGACATCTCTGTAAGTGCCAACTACTAAGAGAGGATTTGCCCTCATTGTAGAGAAATTTTCTTTCATACGATGTTATGTCTGTGAGGCAGAAAGGGGTTGATTTACTAAATGCAAATAGCAAGTGCAGTTGCTCGGGTGCTTAGGAAATGAGCTCTGCTGACTTCCATCATCCAATCATGTGTATGCAAAATTGCTGTTTTTTTTAAATTTTATTTTCCTTGCATGTGATTGGGTAAAGTGAGCCTTACCTTATTTACAGTACTACGCTCTTGAGCAACTGCACTTGTACACAAAGTGCACAGTCATTTTACCTTTAATTACTCAACCCGAAACCACGTGAACAATCATCACAGTCTTCCTAAGATCATTTTCCTCTTCTGTTCTAAAATCATCATTTGCTACTCAATCCAAAACTAGAAAAAAAAATTAGACTTTAGATATTTTTTTAAAAACGAATGCCCCGTACACACGGTCGGACTTTGTACGGACATTTCGACAACAAAATCTTAGGATTTTTTCCAACGGATGTTGGCTCAAACTTGTCTTGCATACACACGGTCACACAAAGTTGTCGGAAAATCCGATCGTTCTGAACGCGGTGACGTAAAACACGTACGTCGGGACTATAAACGGGGCAGTGGCCAATAGCTTTCATCTCTTTATTTATTCTGAGCATGTGTGGCACTTTGTCCGTCGGATTTGTGTACCCACGATCGGAATTTCCGACAACGGATTTTGTTGTCGGAAAATTTTATAGCCTGCTTTCAAACTTTGTGTGTCGGAAAATCCGATGGAAAATGTCCGATGGAGCCCACACACGGTCGGAATTTCCGACAACAAGCTCCGATCGGACATTTTCCATCGGAAAATCCGACCGTGTGTACGGGGCATAACATTTACAGTGAATATTGGAATGTGCTTGAATCAGGTTACATGTTAATGATATGTAATGGTCATATGTAGAACATCTAAAATATGTGTTCAGTTAAGGTGCTTAAAGTGGAACTTTAGTCATTTTTTCATCTTCCCATCTTTTAAATCCTCTTCCCTTGTTGTTTAACCTTTGGATAGTAAAACATTTTTTTTTTCTGCCAGTAAATACCTTATACAGCCCTCTTCCTGTTTCTTGTGTGGTAAAAATTCTAGGTTTATGACATCATGCACAGCTCTCTCTTTCACTCTCTGAGAGTTTCCCAGGAAGGGAGGGGGGATGAGTCATAAGAGGGCCAATGAAAGCTGGGGGGGGGGGGCTGCAAAGCTGGAGGTGTGTCTCTGTGTGTCTTTGTAAATCCAGGAAGTGAATAGGCAGCAGCTTCACAGTTAAAATGGTTGCAGCCAGATGCAGTGGAGGGAGATTTCTGCAGCCATTGGAATACATGGAAAACACTGTGCATGCATTTTTACGGCCAGTTCACACCAAAAAAATGCACTCCGGATACGTTCCAGATCAGTTTTTGCTTACAGTTCACACCACACGCAGTTCCAGTGTGTTTTTGATACAGTTTTCTATGTTCCAGTACAGTTCTGTGCAGAAAAAATGCAGCACGCTCTACTTTTTTTTTCTGCATCAGAAACTGACTGGAACTGAATGCACTGGTGTGAACTAGAGCCATTGGAATACATGGAAAACAATGTGCATGCATTTTTTCTGCAGAAAAAAACACAGGGAACTGCATCTGGTGTGAACTAGCACTAAATAAATACTGTATAATCCAGTAAAGGCCGTGATGATTACCTAGAACAGGAGTCAGCTACCTTTTCCACAATAAAGTGTCAATTTACAAGCAGTAGATAACATGTGTGCCAGTGAACAGTGCGGTGTAGTTATATAGTTTGTTTCCAGTTGTTGCACTCATACTTAAGGCTAATGGCAATTCAAACTCATAAAATCAGCCACATTTCATAATCTCAGATCATCCCCAATTCCTCCACATCCAGACTTCAGATCATCCCCAATTTAAGGAATTTAAGACTTCAGATCATCTCTAAGGGCCGGTTCACACTGCTGAAATGCAGGGACCCTGCAAATCCACTGCGGGTTCCCGCATCACATGTTTCCCAGGGGTAGTTCACACTGCCCTATGCAAACTGCTGGGAGTGTCAGGTAAAAGTTAATGACACCCCCAAATCAGTTTGCATATCGCAGTGCGATCTGCACACTGGGACATCGAACAGAGATCGCATGTGATTTTCACTGCAGTGCGGTGCGAATTACATCCGATCTCTGACATCGCACCAGTGTGAATCGGCCCTTAATCCTGAACCTTCAGACCTCACATAATTCTCAATTCCTGCACCTTCAGACCTCACATAATCCTCAATTCCAACACCTTCAGACCTCACATAATCCTCAATTCCAACACCTTCAGACCTCACATAATCCTCAATTCCAGCACCTTCAGACCTCACATAATCCTCAATTCCAACACCTTCAGACCTCACATAATCCTCAAATCCAAAACCTTCAGACCTCACATAATCCTCAATTCCTGCACCTTCAGACCTCACATAATCCTCAATTCCAGCACCTTCAGACCTCACATAATCCTCAATTCCAACACCTTCAGACCTCACATAATCCTCAATTCCAACACCTTCAGACCTCACATAATCCTCAATTCCAACACCTTCAGACCTCACATAATCCTCAATTCCAGTACCTTCAGACCTCACATAATCCTCAATTCCAACACCTTCAGACCTCACATAATCCTCAATTCCAACACCTTCAGACCTCACATAATCCTCAATTCCAGCACCTTCAGACCTCACATAATTCTCAATTCCAGCACCTTCAGACCTCACATAATCCTCAATTCCAGTACCTTCAGACCTCACATAATCCTCAATTCCAACACCTTCAGACCTCACATAATCCTCAATTCCAGCACCTTCAGACCTCACATAATCCTCAATTCCAACACATTCAGAACTCACATAATCCTCAATTCCAGCACCTTCAGACCTCACATAATCCTCAATTCCAACACCTTCAGACCTCACATAATCCTCAATTCCAGCACCTTCAGACCTCACATAATCCTCAATTCCAGCACCTTCAGACCTCACATAATCCTCAATTCCAGCACCTTCAGACCTCACATAATCCTCAATTCCAGCACCTTCAGACCTCACATAATCCTCAATTCCAGTACCTTCAGACCTCACATAATCCTCAATTCCAACACCTTCAGACCTCACATAATCCTCAATTCCAGCACCTTCAGACCTCACATAATCCTCAATTCCATCACCTTCAGACCTCACATAATCCTCAATTCCAGCACCTTCAGACCTCACATAATCCTCAATTCCAGCACCTTCAGACCTCACATAATCCTCAATTCCTGCATCTTCAGACCTCACATAATCCTCAATTCCAGCACCTTCAGACCTCACATAATCCTCAATTCCAGCACCTTCAGACCTCACATAATCCTCAATTCCAACACATTCAGAACTCACATAATCCTCAATTCCAGCACCTTCAGACCTCACATAATCCTCAATTCCAACACATTCAGAACTCACATAATCCTCAATTGCTGCACCTTCAGACCTAACATAATCCTCAATTCCAGCACCTTCAGGCCTGTTCACACCTAAGTGATTTTCTGCTTGAAGTTTGAGACTTGAGATCAGCCCCAGTTTATGTCCCTTCACAACTCAAATCAGTAAACCAATCACATAAACAGGAAATTACATTTCTGGGTGGCAATCTGTACACCATCTGAATACAGAATGTCCCCAGGTTACCATAATGCATTGAATTTTACAGAATATTACAGTGCTACAGATTGAAAAGGAAAGGTCATTTTTAATTACATTCAATTACAATATGACTTGTGTTGCAATTGTATATAGATACGATAGATAGATAGATAGATAGATAGATAGATAGATAGATAGATAGATAGATAGATAGATAGATAGATAGATAGATCAATTTTCTTTTGCTATTTTTCTTCCCACAAAAGTGGAGTTACCCTTTAAAGTGGGAATAAAGGTTCGTTTTAGAAAAAAAAAAAAAAAACATGTTATATTTACCTGCTCTGTGCAGTGGTTTTGCGCAGAGCAACCCCGATCCTTCTCTTCTCGGGTCCCTCGCCAGCACTCCTGGCTCGTCTCCCTTGAGCCGTTTGCTATGGGGGGCGCTTGTGCTTGCTCGCTTCTGAGACCTGCTCTATGCGTCCATAGGACGCATAGAGCCACAGCTCGGCCCCGTCCCCCGCTCTCTCCTCACTGGCCAAGACAGCAGCAGGAGTCAATCACAGCCAGTGAGCCAATGAGGAGAGAGAGGGAGGAGGGGCCGAGCTGTGGCTCTACGTGTCTTAGGGAGAGACGGGAATACTAAGGCTATCTTGCACATCACTGGATCGAGAGGAGTCTCAGGGGAATATTAGGGGGCTGTGGGAGGAGCAGCACCCAGAAGGTTTTTTACCTTCATTCATAGAATACATGAAAAAACCTTCCACCTTTACAACCACTTTAACGTAAAAAAAAAAAAAAAAACAGTTTGACTTTAGAACCACTTTAATGTCTTTTCAAGAGTTATTTCAATGTTTTCTGCTTTCTTTAAAATAATATCTGGTGATCCTGCCAAGATTGTCCTCGTTCAGGCACTTCCTTTATTTCCTGTCATAGGGTGACAACTCTCTGCCTCAGTCTCCCAATTACATGCCACCCAAGGGAGATTACATGTGTTCTTCCTGACGCACACTGCACAGGCACGTTCCATTGTTGTCACCACCAGACAACCCGCCGAGAGAAATGCCATGCGTTCATTGCTAGAGTGCATGCATGTACTCAGGTGGCAGCAAAAAAAAAGCTTTGTCAGATCAACAAAGCTTATAGTATATGCAAAAACAGAGTAAAGAAAGTTAAAAACAGTATTTTATTTTTTAAAGCATTGCAATTTTTTTCAGTAATGGTTTACATGTATGCACTTTAACTGCATGAAAAGACCAAATGTTATGAGTGACAAATTCAGATCATCTTTTACTCATCTGTCTGCAGCAAATAGTAATCTGATTGGTTGCTTTATGCTCTTTTCACACCACTAATGCTCTTTGCAACGTTTTAGTAAATAAAGTTTTAAAAATTGTTTTAAAAATTGTTTTTGAACTGAAGTATGACAATGTGATAAAACTTAAAGAACAACACCTTTTCCTACTACCCAGAACATTGGATCTTGTATGCTGTTATATGGATCGATCTGGAGTAGGGCTCTACTTCTCGTTTTAACATGGATGGCTGTTTTTGTATACAAGGAACTTTATTTCTCGTCATCGTGTCTCACTTGTGTGTTCAAGGATCAGTCCAGGGGAAATTTACACTGAACAGCAGCTCAGAAGCTCATTGCAAAACCTGAAATAACTGACAGTGGCACAGAACTAAAACAGTACGTAAACATGAGATAGCAAATAGAGATCAGAAGATTATCTCAGAAGATTATCGGAAGATGATCTGATTATTGGAAAATAATTTAACCAGTTGATTTACACATAAAACATGCTGGCCGGTAGCCTATAAATAAACACAGCTATGTGATTAACACACAGCTTCTGTGCTGAGCACAATAGTGTATGGGCCATGGCAGTCGTTGATATGCCATAAACAGATAGACATTTTCTGTTTCTGTTTTCATGGCAGTCTACAAAGTCATTTGTCAAATGTACTTTTTTTATCACAGAAAGTAGATATTAGTGGAAAATGTCTTAAACTATATTCCAAGTCCACCCAAAATGTATATTTTAGACCATTTAAATGCACCAAGGGGATGCATAAGGCTCAGAAGGGCAGTTTTTTCAATATGAAACAAAATTCAATAACACGGGGACATGGCCTCAAACTAACTGGAGGAAAGTTCATAAATAATACTAGGAAATATTATTTTACTGAAAGGGTAGTTGATGCTTCAAAGAAACTTCCAGCAGAGGTAGTGAGACAGTCAACAGTAAATGGCTTCAAACATGCTTCGGACAAACATAGATCTATACTCAGACAAAAAAGTTAAAGTGGTTGTAAACCCAAGGAAATAAATAAATAAATCTGCAAGACAAAGGCATAATTTATTTATTTATTATTTATTTCAGGTACTTATATAGCGCCGTCAATTTACGCAGCGCTTTACATATACATTGTACATTCACATCAGTCCCTACACCCTCAAGGAGCTTGCAATCTAAGGTCCCTAACTCACATTCATACATACTAGGCCCAATTTAGACAGGATCCAATTAAGCTACCAGCATGTCTTGCAAAGCATACTAGCTCAGTATGAAATACCTACCTTAGATTCAAGCCTACGCGGCAGTCCCGGCACACTGCTGTGACCGGCGACATGTCTCCCGGAGTTATTTCTGGGTTCGCGGGCTCCGGCGCTGTGATTGGCCGGAGCTGCGATGAAGTCACGGCAGCTGAAGAGACAGCACGAGCGAGCCGCTTCTTCAGTGTGCATGTGCCGATGAGGTCAGCACATGCTGATACAGTGAATATCTCCTGAACTGTGCAAGTTTAGGAAATATTCACGGTCAGGGGCAGACTGATAACTCATGGGGCCCCCAGGCAATAGGAGATTATGAGGCCCCCAGGCAATCAGAGATTATGGGGCCACACAGTATACACACAGTATACAATCACACAGTATACACATACATGTACACACAGTATACACAGACAGATGTAAAAAAAACCCACAGATTTATACATACTGTCCCTGGTTTTACTGAGGCTGGTAACCCTGATGGGACCCCCTAGTGGCCCAGGGCCCTCGGGCAGTGCCCGAGTGGCTCAAAGGTAGTCCGCCCCTGTTCACGGTACCTACAGGTAAGCCTTATTATAGGCTTACCTGTAGGTAAAAGTGGTGTGTAAGGGTTTACTGAATAAGAAAAACAGAACAAAAAAAACAACAAAACAAAAAAACAAAAACAGGCAGACTCGATGGACTATTCAGTCTTTTTTCTGCTGTCACTTTTCTATGTTTCTATGAAATATCCACTGACCTCTTACATCTCTTGGGGGCTTCAGCAATGTGATCTGCTCTCCAGAGCATCCAGCTCTGCTGCCCTAGCCCCACCATGGCTATTACAAGCTATATGAGGATGTCTTATGTATTCCTCCTGCTGTATTATCAGCTTTGTAAAATAAATCAAAAGCAGCCAGAGTGAGACCTGCCCATAAAGACCTTTTCATAATGGCCGGGCAGATAGGCAGATCTAATCTTTTAGGCGTATTAAACTTGGAGCCCCCGAAAGATGTAAGAACCCGCTTGTCCTCATCCACCCAAAAAAAAAAGAACCAAAAGGTAACAAATTTGAAGTTGATATATCCACCTATACACACTATAACAAATAAAAAAATAGGATTACATAAGGCAAATAAAACACACATTAACAGCGCACAATCAAATAAAGTACCTGTATGGAGTCCTCGTCATTATTTCTCTAACAGTTTAGAAGCACTTTCATGCTCAGTTCATGGCCATAAATCTTCGAGGCTTTTTCCTTTTCATGTTGATCTTTTGCCATGGCTTTCATCATAGTATAATACAAGTCACTGTCTGCTGCTGTCTTCTGTAGAGTTTTCAGCAACAGAAATTCACAAGCCCAGAAGAGTCTTTCTCAGCCCCAGAATGTGTGGCTGAATCCAGGTACATGAAATGCTTTGGATGGCTCCTCTAATGATTTTTTTGGGGACAGTCTGTGAGAAAGCTAGCAGCATAGTTCATAGTAACAGGTTTTCCCTTTGTCGCTCTCCACCTGCTCTCTCCCTGCCTTTGTTCTTCCTGTCATAATGCCAGACACATAAGACACACCAGCAGGTCAGGCGGTGTACCTGTAGCAACCAGGAAGCATTCTCACCTTAAACAGATCAGTTGACTTATTTGCAAGATAAAGATGATAACGCAGTAGGAAGTAGACGGAATGGTTCTTCTCTGGAAAACAAGCTAGCTGTGCGCTCTTGTTTTTAAAATTCTTTTTCAGTTTATTTTTGGCGAGTATTTCCTTACACATACTGGTGCTTTTTCTGTCCTGCAATATTTACAGGACCCATAAAACCAAAATATGGGCTAGCTTATATAAAAGAGCTAATAATAGTGTTTACTGATATGTATGGAAGGGTCTCAGGAGCTCCTCACAGCCTCGGGTTGCCACCTCATCCCTTTAAACCCGAACACATATTCATTACACAGGTTCTTTGGCTGATTAAGGTGGTAATCAAACTTACTTAGTGCCTTACCTGCATTCAATTAGCCACAGAACCTGTGTAATGAATATGTGTTCGGGTTCGGGCCCGGTTCACACTGATGCGTTGTGATTTTGTTCCGTTTTTTGTCTTTTTTTTGAGGTGCGAATTTACCGTGATTTTACCGCGCATTTCAGGAGTTGATATACCTGCGATTGATAGTCTAGCCAATGGAATCATAATGTAAAAAAAGAAAAGGTCTTAACTTCCTGTGTACTTCCTGGTTTTTGTGGAGAGCAGTGTGGTGGAATTCGCACATATGTGAACCATCAATGCGATTCAAGAACGATTTACATGGATGTCTATGGAGACTAAATTCACAACGCAACGCAGTAAACTCGCACAAGACCCTTTTTTTAATCGCATCGCATTCGTAGAGGAATCGCAACGCATGTATGTGAACGACCGTCATTGAAAACAATGACTTTTGGGATGACATGCGAATGTAAAGTGTTTTTGACGCATCGCATTCGTCATGAACTCGCATCAGTGTGAACCGGGCCTAAAGGGATGAGGTGGCAACTCTATTACAGCCCGATACATCTGAAATAAAGCAGTGCAGGTTTGGCTACACCAGTCATATTGGGTAATTTTGGTAACTGTAAATGTATACAAGCCTATACTGGAAATGATTTGGCTCATTTTGACTTTTTTTTTAACAAATATTTTTTTATTGGATTTTTCAGCATTACATAGGTAACAAGAAGGGGAAGTTAGAGTAAACAGGAAGTACATGTCCTAACACTGTTACAATGCATACACATGGTTTCATATAATCATTAACGTACATGAAATAGTTATTTTAACACAAATAATGTGAGTACCACCATCGGGTGAGTTCGATAGGAAGATACCATGTGAGTAACTTAAAAATCTAACCAAACATAACACTGGGATGCTAGTAAGTATGGTATTGTATAAGAACATAGGTGAAGCACTCAAGGGTACCTCACAAATTTCGTCTACTCGTTACCTTATCAGACAATGGGGTTGATTTACTAAAACTGGAGAGTGCAAAATCTGGTGAAGCTGTGCATGGTAGCCAATTAGCTTCCAGGTTTTATTCTCAAAGCCTAATTAACCCTTTCACACGATCGGCCCTGTCCTCCTCCTTCCAGGCGGATCCGAGCGGGCCACCCATTGACTTCTATGGGCAGGCGTATGTCAGCGGAGATGTGTCCACTGACGCCCGCCTGCCATTCGATCCGACAAGATCCGCTCAAAACAGACGGATGGCGATACATCCATTTGTAATTTTGACATGTGTTAGTAAAACTGTACATATCCTCACAACTACTTTTTTTTCATTATCAAAACTAGCCCAAAATAGTAAAAAAATAATATATTTTTTAATTGAACTGTATATTTCTTGCTACTACCATAACCTACCACCAAATAACAACCCAAAATATATTCTCCTGCTCCTGACAATCGCAGTGATACCACATATGTGTGTTAGTTGTTGTTTGTACTCGTAGTACAGCCCAGAATCAATAGTGCGCATTTTGCTTTTTTTTAAATCCTACCTAAAACACACTGGCACTGACACTGATACTAATAAAAAAAAAACTGTCCCTGACCTTGACATTTGACCCTGACCTTGACATTTGACCCTGACCTTGACCCAAACATTAACTCTGGCACTGACCTAGATCAAACCTTGATCTAGGTATTTTTTTTAATTATTTATTTTATTTTATTTTTTAAATTATTATTATTTTTTTTTTTCTTGTCACACTTTTTTTTTCTATCTCTGCAAGGACCAAGAGTGATACAATGTATCTCTCTCGTCTATTCACAGAGACAGAAAACACAGGGCGGACTTCACAGTGACTGATTACTGTGATAGCCAATCAGAGGCTATCACAGCGATCCGGTGACCCGAAATCGGGCATTCCGCGTCCCAATCGTTAGAAAGGGGCCCGGGACTCTCAGTGAGACCCTGGTCTTTGTGCTCGGAGCACACCATACCAGCACGCTCCCAGCACAAAGGGAGGTACGCAAATATGTCCAGTCCAGTGGGGCTGCAAATTTGCCTACTGTCGGTGTGAAGGTTTAAAACAATTTGAGGTTAGAAGCTGATTGGTTTCTGTGCAAAGCTGCACCGGATTTTGCACTCTCCAGTTTTAATAAATCAGCCCCATAGTTAACATCTGAATCTGATGAGTGGAATGCAGTTGATAATAACAGAGCTAAAGAGATAGAGAAACACAGTCTCCTAGCATTTAGGTGTACAGGCTATTGTTTAGAGAGTGCCAAAGACGCCATTTATTCTCAAATTGTGAGGTCCTACCATCTATGTACCCTTGCACAACATTTTTTTTTAAAATAATCAAAGTAAATTAAATGAAAGCAAACAGCATAGAAGTATCATACATGCAAAAACAATTACCGATACCACCTAACGTGTGCAATATCTGTGAAAATTATTTTACAACTTTTTGGAACTCTGAAGGTGATCCTTTCGAGAAATGGTTTCAATGGGGAAGATTTACTAAAACTGGAGCATTCAAAATCTGGTGCAGCTCTGCAGAAACCAATCAGCTTTCAGGTTTTATTGTCATAGCTTAAAGCGTTTGGTAACCTTAAAAAAAAACTGGATCCTGCTCCTTTGAAGCATGAATAACAGCACAGTGCTTGTGCTGTGTAATTTGGGCCTCTGTAACTAGGGTTGCCACCTTTTCTTCAAGCCAAACCCGAACACTTTTGCGGCGCACGGCAATTTTTTTGTAGTACACGCTATAGGATTGTAAAATACCTGGGACACCTTTTGGGTTACCCAAAGAGAGTAGTAATGAGGTGTTCTACAGTGAACAGTGGCTATGGCCAAATTGCATTAACAGTAGGGGGACTTAAAGGGGCATGATTAAATAAAACAAAAGCATTTGTGTACCCAAAAAAAGAGTAGTGGACGGCGTCAGTAGGGCAGTGGACGGCGTCAGTAGGGCAGTGGACGGCGTCAGTAGGGCAGTGGACGGCGTCAATAGGGCAGTGGACGGCGTCAGTAGGGCAGAGGACGGCGTCAGTAGGGCAGTGGACGGCGTCAGTAGGGCAGAGGACGGCGTCAGTAGGGCAGAGGATGATGTCAGTAGAGCAGAGTCTATAATACCATGCTTTCTCCTGCAAAAGCATCCCTGGTTGCTAGGACACCAGTCCAGAAGCCCTCAATTCACTGTCTTGGGGCATCGGTGCAGGCGGCTGGGTGGGAGAGAGAGCGCGCACAGACAGACAGTGCAGTGTGACCCGGCTGCAGGACATTAGCCCCGCTGGAGCGGGGGACGAAGGGGGGGAATGCGTGCTGTTTGGGGGTAGCTGACAGGGGGGGGTAGCTGACAGAGAGGGGGGGTAGCTGACAGAGGAGGGGCGGGTAGCTGACAGGGGAGGGGCAGGTAGCTGACAGAGGGTGGGGGTAGCTGACAGGGGGGGTAGCTGACAGAGGGGGGGGGGGTAGCTGACAGAGGGGAGGGGGGTAGCTGACAGAGGGGAGGGGGTAGCTGACAGAGGAGAAGGTGTGGCTGACAGAGGGGAGGGGGGTAGCTGACAGAGGAGGGGGGGTAGCTGACAGAGGAGGGGGGGTAGCTGACAGAGGGGGGGGGTAGCTGACAGAGGGGAGGGGTAGCTGACAGAGGAGAAGGTGTGGCTGACAGAGGGGAGGGGGGTAGCTGACAGAGGGGGGGTAGCTGACAGAGGGGAGGGGTAGCTGACAGAGGAGAAGGTGTGGCTGACAGAGGGGAGGGGGGTATCTGACAGAGGGGAGGGGGTATCTGACAGAGGAGGGGGGGTAGCTGACAGAGGGGAGGGGGGTAGCTGACAGGGGGGAGGGGGGTATCTGACAGAGGGGAGGGGGGTATCTGACAGGGGGGAGGGGGGTATCTGACAGGGGGGAGGGGGGTATCTGACAGAGGTTAGGGGGGTATCTGACAGAGGGGAGGGGGGTATCTGACAGGGGGGAGGGGGGTATCTGACAGAGGGGAGGGGGGTATATGACAGAGGGGAGGGGGGTATCTGACAGAGGGGAGGGGGGTATCTGACAGAGGGGAGGGGGGTATCTGACAGAGGTTAGGGGGGTATCTGACAGGGGGGAGGGGGGTATCTGACAGGGGGAAGGTGGGTATCTGACAGAGGGGAGGGGGGTATCTGACAGAGGGGAGGGGGGTATCTGACAGAGGGGAAGGGGGGTATCTGACAGGGGGGAGGGGGGTATCTGACAGAGGGGAGGGGGGTATCTGACAGGGGGGAGGGGGGTATCTGACAGAGGGGAGGGGGGTATCTGACAGAGGGGAGGGGGGTATCTGACAGGGGGGAGGGGGGTATCTGACAGAGGGGAGGGGGGTATCTGACAGGGGGAGGTGGGTATCTGACAGAGGGGAGGGGGGTATCTGACAGAGGGGAGGGGGGTATCTGACAGAGGGGAGGGGGGTATCTGACAGGGGGGAGGGGGGTATCTGACAGAGGTTAGGGGGTATCTGACAGAGGAGGGGAGGGGGGTATCTGACAGAGGGGAGGGGGGTATCTGACAGAGGGGGGGGGGGTATCTGACAGAGGGGAGGGGGGGTATCTGACAGGAGGGGGGTATCTGACAGAGGGGAGGGGGGGTATCTGACAGAGGGGAGGGGTAGCTGACAGAGGGGAGGGGGGTATCTGACAGAGGGGAGGGGGGGTATCTGACAGAGGGGAGGGGGGTATCTGACAGAGGGGAGGGGGGTATCTGACAGAGGGGAGGGGGGTATCTGACAGAGGGGGGGGGGGTATCTGACAGAGGGGAGGGGGGGTATCTGACAGAGGGGAGGGGGGTATCTGACAGAGGGGAGGGGGGGTATCTGACAGAGGGGAGGGGTAGCTGACAGAGGGGAGGGGGGTATCTGACAGAGGGGAGGGGGGGTATCTGACAGAGGGGAGGGGGGTATCTGACAGAGGGGAGGGGGGTATCTGACAGAGGGGAGGGGGGTATCTGACAGAGGGGAGGGGGGTATCTGACAGAGGGGAGGGGGGGTAACTGACAGAGGGGAGGGGGGGTATCTGACAGAGGGGAGGGGTAGCTGACAGAGGAGAAGGGGCTGACAGACAGGCGGTTGATAGAGCAGATGACAGAGAGACCTCACCTCAGTCAGAAGACACACAGACATCGCGCGCCAGGCAGGGAGGCGGGACTCCGGGCGGCCTTGATCACCCACAGCTCCACCAGGCCAATCACAAACCCTTATGAACGCCGCCCGCACATGACTAATTCAGAAAATCACGGGGCGCCCGCTGCCAACTGCCTAGCTCTCGCACACTCGCACAGTGTGACAGTGTACATTTTGTGGCGGCGGGCACGGGAATCGGCATGCGCCACTCTAGAAGTTGCGGCCGGGGCCAGAGGATGGTTGAACAGTTGCTATATGTGTCCGGGTTTCGGGCGGGTTGAAACCCGGGCACATGTGTCAAAACCCGGGCTGTCCGGGTCAAAACCGGACAGGTGGCAACCCTATCTGTAACAGCTGGCTGATCCTGCCTGGTTCTGCCCTCCCCTATGTAAACTGACCATGGTGTATTATTCCTGCTGAACCCTGACACCGTGGTCAGTTTACGTGCCTCCGCCATCCGCAGCCCTGCTCTCTGCTCCCCCCCCCCTCCCTGCCTTTTAGCTAGTGACAGTGCCCCCCCCCCCGCCCCCCCACTGCTAGAATAACACATTTGTATACTATCCGCTCTGTCTATTAATGCAGTTTCCCCCTGTGTGTTTGTTTTATTAAAAAAAATGCCTTCTTTACCTCATTACAGAGCGGCTCCCGGTGATCATGTGACCAGCCATCTCTCTCCTCTTGTCCCGCCTGATGTCAGCGGGGGAATCTCAGCTCTGCCCACTGCATCTGTCAGATGGGGAGAGGAGAGAGTCCGCTGGTCACGTGATCTGAAATGAGGTAAAGAAGTATTTTTTTTATAAAACACACACACAGGGGGACAAATACTGTAGATGCTGACTTTTACTATATGGACACTTACCTATCCAGGGACTCCGCGATGTCGGCGCCCCAGCTGATCTTTGGATCGACTGTCGGCTGCAGCCACCACCATTCCAGGTAAGGGAACCCGGCAGTGAAGCCTTTCGCCCTCACGCCGGGTTCCCTACTGCGCATGCTTGAAGCACGCTGCGCTTTTTGATTGGCCCGGCAGCGGAGGAAGGAGGAGGGGGCTGAACTTCCAGGAGATCGGGCCACGGCCCAATATCTCAGAAGTGGGGAAGGGGACCTATCAAAAACAGGTCCCTGTTCCCCCCTCCCCTCTGAAAGGTGCCAAATGTGACACCGGAGGGGGGGAGGAAGCAAATCAGCAGAAGTTACACTTTTGGGCAGAACTCGGTTTTAAGGCTTTATTCACACTGAAAGCGTCGGCCGTTAGCGGTAAAGCGCGGCTCGTTTTAGTGGCACTTTACCGCTGTTTAAGTGACAATTTTGCGCTGCTTTTTGGCCGCTATCGGGGCGCTGATCTTTTCATGGTTATCACTAGGCTTGCACTGCCAACATAGATTCAAATTTTGATCCTTCAAGTCAACAAATATTTTTAAGAGTTTTTTTTTATGGCATGTAAGGATATCTATCAGGTCTGAAAGAATATTACTGTACCTAGGAGGATCAGATAGAAATGGATTACCACTTGGTAGAAATGGATTACCACTGGGTTAAACCCCAAAAGGTTTAACCCCCTTCACGATCAGGCCATTTTTTGTTACTATTTAGCACTGCACTACTTTAACTGGTAATTGCATGGTCATATAACGCTGTACGCAAATAAACCACTTGCCGACCGCTGCACGCCGATACATCCAAACTTTGGCGGCGGATATCGATGTTATGGCAACAACTAGCTGCCATAACCCCGGTATCCCCGTTTTCGTGCGGCGGTCAGCTTTCGTTTTCGTGCGGCGGTCAGCTTTCAGATAAAAGTAGTCCCTGCAGTGGATTCGCCGTGAGATCACTTTTATCAGTGGTGGGGGAGGGCCCCCCCCCTCCCGCTGCGATCCGGTGCCCTCTGCCGCTTATCGGAGCCGTCGGTAGCGGCGGAGGCGATCGCGTCCGTCTCCCTTCTGTGCCTGGTGACGAGTGAGGCTAAGATGGCGCCCACTCGTCTCCATGACACTGCTGGACGGAAGCGACGTCAAAACGTCACTTCCGCCCACGCCTCTTAAAGGCACATTTTTTTCAATGTTATTTTTTTAAATGACTTTTTTTTTTTTTATTGCATTTTAGTGTAAATATGAGATCTGAGGTCTTTTTGACCCCAGATCTCATATTTAAGAGGTCCTGTCATCTTTTTTCTATTACAAGGGATGTTTACATTCCTTGTAATAGGAATAAAAGTGATACAATTTTTTTTAAAACAGTGTAAAAATAAATAAAATAATGTAAAAATAAAAAAAAAAAGTTTAAAACCCCCCCCCCCCGTCCCGACAAGCTCGCCCGCAGAAGTAAACGCATACGTGAGTAGCGCCCGTATGTGAAAACGGTGGTCAAACCACACATGTGAGGTATTGCCGCGACCGGTAGAGTGAGAGCAATAATTCTAGCCCTAGACCTCCTCTGTAACGCAAAACATGCAACCTGTAGAATTTTTTTAAACGTCGCCTATGGAGATTTTTGAGGGTAAAAGTTTGACACCATTCCACGAGCGGGCGCAATTTTGAAGCATGACATGTTGGGTATCAATTTACTTGGCGTAACATTATATTTCACAATATAAAAAAAAATTGGGCTAACTTTGTTGTCTTATTTTTTTATTCAGAAAAGTGAATTTTTAAAAAAAAAAAAGTGCGCTTATAAGACCGCTGCGCAAATACGGTGCAAAAAAAAGTATTGCATTGACCGCCATTTTATTCTCTAGGGTGTTAGAAAAAAAAACAATATATAATGTTTTGGGGGTTCTAAGTAATTTTCTAGCAAAAAAAACTGTTTTAAACTTGTAAACACCTAAAATCCAAAAAGAGGCTGGTCCTTAAGTGGTTAAATTCAGTTTTTTCACACAAATAGAACTTTCTTTTAGTTGTGTTTGATTACCACTGAGTTTTTTATTTTTTATTATATCAATGAAAAAAGACTGAACATTTTGAAAAGAAAAACCCACATTTTTTTTTTCTGCTATAAAATATACAATAAAAAAAATCTTCATAACTTTAGGCCAAAATGTATTATGCTACATGTCTTTGGTAAATAGAAAATATAAAGTGTATATTGATTGGTTTGTGTGATAGTTATAGAGTCTACAAACTATGGTATATATACACTGGATTTTTTTATATACATAGTAGTAAATGGGGGTGACTAGCAACTTATAGTGGGGACTGTGATAGTGAGGCGGGAAATCTGGCACTAAATGATGCTGGGGGGGAGCTGACTAAGGCTGGCCATACATTATACAATTTTCTTGTACTATTTTGCTTTAGATTTACCAAAACCATATAATACGAGATCAAACCTTAACACTTTCAATTTGTATGCAATCAGGCAGGCTCTTGCACTACACAGTTGAAGGTAAATCTAAAGGAAATTGAAAAAGAAAATTGTATAATGTGTGGTCAGCTTAACTGACACTGACATCATCAGTGACACTAATACAGTGATTAGTGATAATAATATACACTGTCACTGTGCTAATGACACTGGCTGGGAACAGGTTAACACTTCAGGGTAATAAAGGTGTTAAATGTTAATGTGTATGTTACGTGCTGCTTTTTACTAAAGGTCTGTTCCTTCTTTCTGCTTAGCGCTCACCCTTGACCCGAAAGCATGGAGCGATATACAAGTACGTCGCTGGCAGGGGAAAAGCAGCGCCCACAGGGGCCCCAGGAGAGGAGGATCATGGCTGCTCTGTGCAAAAACCCAGTGGCGGTTGATGGTAATTATTTTGGCGGGGGTGTGTGTGTGGCGAATAGTGCATCCACAGCCACCAATCCCCCCCCCCCCCCCCAGTTGATCGGGTCCAAAGCGGAGCACTTACCCTATCTATGGCAGGCATCACGGGGGATTCCCTTCCCCTGCTCTCCTCTGCGGGCATCATGGGCGGCGGGCATCACAGGCGGCTTCTCCCTTCGGCCAATCGGGAAACGAGTCTCAGGCCCACTTCCTGATTAGTGGGGAGGGGGTCTCAGGGCCACTTCCTGATTAGTGGGGAGGGGATTCAGTGTGTAAATAGAGAATATTCATTCGCTATTGTCACATAACTGGGTGGACTCGGCTCACAGTGCTCTGCGCCCGAGCCCACCCTCTTTTGAAGCCTATTAGAGCCTCTAGCTCTAATCATGTGCTTCAAAAAAACACGCCCCCCCATTAGAATTCATACATCTGGCGTCCTGCATGGGGGCCGGGGCGCATGGATAGGGGGGGGCAGCACCCGTGCACCCTTAATGGATGGGCTTCCCCTGGCAAAACCATTGCACAGAGCAAGTAAATATAATATGTCTGTTAGTTTAAAAAAATGTATCCTTTAGAATCATGTTAAAGGAAATGACTTCAGACCACTGAAAGTTTAGATAGCTGTATTCATTACTAAGATAATAAAAGATCCACACCGGCGATTTTACCCGGGTGACTGTAAAGAAAGCTGAAGAGCATAGACTGCTGAGAAACTGTGCCTCTATGGCTCCATACTTCATTTTATTAATCACTAGAATATCAGTTTGACGTTTAAACTTGTTGTTAGGTGCTGCTGTAGTCTAGTAATTACATACACATTTGCTCCATTCTTCTATGATAGTAATCTAAGTCTATGCGTTCTGCAATACTATTTTGTATCAAATTACAAATAACAAGGTTTGCTTCTGTTTAAATTCCAAAGTCAAGGGCTTGGAGACAAACAGCATTTAACGAAAACAGTAATGCCGCGTACAGACGATTGGAATTTCCGACAACCAAACCGTGTATTTATGTCCGACGGATGTTGGCTCAAACTTGTCTTGCATATACACGGTCGCACAAATGTTGTCAGAAATTCCAATCGTCTGTACGTGGCATAAGTGTAGTAGAGCAGGTTGACAAAACTGTTTGGGATCAATTAAACCAGTGTAGCGCTTACCCCAGAAGGAGCCGCTGATGGATGAATTTTCTTGATTACAGATGACAATGACCTTAAATCTAGTGAGGTCCTAATTAAAAGAGTGATACTAAAGCTAAAAGGTCCTTCAGTCTCTCAAAATCTCTACTACTGGCCAGTGTGCTATTAAACATTATGGCCCAAAGTCCCGGCATTGGAGTGCTCAGATTTAAGTGGATCCAACCGTATAGGACATAAATACCAAAACCGTATCCTAGGGCAAGTTAACACTGTCTGTTTAAGAAGTGTGTAGGTGGGGTGCGGGGTGTGCGGCAGAAATAATTCACACAAACAAGTGCAGGGCAGAACTTGTATTGAAATAATTCAGTAATGCCCTGTACACACGATAGGATTTTCCGATGGAAAATGTCCGATCGGAGCGTGTTGTCAGAAATTCCGACCGTGTGTGGGCTCCATCACACATTTTCCATAGGAATTTCCGACACACAAAGTTTGAGAGCTTGCTATAAAATTTTCCGACAACAAAATCCGTTGTTGGAAATTCTGATCGTGTGTACACAAATCCGACGCACAAAGTGCCACGCATGCTCAGAAGAAATTAAGAGACAAAAGCTATTGGCTACTTCCCCGTTTATAGTCCTGACGTACGTGTTTTACGTCACCGCGTTCGGAACGATCGGATTTTCCGCCAACTTTTTGTGACCGTGTGTATGCAAGACAAGTTTGAGCCAACATCCGTCGGAAAAAATCCATGGATTTTGTTGTCGGAATGTCCAATCAATGTCCGACCGTGTGTACGGGGCATAACAGTTACAACAGGGCAGGCTACTCGGCTGGGTACACTCAAACATTCCAGTAACATGAAAGGGGCAGATCCCAGCCGCACTGAAGGCATCTGTTGAGAGGTGCAGAATGCGGCCTGGCCATCTAGTACCCAATTAAGAAGGTGCCCAAAGGAGTTGCAACGCTACACTTTTCCTCCTCATCAGGAACCTTTCCCTAACGCTAGTACTATCCCTAACAGGTGGGGTACCTGTCCCCTCTCTACCAACCCTCAAAATGGACACTAAACCTGGGAGTCAAGGCCTTGAATAGGCTCTGCCTGACCCAAGATGGTTGCTAGAGTCAGCAGGGGCAGCAGCTTCCAATAGGATAGCTTTCCCAGTGGCCCAGGAAATCAGAGATGAACCCTGTTCCTCTTAAGTTCCTCTCCAACAACAGTGCCACTGCAGAAGACGAGAGCACCACCTGCAGTGGACAATGTAGATTACACCTGCCTACAAGTGGGTAAGGTCCCATTCACACATGGGGACCGCTCAGGTCCGCCTGTCAATTTTTTTAGGCGGACCTGAACAGATGCTCCATGCATCTCTATGGAGCGACGGATGTCAGCAGTGACATGTACGATTACATTGGATCCGATCCGCTCTGCTCCGCTAAATCCAGGAGGATGGAAGTCCTATTTTCTATCCGCCTGGCGGATCGAATCGATTGAAAACGGACAGGTGGTCCATTTTCATCCAATCTCCCCATAGAGGAGAACAGAGATCTGACAGGTCTGTCTCTGCACAGTGAGCGGTTATCTGCCGACTCAGCGGGTATCAACGGATCGATCCCTGCCGAGCAAGCGGAAGACGTATAACCTTCCTTCTCTCTCTAGCACTCAGATTCTAGGTCTTGTAGTTCCACACAAGTAGTCCAGACTCCCTCCCCAAAAAGTCTTTGCACCTCCCAGCAGTACTCAGGCAAGGAGGTATACACCCCCCCCCCTGACTGCATTGCAGCTTTGTCATAATGTTCTGCAGCCTGCTTTCTCTCTCCTTCTTCCTCCGGCTCACTGTGACTGGGGAGAGGGAGAGAAACCTGTGTGTGGGTGGTTGCAGCATTAGAATGACAGCCCGGTCCATGCGGCACATGAGGTGTGTAATCTTCTCAGCGTTGCAACAATATGGACAACATATTCATATTCAGCAACCATTACTAAGTATTTGGCCTCAATAAATGAGCTCTGGACTCCAATTCAAAAGTCTTGTCCACTCTGCATAAAACTGGAGCATCGTCTAGGTGTGTTTAACATTTTGAAAACATACAAAGTTATTTATTTTTCTTTTACATTAGATCACAATTTCAGTCACAATTTGATGTGTTTTATTTTGGTGGTGCTACACACATTTGCTGACTGTGAAAACAGCAATGGATAGCTGCAGCTGCCATCAGCCTGTCATTGCTTTGTATGGGCTGAACAGCCACAGCTCTTTGCTTGCACCTGTTATCCTAGCCCCAGGAATCAGCAGATTCTTCTTCCCAATGGAATTTACAGGGTGCGTTGATCACACTGGTGTGAATTTAGCCTGACTCCTGACCTCTGGACTGTGTGTGTTACTCCTAAACCACACACTCTGCATCGTTTTCTCCTGTCCTCTCAACACTGTGCCTCATGTACTCCTGACCTTTGAACTCTGCTCCACTTACTCCTGACCTCTACTCTCTGCGCATCACTTACTCCTGACCTTTACTCTCTGCACATCACTTACTCCTGGCCTCTACTCTCTGTGCATCACTTACTCCTGACCTCCATAATCTGTGCATCACTTACTCCTGACCTCTACTCTCTGTGCATCACTTACTTCTGGCCTCTACTCTCTGTGCATCACTTACTCCTGACCTTTACTCTCTGTGCATCACTTACTCCTGAGCTCTACTCTCTGTGCATCACTTACTCCTGACCTCCATAATCTGTGCATCACTTACTCCTGACCTCCATAATCTGTGCATCACTTACTCCTGACCTCTACTCTCTGTGCATCACTTACTCCTGACCTCTACTCTCTGTGCATTACTTACTCCTGACCTTTACTCTCTGTGCATCACTTACTCCTGACCTCTACTCTCTGTGCATCACTTACTCCTGACCTTTACTCTCTGTGCATCACTTACTCCTGACCTCTACTCTCTGTGCATCACTTACTCCTGACCTCCATAATCTGTGCATCACTTACTCCTGACCTCCATAATCTGTGCATCACTTACTCCTGACCTCTACTCTCTGTGCATCACTTACTCCTGACCTCTACTCTCTGTGCATCACTTACTCCTGACCTCTACTCTCTGTGCATTACTTACTCCTGACCTCTACTCTCTGTGCATCACTTACTCCTGACCTCTACTCTCTGTGCATCACTTACTCCTGACCTCTACTCTCTGTGCATCACTTACTCCTGACCTCTACTCTCTGTGCATTACTTACTCCTGACCTCTACTCTCTGTGCATTACTTACTCCTGACCTCTACTCTCTGTGCATCACTTACTCTTGGCCTTTACTCTCTGTGCATCACTTACTCCTGACCTCTACTCTCTGTGCATCACTTACTCCTGACCTCTACGTTCTGTGCATCACTTACTCCTGACCTCTACTCTCTGTGCATCACTTACTCCTGACCTCTACTCTCTGTGCATCACTTACTCCTGACCTCTACTCTCTGTGCATCACTTACTCCTGACCTCTACTCTCTGTGCATCACTTAGGCTGGATTCACACCTATGCAGTTTTAGTGCTTTTTGCAGATTTGCACTACAGAACGTGTTCCATAGGAAACCATGGTAAATGTACTGTAGTGCAAATCTGCAAAATGCAAAAAGCGCTAAAACTGCATAGGTGTAAATCCAGCCTTACTCCTGACCTCCATAATCTGTGCATCACTTACTCCTGACCTCTACTCTCTGTGCATCACTTACTCCTGACCTCTACTCTCTGTGCATCACTTACTCCTGACCTCTACTCTCTGTGCATCACTTAATCCTGACCTCTACTCTCTGTGCACCACTTACTCCTGACCTCCATAATCTGTGCATCACTTACTCCAGACTTCTACTCTCTGTGCATCACTTACTCCTGACCTCCATAATCTGTGCATCACTTACTCCAGACTTCTACTCTCTGTGCATCACTTACTCCTGACCTCTACGTTCTGTGCATCACTTACTCGTGACCTCTACTCTCTGTGCATCACTTACTCCAGACCTCTACTCTCTGTGCATCACTTACTCCTGACCTCTACGTTCTGTGCATCACTTACTCGTGACCTCTACTCTCTGTGCATCACTTACTCCAGAGCTCTACTCTCTGTGCATCACTTACTACTGACCTCTACTCTCTGTACACCACTTACTTATCACTTACTTCTGCTCTCTGTGCATCACTTACTCCTGACCTTTGCACTCCGTGGTTTACTTACTCCCATGCTTTTCATGCATTAAATTACTTCTGAAAACAGAAAAGATAAACCAAAGGTTTAAACAGAAGCTTCAGATGGAACACACTGCGGTATGAGTACAAAAAACTTTAATTGATGCAAAAAAAAAAAAAAAAAAAAACACAGAAATGTTACAGCTGGCTAATGAGCCAAAATGAACAGAACCTTCACCAGAAGTATAAAAAACATTATGGCAACATTGTCACAATATAAACAAAAACAGCCCAGGAAAACGTGCACACAAACACTTCTCACATTAACGGGAAGGGTTGAGGTGACTAGATGTTTAACAGTCTGGGAAAAGGCATCCGGTGACACTAAATACTGGGGAGCATAAAGTTCAGGGATCCCCTGAATCAACTGTACTGTCCAAAGATCAATCATGTGGATGTATGCAGAATTTCAGATAGATCCCAGATAGAAATGGTGCAGACATGGAGACTATCAATGAAGGAGCATACAGGTGGATTATCTCTAATGTGTGAAGCTGCAGCAGTATATTGGTGTGAGAATCTGTATAATCAAGGCACAGAGTGTAGATATAGAACTGGACACACCATCCCATAGAAACATCTCACCGTCACGCAGCCTGCTCCAGTGGTCCATCTGTGACCATGAAATGTAACAACCAAACGGCTCACAGGGTCTCCCAATTAGTCTGTCTTGTGTTCCATAACACCGTTGGAATGAACCTCATCCAGGTATGTATAGAGCTCTTCCACACTGGGACTGGGCAGTGGGGCTGTATAGTGATCTTCCGTGATACCATGATGCCAGACCAGTTCCGTGCTATGCGGCGTGAAGCGGGGGAAAGATCCGCATGTGTGCGGTTGGAGAGCCGGGCTGTAGGAAACCGAGATGTTTAACTCCGTGTGCTTCGTCGGAACAATGCTTATACATTTCAAATCTGTGATGATAATACTGGTATCACTGCTACACATTCATACAGCATTCATACCAGGCAATCATACTGTCTAAAGAGATAAAGCAGATTTCACAACTGGAAAACAATTTACTTCTGACCACTCTGTACGATGCTTACTCCTAAACTCTGCTTTCTGTGCCTCACTTACTCCTGACCTCTGCACTCTACAAATTACAAATTGAATACTCCTGATACTCTGCACTTCATGAGTGACTTACTACTGACCTCTGCTGTCTGTGCATCGGATACTTCTGACCTCTGCTTTCTGTGTGTCCCTTATTTCTGACCTCTGATCTCCCTGTGTCATTTACTCCTAACCTCTAACCTCCCTTTGTTATTTACTCCTGACCTCTGATCTCACTGCATCATTTACTCCTGACCTCTACTCTCTGTGTTTTACTTTCTTCTGACATTTGCACCAATGCCTTGTGCATTATACACTCCTGACATCTGTACTCTGTGCATTATGCACTCCTGATCCCTTTACTTTGTGCGTTACGCACTCATGAACACCTGCACACTGTACATAATGTACTCCTAACCACTTCTGCGCTCAGTGCGTTACATATTTTTGAGCTACAGCAGACTAAGCTCAGGTTTTATATAATGATACCTTTTTAAGCCTTTCTCTTTTTGCAATTTTGCCAAACCCACAATTTTAAGCATAGAGCATAGTTTCCTTACCCATGGTGCCCAATGCATTTTGTTTTTATATTTTGTCTGCCTCTTGTGCAGTGACCTGTGACCAGTTGTTTCAGGGTGGAGTAAAAGCCTGACTACAAATGAAGCATGGTTTGTGGGTGTAGTTATAGTGGGGGTAGTCAGTGGGGGTGTCGTCAGATTTCCTTTTTTAAAAACTGGTAGCTTTAGTACTGGGAGAAGTAGACTGCCCTAATTTAATTTAAAAATTTTCTTCGGGTCTGGTATGGATTTTAAGGGGAACCTCACGCCAAAATTTAAAAAAAAAACAGTGTGGGGTCCCCCCAGAATCCATACCAAACCCTTATCTAAACATGCAGCCTCGCAGGTCAGGAAAGGGGGGGACAAGCGAGTGCCCCCCCCTTCTGAACCTTACAAGGCCACATGCCATCAACATGGGAGGTGCTCCGCCCCCCACTGCAAAGCAACTTGCCCCCACGTTAATGGGGACATGGGCCTCTTCTCGACAACCCTGGGCGGCGGTTGTGGGGGTCTGCGGGCAGGGGGCTTATCGGAACCCAGAAGCCCCAGATTCTGCCCCCCATGTGAATGAGTATGGGATACATGGTACTCCTACCCACTCACCAAAAAAGTGTAAAAATAAGTAAAAACAGGAGGCAGTTTTTGACAATTCCTTTATTAAAAATAAAAAACAGTGTTCCCCGATGGAGATAACGACACCGACGAAAAATAAAAAATAAAATGCTCCGTCATCAACTAAGGCAGACCGCGGAATTCCTGGCAAACTTTTTTACAATTCTTATATAGGTAAAGGCGAGGCTACCTGGCGACGTCACTGTTTTTTTATTCTATAATAAAGGAATTGTCATAAACCGTCTCTGTGTTTTTATTACTTTTCAACACTTTTTTGGTAAATGGGCAGGTATACTATGTACCCCATACTCATTCACATAGGGGGGCCAGGACCTGGGGGCCCCCTGTTAAAGGGAGCTTCCAGATTCTGATAAGCCCCCCACCCCCATACCCCCACAACCACTGCCCAGGGTTGTAGGGAAGAGGCCATGCCCTCAACATGGGGTGCCCCCTACCCCAAAGCACCCCCATGTTGAGGGCATGTGGCCTGGTATGGTTTAGGAGGGGGGCGCTCACTAGTCCCCCCCCCCCTTTCCTGGCCTGTGGGGCTGCATGCTTGGATAAGGGTCTGGTATAGATTTTGTGAGGCTCCACGCCGTTTTTAAAGAAAAATTTGGCTTGAGGTTCCCCTTAAAATCTATACTAGACTTTTTTTGCTGTCAGCGGGGAAGCCCATTGACAGCTGATGACTCATCGGTTGTTAAGCATGCTGCGGCCAGCTTCCCGGCCCCGTTCCTTAACAACCAGCTATTCACTGCAGGAAATCAGGGAATCAGGGCTTAGAATGGCGAACACTCACGAACGCCCCCCAAAAAATTCAGGTGTTCGATGAACGGGCGATGTTTGCTCAATTCTAGTACCAATATGTCCACCTATAGTCTTCAGTAAAATGCAGCCTGAAGAAGGAGCACGCATGCTCTGAACGCGCGCCTGCTGGCCCTGTGCCCCACATCCAGTGACGTCATAGCCGACGGGGAGGCGACTGCCAGCTTGACTCGGAAACCCCTGCAGCTAGCGAGACAGCAGCAGCACCCCACACAGCCAGCTATGTGGATCAGGACTACACAGCGAGCCTCCCCTTGTGACTAGCCATTTTAACCTTTACCCTGTGAGTTAATTCTTATTTTCATTTTTTATCTTAATAAATTCATCAGTAATCATTTTAATATACTGCACTCAGATAAGCGCTGCTGTTCTCTACATTATATATCTATAGAGCTGCTTCCTCTTCCACAGCTGGCTGCACCTCTAGAGCGCTATATACATCTTTAACCCACCAAACTTGTTCCTAACCCATTCTAGCCTGAACTGAACTTTCCAGAGTCTAAGCTACCCCCAACCATTGGATTTTATTATCATAATCACCTTTAACTATAGTTTTGTTTCCCACCCATCTGTCTATCTCCAAGCGCCACTATACTCTCCCCCAGTTTTCAGTAAAAGCCTATGTGAAAAGGTGACTACACAGGAACTTAAGACAGGGACAGAGTGTTGCCAGTGCCACTCTACAACAGTCAGACCCTGCACAAGGACCTTCTTGACAGGAACATAAGGTTTTAATTTTAATTTAATGAGAGCTGCAGATTTTAAAATATTGAAAATTACTTTTGAGATGACAATGACATGTTATGGGTTGTAGGAGTTAGAGTGACTGGACTTATAAAGATGTAAGGACCTGTACACACTATGCGTTGCAGTAACATGCACACTTTACCACAACGCAAGTTAAATTTACCAATACACATCTGTTGGCAAGGTACGTTGGGGTTCCATCTGAATGAATTGCACCATACAGCACCAACTCACCTAAGGACGTGATAAGGCATGCTTTGTTAGTGTGAGCTAACCACAAACATTACAATATACAGGCTTTTTTTCAGCGGGAACATAGGTGAATGCAGTTCCGGCACCTCCAGCATTGAATGTATCTAATGGCAAGGGGTGCTGGGGTGTGCTGGAGGGTCTACTGATGCTGACTGCTGGGAGATCTATTGTTGCTGGAGGGGATCTGTTTTTGTATGGTGGCCTATTGTTGCCGGGGAAGTCTATTGTTGCTGGAGGAGGATCTATTGTTGCTGGGGGGTCAACTGCTGCTGGAAAGGATCTACTGTTAAAGGAAAGGGGTCTATTGTTTCTGGCTGCTGGAGAGTCTATTGATGCTGGCCGCTGGGAGATGTGGTCTTGCTGCTGGGGTCTATTGTTGCTGGGATGATATATTGTTGCAGGGGTCCTATGTTGCTGGGGGTCTATTGTTTCTGGGGGGGGGGGGTATATTGCTGCTTGCTGCAGAGGATCTATTGTACTGCTTTTCTTGTTATCATGACCAATTTCCATACAAATTACTTTAGCATAGCATGACATAATCATACTTGGCTCTGTATTCTCTGAATGAGATGGTGCTAGAAGGTGGGTAGAGGGTGGAACCAAGAAATGTTGCTCGGAGGTGGGTAGGGGGCAAAGACAAGAAGTGACTCAGTAGGTGGGAGTTCCAGCACCTATTCTATGAGAAAAAAAGCCCTGACAATATAATTATACAATTTTTTGATCTACCAACTGGTATGTAGCACAAGGACCTGCCTGATTGGGTAGAAATTAAATTGATGTTTAGGTAAGCCCCCATATTACATAGTTTTGATAGATTTAAAGTTGATTGTACAGACATTGCATAATCAGACTGAAACTTGCGTGGTAAACCTTTATTGCTTTCTGCACAGATCATGTCTTCCTGAAAGTAGAAGTTATTTTGCTAATATCAAAGCTCTCTGTATATGACTGAAAGCAAAATCTTTAGTAATTCTTCTGAACTTCAAGACAAAGAAAACTATGTGCGTCTTTGGTATTTTATGCTTCATTTTTTATAATGCCGAAAAGCAACATAGCAATGTATCCTGAAGCAGAGACCTGTCATGCCTTTACAGTAACTGCTTTGTCTAAATATACATTTTTTCCTCAGAAATGCCAAAGAAATGTTGTATGCTTTATGAATCCATTTCCACCTTCTTTTCTGGTGACACAGAAAAGCAGGTGTCAGCTTCTGGTATTAGCTCAACCACGCAGCACTGTAACCTAGCTGCTTGGCTGTGTGTAGCTTCTATTCTACTGGCCTGGAACATGCAATCAACAATGAAGGGTAAGATAAAAAGATAGAACTCTTGGCAGTCAAAAAACCATGAAGCCAGGCATTTTCAGAAGGAGAGGACAACACTGGCGACCTACATGTATTCTTTGTGAACCATTTTAATGGAAACGGTTCCTAAAAGGAGCATGGAGGCTGCCATTTCATGTTAGCTATCATGCTGGCCTTCTGGGTTTAGCGCGTCAATTCACTTACCAAGAAATAGTGTGGGCAGATGAGGACTTCTGACTTTACTCTGACTGTACTTATCTGCTTACTTGATCTGTTTTTTAGAAAGTACTGACAAGTAGTCAGCATACTAGACAAGCTACTAGGATTTTCCGAAGGAGGAAGCCCCATGATTTATTTCTAGGTCTATTTTTATGTGTTTTAAAGCCAAAACTTTTTTTAGCCTGGTATATAGCCGTCATGGGTTCTAACCCCATTCAGGCTTTTATTGTTTAGAATGGAACACTGGACAAAAATCAGGCAGAACAGTTCAAGATAATTTGAATTGTTGATAAAAAAAATTCACTTGAAAACAGCCAATGCGTTTTGGCGGCAGCATCAGGGGAAGTGATGGTGCCCCCGAAATGTGTTGTCTATTTTTATATGTAGCACCTTCTAGGTAGGTAGGTGCTAGAGGTAGGATTTTTGTAGGACAGGCAAATTTAGGTAGACCTGGTTGGCAGCCAGGCCTGTTTGGTTTGAAAGTTGACCTTTATTTGTAAACTCCAGACACCCCCCCATACCAGCTCATATTCATTCTAACCCTGGAACCTCAGATAAGATCCCCCCACATTCTCCACAATATTTTCCCAGTTCCTGCCGACCTGTGTTGATGGTGTGGCTCTTCATCCACAGACATATTACACATCTTTTGGCCATGCCCTAAGCTTACACACTTATAGGGCCAGGTCCGAAACATGCAGAAATACAATGGGGAGATTTACAAAAACTGGTGCACACAGAATGGAGCTGTGCATAGTAATCAATCAGTTTTCAGGAAAGCGGCCTGAGCCTGAATCCACGTGTTATGAAACTAGCGAACCCAACTTACCATACAGAAATGGTTTAGCAGAATAAATGTCACTAAAGACATGGGGGAGATCACCGATTCCCTTGAAGTGGATGTAAACAGGATTCATAAAATTTGAGCTGGGCACATATATCTGTAGTGTTTTCTTTCTTGTCCAAGTATTTTATTAACCTCCCTGGCGGTATGATTATTTTGGATTTTAGGTGCTGAAAGCGGTACCATTATTTTGCATGGAAATTTGGCGTTTTATATTGTAGGCCTGTAATTCTTAACAATAACACACTTAAATCTGTCCACCAAGAGTCTAGTAGATATCCCCGGTATGATGACGTTTGAAACACAAAACATAAATTATAATATAATAAGTAACTATAAGTAATTTAAAAAAATAATAATATAATAATAATAAAATAAATTTCCCCACGATTCACTATCGCTCAATTCTGCAAGTGTTCTAATTTACTATCGCTGTTTTCTAGCTGGTCTAAAACCACTTTTGATGTAAAGGGACACTTTTTGGCTTTTTTGCTATGGACAATCTCCAGTTTCCAGGCAGAAAGAACAGTATATATAATATAAAACTGCATGCAGGGCATTGGACAAAGCACTGGGGACAAAAGGGATGTAAAATCATTTCATACAGTACTGTAATCAGTGTTATGATTTTTACTTTTTTTTTAATTTGCCGCCAGGCTCCGCCCCCGTGCGTCGCAGGGAACGGAGCCTGGCACAGAGAGGCTTCGAAGGAGACAAAATCTGCAGACACAGTGGGGGACATTGCAGGATCCTGGGGACAAGGTAAGTAACACCGCACCAGAATCCTGCAATGTAATCCCGAGTGTGGCTTGGGGTTACCGCTAATGGTGCTGAAATTTAACCCTGAGCCACACTCGGGAAAACCGCCAGGGAGGTTAAAGATTATCAGAAAACATTGAGTGTAATGTACAAAAAGAAAAATTCTTATTACATTCTTATTAGATTCTTATTATCTTATTACAGAAAAGTATATTATTAGTCAACTATGACATTTCAATTCATAAAACTGTTTAGTTAAAAATTAAATCAAAACAAATCAATGCAGTTAATTAATACTTTTCTGTCTAAAGAAGAGTCTACCTTAAATATATGAATGTATGTAAAGCCGCTAGTATATCTGGTGCTCTTTCAATAGTAGAACATTGTGTTTAATCTACTGCTGATGTGGTGCCTATTTACAGCATAGTATTATGGTATGTCAACCAAATATTGTGGAGGTTACCTGAATTAAAAGGGTAACAGATAAAAGAGGAGGGGGAGGGGTTTACAGAAAGGAAGGAAAAGTAAGAAAGTAGAAAGAAGAAGGGATAGAAGGTAAGGTTACTCCCAGAGGGTAATGGTATATCTACACATTAGATCATCATCGCCCATGGTAAAAGTACTTGATCTTTGAAGTCTGGTTGTAGGCAGTGTTTAATCCATGGTTTCCATAGATTATTAAACTTGTTTAAGCTGTTTTTATCTAAAGCTTCCATCTTTGCATGTAACAGAGTTTGATTTATTCTGTTTGGATTTGGCTAAATTAAAAGTAGGTGCTTTCCAAGCTTTAGCTATAGTCTGTTTAGCGGCTGTTAAGAGCTGTATTAATAATTTAAACAGTTTTCGTTGTAGAAATTACGGTCTTAGGTTTAGAAGGGCCAATGCCAGGTCTGGTGTAATAGTGCTTTCAAACATCGCTGAGGCAAGCGTGAAAATAGATTTCCAAAATTCTTGTAACACTGGACAACTCCACCAAATATGTAAATGTGTACCCAGCTCTGAACAACCACGAAAACAAGAAGCCGAGTGATCCGGAACATATTCAGAGATTCTAGCTGGAACTAAGTACCAGTGTGTAGTTTGTAAATCAAACCATTCTGCTGTATCAATAGTGCGACCCAAAACATTTTCCCATTTGGCCACATATGAGAGTGGGGATGCATCCGGTTTAGTGAGCAATTGGGAATAGAGTGTTGATATTGTATCGCTCCCTGCTGTATAATTCTTAAAGGGGTTGTAAAGGTAAAAGTTTTTTCACCTTAATGCATTCTATGCATTAAGGTGAAAAAACATCCGACAATACCGCCCCCCCGTTTTACTTACCTGACCCCTCGAAAGTCCTGCGCTCGCCCCCGACATCCTCTTCGCCGCTTAGCCTGGGCGTTGATTGGTTACAGTGGATGGATTGAAAGCAGCCCAGCCATTGGCTTGCGCTGCTGTCAATCACATCCAATGACGTGGTGCGCCGGGTGGCGGGGCCGAGTGATACAGTGAGCGGCTATGACCGCCTGTTGTATTTCGGGAGCGCGTCCGCAAGCACTCAACACCATGCGAGAGAGCTCGCATGAAGGTGTTGAGTCCTTGCGGGGGGGGCGAGACAGCCGCCGAGGGACCCCAGAAGACCAGGTTCGGGGCCACTCTGTGCAAAACGAGCTGCACAGTGGAGGTAAATATAACATGTTTGTTATTTAAAAAAAAAAATATATATATATATATATATATATATATATATATATATATATATATATCTTTAGTGATCCTTTAAGAAATGAGCCAGGATGAATATTAGGGGAACTCTAAATAGATATAAAAATTTTGGAAGAATGGTCACTTTGAATAAATTAATTTTCTCGAACCAGAAAAGTTGAATAGATGACCATCTTGACAATATACTTATGGTTTGTTTTTATAAGGCTGGATAATTGGCAGAAAATAGATCTGTGGAATTTGCAGTGAGCTGGATACCTAAGTAAGGGAGACTGTGTGTAGCCCACTTGAAAGGAAATGCCTTGTTAACAGTACACATTTCCTTATCAGATAACAAAATGTTCAATGCTGTTGATTTCTGAATATTAATTTCAAGACCTGAAATAGCTGAAAACCTGTTTAGAATATTCATAAGATTAGGGATAGAGATCTGTGGGGAGGATAAGAATAGAAGAATATTATTTGCAAATAAACATAGCTTGTGATGATACCCACCTAGTTCTATACCTGTAATAGAAGGTTCAGTCCTAATTCTCTGGGCCAATGGTTCAATAAGCAGGGCAAACAGAAGGGGAGAAAGCGGACACCCTTGTCTTGTGCCCCTTCCTATATTGAATGCATCTGATTTATTTGAAGTGTATAGTGGCAATCAGCGTCAAGAAAAGTGCAATGTGCATGAAACTATATAAATATCAAAATTAATATGAAGAAAATTTATATGAAAAAAAACCTCTACAGCTGCTGTAACACTCACAGTGATTCACCACGCCAATTGAACAATTATTTCCTTTTAGTGAAGCGCTGCAAGATATTTTCATATTTACAGTGCCTTGCAAAATTATTCACCCCCCTTGGCTTTTTTCGTGTTTTGTTGCCTCACAACCTGGAATTAACATGGATTGTTTGAGGATTTGCATCATTTAATTTACAGAACATGGCCACAACTTTGAAGATGTTTTTTTTTTAATGTGAAGCAAACAACAAATAGGACAAAATAAGAGAAAATATCAATGTGCTTTACTATTCACCCCCCTAAAGTCAATACTTTGTAGAGCCACCTTTTGCGGCTATCACAGCTCCAAGTCGCTTTGGATAAGTCTCTATGAGCTTGCCACATCTTACCACTGGGATTTTTGCCCATTCCTCCTTGCAAAACTGCTCCAGCTCCTTCAAGTAGGATGGTTTGCTCTTGTGAACAGCAATCTTTAAGTCTGACCACAGATTTTCTATTGGATTGAGGTCTGGGCTTTGACTAGGCCATTCCAACACATTTACATGTTTCTCCTTAAACCACTCAAGTGTTGCTTTAGCAGTGTGTTTGGGGTCATTGTCCTGCTGGAAGGTGAACCTCCGTCCTAGCCTCAAATCACACACAGAGTGATGGTTTTGCTCAAGAATATCCCTATATTTAGCACCATCCATGTTTCCCTCAACTCTGACCAGTTTCCCAGTCCTGACTGCTGAAAAACATCCCCACAGCATGATGCTGCCACCACCATGTTTCATTGTGGGGATGGTGTTCTGTGGGTGATGTGTTGTGTTGGGTTTGCGCCAGACATAGCATTTTCTTTGATGGCCAAAAAGTTAAATTTTAGTCTCATCAGACCAGAGCACCTTCCTCCATACATTTTGGGAGTCTCCCACATGCCTTTTTGCAAACGCAAAACATGCCATTTTGTTTTTTGCTCAAAGTAATGGCTTTCTTCTGGCCACTCTGCCATAAAGCCCAACTCTATGGAGGGTGCACCTTATTATCGTCCTATGTACAGATACTCCAGTCTCTGCTGTGGAACTCTGCAGCTCCTCCAGAGTTACCTTACCTGGTTACCTGTGCTGCCTCTCTGATTAATGCTTTCCTTGCCCGGTCCATGAGTTTTGGTTTGCGGCCGTCTCTTGGCAGGTTTGCTGTTGTGCCATGTTCTTTCCATTTGGTTATGATAGATTTGATGGTGTTCCTAGGGATCATCAAAGATTTGGATGTTTTTTTATAACCTAACTCTGACTTGTACTTCTCAACAACATTGTCCCTTACTTGTTTGGAGAGTTCCTTGGTCTTCATGGCAGTGTTTGGTTAGTGGTGCCTCTTGCTTAGGTGTTGCAGCCTCTGGGGCCTTTCAAAAAGGTGTGTATATGTAATGACAGATCATGTGACACTTACTTAGATTGCACACAGGTGGACATCATATCACTAATGATGTGACTTCTGAAGGTAATTGGTTGCACCAGAGCTTTTTATGGGCTTCATAACAAAGAGGGTGAATACATACGCACATGCCAATTATCAGTTTTTAATTTCTGAAAAATAGTTTTATGTATATATTTTTCTGATTTTACTTCACCAACTTAAACTATTGTGTTCTGGTCCATCACATATAATTCAGAGGAGTGAATACTTTTGCAAGGCACTGTGTATAAAAAAACTTAAAAAAAACAACAACTTATCAATCTACTTTTATATATTCAAAAGAATGATTAATATTCCAGTGAAACCAGTCCATATGGGTATAACATCTATTATTGAAAAAAATAGTTATTTTATCACAGTGTATAAAACAATCCACCGCTGTGCTTATCCGTCCTAACTAAGATCAATACTTGTATATCTTTCACCAGCCAAATTGCCTGCTCACCTCACAGATGAGTAAAAAAAACCTCATATAATGGTTACTCCTTTCCTCTCCTCCACGCCACAACAGCTGATCCTCCTACGCTCTCCAAGCAGTGTGCTCACGCTGACAGCTTCACAGAGATAAAATCAAGGCAATTGCTCCTTTCCTCACCACTTGCAGCTCAGCTCAGCTTCTCTCTCAAATCGATCATTAACATGTAATTACAAACAAACTCCATAGTACTCTCTGCTTGTTAGTTTATTAAAAACGGCCCCAAAATTAGGCACACTTACAAGATCCAAGGATAAAAACAGCATAAGAATGTACCTCCACTCGTTCACCAATCTGATTTACAGTCTGCATATTTAATATATGCCTTAGGTTGATTGTATAATACAGCGATCCACTGTAGGAAGTGAGGGCCGAAGCCCCATTTCTGCAAAGTAAAATGCATATAAGACCATGATATGGAATCAATTGCTTTTTTAATGAATTAAAGAGAGAAAACAGGATGGGATGTGATGTGAGATAAAAGGACCACTCAACGGGTATTATCACTGGCTTGCCGAACAGGCATGAAACCCACTTGGACATTTTAACATAAGATTTCCTATAAATCTGTTCAATCTAGTAGCAAGAACCTTAGCTAAAATCTTGATGTCTAGGTTCAACAGAGAAACAGGACGATAATTCGACCAAATTGTATCACCGGTGTGGTGTTTGGGAAGCATGCATATAATCGCTGTCAAAGTTTCCTGTCTAAAATAATGTCCTTTGAGAAGGGAATTCAAGGCATTGGCTAAAACAGGAGATAAAGTTTCCATGAAAGTACGAAAATATAGAGCAGAGAACCCATCAGGTCCGGGTGTCTTATTAAGTCTCAACGTTTTTAAAGGCGTTAAGCACTTCATTAGCCGAGATCTGATCTTCTAGCAAGTCTGCTTGTATTTGAAATAATGAAGAAAGAGAGATATGGGAGAAAAAATCATCTGCCTTAGAGGTATCCAGCTCACTTTCAGGTGAATATAATGTCGCTAAGTGTGATCTAAACTTTTGTGGTATTTTCACAGGGTCATTAGAATATAATCTTAAGGCGTATTGGTTTAGAGGGTTTTTGGTATGATTTAAGTGTACGGGCCAAAAGAGTGCCAGGTTTATTTGCCTTAATGTAATAATTATGATGTGATCTTTTAAGTGTTTGTGAGCTGATTCTGTAAGAAATAAATTAAACTCCAGTCTGGCCTTGTCCAATTTAAGTTTTATATTTGGAAAAAGGTTATTTTGAAACGCCATTGTCAGGAAAGGTTTCACCTGCTGGTGGCGCTGTCAGATCTTTGGGCCGTAGTACTGGTGTCCACAAGCGGGTGTCCCCCAGCAGTCTGGAGCCGACATCATCTCCTGCAATCAGGCGTCACCTGAGACTGATTGCAGGAGGTGTACTTATACCCGGCAGATACTTGCACTTATCGCCCTGATATTGTTCCTTGAGCCCTGACCTGTGTTTGCTATCCTGAAACCTGTATTCCTGTGTCCTGTAACCTGCATCTTGTATCCCGTGTTCCTGAACCCTGCATCCATCCTAGGACTCCTGTCTTGCAGACTGATCCCTTCCTCCTGTTGTCCTCTCCCTGTCCCGTCCTGCTCCCTGTTCTTTCTGATTGATCTCCCGTGTATGACCCTGGCTTGATTACGTTTATGATCACCTCTTACACCTGTATATACGTTTGGTTTGGGAAATTATTATTGTTTGTCACCGTGGTTGGTTGCTGGTTTACTTTATTGTTTATTACTTATCCTTTTAATAAATCATAATATTATTACTTTACATGCATTTCGTCTTCCCTAACGCAGTCCACACATTTCTGGTCACACTGGTTCATGACAGCCATATAACATGCGTTAAAGTCTGCTTCTAATTTATTGCACAGTGTTTTAGGCTCTGTAGAGTACAGCTTGTCAGGTCCCACGAAGATCTGGTTTGTTTGCCTGCCATAGAGTAATTGGGGATATGTCAGGGGTGGAGTTATGTATTAGATATTCCTTAAGAGCAGATTCAATATCTATTTTATGTTTTGTATTTTTAAGAAGGGAGTCTTTGAGATACCATGTGGGATCATGAGCTTTAGGAACCATAGGGGCTATGACCGTAAAAACTGCATTATGATCAGACCATGTGAGCGGTATGATCAATTCTTGAAAATGAATTGTGTGAATACAAATAGTGTGTATATTGTCATTTGATCGGGGTCATTTCTCACCATGAGTGTACCAGATTGTATTTTGCAATGAGTTATGAAAAGGAGTGTTTATTAGGAGTGTCCAATTGGGATATTGGGGATTTGTCTAAGAAGGGCAAGAGGATATGATTCGAATCTCCACAGATAATTTCTGTGTCTATTTTGTGTGCTTCCACCACCTGTAAAAGATGTGAATGATGTGGGTCTTTTATTAGGGGCATAATATGATACTATTGTAACAGTAGAATCCACTAAATGTCCTGTAATTGTAAAAGGCGTACTGCGCTAAAAAGCAACAAGTACACCACGCTGTTTGGTTGAAACGAGGGAGTAAATACTTGTGGATATAATGCACTAAAGAATTTAGGAGTGGATTGAGTTGTAAAATGTGTTTCTTGAAGGCATAAAATGTGTGCCTTCCCTGATGGGGTAGACAACTTGCGTGTAGAAGATGAAACAGGTCTACTATGTGCATTTTCTGAGTTCTGTAATGGATCCATTAGATGTATGTCTTGAAGGGTGTTTTGTAATTCACTTGCAGATCGACAAGTATATTTGGAACCATGATATAAGAACCATACTGAAAAGGGAAGGTCCCATGGGTAAGTTATTTGGTTTTGTTGTAATACTTGAAGCAGAGGTTTCAAGACCCATCTTTCGTTGATGGTTAACTGAGACAGGTCAGCAAAGAGTTGATAATTATTTCCTTGGAATATCAGAGACTGTTTTCCTCTGGCGAGGGGATACACCAAAACAATATTACGTAGCGCCTACAACAAGGCTATATGCCAGTCAAGGAATTCTTTATTATTCAACAAAAAATCTACTACAACTAATCCTTCGGTGTGATTTATCACAAAATTTTCGCAACAACACAAACAACTTTGAGGCATTCTAAGCAGACATTGGGCGATCCTCCAAGAGGACCCCATTATCAAAAAATACATTGGCCCTTACCCCCAAATTACATTTAGACGAACCAGCTCCCTGGGTGACCAATTAACCTCTAGTCACTATGTAACCACCCCAAAATACAAATCATCGAAACTAGGGATCTCTCAATTTGGTAAATGCCCCTTTTGCCCATGGGTCAAAACAGGAAAGACATTCATACTACCAAATGGGGAAACTTTTACCCCAAAATTTCATGCGAACTGTGACACTGAGAGAGTAGTATACCTCATGCTATGCCAATGTGGCGTGTTTTACGTAGGCAAAACCATCAGACACCTACGATGCAAAATCAAAGACCACGTATACTATTCAGCAGAAGGAAAAATGGGTACAGCAGTGAGTAGGCACCTAGACCTTTACCATAGATTTAATACTTCCTTGATTTCTTTTATTGTTTTGGCAGTGGTCCCAAAAGATCCCAGGGGTGGAGATTGGGATAAAAAAGTGTGGATAGAACGCCTCAATGCCACACACTCCACTGGCATCAATGAGGCTCAAACCTATAAGCCCTTTCTATGACATATATCTGAACTGCAATACCAATCTGTGCCTTCTGGAGTTCTCCTTTCTCCTATTGTTATTCCCCCCCCCCTTTTTCTCTACAGTCACTCAATAATTATGTATTTGAACTATTGGCATTTATTATCAGTGACGGTCCTCATTGTTTGTTAATATGTTTTCAACTTTATTTCTTTTTATCTCTGTAAACAACATTGTCCTGAATATTGTTATGTAAAATTTAGCCGCTCTCAATACTAACATCATGCTTTTTATATTCTCTTATTTACCTAGATACAACATCCATCTCATACACATATGCATGTATCTTGTGCCTCTGTGATCATGTTAGATGCAACCCGCTATGTCCCGGTCTATTATCATTGCTATGCGGCCGCCCAGCGCCACGCCTTCAGCTGAGGGTGATTGGCGCACTAGGGTATTCCTGGTATCCAGGATACCATGATGCGACTGCTCTTTCTCCCCCTCCGACGCATCGGCGGTTTCCATGCCGATGCAGAGGATCGGGACATGCGCAGTGCGCATCAGCGGCCGGCTTGAATGACGTCACATCGGCTTCTAGCCGATTGGTGACTACAAGCAGGGCGTGTGCACTAGAGACGCTCTCAGCGTCTCTCATCTCACAATCTACACACCCAGTCGCTCCTGAGCAGAGCGGCTGTGTGGATCTACACCGCTGACGCTCAGCCCTTACCAGTTTGGTTCCACTAAAGGTAAGCTACTATACAACCACTCCAGATACAAAAGTACTTTCTAAAAAACATCTTTATATACAAAAACTCTACCCCTTTGCTTATCATTACCTGTCTCCTTCTCCCTTTGATTTATCCCTCTGGCACTGCAGCCTGGCGACCTATTTCTACAATTACCTCCCACACAGGCAATATCCATCCAGCTTTTCTTTTCAAATAATTTATTGAGAATACAACAATACAATTTTACAGTACTGGTTTTAAATGTATGTAAGGTTACAAAATATGAGGAAAAGGAACTTCTCAATAATAACTTAGAATAATAATACTTAAGTTATCTTGTAGAAATCAGTAAGAAAATCTATTATCCAGTGTACATATCTGAATTATATGGTTATAATAATTAATAGAGCTTTTGTAATTGGAAAAATAAATAAATAAGTAGATAAATATATATATAAAAAAAATACAATATGTCACAATAGTGAGACATAAAATGCAACTAAATTAGATAAATTGGGTATTAATGAGATGACCTAGAGAGACACCCAAACAACCAGGGCCAAGGTCCGGCTATTTGGCCCGGCATATCCCGGGTGTATGGGTGTCCCTCCAAAGCATCCCCATCAAAGGTATAGATAGTTTGTATCCGAAAAAGACATAGTTTGCCTAACCAAATAATAATTTAATAGAAATAGATAAAGACATATTTTATTATTATACATCACTAAAAATAGTGGGAATATGTGGTGGGATCTGAAATGGTTATGGAGGGAATTTGGGGTCTCCAGAGAGAAGCGAGTGTTAAATATTTATGGGAACATGTAATAATATAGACCGTGAAGGTGGTAGATCTCATTAGGGTAAAAGAAGTGAATAGTTCAAATCCGGTGGTAGTATGTGTGTTATCCATGGAAGCCAAAGAGATTCAAATTTGTCCAGTTTATCAAGTATGATTGCCTCCATTTTAGCATGGATCATAGCTTGAGTTACACGTTGTTTTACAGATATGTCACAAAGCTTATTGGTTTTCCAAGCTTTTGCTATCGATTGTTTTGCAGCTGTTGTGACATATAGTAAAAGTTTAAATTGACGTTGAGTTATGTTTCGTGGCTTATTATTTAGGAGGGCTACCAATGGATCTGGTTGTAATGTGGTTTCAAACATTGTAGAGAGAATTTGAAATTTTTGACCAATATGTTTGGACTATTGGACAAGTCCACCAAATATGCAGATGAGTACCAATGTCGCTGCATCCGCGAAAACAGTGAGGGGGGTATTGGGGAAGGTATTTTGATATACGTGCTGGCACTAAATACCACCTGGTAAGAACTTTATAATTTGTTTCTAGGGCAACTATGTTGGGTGTGGCTGATTTTGTAGATTGCCAGATTTGTGACCAATCCAGTGAGTCTGGAGGAAGGTTTAAATCAGCTTCCCATTTGGTAGTATAAGACGGGGGAGAGGAATTTGTTTGTGAAAGTAGTTGAGCATATATGTCAGAGATAAGTCCTCGTCTGTGTGGATCTGACATACATGATCGTTCAAATGAAGTATATTCTGGAGTTGTCAAGTTTGTGGGGATGTTTTGGGATAAAAAGTTTTTAATTTGTAAGAATCTAAATGTTTCATTACTGGGTATGTTGTGTGTCTTGCTTATTGTAGGAAATGAAATAAGTTTATCAGAGTCGTAGAAGTGATGAACTCGTGTAAGACCCACATTTATTCAAGCTTTAAAGGAGGAAGGTAAAGTCCAAGCTGGGTAGAAGGAGGGGTTGTTTAGAAAGGAGAGGAGAGGGTTTAGTGGAGATTGGAGACCAAAACGGAATTTAAGTCTATCCCATATTGAGAGGCTATGTTTTGTGACTAGATTTGTTATTGAACTTCGTTGGGGTGGTGAAAGCCATAACAGATTTGATATAGAAAGTGGATCACATTCCACCGATTCTATAGTTACCCAAAGAGGGATTTCTTTAGTGGCATGGTATTTAATAATTTGTGCTAATTGAGAAGCATAATAGTATTTTGAGAAATTTGGAACACCCAAACCTCCACAGGTTCGGGCCATATGTAGTGTATTTTGTGGTAATCGTGGTTTAAGTTTGCCCCAAATAAATTGGGCTGATTTGCGTTGTAGTATTCGGAAAAAATAAGCCGGAACATTTATAGGAAGTACACGGAACAGGTATAGGATTTTAGGCAATGTGGACATTTTTACTACTGTGATTCTACCCATCCATGCTAACGGTAAAGAAGACCATTTTCTCAGTAAGGTTGATAATTGAGTTAGCATGGGAGGATAATTTGCAGAGTATAGGTCAGCTGGATTAGCCGTTAGTGAGATCCCTAAATATGGTAAATGTGTTGTTGACCATGTAAATGGAAGGGAGTCTTGTAACTGTTTCTGTAAATCAGGTGATAACGATATATTTAGGGCTTTTGATTTTTGCTGATTTATCTTAAGACCAGATATTTTACCGAATTTTGTAAGAATTTCAATGAGGTTTGGAGCTGATAGTAGGGGCGAAGTAAGAAATACTAAGACGTCATCGGCAAATAAACATAACTTATGTTGGTGACCACCTAATTCAAGTCCTTTTATATTTATATTGGATCTAATAAGTTGAGGTAGGGGCTCAATAGCCAAGGAGAATAGAAGAAGGGATAATGGACATCCCTGCCTGGTTCCTACATCCAGCTTTTCATTATATCTTTGCCGATTGTGAAACTGAGATTGGATTCTCTTTAGACATACAATCAATATGAGACTACCTTAGCAAATTACTGGATGTCCCAAACATCAAACAAAGAGGCTGTTGTTGTTTTTACCTCCCGCAGTTAATACACACAACTATAAATAATACTATGGTAAGTGAACTACAGCTGCATCCAATCAACTACGTTAGATACGCAAGAAGATATATAGGGGGGATTGTTCAAAATAATATCCACTAATACTTACAAATATCTTTCATGTTACTTTTACTTACTTATAATTTATCCCCAATAGGGTAAAATTAACTGTGTATCCAAAACCAATTAGGCATGTTTTTGAAAACCTTAATTTATATGCACACAATATTAATGTAACTCACCTGGTTCTTTGCGATACTATGGATGGGTGTATATGGTGTTTAAACCATCAGCATTATATCGCCAATGGATTTATAATATATGTGGCCAATGAATGAGCTAGCTAATTACTGGATACAGTGTTTATACACTGTATCTATGATAATATATCCAATAATTATCATTTAATTTTCCCTTCCCTTTCTCCCACCCCCCGTGTTCATCTTATATGGCAGGAGCATCTTACCTTTTTGGAGACCAATATGTTATACAAGTTTTATGGCGACTTTTTTGAATACGATGTTGTGTACGTCCCCATAGTATACGTATTGTGCCCGGACTTTGTGGGAAGAGCATCCTTTGATGGTCACTGTTGGCAATATTTTGTTATCTGTGATAATTAATTATATCTACCCAGCTAAAACTGTGTGTATTGTACTTACATTACTCATCGAATATTTTTTTAATTACAGTATTCAGTTCTGTGCTCTTGAAGAAGCGCCCGTGGCGTGCAACATGTCAAGCAAATTTCAGATACTGGCTGCAACCACCGCATAGCTTAGGTGTCAAATATATTGCAATCGTATGTAAACAAGATTGGTATTCCCAATCAGTACTCAATTAATCACTATACCATTAAGCTATGTATGGAGTGTATAATTTGTAAATGTATGATTAATATCTGAATTCTGTATCTACTTCCCTTTTTATATCTTTATCTTTTTTAATATATTCTTTAATAAATTAAATTTTAAACCTATACCAACTATAGTGATTATTGTGCCTAAAAAGTCCATAGCCCAATCTATGTCCCTCCTTTCATACAATTTAATTTAGGACGTGGCACATGTAACAATACAGGTATCCACATGACCACTATGTGATGATACCTTAAATAGTTAATCTTTTCCTCTTGCTGCACTCAGAAGCTGTTCCTTTGTATGATAAATTTAAATTTAGCGATGATATCCCGCGGAGGGCCCTCAGGTTTTTTTGGGGTCAAAGCTCTATGGACTGTCCATTTAAAGGCGTTCAACTGGAATGGTCAGCTGGTTGTAGTTCCTGGAATAGTGCTAACATTGTGGCCTGTAAATCTATCACAGATTTAGGAATACCTCTTATGCCAGCTACACACGACCGGTTTTGCCGTCGGAATAACCTCCGAAGGTTTCTCCGACGGAACTCCGACGGAATTCCATTCAAGCGGTCTTGCCTACACACGGCCAAACCAAAGCCCCCCTAAAGTCCGAGCGTCCCGAACGAGGTGACGTACAGCACGTACGACGGAACTAGAAAAAGGAAGTTCAATAGTCAGTAGCCAATAACTTCCGTCTTGTACTTGCCTCAGAGCATGCATCGTTTTTGGTCTGTCAGAACAGCATACAGACGAGCGGTTTTCCCGATAGGAATTGGTTCCATCGGAAATATTTAGAAAATGTTCTATTTCTAGGTCCGTCAGAATTTTTGAAAAAAAAAAAAAGTCCGATGAGGCACACACATGATTGGAATATACGATGAAAAGTTTCCGTCTGACTTTTTCTGTTGGACATTCCGCTCGTGTGTACGCGGCTTTATAGATAAATTTGAGCGTCTTGCCCGATTCTCATAGTTCTCCAAACGGATCTGCAGCATTAAATTTTCTTCTTTGAGATTTTCAATCTCCGTTGTATAGTTCAAAGTATAGTTTTCCATGTCATCAACACATGTTTCAAGTTCTGACAAGCGATGGGCCAGCTCCCTAATTTCTTTTGTGAGGCTAGTAGTTATGTGGTCAGATGCGCACTTTACGGTCTTTTGAAACATTTTTTCAATTTGTTTTAACATTGCTGGGGATATCTTCTTCTTCTGAATTAGTCAGTGCCTGTGTGTTTGGCCTTAAGGCTCTCACAGCGCTGCGTGAGGTAGCTGAGAAGAATGGCGGCAGCGGCATCTTAGCCATAAAATGGACCGAGGAGTTTTTGCCAGTTTCCATCCTCATATCCCTCCGAGGATTATTTATGGACTCTCTGCTGGCTCCCGGCAAACTTTATGGGCACAGGTAAGTGTTATTTAAGCGCCGGTGTCTCACAGACAGCCGCTATTATATGGGTTTTACCGCCCTCTGAGAGTGGAGCTTCAGGCAGGCATGTCTGCTCTGCTCGGTTCCGCACATGCGCCCCTGTGTTTTCTTATCTCTCTCCAAAGCACTATGTCCCATAGCTGTCTTTTGCTCAGTAGCTCTGTTATGAACCTAATGACTTCTCACATGTTCTCCAAGATGGGAGATTGAAGTGTGTGTCAGGGGAGCTTGCTATAAATAGATTAGCAGTCAGCTTGCCGTCTAAGAGCAGAGCTCTGCACATACCTTTCTTCTTTTGCCTACGAGGAGAGGGGGTGTGTGCTTTTCCTCCAATCTGTATGCTGTATGCCAATAATCCACCCCAGTGTTAACCAGGAAGAGAAAAACTTTAACACGAAGAGTACTTTCTAAAGAATATTTACAGAAGAAGACAGCAGATATGTACATATATATATATATATATATATATATATATATATATATATATATATATATATATGGGGAGATTTGTTTCATCTCTGTATCATCTGAGGCTGTTCATTTTACTGGATATATGTGAGGGTTTACATCCTCTTTAAGGCTGCTGATGAAAGTTTCTCTACCACATGGTTTTCCCGGCTAGATTTTGCCACTTTGGAGGAATAGAGACTATACTGGAACTTTGGAAGAAGTCCAAAAAGTCTTTTGGGTATGGGTTCCCAAGATTTCTAGAGTTCATATCAGAGTCACCTGACCCTACCCCCCTCCCCCCAATCTTTACTATTTATTCACCAACTTTCCTATCTCACTCTACTTCTCCTTTCCTTGCTTGCCCCCCCCATGCCCCTTCCCCCAGTCCCTCTTTTGCCCTTCCCCTGGAGTACCCAAGCTGCTGTGCTTGCTTTACCCCATATCTCGTATTTTCCTGATTTCCTCACAGTGATGCAAACTCACTATTACTCAACGAACCATTCTACCATCGCTCTATCCACACCCACCCTCCCTGAGACACTTGGTCCAGGTGTAGCATCACACGCCATGACCCAATCAATAAAAAACATGGTTGTCTGTAGATATTACTGTTTATCTTGTTTTGTCGTGTGGAATCCTTTCAACCTTTGGGAAGCACTTTGTTAATTCACGTTTTTCCCTAAGACATGAGCTGTGACCAATCTGAGGTGTATTCCTTTCTTAAGTACTGAAATACAATAAGAAAATACCAGGAAAAGGCATTAATTAAAAAAAAAATAAAGCATTCAGAAGACATGAAGCATGACCATTTGTACTATATAGGGGGAGTAGCAGTGATATCAGGATGATTGAAGGAGCTGATTATTGTTTATATAGCATTTTGCATTGTGAGTACCTTTTTTCATCTCTCCTCACAATTGAATTTATGCTCCTGAGACCAAGCCAAGCACATTTGCACAGAGCAATTAGCAATCTCAAACCAGTTGCAGAATTGGCAAAGTGCACAATAAATGCTGAAAGGCAAACAGGGACATATATATTCATGTGTCATGTATGTTGTAATCTTTGGTGCACATGTCACTTACATGAAATATTACTTGGGGGGGGGGGGATACAAAGCAATGCTTAGTTTTAAATAATGAATACATTCTGCAACTGATGCCCACATATGCAGCTAAAAAGTGATTGTCCCTGTTTTTGTTTGTTGTATATGGTACATACACCTATATAATATATGAATAGAGTGTACTTGTCTGAGATTTTGTATTGTATAGAAGGAAGAAGCTTAAAAATGACCTACATCTAGGTTATTTCCCAAAATTGCTAAGAAGGAGCAAATCAGGTTATACAGGTATGGAGATCCACTGGGTAGAATGTTACCCTACTTCCCTTAACCTCACCTCATGGATAAGCCAGTACAGTGTTATAATGGTCCAAAGTATAGAGCTTACCCCATGTGTAGTAGAAAAGCATGTTGAAAGAAAAGACTATTCAAATGTCTAGTGAATAATAAATGATCAGTTCCTCTGTCTAAGGCAAGTTCTAGATCCTTATATAATGCAAAAACTGTAAAATTATACTAATGTATTTGTGCAGTTTGAGGTGCACACCTTCAATATATGGGGTGAACATACTGATTCTGCTACCTGTGATACAACATTAATTATGCTTCCATTCTTGCCTCTTTCTCACTCCTATTTACCAGGACAATTCAGGATTTTCCAAATCTTATAGACACAAACTAACAAAACATTGTTAAGGTCACAAGAAGTGATGTCAGAAAAACTGTGACCTTTACTAATGTGTCAAAGTAGTAATATATGGCAGGGCTGAAACCAAGTTGAGGGGCACTTATGTAGCACCCTTGTCTCAAAACAGGACTACATGTAAATTTAGCTGTGCTTGGTGGTAGCTAGCCTGGCTAATTTGTAGTGTTTATGGATCAAATAGGCTTCCTCCTAATCCTTTTTCAGCTGTAGCTTCTCCCTTTTGTCAGTAGGTGGCACTGTTGCCTTTGACATTAGTATGATGAGCTACAGTGAATTCAGGTTATGAATAAACATACCTTTCTCAGCCAGACTGGCCGCTATGAAAGGTATTTATTTGGAGTAGGTTTTCTCCGCCCAGACTGCGGTTTGGGTGGGTGCATGATAAACAGCTCTTGGTTGCTAGGCCTGAAGCCTGAGGCCTATCCTGGAGCTCTCCTGGCTGCTAGGTCTGTTTGGAGCCTATCCAGGTGTTCAGGATTTTGCAGAGGAAAGCCTGCTTATTACCTGGAAACAATGTTGAGAGGGATGGAGTTCTAGAGAAGTACCAGCGGTGGCTCTTCATGAACTGAGGACCCATGAGGTGGCTGGGAGAGCTTCAAGAGAGAACTTATCCAAGAGAATTCTGTATGATGCTGTGAGTAAAGTTCAGTTACTATAGGATACAGCCTATTCTACAAAGTACAGATGTGCTGGTTCAGTTTAAAGGCCCTTGTCCTGTACTGCTGTCTGCCTTATCTCACCTTTTTGTCTAAGGAGTATGCCTGTCTGTTGATCGTTACTATTTTTGACTAAGGGTGTCCTGTGCCCCATCCCCTCTCTCCCATATTTTTCCTGTTGTGAGAAATAAACTTCTCTTTATTCAAGCATAAAAGTGACTGGCGCCCATCTTTCTACTTTGTACATCACCCACCATGCCTAGTAACCTGCACGCTAAGGAGGGATTTTGGCCCTCCCTGTTTCTGGGGGTCACCACCAGGCCCCTCGAAATTGGGGGGGGGGTGCTACAACTATGAAAGGCTATGGGTCAGACTGCCCACATGTCTGAAAGGCACAAATTATTTGGATATGCAGTCATTGGTATGATAGGGGGCTCACATTTATTTGTGGTGAAGCTTTCTGTTCCTAACCACCATTGCAGAGGAAATCAAAAAGTACAGAATTATCATATGCAACTACCTGACATAAGTTCAAACATTCTTTGACAGATAAAAATGATCATAAACAGCAAGATTATTTAGACATATAAAATTCTTCTAGAAACATGCCCACCAAAAGCTCCATCCTCCACGTTGTAGGGGAATATTACAACCCTAGAGATGAGAATCTAGTCTGAAGGCATTTTCATTCTATTACAAAACGTAAAGAAAGGCCCAAAATGCAGCATGGAATGCCTAAAATGGAGGGCATACATGACAGTGGGAACAGTGGGGGGAAGGTATGTTTAAAATGGAGCCGAGGGGGAGGGACAGGAAGGGTGGGGTACTATTTAAGAGGGTTAACCTGGGAGGGGTTAACAGAAGTCTGGAGGAAAGTTAGTTAGCATGGCAGAGGTAGAGCGCATAATGGCACAATTGCGAGCGGAGGCTGAGGTGAGGGGCACGGCATGGCTGCAGGCGGCGATCGGGGCAGCCATGGAGAGAACAGGACCACAGCTGTCAGTAGGAGAGGGGAGCGGCGTCAGAGCTAGGAGGTCTCGTCCACCCGAGCGTTTCTCTCCGGAGCGGGCGGTGAGCAGAAGAGCGAGTAGGAGCGGTGACGGGGAGCAGGGATGCCCTCCTGCGAAGAGGAAGTCAGGCAGAAGGAGCGGAGGAGCTGTCACATCCCCGGCGTCACATGGCGGGGAGAGAGAGCACGGCGGGACTGGCAGTAGGAGACGAGCGGGGAGCGCGAGCCCCGCCCCCCGGATAACGGCGGAGGGCTCCGATGCTGTGATGAGAGATGCTGCTGTCCCTGGGCTGTCGAATCCGGCAGGGGACAGCAGGAGTAATAAAAAAGACAGAGGCAGAGGAGGAAGAAGGGATGGCAGAGCGGAGGCATACAGGGCTGCGGTATCCTGCACTGGCCCTGCAAAGGCTGTTCACAAGCCATCCAGAGCATATGAAGATAACAGGAGAGAAAGTGTGGAGATGACGGCGGCAGCCACAGTTACCAGGACTGGCAGGCTTTCGGACGTGGAAGAAGCAGAGAGAGATCCGGGAGAATGGGAAGAAGTGTCGGAATCGGAAGAGGAGGCGGCCCCCCCTTCCAGGAGCACGGACGAGGAGGAGAGCAGACGGTCGGCTGATGGGGCAACACCTGTGCAGCCCGGTAAGTCACCACATCTGGGGTTAGAAGGGAGAAGCAGGGTAGGACAAGACACAACCAGGCATGCGGGCAACACAAGGGGGGTGGTCTCACCAACAGGGGGCTCAGGCTTATTGGGGTTTTTGGAGGGCATTAAAGATTTAGTGCAAAAGTTTGAGGCTGGAGAGCGTATGGCAGGAGGCCCGGCAGCGGCGTGGGTCCCGCCAGTAGGGGGCAGTGGTAATGCGGCAGGAGTGGGGACGCCCGCAGCAACGGTTGCGGTTACCGCCCTAGAGTCCGCGGGGAGTGAAGTTGCGCAGGGGAAGGGAAAAGCTTCAGAGACGGCAGAAAGGCAGGATATAACCAGGCTGGCGGATGCAGCGCGCTGCGAAGTGTATGTGTGTTACGAAGGGCCTTTGGGAGCGCACTTAAAACAGGAAGTACGGGAAAAATTATGGAAAGGTGAGTATGTGGAAATATTTTCACTATTACCTTTGGAAAAATTTAACTTGGATAGGGTCAAGCCAGACAGTTCCAAGAAGGACGATGAGGAGAAGAGGAGGTATCGACTGATACCGAGGACGTTTGCAAACTGGTTGCAAGCGTTTGCAATCATGGCGAGCGTAATTGGGGAGAAGCATCCGGAGCACTGTTCAGCATTATTCTGCTATCAGGATGCCATAGGGGAGGCCTACAGAGTGTATGGCGGTACGGGCTGGCTGAGATACGACGAGCAGTTCAGGCAGCGGAGAGCGATACGGCCAGAGCTGCGTTGGGACCACAAGGACATTAGCTTGTGGATGCGCTTGATGACGACGACGCGGGCTCCGAACCAGTTTTTTCAGGGAGGAGCCGGTGGCCCATCTGCCCTGGGACACTCGGCTGGAAACAAAAAGGGGGTTTGTTGGCAATACAATTCCGGAGTCTGTGAATTTGGTGCGACATGTAAGTATAAGCACGAGTGCTCAGGCTGCGGGGGAACGCATCCAGCATCTAGATGCTTTAAGCAAGGAAAAGGCAGAATTGGGGACGTTGGGAACAAAAGGGAGGACTCCGGTGAAAGTGGAAAGGATGCGACCGTTTCTCGGTAAGTATCCGGATAGACAAGCTGCGAGGTTGTTGGACGAGGGTTTCATGGGGGGTTTTAGGATACCATGCAGGATGACGGTAGTTCCCCAAGTGCCAAATAATTTACGGTCCGCATTGCAACATCCGGAAGTGGTTTCTGAGAAGCTATCAAAAGAGGTTGCAATGGGGAGAATGGGAGGTCCTTTTCGTTGGGCACCAATAGTTGACTTAGTGGTATCACCGCTAGGTGTGGTGCCCAAGAAGGAAAACAACAAATTCCGGCTCATTCACCACCTGTCTTTCCCAAAGGGTGGATCGGTGAATGATGCCATTGATCAGGAGGCATGCTCGGTGACTTATACGTCATTTGATGCCGCTGTGGGTTGGGTGCGACGTTATGGCAAAGGAGCGTTGATGGCCAAAGTCGATGTCGAATCGGCTTTTCGGTTATTGCCGGTACACCCGGATAGTTTTAGATTGCTGGGGTGTCATTGGAAAGGGGAATTTTATGTGGACAAATGCTTGCCAATGGGTTGTTCAATATCGTGTGCGATATTTGAACAATTCAGCTCTTTCTTGGAATGGGTGGTGCGGGACGTATCGGGTGTGAATTCAATAATTCACTACCTGGATGATTTTTTATGCATAGGGCCGGCATCATCTAGAATCTGTACGGTTTTATTGGCGACACTGCAACATATCGCTGACAGATTCGGCATTCCATTGGCCAATGAAAAGACGGAGGGACCTTGCACGGTCATCACGTTCCTAGGCATTGTTCTTGATTCTGAGGCCATGGAATGTAGGTTGCCGGAAGACAAATTGGAAGATTTAAAGAAAGAGATTGCGGGGTTACTTGGCTTAAAGAAAGTGCAGCTGAGGGCACTGCAATCGGTTCTTGGTAAGCTAAATTTTGCCTGCCGCATACTGCCTATGGGGAGAGTGTTCAGCCGCCGGCTGGCGGCTAGCACAGGTGGGGTAAAATCACCGAGACATTTTGTGCGATTGGTAAAGTCGCACAGAGAAGATTTAAGGGTATGGCATACGTTTTTGGAATCTTTCAACGGAAGGGCGATGTGGATGGCGGGTCCGGTAAGTAATTTTGATATGGAATTATTCACCGATGCGGCAGGGTCCACGGGTTTTGGGGCGTTTTTTCAGGGCCGGTGGAGTGCAGGTCCTTGGCCTCAGTCATGGATAGAGGAGGGTTTTACCAAAAATTTGGTACTATTGGAATTGTTTCCAGTAGTACTGGCAGTGGAGCTATGGGGCCCATCCTTCAGGGATCTGAAGGTGCGTTTCCACGGGGACAATTTGGGGGTGGTGCAGGTTATAAATAGGGTGACAGCATCGTCTCCGCCAGTAATCAAATTGTTGCAGCATTTAGTGTTAAGATGTTTGCAATTGAACGTGTACATTCATGCCGTACATTTGCCGGGGGTGGAGAATGTGGTCGCTGATGCGTTATCTCGCTTCCAGTGGGACAGGTTCCGAGAGTTGGCGCCGGAAGCGGAGCAACAAGGGGTACCTTGTCCCGATTGGCTGTGGGAGATACCGTTGGCGTCATCGCGGGATGGATCAAACAGTCGGTAAGTGGGTCCACTTGGGCGGCGTACTCAAAAGTGTGGAAAGAGTGGATGGGATTTCTTCAGGCCATAGGGGAGGAGCCGTCAGGTAAAAATTTGCGTTTGTTATTGCTATATTACGTGGCACGGAAAATGGAGGAAGGGGTATCAGTGGCGGTGTTAAATACTCAGTTAGCGGGGTTAGCGTTCCTATTTAAGTTACAGGGTCAGCTGGATGTCACAAAGGATTTTTGGGTGCGTCAAGCGCTTAAGGGGTATAGAAAAAAGAGAATCGTGAAGGATGCGAGAAGACCAGTGACGTTTGATATTCTGGGGAGAATTGTGAAAAAGTTGGGGGAGGTATGCTCTTCAGAATATGAAGTTGCGTTGTTTAAGGCGGCATTTGTAATGGCTTTTTTTGGGGCATTCAGGATAAGCGAGCTGGTTAGTCCGGCTAAAAAGGTTCAGGGTGGTTTGGGATGGCAGGAGGTTCAGGTGGAGCGGGGAGGTTTGACGTTTGTGGTAAAAAGATCCAAAACTGATCAAGTAGGAAAAGGCAGGGTAGTGAGGGTTTACCCGATTCAGGGATCTTGCCTGTGCCCGGTAAGCACGGTAGGGCAGTACTTACAAGTCCGTCCAGGTGTACAAGGTCCTTTATTAATTCACCGGGACGGTAGTTTTTTATCTAAGTTTCAGTTCATCACAATTTTTAGAAGATGCCTGGAAGGGGTGGGATTACAAGAAAAAGAATTTTCATCCCACTCTTTTAGGATTGGGGCGGCTACTGAAGCAGCTAAACTTGGGTTGGATGTGGAGGCGGTGAAACGCATTGGAAGGTGGGAATCGCAAAGGTTCCGGTCTTACATTAGGCCTCATTTGGTGGTATAATTGGAAGGAAGCTATGGGTATAGGATGGTAATTAAGTTTTAGTAATGGAAGTTGTTCTTGCAGGATAGTGTTTTTTAGTATAGTTTTCTTGTCTTCTTCTAATTACAGGTACGGCGCCAGGAATGGTCTGGATTATGGGCCATTCTTATGTGTGTTGGGGGGCAAGAAGAGGGGATGCTCGTAGGGATGGTAGGCAGTTAGGTTTTGACAAACGGGAGGTTTATATTAAGTGGTTGGGGGTACCTGGGATGCTGTGGAGTAGATTGCTTCCTGAAGTTAAGAAACATGCCCTGCGGGAGGGACCACCGGATGTGTTAATTTTACACGTTGGAGGTAATGATTTAAGTATCAGATCCATGGTGGACATCACGCGTGATATAAAAGGAGATGTGTGGCGATTGATGGAATTATTCCCCAAAACTATATTTATATGGTCGGATATGGTGGCTAGGACATCTTGGAGAATGGCCAGGTCAGTGGAAGGTGTAAATCGGGCCAGAAAAAAGATAAATAGGGAAATAAGCAAATTTATGGTACGCAATGGGTGTTTAGCAATCAGACATCCCGAACTAGAATTTGAAACGAGGAGGTATCTGAGAGCTGATGGGGTACATCTTAATGATGTGGGGATAGATTTGTGGACGTTAGGTTTGCAGGATGGAATACAGCGAGCCATAAGGGTGTGGAGGGGCATCCAAGAGTAAGGTATTACTCGTTGTATGCGGTGGCGGGCGTTGGTCTGTAAAAAAGGAAGGAAGATGGAAAAAGTAAGTGGGTGGATCTAACGGTTTTATAGATCCGGAGGTCTTTTGGTTCCCGGTTAACGGAGGTTAACCGGGAAGTGATAATGGGGCACTGCGGGAATTGTTAGTCTCTGAGCCAGCTTGTCGGCTTGAGGCATAGTTGAGATAGTTTGATAAGTACCGCAGTGCTGAGTGGGTGATGAACATCAGAATGATTTTAAGTGATAGCGCAGACCAACGCTCTTTAGTTTAAAAAAGTTTTCAGGGAAGAACAGATGTTTTATTGTCGATTGTTTTTTGATAAAAGAGTTTTTATAAGAAAGTTAAAAATATATATTATTTTAATAAAGTAGGCTGCTACGGCCTTTTTTACTCCAAGTTGGTGTGTTTTGATTTATTGGGAGTAGAATGGTAAGAAGGGTATTAATATAACTGTACAACATATGTTATCCATCAGTCAAGAAAGGCCCAAAATGCAGCATGGAATGCCTAAAATGGAGGGCATACATGACAGTGGGAACAGTGGGGGGAAGGTATGTTTAAAATGGAGCCGAGGGGGAGGGACAGGAAGGGTGGGGTACTATTTAAGAGGGTTAACCTGGGAGGGGTTAACAGAAGTCTGGAGGAAAGTTCCCGCCCACCCGCCCCCTTTTTTGTATTAGGATCATGGTAGGCATGAAGGAAGTTGCTGTTAGTTTCAACAGGTGGTGAAGGATGAATCGTCGTGGCAGTGGCGGGCGTTGGTCTGTAAAAAAGGAAGGAAGATGGAAAAAGTAAGTGGGTGGATCTAACGGTGTTATAGATCCGGAGGTCTTTTGGTTCCCGGTTAACGGAGGTTAACCGGGAAGTGATAATGGGGCACTGCGGGAATTGTTAGTCTCTGAGCCAGCTTGTCGGCTTGAGGCATAGTTGAGATAGTTTGATAAGTACCGCAGTGCTGAGTGGGTGATGAACATCAGAATGATTTTAAGTGATAGCGCAGACCAACGCTCTTTAGTTTAAAAAAGTTTTCAGGGAAGAACAGATGTTTTATTGTCGATTGTTTTTTGATAAAAGAGTTTTTATAAGAAAGTTAAAAATATATATTATTTTAATAAAGTAGGCTGCTACGGCCTTTTTTACTCCAAGTTGGTGTGTTTTGATTTATTGGGAGTAGAATGGTAAGAAGGGTATTAATATAACTGTACAACATATGTTATCCATCAGTCAAGAAAGGCCCAAAATGCAGCATGGAATGCCTAAAATGGAGGGCATACATGACAGTGGGAACAGTGGGGGGAAGGTATGTTTAAAATGGAGCCGAGGGGGAGGGACAGGAAGGGTGGGGTACTATTTAAGAGGGTTAACCTGGGAGGGGTTAACAGAAGTCTGGAGGAAAGTTCCCGCCCACCCGCCCCCTTTTTTGTATTAGGATCATGGTAGGCATGAAGGAAGTTGCTGTTAGTTTCAACAGGTGGTGAAGGATGAATCGTCGTGGCAGTGGCGGGCGTTGGTCTGTAAAAAAGGAAGGAAGATGGAAAAAGTAAGTGGGTGGATCTAACGGTGTTATAGATCCGGAGGTCTTTTGGTTCCCGGTTAACGGAGGTTAACCGGGAAGTGATAATGGGGCACTGCGGGAATTGTTAGTCTCTGAGCCAGCTTGTCGGCTTGAGGCATAGTTGAGATAGTTTGATAAGTACCGCAGTGCTGAGTGGGTGATGAACATCAGAATGATTTTAAGTGATAGCGCAGACCAACGCTCTTTAGTTTAAAAAAGTTTTCAGGGAAGAACAGATGTTTTATTGTCGATTGTTTTTTGATAAAAGAGTTTTTATAAGAAAGTTAAAAATATATATTATTTTAATAAAGTAGGCTGCTACGGCCTTTTTTACTCCAAGTTGGTGTGTTTTGATTTATTGGGAGTAGAATGGTAAGAAGGGTATTAATATAACTGTACAACATATGTTATCCATCAGTCATGGAATATTTTCCAATTGTCTGTTCAACTCTGGGTAACATAACAGGAGACCTGTAAGAAGTAAAAAAAAAAAATGGTTCGGGGTCTGTTGAGGAATTTAGTGTAGCTCAGGACACAGGAAACCATCTCCCATTTACTATATCTTGTTTGTCGGTTTGCATACATTAACAGTAACAGTGCATTTAAAGAAGGCGGCATACTGATTACAATAGTACATTCTCATTATTCCAAAAATAATTGTTTGACTAAAGGAGTGGAGAGTGAACCAAAAAGTATCATCATTCATACCCAGAGCCGTGATGGCACTGTAGGCCTTGGTTTTGGCATGGCTTGTGATTTTGGCAAGTGCCAACAGCTGGAGATCAGAGCTGTACTTGGTTTATCTGCTGTAAAGTAGATCCCCAAGCATATATTTCAGTTATCAGGTGATATCATTACACACCATCTCCAGACTTGTCAAACTTGTTGAGGACAAGTTTATAGCCATGGAATATACTTGTTATAAAGCATAATAGTAAGCTATTTCTAAATGTGGTATTGAGCCGCTTAGGCTATAAATTTCACATGGGCTGTGCACTGTGTAAATATGTATGCAACTGTATAACACAGATATCAAATCTTATCCCTGCCCAGATTAATCTGAATTAGAAAAGAGCAAAGTGCTCAGTCATAGAGAGCCATGGGAGGACTCTGTTTATCCGAGGAGTTAGCATTATACAACAGAAGAAGGCAAATATTATCCTATATCATGTACAAATAACTCAGGTAAATGCTGACACACACATTGCAAGTCCCCAGATGGGTGCAACCTAAATGCATTCTATTTATGCTATTGGTAGTCGGTCATTTGCTTCTTTTATTTATTTATTCATGTTACAATTCATTTTTTTCTACTGTATGGATGAAATTGTTCCCTGTACTTGGCAAAGAAAATCAGAAAGAAGAATTTGCCCCCAAATGATCTTCTAACAGTTCTGATACAGTCACTAAACTGATAACATTACAGAAAGCATGAGGATCCCTTGCTAGCTCTGCACTGGTGAGACTGCACTAATGGGCACTGATAAGCTGCATTGGTGAGACCGCACTAATGGGCACTGATAAGCTGCACTGGTGAGACCTCACTAATGGGCACTGGTGAGACCGCACTGATGGGCACTGATAAACTGGTGTACATAGATCACCCAGAGGGGAATGTTTTTTTCTTAACAAAAGTGGAGTCACTCTTTAAGCTCCGGATCTGCTCAGTTTTCATGCACAAAGCTTGTGCTACTCTTTGTTAATTCCCCCTAGAATGTAAAAGAATATCAGAGCTGAGCTGAAGAGAAAATATGCATATATTGGATAGGGTATATGTGCATGTAAACTGATATACCAAATGTGTGGTGCTAAAATTAAATAAAATTTAAAAAATAAATATTTAACTAATAACTTATGCATAAAACCTATAATGTGAAGCAAACCAAACTTAAATAATATAATTAAAGTGCACGTGCTCCGTGCGATGCACACAAATCCTCAATAATGTAAAAAGTCCATAATACAAATAAAAACGTTAGAACAGGATGATGAAATCTGCATGCAATGTCCAAATCTTATTAGTTAAATATTCATTTTTTAAATTGTATTTAATTTTAGTGCCTCACATTTGGTATATCAGTTTGTATTGTCACATTTGGGAAGTGTGGGCAGAGTTGGCAGCTGTTTATTTTTGATTTGAATTTATTTTAATTTTTATTTTACATTTATTTTTATTTTTAATTTTGTTTGGATTTTTTTCATTTTTTCATTTTTTCTTTCATTTATTATTTCTTTGTTTGTTTATTTTTTCTTTATAGTCTTATTTTATTTTTATATTTATTTTTATTTTATTTTTAGGTTAGGAGTTAGGCAGCTCACAAGGTTCCACCCACATATGTGCATGTAAACCCCAGGGAGGTAGGAAAACCAACAAACCTGTTGTACACACCGTCAGGAGCTCACAGTTGGTATAAATCAATTTCCATTATGGCACCACAATAGACTTCTATCCGATCCTCCTATGGCTTCTATTATCTGCTTCTATTCCCACTGTAAACTTCTTTTAAATCTTACTATTGCACCACAATTGGATTCTATCAATTCCCACCACAGCACCACAATCAACTTCTACTAATTCTAATTACATTACCACAATTGGTTTCCACTAGTTCCAACTATGGCACCACAATCGGCCTCGATTTAGGTACTACGATGGCACTACAATAGGCTTCTACTAGCTATTGTGACACATATTCACCTAACCTCACCTCACCTAAATCCTGCCACTTAAATTATTTGTTGTTCTACTTCCATTTGTATTTCTGTATGCTCAAGATAATATTTATTACATCCTCCTTAGATGTCATCCTTTTATTACAAATCAATGAATCAATAAGCAAACAAACACCATATGATCAACACATTCACTAACTCAAAAACATACCAAGCAGAATTATTTACTGATTGTTAGGTCATGGATTACACGTAGATTTAAACAAATTGTGTATTTCCTGTTTATCCATTGTATCTGTAAACTTTAAAAAAAAATGCAGAAAATTTAAATAAATTGAAATCCTAAACACTACAAATTTAAAGTGTTACTCAGGGCTCTTTTTCTCATAGAATAGGTGCTGGAACTCCCACCTACTGAGTCACTTCTTGTCTCTGCCCCCTACCCACCTCCGAGCAACATCTGTTGGTTCCACCCCTTACCCACCTCCTAGCACCGTCTCATTCAGAGAATACAGAGCCAAGTATAATTATGTCATGCTATGCTAAAGTAATTTGTATGGAAATTGGTAATGATAACAAGAAAAGCAGTACAATAGATCCCTGCAGGCAGCAGCAATAGACCCCCCAGCAACATAGGACCCCTGCAATAAAATATCATCCCAGCAATAATAGACCCCCGGCAGCAAGAGCAGATCTCCCTGCAGCCAGCATCAATTGACTATCCAGCAGCCAGAAACAATAGACCCCTCCTTTAACAGTAGATCCCTTCCAGCAGCAGTTTACCCCCCCAGCAACATAACCTCCCCCAGCAATAATAGATCCCCTACCAGCAACAATAGACCTCCCCAGCAACAATAGGCCATGACACAAAAACAGGTCCCCTCCAGCAACAATAGATCTTTCAGCAGCCAGCATCAGTAGACCCTCCAGCACACCCCAGCACCCCTTGCCATTAGATACATTTAGTGCTGGAGGTTCCGGAACTGTGTTCCCCTGCATTCCCACTGCATTCCCACTGAAAAAAAGCCCTTACTAAACCCAGGACCCTACATTCTCCTACAGTACACAGAACATGGAAATGCAATTATTTTAGTAAATATAAACTGCTAAATACATTTTCTCATCAGCAATATACAGAAGTCTTGGGATTTCAATCAGTGTCCAGCCGAGCACTGGTTAAAGCTTGTAGGAGGAGTTTTCATTATCCTCTGACTGTCCTTCTGTCATTGTGCTCCATGTGTTAAACTGACAGCACTGTACAATGCAGCATGGTATGATAGGCTCCTAGTGCTGCCTCATCCTCACCTAGTCTGATTGCTGCTTTACAGGAATCAAATGTTATGCCGCGTACACACGGTCGGACTTTCTAGAAAGCTAGGTCCGACGTACTTGCCGCCAGACTTCCGGCGGACTACCGCCGGACTTTCTGAACGGCCGGACTTGCCTACACACGGCCGGACTTTCCGGAATCCGGTCTTCCCGACGGACTTCCGCCGGACTTTCAGAACGAACGGACTTTCCCACACACGGACAAGTCCGTTCATTTTGAACGTGACTTTGGTACGACGGGACTAGAAAAGGAATTCAATCTCGCCGCTTTTTTTGGCGAGATTGAAACCTTGCGAGCCCCGTCGCAGGCCCTTAGGTCTGGTATGGATTATAAAGGGGAACCCCTACGCCGAAAAAACGGCGTGGGGTCCCCCTAAAATCCATACCAGACCCCGATCCGAGCACGCAGCCTGGCCGGTCAGGAAAGGGGGTGGGGACGAGCGAGCGCCCCCCCCCCTCCTGAACCGTACCAGGCCGCATGCCCTCAACATGGGGGGTGGGTGCTTTGGGGGAGGGGGGCGCCCTGCGCCCCCCCCCCCAAAGCACCTTGTCCCCATGTTGATGAGGACAAGGGCCTCTTCCCGACAACCCTGGCCGTTGGTTGTCGGGGTCTGCGGGCGGGGGCTTATCGGAATCTGGGAGCCCCCTTTAATAAGGGGGCCCCCAGATCCCGGCCCCCCACCCTATGTAAATGAGTATGGGGTACATGGTACCCCTACCCATTTACCTAGGTAAAAAGTGTCAGTAATAAAACACAACACAGGTTTTTAAAATAATTTATTAAACAGCTCCGGGGGGGGGGTCTTCTTCCGTCTTCGGGGGTCCCTCCGGTTCATCTTCTCCCGGCGTCCGGTTGGTTCTTCTCCGCTCTCCGGCCTCTTCTCCCGGTGTCGCAGGTCTTCGGCCGGCCCCTCCGCTGTCTTCATGTAGCTCTATTGCGAGCGGAGGTCCGGACTTCTTGGCTTCTTGGCTTCTTGGCTTCTCTTCTCTTCTCTTCCCCCAGATGTTGACACGACGCTCTCTCCGGCTGGACTGGTCTCTGAGGGCTGCGTTGTGACTTATATAGGCGGAGACCCCGCCCCCATATGATGTCACAGTCCCTGGGCATGCTGGGACTGTGACGTTTTAGGGGGCGTGGTCGACCACGCCCCCTAAAACGTCACAGTCCCAGCATGCCCAGGGACTGTGACATCATATGGGGGCGGGGTCTCCGCCTATATAAGTCACAACGCAGCCCTCAGAGACCAGTCCAGCCGGAGAGAGCGTCGTGTCAACATCTGGGGGAAGAGAAGAGAAGAGAAGCCAAGAAGCCAAGAAGCCAAGAAGTCCGGACCTCCGCTCGCAATAGAGCTACATGAAGACAGCGGAGGGGCCGGCCGAAGACCTGCGACACCGGGAGAAGAGGCCGGAGAGCGGAGAAGAACCAACCGGACGCCGGGAGAAGATGAACCGGAGGGACCCCCGAAGACGGAAGAAGACCCCCCCCCGGAGCTGTTTAATAAATTATTTTAAAAACCTGTGTTGTGTTTTATTACTGACACTTTTTACCTAGGTAAATGGGTAGGGGTACCATGTACCCCATACTCATTTACATAGGGTGGGGGCCCCCTTATTAAAGGGGGCTCCCAGATTCCGATAAGCCCCCGCCCGCAGACCCCGACAACCAACGGCCAGGGTTGTCGGGAAGAGGCCCTTGTCCTCATCAACATGGGGACAAGGTGCTTTGGGGGGGGGGCGCAGGGCGCCCCCCTCCCCCAAAGCACCCACCCCCCATGTTGAGGGCATGCGGCCTGGTACGGTTCAGGAGGGGGGGGGGGGCGCTCGCTCGTCCCCACCCCCTTTCCTGACCGGCCAGGCTGCGTGCTCGGATCGGGGTCTGGTATGGATTTTAGGGGGACCCCACGCCGTTTTTTCGGCGTAGGGGTTCCCCTTTATAATCCATACCAGACCTAAGGGCCTGGTATGCCCCGCGCTCGCCGCAATAGGAAGATTTGTTTTTCCTATTGCAGCGAGCGCGAGATGCAGCAACCTGCTCCTCCGTCGTATCTGGTCCTTCGGACTAGCATACAGACGAACGGGCTTTCCGTCAGGAACTGAGTCCGGCGGAGGTACGACGTAAAGATTTGAAGCAGGCTTCAAATCTAAAGTACGTCGGATTTCCGCAAAAATCCGACCGAAACGGTCCGTCGGAAGTCCGATGGAGACCACACACGGTCGGACTTTCCGCCGGACTTTGTCCGGCGGCGTCCGTCGGACTTTTGTAGGTGAAAAGTCCGACCGTGTGTACGCGGCATAAGTAATCCTATCCTGGAGTCCTTGCACTGCCTGCCCGTCAGGTTTTCTCATAAACTTTAAAATCCTCTTGCTCACCTAAAAGGCTCTTCATGGCTTGACACCCCATTGTCTGTCTGAACTTTTACCAACTTACTCCCCCCCCTTGTAACCTCTGCTCCTCAAATTCTGGTCCTCTGTGTGCCCCCCTACTCACCCACACTTGATGGGAGACAGAAGGGGTTATTTACTAAAGGAAAATCCACTTTGCCCTGCAAGTACACTTGGAAGTAAAGTCACTGTAGATCCGAGGGGGACATGCAAGGAAAAAAAAAAACAGCATTTTAGCTTGCACATGATTGGATGATAAAATCAGCAGAGCTTCCCCTCATTTCAGATCTACCCCTTAGATTTAGAGCGACTGCACTTCCAAGTGCACTTTCAGTGCAAAGTGGAGTTGCCTTTCGTAATAACCCCCAGAGCCTTCTCCTGCTATGCTCCAAAGCTCAGGAATTCATTTCCAAAGAACATCAGAGAGTCATCTTATCTAAACTCATTCAAATCAAATCTAAAAACCTTTTTTCTTTAGACAAGATTGTCCCTTTTTTTGCTTTGTTTTATCCTGTGTATTTCTTGTGTTTTCTTGTCTCCCCTCATCCTCATCATGCCATTGATAGACCTCACTACAGACATCACATCAGCAGGCAACCTGGAGCAAGAGTCATCACCTACACTGGGCAGCACTTACATATTCCACTCAGCCAATGAGCTGTGCAGTTCTGCATCAATATTTTCCTTAACCACTAGGCATTTAAACCCCCTTCCTAACCAGACCAGTTTTCAGCTTTCGGTGCTCTCGCCTTTTGAATGACAATTACTCAGTCATGCAACACTGTACCCATATGAAATTGCTGTCCTTTTTTCACACAAATAGAACTTTCTTTTGGTAGTATTTGATCACCTCTGGGTTTTTTTTTCTTTTGTCCTATAAAATTAAAAGACTGACAATTTTGTAAAAAAATGGATTTTTCTTTGATTCTGTTATAAAATTTTGCAAATTAGTAATTTGTCACATAAATTTTGGCCAAAAATGTATACTGCTACATATCTTTGGTAAAAAAATAACCCAAATCCGTGTTTATTATTTGGTCTTTGTGAAAGTTATAGAGTCTACAATCTATGGTGCCAATCATTTAAAATTAATCACACCTGATGCACTGACGACCTATCTCATTTCTTGAGACCCTAAAAAGCCTGGAAAGTACAAATACCCCCAAAATGACACCTTTTTGGAAAGTAGACATTCCAAAGTATTTAGTAAGAGGCATAGTGAGTTTTTTGAAGTTGTATTTTTTCCCCACAATTCTTTGCAAAATTAAGATTTTTTTTTTTCTTTTTCACAAAATTGTCATATTAGCAGGTTATTTCTCACACACTGCATATGCATAGCACAAATTACACCCCAAAACACATTATACTACTCCTCCTAAGTATGGTGATACCATGTGTGAGACTTTTACACAGCCTGGCCACATAGAGTGGTCCAGCATGCAGGGAGCACCATCAGGCGTTCTAGGGACATAAATTACACATATCATTTCTTGACTACCGCTTGCACTTTTGAAGGCCCTGGAGCACCAGGACAATGGAAACACCCAAAAAATGACACCATTTTGGACAACAAACACCCCAACGTATATTCTATGAGGTATAATGAGTCTTTTGAACTTGTCATTTTTTCCCCACAAGTTTTTGGAAAATGTGGAAAGAAAATGAAAACGCATTTTTTTTCTTTTTACACAAAGTTGTCCATTTATACAATATTTCTAAGACAGTATGTACATAAAAATGAAAAATTCTTATCTGAATGCCCAGTTTGGTAGCCATGATGGTGCCACATACCGGTATGTAGATACAGAAAGAAGGTTTATGGAAGAGACTTTTGGAAAGACACCAATATGACAAATATATAAAAAATACAAATATAGTTTTATTAAATACAATCTTAGGACAATAATAAAATACATGCAACAGTGAATGCAAATTTTGCACAGAATAATTGGACTTTCTTCATAATAAGAAATGGTTCTAGATCCCAAAAAGAATTGTGGGTACCCCTACATGCTTTGTCTCAAGGGTTTTCGTCTGGGAGTCCTCAAGCTCTGCTGAGCATGGATGGATGGATGAGTATGGATGGAGGGATGAGTAGGGATGGCATGGCTGAGTATGGATGGGATGGCTGAGTATGGATGGGATGGCTGAATATGGATGGCTGTGAGCATGGATGGCATGGCTGAGCATGGATGGATGGATGAGTATGGATGGTTGTGAGAATGGATGGCATGGCTGAGCATGGATGGGTGAGGCAGGAATTGGCACAGAGCAGCGCTGTGGGTACTACAGATCCAGCCCACAGCGCTGCTGCACCCGATCTCTCCCTCTCTCCTCTCACACTGTGCCGATCGGTACGGAGAGGGGAGAGATGAATTGTGCATGCGTTGGCTTGTTTACAACTGATCGCTCCGTCATTTGACGGAGCGACCACGTGGTAAAGGGCCGCTGCCATCGGCCCTATACCGGGGACCCGGTGGTCACAGATATTCCCAGGGAGCACATGGGAGCACGATTCTGGGAGGATGATATAGTACTCCCTCCCAGAGTTATCCTACCGCCCTGCAACCGTTTTTTGGCTATGGGCGATTGGCAGGTGGTTAAAGGAGACGTTTGTGGGACACAGGAGTGCACATCCACTCCTGCCCCCTGCACAGCCCAGCACTCCAGCTAATGCTGAAGAGGCAAAGGGGAGAGCTGGTGACTGACAGTCACCAGCTTTCTACTCACTGAAGACCGAGAACTGAGCAATCAGCAGTCTTTAATCGTTATAATTTATTATATAAACGAAAAAAGACAACATTTGGAAAAAAAAAACAACATTTTTTATTTCTGCTGTAAAACATATCCAATAAAAGAATTAAAAAATCAAATGTCTTCCTAAATTTGGGCCAAAATTTCTGCTACATGTCTTTGGTAAAAAAAATCATAATAAGTGTATATTGATTGGTTTGCATGAACGTTATATCGTCTACAAATGATTGTTTATATCCCAGAATGTATCTTTTTTTTTAACCACTTGCCGGCCACCGTACGCCGATTTACGTCGGCAGAATGTCACGGGTGCACAAAAGGGCACACCCGTACGTCCTTTCGTATTTGGCGCCTAGCAGGCGTGCGCAAGCTGCGCACCGCGGAGGCATGCCCATGGGTCCTGCGGACTCGATGTTTGCCAGTGGCCCGCAATTGCAAGGAGGAGAGGCAGAACGAAAACAAGGAATTTCCCTGTTCTGCCTAGCAACATGACAGGGATCTACTGCTCCCAGTGATCGGGAGCAGTGATCTCTGTCATGTTCTAGTGAGCCCATCCCCCCTACAGTTAAAACACACTGAGGAAACACATTTAACCCCTTGTGTTTAACCCCTTCCCTGCCAGGGACATTTATACAGTAATTAGTGGCTATTTGTAGCTCTGATCGCTGTATAGATGTCAATGTTCCCAAAATAGTGTCAAAAGTGTCCGATCTGTACGCCACAATGTCGCAGTCATGATAAGAATCGCAGTTCACCACCACTAGTAAAAAAAAAAAATAATAATAAAAATGCCATAAAATCTATCCCCTATTTTGTAGATGCTATAACTTTTGCGCAAACCAATCAATATAAACTTATTGCGATTTTTTTTACCAAAAATATGTAGAAGAATACATATCGGCCTAAACTGTGCTAGAAATTTGTTTTTTTATATATTTTTCGGGGATATTTATTATAGCAAAAAATAAAAAAAACATTGCTTTTATTTCAAAATTGTCATGTTTTTTTTTTGCTTATAGTGCAAAAAATAAAAACCGCAGAGGTAATCAAATACCACCAAAAGAAAGCTCTATTTGTGGGGGGAAAAAAGGACGTCAATTTTGTTAAAGCGATGCAGTGCCGAATCACAAAAAATGCTCTAGTCAGGTAGGGGGTAAATCCTTCCGGGGCTGAAGTGGTTAATACTAGTAATGGCATGCAATCTGACTCTAACTGACACTGGGTGGGTACTAACTGATACTGACATCATCAGTGGCACTAATACAGTGATCAGTGCTAATGACAAGGTGTTCACTGGGTGCCTAACAATGTCTAAGCTGTGCATTATGTGCTACTTTTACTAATCAATGTGGCTGATTTATCTTCTTGCCTTGCAAGGGATAAAAAACAGCCACATCGCTGCTTCGTGAACAGAGCCCTGTGTTGTTTGTAAACACAGGACTCTGTACTGTGATTCACCAATGATTTATGGCTGGGACCTGCTGACTGACTTGTGCTGTAGCGAATCATAGCACAGACCGGGTGGCAGGCACACTTGCGCCACCTACCTGGAAATACTGTATATGTGATCCGGTGCAGAGTGGCCACCCCATCCCCGTATATGTGCATGGGGCGTTGTGCAAGTGGTAAAAGTATAAAAAAAAGAATTTATGTAAATTAATCACAAGGGACCAATATTGTGTCATGAAAGAATGTGTTTGTGTTTCTGAGACATTGCTATGTAAACCTTTACATGAATGTTAATCTGCTGTTTAACTGGTTCTATGAAGTACATAAAGAGCTAATGAGTTTATAGTCTTAAAGATATCAGATTTGCTTCTCTAAACGGAACCAGAAAGATGTACTACAGCAGAAAAGTATTATTGCAAAACTTATTCCAAACAAAACGTAAGAAAACGAAAGTTAAACATAAAGATTATATGGGGTTGCACTATTGATTTAATATTGCAAAAATATTTCTGGGAAGTTTGATTGCTTATAAATTACCATGTCCTAGTCATGCCATAAGATCACATAACAAATGTTGTTTAAATATATTATGTTCCATGTTTTTTTACATTTTATTACTAAAGTTTAAATAAAGGGACATTATTTCTTACAATGAAACCAATGATGGGGCAAAATTCCTCCCTTTGACATCAATAATGGGGCAGCATTCCTTTCACTGACACCAACAACAGTGCACTATCTTCCACTGTATTCAATGATGGGGCAATATTCCTTCCACTGACACAAACAATAGGGCAATATATCTTCCAATGAAACTGGTGCTGGGGCAATATTCCTCCCACCGATACCAACAATGGGGCAGTATTCCTTTCACTGAAAAAAGTGATGAAGGACTATTCTTCCCACTGACATCAATGATGGGACTCTATTCCTCCCATTGATACCAAAGATAGAGCACTATTCCTCCAACTGACACTGACAATTGGCACATGTCATTCCAATAACACCAACAATGAGCCATTATTCCTCCCCTAGCCACACATATGTTTCTATTTTGTTATATTGTTAACCCTTCCCTGTTTCCCTACCCATCCCAGTTTTTGCCAGGACACTCGCTCTCACGCTTGAGAGCTTTCAAAGAAAGTTTGAACTGCAAACTCTGAGATGTCGTTTTGTGGGCAGGGGGAGGAGGTAGCACGCTGGAGTTTGGGCAGGTATGCTCCTCACAAATTTACTTGCCAGGAGTAGTTACCCTGGTTGATTGCTAGAGATTTATTGATTTCTCCCTAAGTTTGGCCTTGTTGCTTCTACCACTAGGTGGTTGGGTACTTCGTGGTACTAGATATGAGAAGGGCAATGCAAGCTCATGTTATGGGTATACGGGGTATCTCAGCCAATGGGCAGGGGTTTTCTTGAATTCCTTGGCCTGCTGGGAAAGCCTACATATTTGGGTGAGGTCAGGTGATCTGTGTTCTGTGCCACCTGGATGGCTGTCTGGATGGACGTGTGTTGTATTGCCTGGGCTGCTAGGCTGGAGACGGGGCCTATCCCGGGCACATCTGGCTGCTAGGCTGTTTGAGGGCCTATCCAGAAGCAAGAGAGCAGTGCAGGGTTGGGATTGCAGCTTGCGGTCCAACCAAAAGTGACAGTTCTGTCAGCCAGGGAACCTGTCGTGGTTGGAGGTAAATGGGAAGCTGTTGCCAGTAAGGGACTATCCGCCAGCGACCACCGTGAGTAACTGAAGCATGTACTGGAGCAGTGTTCTCGGTGAAGAATCGGGAAACTTCAGTGGGAATCAAGCCAAGGACCCAGCCAGTGGAGGTGACCCTTGCAGAACAGCCTTGTGTGTCAAGCCCTTGACCAAGCTGGCCAGCGGGGATGAAGCTCGAGAGGTATCTAGAGTGCCAAGCTAGGGACCCAGCAGAGAAGCGGGGGTGACGCTTGAGGAAGATACCACCGTGATGATTGGAGGAGCTCAAGGGATTCAGTGGCAGTGAATCGTGGGTCTAGTGAGAGACCAGGAGCTCAGTGTATTCAAGAACTACAAGGATTGATTGTAGTGAAAGTGAAGGAACTGTTAAGTCTTGTGTTTGGAACTGTTAAAGACTGTTGCCATAGGAGACAGCAATCCTACACATGCAGATGTGGCGTCTTGCTGGATGCTTTTCCCTGCATGGCTGTCCTCCTATTGAAGTCTGAGTCCGCCAATTAATCTTGCAACTACCTAAGGGTGTCCTGGCCCTAACCCTCTCTTCCCCAAAAAGGTTTGTTAAGAGAAATAAACTTTCTTTTGCATCCAAGAAGTGTCTGGCACCCAATAACTTTAAGAACTATATACCCACGATGCCTCACAACCCACTACATACAGAAGGATGTCAGCTATCCCTGGCCCTGGAGGTTCTCATTAGATCAAAGGAGGCCTGGGACCTTGCTACACCTATAACACATGAGCATTGAAATAAACATTTTAAATGAACATGGTTCCTTGTAGTTTTTTTAATCTTTCTAAATATTTTATTTTAATGATTTTGCCATTCATGGACCTTTAGCTATGGGGGCTTACTTCTGGCACAGGTCTGTGGGGAAAATGTAGCAAGAAAGACAAAACCTGTGAAAATTCCCAGCCACCAATCAGTCTGCTTACCAACCAAATTAACCTGATGAACAGTATGCGTTAAATACAGGGGTTTAGTTAGCACACATTTGCAAACACATGCGTACATCAAATGCAGCCTACCATTGCCCATCAAATGCAGCCTACCAGTACCCACCATATGCAGCCTACCAGTACCCAATTGAAGCCTACCATTGCCCACCAAATGCAGCCTACCAGTGCGCATCAATTGCAGCCTACCAGTGTCCGTGGATCACACAGAGCGGCGATCTCCTGCTGACGGCCACTGTAACAAAGTCCTGCCTCCTAGACCGCCTTGCGGCTCCTATGGTACACATCACACTGATTCAATTTCACGGCATTGGATGAATGTTCCTTCTATCACAGGAACCAGTCTAGGAGGCAGGATTTTGTTACAGCGCTGCCAGGCCTTTCAGACCAAAGCTTGTGCGGTGTGTGTGACATGCACAAGGAGAATAGGAGGGAGGGGAGCACTCTGGCACTCAGGGCCGGTGCAAGGATTTTTGATTACATAGGCGAAGATGCATTTTGCCCCCCCCCCAACCCATCTGCATTGTTCTCTTGCTACTCCCTGTCTAAAACCGTGCTGTTACCACCTTCACAGTGCGCTTGTAATGTGATGAGGCGCAACGTGAAGGACATAACATACCATTGAAAATGGAGCTGTGCTGAACTTCCACTAAGCGGCAGTGTGTAATGAGAGGGTGGGGTTATACATTCCTCACTGCCCTTCACTGGCCACAGGCAGCTGAGGCCAACTAAAACTTCCAATGGCTGGGTTCCCCCCATAAGCAAACTCCCAGATTACACCCCACAGATACTCTCACTTTGATCACACCTCCCCAGATTCCCCCACCCTAATTATACCCCCATATACCCCCCACCCTGATCACACCTGACCAGATACCCCTACCCTGACTACAACCCCAGATACCCCCTCACTCTGATCACACCCCCAGATAACCCACCCCATGCTGATCACACCTCCCCAGATACCACTACTTTGAATACATCGCTAGATACCCCTCTACACACTGCAGAGCATTCCATCCCTACTAGAGAGGGAGGGGGGCTGAGAGAGAGAGGGAGCTGAGAGAGAGGTGGACAGAGGGTGGCTGACAGAGAGGGAGGGGCTGACAGAGGGGGGGTGGGCTGACATATAGGGGGGAGATGAGAGAGAGACGCCTAGCCCCGTCCCTATCCACAGTCCTTCCTCTGCCCCCCTATCCTAGTCTGTGTCTGCAGGTAGGTATGTGTCAGTGTATGATGCCAAGTACCTTCTTGATCTGGGAGGTGCTCTGCTGCTGCTTCCAGCAGTTCCCTGGCAGCTTGCGCCTCCCGCTTGTCCTTGTCCTCCAGGCCTCACTGACTGCTGATGCTGAAGCGGAGAGGAGGTTGGAGGAGACGGAGTCCAGGCTTTGGGACTCCGGGGATGCTTTTGCACGCCACTTCAGGTGTCAAGGAGGTTGCGAAGCTCTTCTCTCTCCTGGGCTCCCAGCTGCCCTCAGTGTTCACCTTCCACGCGGACGCAGCCTCCTTCTGTGGGGCCGCCCACTTACCATGTGGAGATGCCTGCACCCAGAGGATGCTGCCGTACCAGGCTCCTGCCGCCAAACACCTGACATTACAACAGGGCTGGTGCAAGGATTTTTGACACCCTAGGCGAAACATCATTTTGGCCTCCCTGATTCTGCCCCCTTTGCCCTGCCCATGTATACGTATAGCTCCCAACTTTTGAACTTGAGTGTAATGCCACGTACACACGATCGGACTTTCTGGCATACTTGGTCCGGCACACTTTCCGACGGACTTTAAAACGGACGGACTTGCCCACACACGACCAGACTTTCTGGCGGGCTAAGTCCGCCCGCCTTTCCGACGGACTTTTGCCGGAGTTACGGCGGACTTTCAGAATGAACGGACTTGCCCACACATGGACAAGTCCGTTCATTTTGAACGTGACTCAGGTGCGACGGGACTAGAAAAGGAAGTCAATCTTGCCGCTTTTATCGGCGAGATTGACACCTTGCGAGCCCCGTCGCGGGTCATACCAGACCCTTATGTCTAGTATGGATTATAAAGGGAAGCCCCTAGGCCGAAAAAAACGCGTGGGGTCCCCCCTAAAATCCATACCAGACCCCGATCCGAGCACACAGCCCAGCCGGTCAGGAAAGGGGGTGGGGACGAGCGAGCGCCCCCCCTCCTGAACCGTACCAGGCCGCATGCCCTCAACATGGGGGGTGGGTGCTTTGGGGGAGGGGGCGCCCTGCGGGTGCCCCCACCCCAAAGCACCTTGTTCCCATGTTGATGAAGACAAGGGCCTCTTCCCGACAACCCTGGCCGTTGGTTGTCGGGGTCTGCGGGCGGGGGGCTTATCGGAATCCGGGAGCCCCCTATAATAAGAGGGCCCCCAGATCCCTGCCCCCCACCCTATGTGAATGAGTATGGGGTACATGGTACCCCTAACCATTCATCTAGGGAAAAAGTGTCAATAATAAAACACACTACACAGGTTTTTAAAATAATTTATTAAACAGCTCCGGGGGGGGTCTTCCTCCGGCTTCGGGGGTCTTCTTCCGGCTCCGGGGGTCCCTCCGGTTCCTCTTCTCCCGGCGTCCGGTTGGTTCTTCTCCGCTCTCTTCGGCCTCTTCTCCCGGTGTTCCAGTTCTTCGGCCGGCTCCTCCGCTGTCTTCAGGCCGCTCTCTTGCCAGCTGAGGTCCGGACTTTTGGGCTTCTTGGCTTCTTGTCTTCTTCCCTCTTCTCTTCTCCAGATGTTGACAGCTCAGTTTCAGGGTCTTGGCAATCTTCTTATAGCCTAGGCCATCTTTATGTAGAGCAACAATTATTTTTTTCAGATTTTCAGAGCGTTCTTTGCCATGAGGTGCCATGTTGAACTTCCAGTGATCAGTATGAGAGAGTGAGAGCGATAACACCAAATTTAACACACCTGCTCCCCATTCACACCTGAGACCTTGTAACACTAACGAGTCACATGACACTGGGGAGGGAAAATGACTAATTAGTCCCAATTTGGACATTTTCATTTAGGGTTGTACTCTCTTTTGTTGCCAGCGGTTTAGACATTAATGACTGTGTGTTGAGTTATTTTGAGGGGACAGCAAATTTACACTGTTATACAAGCTGTACACGCAATACTTTACATTGTAGCAAAGTGTCATTTCTTCAGTGTTGTCACATGAAAAGATATAATAAAATGTTTACAAAAATGTGAGGGGTATACTCACTTTTGTGAGATACTGTATATACAGTATATATCTTTCATAATACCAAAGTGTATTTTTTTCATTTGAGGATTAGAGATCAGGGAAAGCCAGTGTCAGCAGCTGCCCTAAACCCACACCTCTAGCTGATATTATATGGTCTAACCTCTGGCATTCAATCATGTGAGTGTCACAGGTAAGAAAGATTCATGGCCCAGTTACATGTAAGTGTTCTGCTTTGTTAAAGCAGAACTCCGGGCAAAAACGTATTTTCCATGTTCTCGTTGCTGATCTCCTACCTTCACCAACTATGTCAGCCATGTTCTTCTAAGATCTGTAGTTCCTCTGCAATAGCCTGCTGAACTTGCTGAAAAAATGTTATTCCCTGGTGATTTTCTGGTAGTAAGACCGCTGGCTGCTATACCTTCAGTAACCTCGGCCACCGGTCTATCACGTCACCTTGTAGTCCTCTGAAGGCGAGCAGGGAGTTGTACTTCTGCCTGGCTCACTGTAGGGGGCGGAGGGGTCTCACAGCCAATATCTGTACCGCCCATAGAGGTGGTGTCCTCCTCCTTTGCTCCCTCCTCCTCCTCCCTGCCAGCAACGCTAAAGAGCCCCCCCCCCCCCGCGGTGCCACCGCCTGCCCGCCATCCCTGCATCTCTTTCCAGAGTGGAGATAATCGGGACAGAGCGCATCTCAGGCTGACAGGTCTGTATGTGAAAGCACCGCTCGTCGTACAGCCCCGCCTCTCTGCACATTGGAACAGTGCGCTTTGTGCTGTCTATAACAATTCTGGTGATTTGTGAGGAGGGGCTGTAGAACGAGCGGTGCTTTCACATACAGACCTGTCAGCCCGAGATGTGCTCTGTCTCCCGATTATCTGTAGCTATCCCTGCTCTGCACTGATGGGCACTGGTAAGGCACTGGTGTCACCGCACTGATGGGCACTGGTAAGGCACTGGTGACTCCGTACTGATGTACACTGATAAGGCACTGGTAACACCGCACTGATGGGCACTAATAAGGCACTGGTGTCACTGCACTGATGGGCACTGATAAGGCAATGGTGACTCCGCACTGATGGGCACTGATAAGGCACTGGTAACACTGCACTGATGGGCACTGATAAGGCACTGGTAACACCGCACTGATGGGCACTGATAAGGCACTGGTAACACTGCACTGATGGGCACTGATAAGGCACTGGTAACACCGCACTGATGGGCACTGATAAGGCACTGGTAACACCGCACTGATGGGCACTGATAAGGCACTGGTGACTCTGCACTGATGGGCACTGATAAGGCACTGGTGACTCTGCACTGATGGGCACTGATAAGACACTGGTGACTCTGCACTGATGGGCACTGATAAGGCACTGGTGACTCTGCACTGATGGGCACTGATAAGGCACTGGTGACATTTGTAAACTTACTTATTTACAAAATTTTATAACAGAAACAAAAGAAAAACTTTTTTTTTTTCAAAATTGTATGTCTTTTTTTATTTGTTTAGCAAAAAATCAAAAATGCAGAGGTGATCAAATACCACCAAAAGAAATCTCATTTGTGGAAACAAAATGATAAAAATTCTGTTTGGGTACAGTGTAGCATGACCGTGCAATTGTCATTTAAACAGTGACAGCGCTGAAAGCTGAAAATTGTCTTGGGCAGGAAGAGGGTGTAAGTGCCTGTTATTGAAGTAATTAAAATGCTTTGTATTTATAAGGCTGTAACCTATCATACTGTGCGTTACTGGGCGGTATGGTTTGCTGACTGCAGAATGAGGGGTGTGATTTATGTTGAAGTGGGTGAGTTCACATGTACAAGCCTAGTGTACCTCCCACATTCACTCCCACCCCAAGGATTCATGGGAAATGTAGGCTGATTACAGTTTAGAGAGAGAAGAGGATATGATGCAATCACTGTTCTAACAGCTCCTCCTTGCCAGAATACAGGCTGCATTTTTTGAATCACAGAGCTGACTTCCTGAAAATTCAATCAGTCATATCTCTTAAACGGTAAGAAATTTCACAAATGTGATAACTGTTTAGTGTTGTGTGTGTGTGTGTGTGTGTGTGTGTGTGTGTGTGTGTGTGTGTGTGGGGGGGGGGTTGTACTAATGGGGGATCTTTTGAAAATTTCTGCTTTAAGAGAGATGTAAATAGCCCGGCTGTGTTTTTGGTATAGCCCAGCTATATGATTGTTAGATATGTGATTTTTATCAGTCACATTTACATTTGTATCATTTTGGGTTTCATTGTAGCCCTGATGAAGGGGGAGTTTTTTCTGACCTCTTATAAATGTTGGGTGTTTTGTAGTATAAATTAACCACTTCCCGCACGGCCTATAGCAGAATGACGGCCAGGCAGTGGTTCAGTTATCCTCACTGGGCCTCATATGATGTCCAGCAGAATAGCATGTTGGCGCCCGCCCGCGGGGGCATGCAGCGCGGCGATCAGTGGTGCTGTGCGTCACTCTGACACACTACATCTCCGATCGTAGTAAGTAGCCTCTGAGGGAGGCTCCTTAACACGTAATCAGCTGTGACCAATCACAGCTGATCACAGCGTGAACCAGGAAGTGCGGGTAAACGGCTTTCCTCGGTTCACGCTGACAGAGGGGGGGTCTGCGCTGATAATCAGCACATTGATTATCAGCACAGCCCCATCAGATGTGGCACAAACCATGCCAATCAGTGCCCATCAGCTGCCAGTCAGTACCCCATCAGAACCACCTGTCCTTGCCCACAACAGTACCAATCAGTGCCCACAACAGTGCCAATCAGTGCCAATCACATTGCCAATCATTGCTCATCAATAAAACCTGTCAGTTACCTATGTATAAAACATTTCATGTTCACAATTTGTATTCTCCTTTTGAGCCAAAGGGTAGAGCTTTAGGTTCCATTTCAAGTTTAAAGCTCCAGTTAAAAAAAAGCCTAATGTTCACAGGGCTCAAAAGCTCAGACTGAAATGAATAAGAACTATAAACCAATAAATTTGCCTGACTATTCAAAACCAACTTAGTTAGAGGCTACTGTGTGGGAATCACAACTAATTAATCAATGTGAGAGCTGTGTGTCAATCTCTATGCACAGAACCCAGTAAGCCCTAAAACACAACTTTTATTCATACCCAGCTAAAATAACGTATGTTGGCATAATGTAAAAATCATGAACCTGCAGGTGGATGCAGGGGATAAAAAAAATCTGGTAGGAGTATTCAACTTAGGTTTTCCATGAAGAGAGACATTCCTTTACTTGTGTCCAAAAACTGGTCATACTAATGAGTGTCACCCATACCAGCCTATTGTTCATGTAGTTTTATGTTTGAGCACGTTTTATTTAAAATTACACTTTATTTAGTCCTGACAAAGCCCTTTATGGGTGAAACATGTTGAGTTTTGAGGTTGGGGTGCTCACTTTTTGATGTGCTTTATATTATCAGGTGATGCAGGGTGCAGTCAAAAAATAGTGTGGTATGGGAGGCACTCATTAGCATGACCAGTTTTTGGGCATAAGTAAAGGAATATTTCTCTTCATGGAAAACCTAATTTGTATACTGCTACCAGATTTTTTATCGCCTGAAACCACCTGCAAGTTCATGATTTTTACATTGTTGCCAACATATGTTATTTTAGCTGTGTATGAATAAAAGTTATGTTTTAGGGATTAGTGGGTTCTGTGCATAGAGCGATTGACACACAGCCTTTGTATTGATTTATCTGAAATGAAGAAGTCAGAAGAGTGGTTCTCTCATCAAGTACCTCTCTCCAGGGTTTCAGCGAGACAAGGGTAAACTTGAGGCAGGAAGCTAGTGGGAATACTTTGTTACAGGAATGTATTACATAATTCTTTGTAAAACAAAGACTGTATAAATTTAATAAAAACATATAATAAAAACAGTTATAAACATCAAAACTATCCAGTGGATAAAAGAAAGCACTGTGCATGTCAGTCAGGTGATGATTCATTCAAGGATCAGCTTAACCACTTGCCTACAAGGAGGGCACTTAACCCCCTTCCCGCCCAGGCCATTTTTCAGCTTTCAGCGCTGTCGCACTTTGAATGACAATTGCGCGGTCATGCTACACTGTACCCAGATACAATTTTCATCATTTTCTTCACACAAATAGAGCTTTCTTTTGGTGGTATTTAATCACTACTGTTTTTTTGTTTTTTACTATAAAAAAAAGACCAAAAATTTTGAAAAAAATATTTTTTTCACTAAGGCCCCTTTCACACTGGGGTGGTGGGTGGGTCGGCGGTAAAGCGCTGCTATTTTTAGTGGCGCTTTACCTTCAATTTTGCGTCGCTATTCGGCCGCTAGCGGGGCGCTTTTACCCCCCCACTAGTGGGTGAGAAAGGGTTAAAACCACCGCAAACCGCTGCTGCAGCAGCGCTATGCCGGCGGTATAGCCTCACTCCCCTATTGATTTCAATGGGCAGGAGCGGTGTATACACTGCTCCTTCACAGCTCCAAAGATGCTGCTTGCAGGAGTTTTTTTAATGTCCTGCAAGTGTACCGCTCCAGTGTGAAAGCACTCAGGTTTTCACATTGGAGAGACAGGAGCGGCTCTTTACAGGCGCTATGCAGGCGCTATTTTTAGTGCTGTAGCTTCTGTAAAGCGCCTAAGTGTGAAAGGGGTATAAGTTTCTGTCAGTAAATTTTGTAACTTAGTAATTTTTCTCCTTCACTGATGTGCGCTGATGAGGCGGCACTGGTGGGCACTGATAGGCTGAACTGGTGGGCATTGATGAGGTGGCACTTATGGGCACTAATGGGGCAGCACTTATGGGCACTGATTAGGTGGCACTGATGAGGAGGCACTAATATGCCGCACTGTTGTGGGCACTGATATGTGGCACTGATGAGCACTGATAAGCGGCACTGATGGGCACTGTTAGGTGGCACTGATGGGCACTAATAGGCAGCACTGGTGGGCACTGATAGGCGGCACAGATAGGCGGTACTGATGGGCATTGATGGGCGACACTGATGGGCATTGATGGACAGCAGTGATGGGCATTGAGGGTCAGCACTGATAGGCGGCACTGATAGCCAGCACTGACTGGCATTGCTAATGGGCACTGATTGGTGGCACTTGTGGGCAGTGGTGGGCACTGATTGCTGGCACTGGTGAGCACTGATTGCTGGCACTGGCGGGCAATGGTGGGCACTGATTGGTGACAATGTTGGCGCTATATTGTAATCAGGGCACTGATGATCAGTGCCCTGATTAAATGCCTAGATGTCACTCTGTCAGTGTGATTACCGGCATCTCCGTATTATAGTATACTCCGCGCTCAGGTTATTGCTGGGTTGCAGCCTCCCCTAATCAGTTCCCAAGGGAAAATTGCAAGGAATAAGAAAGAGGAAATGGGGTGAGTGGCGCTACCCTGTAAGCTATGTGTTGAAATTAAAAAGTGAATAAAATTTGTATAAATATAGCTGCTTATAAGGGAGATAAATCTCCCTAGAAGTGCAGACAGTGTGTGATCATAAAGTGTTTCAGTACATAAGTGCAGGCATAACAAACCAATCCTAATCCAAAAATGTGAAATCTAAACCAAAAAGTGACATAAACCATATGCATAAGAAAAATGTATCAGTCAAGCTGGTAATAAAACGGATATTAATGTGAACCATAAAAGTCCCAAAAACATCAAAAATAACAAATTATGTCAGAAAAGATAATATTTGCAAAAAAGAATAAAGGGAAAAATGAAAAACAAAACAAAAACAAGATATCCCCATCAGTGCCGCCTTGTCAGTTAAGGAGAAAACAAAATTTTATAACAGAAACAAAGAATTTTTTTTTTTTAATTTCGGTCTTTTTTAGTTTGTTTAGCAAAAAATAAAAACCCCAGAGGTGATCAAATACCACCAAAAGAAAGCTCTATGTGTTGAAAGAAAATGAAAGAAAGACAATGATAAAAATTTAGTTTGGGTACAGTGTTGCATGACTGCGCAACTGCCATTCAAAGTGCGACAGCGCTGAAAATTGTCCTGGACAGGAAGGGGGGAAAGTGCCCGGTATTGAAGTGGTTAAAAAATTCTATTAGACTCTTTTATCATTTAGTCTGGTGCTCTTTCCACTAGTGCATATTTTTTTTTTCTGGCAACCTTCCGGGAGGGTAGCCTTGATTGTTGTAAGCAGCCTTGACTCTGTGTGATCTATGTACATAACAGGAATTGTACCAAACTCAGTTGCAGATTCCTAACTTTTTCTGTTCTACAGACATAGCCATTTGTTTTACCAAATCCTTTTCAGACTGATTCATGAATGGGAGGGTCGGCCTTTATTATAACCTGAGCAAATCTCAGTGTTCTGTTGAAAAAAGCTGCAGCATCTGCATCACTTTAGAAGTATCACTATAGTACTGATGTCTGAGGAAATCAGCAAGCCAATCATACAAACAGGAAATTACATATCTGGGGACATTCCATACACAAGCAATGTACAGAACACCTCCACGTTCCTATATTGCACTGCTTTTTCAAGCATTTTTAGGAAATGAAACCGACTTCAGATTGAAATAGAAAGGTTATTTTGAATAACATTAAAATACAAGTGGCAATTTTGTATGCTTTTCTTTTTTTTCAAAGTGGAGTACTCCTTTAACTACTTGACCTCCAAAACTTTTTACCCCCTTCATGATCGGGCCATTTTTTGATATTCAGTACTGCGCTATTTTAACGGGCAATTGCGCGGTCATACAACACTGTACGTAAATTACATTTATGTCATTTTTTTTTACATAAATAAAGATTTTTTTGGTAGTATTTGATCACCACTAGGTGTTTTATTATAGAAAAAAAAAGACAGAAAAATTTGAAAAAAAACAAAACAATATTTTTTATTTTTGCTATAAAACTTATCCGATAAATAAATGTAAAAAATCTAATTTCTTGTAAAAAAAATCCCAAAAAGTGTATATTAGTTTGCGTAGACGTTATAGCATCTATAAACAATGGTGTATATAATATATATATATATATATATATATATACTGAATTTTTTATTTATTTATTTTTTAATACTAGTAATGGCGGACAATCTGACACTAGCTGACACTACACTGACATCACCAGTGACACTAGCACAGTGATCAGTGCTAATACTATACACTGTCACTATCCTTGTAAATCACTCCAAAAAAATTTGAGAGATTCAATATTCAACATATATCAAATGCACATCTTGTTAGTGAGTATCATAAAGAAATGTGAATCACCCAGGTGCGTGTCCACCATATATTGAGTGATCGCCGCTTACCAGAAGGAGTGAACTCTAGGTTATAAGAGTCATAAACGCCCTATGATAGAAACTCCTTAACCAGTTCAGCCACGACAGGTTTTACCCCCTTAATGACCAGGCCATTTTTTGCGATATGGCACGGCTTTACTTTAACTGACAATTGCACGGTCATGCAACGCTGTACCCAGACAAAATTTGATGTCCTTTTTTTTCCTCAAATAGAGCTTTCTTTTGGTGTTATTTGATCACCTCTGCGTTTTTGTGGTTTTTTTTACGTTATAAACCAAAAAAGAGCAACAATTTTGAAAAAAAACCAATATTTTTTACTTTCTACTATAAAACATATCCAAAAAAAATATGTAAAAAATCAAATTTTTTCATCAATTTAGGTCAAAATATTTTCTGCTGCAAATTTTTGGTAAAAAAAATCCCAATTAGCGTATATTGATTGGTTTGAGCAAAAGTTATCCCGTCTACAAACTATGGGATATTTGTATGGCATTTTTATTTTTACTAGTAATGGCGGCAATCAGCAATTTTTAGTGGAATTGCGACATTGCGGCAGACAAATCTGACTCTAATGCCCGGTACACACGATCCAATTATCGGACGAATGATCGTCTGTTTTTTTTTGCATGCTAATCACGTCGAATCTGATGAGTTTACTAAAGTCACGAAAATTCCCGTATGACAGCATAAAAATTCGGAAGTGATGTCATGTGTTGTAATGCATTTGTATTGCATTTTCGAACGATAGGTGTACTGATTAAACGAAAATCGTACGATCTGGCATCGTACGAAAAAAATGCATGTCCGATAGAATAATATCGGATGAACTGTCCTGATCGGCTCTCGAAAGCTCTGTACTAAAGTTCCAATTATCGTACGATCGATTCGAATGCGGAAATTTTTGTACTATTTTCGGATCGTGTGGCATAAGTGACACTTTTTGTTGACCAGTGACACTAATACAGTGATTAGTGCAATCAAAGGGTTAAGTGTGCTCCTAGGGAATGCTTTCTAACTGTGTGGGGGATGGACTGACTCGAGGAAGAGAGAATCTGTGTTACTAATTAGCAGGAACACAAGATCTCTCTCTCCCTGTCTAACAGAATGACAGTCTGCCTTGTTTACATAGGCTCTGACTATCCAGCGAACGATCGTCGGGTCCCGCGCGCGCTCGAGACCCAGAGAAGGAAACAATATACACAGGGCCGGGGCTCCACGTCTGAATGAATACATGGAGCTTTGACTAGGCTTGGGTGCCCCCATAGCAAGCTGCTTGCTGTGGGGACACTCAACAGGGGGGGGGCCAGGAGCACCAAAAGAGGGACCTGAGAGGAGGAGGATCTGGGTTGCTCTGTGCAAAACCACTGCACAGAGCAGGTAAGTATAAGATATTTGTTATTTTTATAGAACAAAAAAAAACTTGAGACTTTACAATCACTTTAACCACTTGCTGACCAGCCGCCGCAGTCGTACTGCGGCAGAATGGCTCGGCTGGGCGAAACAACGTTATGAAACGTCGCTTCTGGCTCTGGCTACTAGGGGGGCGTACGCGCGCCCCCTGCTCGCCCACGGAGCCGATAACGATCACCGTCGGGCCCCCGCGATCGCTCGGGGCACACAGAGAACCAACGTCTGTGTGTGTAAACACACAGTTTCTGGTTCTCTGAGGGGAGAAGTGACAGATCATCTGTTCATACAGAGTATGAACAGCGATCTATCTCTTCCCCTACACAGTCCCCTCCCCCCTTCAGTTAGAACACATACTAGGGATTAACCCCTTCCCTGCCAGTGACATTTTTACAGTAATCAATGCATTTTTATAGCACTGATCGCTATAAAAATGCCAATGGTCCTAAAAATGTGTCAAAATTGTCCGACGTGCCTGCCATAATGTCGCAGTTCCGATAAAAATCGCAGATCCCCGCCATTACCAGTAAAAAAAAAATTAATAATAAAAATGCCATAAAACTATCCCCTATTTTGTAAACGCTATAACTTTTGCGCAAACCAATCAATATACCCTTATTGCAATTTTTTTTTTACCAAAAATATGTCGAAGAATACATATCAGCCTAAACTGAGGAAAAAAATCGTTTTTTATATATTTTTGGGGGATGTTTATTTTAGTAAAAAATATTGCGTTTTTTTCAAAATTGTCGCTCTTTTTTTGTTTATAGTGCAAAAAATAAAAACCGCAGAGGTGATCAAATACCACCAAAAGAAAGCTCTATTTGTGGGAAAAAAGGATGTCAATTTTGTTTGGGTGCAACATTGCTCGACCGCGCAACTGTCAGTTAAAGCGACGCAGTGCCGAATCGCAAAATATGCTCTGGTCAGGAAGGGGGTAAAATCTTCCGGGGCTGAAGCAGTTAAAGTACAAAAAATCGTTTTATGTTAATTGATCACAAGGGACACATATTGTGTCATGAAAGAATGTGTTTGTGTTTCTGAGACATCACTATGTAAACCTTTACATGAATGATATTCTGCTGTTTAACAGGTTCCATAAAGTGTGTATAGAGCCAATGTGTTCATAGTCCTAAAGATATCAGATGGAACCAGGAAGGTGTAGTACACCAAAAAATATTATTGCAAAACTTATTCCAAAGAAAATGTAAGAAAAAGAAAGTTAAGTATAAAGATTTGTGTCCTAATCATGCAATAGGATCACAGAGCAAATATGGTTTAAATATATTACATTCCATGTTATTTAAATTGTATTAACAAAGTATAAATGGACACTATTAAATCCAATGAAACCAATGATGGGACAAAATTCCTCCCACTGACATCAACAATGGGGCAGTATTCCTTTCACTGAAAAAAGTGATGAAGGACTATTCTTCCCATGGACATCAATGATGGGGCTCTATTCCTCCTATTGATACCTAAGATAGAGCTCTAATCCTCCAACTGAGACCGACATTTGGCACATGACCTTCCAATGACACCAACAATGGGCCATTAGTCCTCTGATAGCCACAGACACAAGGTGATTTTTTACTCCCACTGACCACTAAACCTAAGCTTTTTTTACTCCCACTGACCACTGAACCTAAGGTATTGTTTAGTCCCACTGACCACTGAACTTAAGATATTGTTTAATCCCATTGACCACTGAATCTAAGGTATTGTTTACTTCCAGGGACCACTGAACCTAAGGTATTGTTTAGTCCCACTGACCCCTGAACCTAAAGTATTGTTTAATCCCACTGACCACTGAACCTAAGGTATTGTTTAATCCCACTGACCACTGAACCTAAGGTATTGTTAAGTCCTATTGACCACTGAACCTAAGGTATTGTTTAGTCCCATTGACCACAGAACCTAAGGTATTGTTTACTCCCACTGACCCCTGAACCTAAGGTATTGTTTACTCCCACTGACCACTGAACCTAAGGTATTGTTTACTCCCACTGACCCCTGAACCTAAGGTATTGTTTACTTCCACTGACCACTGAACCTAAGGTATTGTTTACTCCCACTGACCACTGAACCTAAGGTATTGTTTAGTCCCATTGACCACTGAACCCAAGGTATTGTTTAGTCCCATTGACCACTGAACCTAAGGCATTGTTTACTCCCACTGACCACTGAACCTAAGGTATTGTTTACTCCCACTGACCACTGAACCTAAGGTATTGTTTAGTCCCATTGACCACTGAACCCAAGGTATTGTTTAGTCCCATTGACCACTGAACCTAAGGTATTGTTTAGTCCCACTGACCCCTAAACCTAAGGCATTGTTTACTTCCACTGACCACTGAACCTAAGGCATTGTTTACTTCCACTGACCACTGAGCCTAAGACATTCACAAAATCTCACGCTGCTCAAAAGTGAGTCGGCTTCAACGGCATGATCTCCTCATGCAGGGTGCTCGCCCACTCGCAGCTGTGGCAATCAAAGGAAAAGAAGTCTGGATGGCTGCACTCTGAAGCTGGAATTCAAAATGCCTTTATTAATATAGTTTTTGTTTAGTCTCACTGACCACTAAACCTAAGGTATTGTTTAGTTCCACTGACCACTGAACCTAAGGTATTGTTTAGTTCCACTGACCACTGAACCTAAGGTATTGTTTAGTTCCACTGATCACTGATGCTGGGGCATTTTCTTACTCCCACTACTCCTTAACTACTTGACCTCCAGAACTTTTTACCCCCTACATGATCAGGCCATTTTTTTATATTCGGCACTGCGCTACTTTAACTGGCAATTGCGCGGTCATACAGCACTGTATGTACTGTACTGTACGTATTCGTGTCACTAGGTGACACTAATACAGTGATCAGTGCTAATACTATACACTGTCACTATCCTTGTAAATCACTCCAAAAAAATTTGAAAGATTCAATATTCAACATATATCACATTCACATCTTGATAGTGAGTAAACTAAAGAAATGTGAATCACCCAGGTGCGTGTCCACCATATAATGAGACATGGCTGCTTACCAGAAGGAGTGAACTCTAGGTTATAAGAGTCATAAACGCAGTATGGTAGAAACTCCTTTAACCACTTCAGGCACGGCAGGTTTTACCCCCTTAATGACCAGGCCATTTTTTGCGATACGGCACAGCGTTACTTTAACTGACAATTGCGCAGGCGTGCAATGCTTTACCCAAACAAAATTTGGTGTCCTCTTTTCCCCAAATAGAGCTTTCTTTTGGTGGTATTTGATCACCTCTGCGGTTTTTATTTATTTTTTACGTTATGAACTAAAAAAGAGCAACAATTTTGAAGAAAAAAAACAATATTTTTTACTTTCTCCTATAAAACATATCCAATAAAATATGTAAAAAATCTAATTTCTTCATCAATTTAGGCCAATATGTATTCTGCTGCATATTTTTGGTAAATAAAATCCCAATTAGCGTATATTGATTGGTTTGCGCAAAAGTTATCCCATCTACAAACTATGGGATATTTGTATGGCATTTTTATTTTTACTAGTAATGGCGCCAATCAGCAATTTTTAGTGGGACTGCGACATTGCGGTGGACAATTCTGACTCTAAGTGACACTTTTTGTTGACCAGTGACACTAATTCAGTGATCAGTGCTAAAAAATGCACTGATCAATGTATAAATGACACTGGCAGGGAAGAGGTTAACAACAGGGGCAATCAAAGGGTTAAGTGTGCTCCTAAGGAATGTTTTTTAACTGTGTGGGGGATGGACTGACTCGAGGAAGAGAGAATCTGTGTTACTGATTAGCAGGAACACAAGATCTCTCTCTTCCTGTCTGACAGAATGACAGTCTGCCTTGTTTACAGAGGCAAGAAATGGGGGGAAAAGCGAACTTAGGACTTTAATTGGGATGCAAGGGAAAGTTTGCGCCCCCATCCTTAATATCATGAAAAAGAGGGGGGTTGGGACTTTAAATGAGGTGCGCATGATGCAGCCCAATCCCACTCACAGAGGTGCAAACATATGTATGTTTATTGAGGACCAATGATCAACATGGCATAAAAACGCATTGCATGCATTAGACATAAAATCGCATATAGACAATAAATCAATAAATGTATATACAACCATGGGACATGGGAGGGTACAATTATGCATCTTAAACCCCCAAACAAGATAAAAGTCATGTGAAGTAAAAAACATCTGAAAATTGGTCAATGTGTGTTTGATGCATCAAAGGTAGGCCCGCTGCGTTTCATGGACTTCAATCCACTCTTCAGGAGCCAGATGCATCTAAATTCTATAAAAGATGTATAAAAAGCAATATAGTTTCATGGGTCTAACAAAATCAGCAGAAAAAGGGGGGAAATTTGGGAATAATGGGCCATGCCAAAACAGGTTACTCACATGATAGCCAAAACTGGGACCGTGCGACAAGACAAAGCCAGGGGTAAGCCATTGAGATATTAAGGATGGGGGTGCAAACTTTTCCTTGCGTCCTAATTAAAGTCCTAAGTTCACTTTCCCCCCATTTCTTGCATTGATTAGGGATGGAGGTGCTCATGATTGTAGCCCATCGCTCTCTTATGGCGGATTCCTACCGGGTCCGGCCGTAATTCAGCATGCTTTATATGGAACGTTCGTTGCACTGACAGTTCACATACTTATATGCGATTTTATGTCTAATGTATGCAATGCGTTTTTATGCCATGTTGATCATTGGTCCTCAATAAACATACATATGTTTGCACCTCTGTGAGTGGGATTGGGCTGCATCATGCGCACCTCATTTAAAGTCCCGAACTCCCCCCCCCCTCTTTTTCTTGTTTACATAGGCAGACCACCACTCTGCCTCTCCAGCGAACGATTGGCGGGTCCCACGTGCGCCCGAGACCCAGAAAAGGAAACAATATACATGGGGACGGGGCTCCGCGTCTTAATGAACACATGAAGCTTTGACTTGGCTCGGGTGCCCCCATAGCAAGCTGTATAAGATGTTTGTTATTTTTTTAGGAAAAAAAAACATGAGACTTTACAATCACTTTAAAGTACAAAAAATTGTTTTATGTAAAATGATCACAAGGGACACATATTGTGTCATGAAAGAATCTGTTTGTGTTTCTGAGACATTACTATGTAAACCTTTAGATGAATGATAATCGGCTGTTTAACTGGTTCTATGAAATGTGTATAGAGCTTATATATATAGAGAGTATTATTATATAGAGTTTATAGTCTTAAAGATATCAGATTTACTTCTCTAAATGGAACCAGGAAGGTGTAGTACACCAAATAAGTATTATTGCAAAACTTATTCCAAAGAAAAGGTAAGAAAAAGAAAGTTAAGTATAAAGTTTTGTGTCCTAATCATGCAATAGGATTACAGAGCAAATGTGGTTTAAATATATTACGTTACATGGTATTTAAATTGTATTAATAAAGTACTTAATGGACACTATTTCTTCCAATGAAACCAATGATGGGACAAAATTCCTCCCACTGACATCAATAATGGGGCAACATTCCTCTCACTGACACCAACAATGGGACCCTTTCTTCCACTGAAATCAATGATAGGGCAATATACCTTCCACTGACACAAACAATAGGGCATTATTTCTTCCACTGAAATCAATGCTGTTGCAATATTCCTCCCACTGATACCAACAATGGGGAAGTATTTCTTTCACTGAAAAAAGTGATGAAGGACTATTCTTCCCATGGACATCAATGATGGGGCTCTATTCCTCCTATTGATACCTAAAATAGAGCTCTAATCCTCCAACTGACACCGACAATTGGCACATGTCCTTCCAATGACACCAACAATGGCCCATTATTCCTCTGATAGCCACAGACACAAGGTGATTTTTTTACTCCCACTGACCCTAATGTATTGTTTACTCCCACTGACCACTAAACCTTAGCTTTTTTTACTCCCACTGACCACTGAACCTAAGGTATTGTTTAGTCTCATTGACCACTGAATCTAAGGTATTGTTTACTTCCACTGACCACTGAACCTAAGGTATTGTTTAGTCCCACGGACCACTGAACCTAAGGTATTGTTTAGTCTCATTGACCACTGAATCTAAGGTATTGTTTTTTTGACAGTAAGAGTTTTTTATTTATTTCAAAAATTATAAAATACAAAACAGCATGAACATAAACAGTACAGTATTTGCCACCAGATCATATCTCAGTGGAATTTATCTATTGCCAGGCAATCAGGAAATCAGGGTTTCCAAAGGTGAAAAGCAGTCTGTAGTAAAGGATATGTCTATTTTTTACTACAAATATCAAATGGTTCAGTACAAAAAGAGGGGTGCATATACTTTATACAAACAAAGGTAGTCTTAGCTTGTTCCTAGCATTCTCCTGCTAGAAATATAATGGGAAGGAGATTATTTCAGGTGGGGGGGGGAGAGAACAGGGAGGAGGGGAGGAAGGGGAGGAAGAGAGGAGGGGAGGGGAGGAAAGGGGGGGGTGAGGGGGGGGAGATAGGCCAGAGGACGACCCGCAACCACTCCCAGCTCTCCATTAACTTATAAATGCAGTACCGTAACAGTTGCATATGATAGGCATTCACTAGTTTAGGCATCAGACCAGTGTGACCATATTTTTTCAAATTTCGCCGGGCAGTTCCTACTTTCATATTTAATCTTGTACAATGGAAGGACTTTATTAATTGCATTTCGCCATGAGGCAACTGTAGGGAGCTCTGTACCCTTCCATTTCAACAGGATTTCTCTTCTAGCATAATAGAGGGCAAAAGTCAAGCATAATTTGGTATAGCGGTCACCTTCTACATCCCTGAGATAGCTGAGCAAAAAGACAAGAGGGTCCAGTGTCAGCGCGGCGCCACAGACTTCTGTTAGTACCTCCGCTACCCCTCTCCAGTATGGATGGATCTTGTGACAAGTCCAGACCATATGGAAGAAGGAGCCTCGCTCGGTGGAGCATCTCGTGCACAGTGGGCTGAGAGAGGGGTATATATTGGCCAACCTTTGTGGGGTATAGTATGCCCTATGCAGAAATTTTAATTGCACAAAACGATCTCTGGAAGCTATCATAGAAGGAATAAATGTAGAAACACATTCATCCCATATGTCTTCGTCTAGGTTGGGAATATCTACCCTCCATTTGTCCAGCATATGTGAAGTGTCCATGTCATGGGCCACTGTGAGATGCATGTAGAGGGTGGAGAGTGGTTTGAGCAGTAATTCCGATGTAAGAAGTCTCTCAATAGAGTCAGAATTCAAAGTGATTGGGCTAGGGAATTGGGAGGTAAGGGCATGTCGGAGCTGCCAGTAACGAAATTGGAAGGAGCGAGGAAGTTTAAATGCTTGTTTTAGTTCTAGAAATGTTAGGATCTTGCCATTTGGCATTACTTGCTTTAGGGTAACAATACCCCTCGTTGCCCATGCCGCCGGGTCAGGTATTGTATTCAAATGGGGAAGAAAGGGATTGCCCCATAGGGGTGTATGAGGGGAGACCATCATGGGGTCACGATGAGCCGCCCGGGAACATTGCCAAACCCGTATGGTGGTCTTCATAGGTACTGTAACAGCCGGGTGTGCTTTACACCCCCTGAAGACTAGATTAGAAAGGGCTGCATATGAACCAAGGATTGCAGCTTCCAGGGTAACTGCTGGATTTTGCCTAGGCTGAGAGAACCACCAGCGGACGGTGACCAAAACCGCCGCCCAATAGTATATAAGGAAGTTCGGGAGGGCCAGGCCACCCCCAGACAGGGGAAGATAAAGGGTCCGTCTGGCCACTCTAGGTGGTTTACCCGCTCAGACAAAGTCACTCACAATGCTGTCCAGCCTCCGGAATAAGGCCGGGTATATGGACAGGGGTGTGGCGGAAAAAATATAAGAGTTTGGGCAGATACACCATTTTGATTAAATTCCCTCTGCCCACCGGCGTAAGTGGGAGCTTGCGCCAAGTGGTGCACTGTTTGGTAAGTTTGTCCAAAACCGGGAGAATATTACGGTCCAGGTATCTATCTAAGGACAAGGCCACTCTGACGCCCAGATATGTGAACTCTTCAACCCATCGAAGAGGGGTTAGAGTATTGATGCGAGGCAGAGATGGGTGAAGTGGAAAGAGGACCGATTTGTCCCAGTTGATTCGGACTCCTGAAAAACGGCTGAAGGTATCAAACTGAGACAAGGCAGCCCTCAGGGACCCGGAGGCATCAGCTAAATAAAGGAGGGAATCATCGACATAGAGGGACAATTTCTCCTCTAGCGGGCCTACTTTAATACCTCTAATAGCTCGGTCACTTCTAATATGAGCCGCCAGCGGCTCCAGGGCGAAAGCAAACAATGCCGGGGACAGCGGACATCCCTGCCGAGTCCCCCGCTCTAAGAGAAAGGGCTCCGACAGATTACCCCCCGTGCATATGCGAGCCCTTGGGTGTGCATACAACATCTGAATCCAGGAGAGAAAGACTGGACCAAAGCCAAATCTAGAAAGGACCTTCCACAGGTAGCCCCACTCGACCGAGTCAAAAGCTTTCTCTGCGTCGAGTGAGGCCACCACCCCAGGGTTGCCCGGGTCAGCCACCGCAATATGAGTGTGCAATCTACGGATATTTATATCTGTACCTCTTCCGGGCATGAACCCCGTTTGGTCCGGATGAGTCAGGGCTGTGATAACTTTATTTAAACGGTTGGCAAGGATTTTGGCTAGAACCTTCGCGTCAACATTTAGGAGAGAAATAGGGCAGTAAGATGCGCAGAGGGTAGGGTCCTTCCCCGGGTTCGGGATAAGTACTATAACTGCTTCGCTCATCGAGGCCGGGAGGGTCCCAGTTTTTAAAGCTGAGCTAAAGACCATCTGCAATCTAGGGGCTAGTTCTTCCATGTAAATCTTATAGAACTCTACTGGGAAGCCGTCTGGAACCCATTGTCTTTCCTGTCTGCATCATTTTGAGGGCTTTTTGTATCTCCTCCAATTGAATGGGGGCGTCTAGAGTATTTGCTGCGGTGGGTGTAAGGACTGGGATGTCAATTTCCCCCAAGTAGTCAGTAAGAGCTTGTTGGTCATATATTACTCATGTGCTATATAATTGCTGATAGTAATTGGTAAAGCATTGGTTTATTTCCGCTGGGGAGGAATGAAGTGTCCCATCCTGGTCCCTAATCTGCGCTATTGCCGTCACCCCGGATTGTTCCCTGGACAGCCAGGCCAAAAGTCGACCTGTCTTCTCTCCCTGCTCAAATATGCGTTGGGATTGGTATAATAGCTTTTTTTGTGTCAGGGAGGTCTGCACCAGTAAGGTTTGTTGGATAAGGGATTGGAGTGTTGTATAATCTTGTGGGTCGCGAGACCGGACATATAAAGCCTCTTGTCTAATCGCCTCAGCCTCAAGTCTAGTAAGCTCTGCCCTACGTAGTCTCCTTACTTTAGCAATAATACATTGGTAATGCCCCCTTGATGAGGCCTTAAAGGCCTCCCAAACAGTGTTATCAGGGGCAGTACCCGGGTTGTCTTCCCAGAATTGCTGCACCGATTCCCGAAACTGAGAGTCCACCTCTACATCGGATATCCAGAATCTGGACAACCTCCAGAGTCTATCCGACGGAGTTGCCGTCAGTTCCAGGGATAGCAACAGCGGGGCGTGGTCTGAGATCTCCCGTGGAAGTATGCTGATGCTCCGAACTCTGGGAAGGACAGGGGTCGCCACATAGGCCAGGTCTATACGAGAGAATGATCTATGCGTGGCTGAGTGGCATGAAAAAGCCCTGGTTTGAGAGTTTTTCCATCTCCATACATCCACCAGACCATATGTGTCAGCCCAATCCGCTAAATCATGGCAAGCAGTACCTCCCTATCCAACCCAGAGTCCGGAACAAGGTTGGAGCTCCTATCCAACCCAGAGTCTGGAACAAGGTTGAAGTCTCCCATCAACACAACATTGTCCGGGGGGAACCGAGCCAGCCCTCCCGAGATTAAATTGAGGATCCTAAAGGAAGCCGGGGGGGGGGGCAGATATACGCCCACCAGCACCCATGGCAAGTCATATATCAGAGCATGTATTAGTACATATCTCCCATCAGGATCCAAAATAAATCAAGGAGTTTAAAAGGGAGAGTTTTTAGGACCAAAATGCTAACCCCTCTAGCAAAGTTGGAGTAAGTAGAGTGGTAGTGGTGACCTACCCAAGGCCTCTTTAGACTAAGGGTTTTGCTACCAATCAGATGTGTCTCCTGTAACACACAAATATGGGGATTATGCTTTTTAATAAATTGAAACACTAAGGAGCGCTTCAGTAGAGAGTTTAAACCCCGTGTGTTCCAGGAGAGGATATCAAGGTTAGTCATGTATACATTTCAATTACTAAAAAAACAGGATACACGTTACATGCAAATCCTGGTGCACCGCAGGCCACCAAAAGGAACGCCCAAAGTGTACCAGAGCCTGACATCAGATCCAGTATAAAGAGCAAACACAGTACTGTCAAATAGTATAAAACAAAAAACTGGGAGCCAAAAACACGACTCAACATCCCCAAACCTCCCCCCACCCGACCCCCAAACATGGAGGCAAGTCTGTAACCCAAAACTTGCTACAGCCCAAAGGCTGGTCATGGAGGCAGTGAACTAGAGGCAACCAACCTCTGAGAATCAAATATAATCAAGTGTATTTTAAGTTCCGGTAAGGAAGAGGTGGTGTGGATCACCCGGAGCCCCGGGGGCACAAAGCTTGCGGTAGTTGCCGACTATCCCCGACCCCAGCCGGGATCGAGGTATTGCTGGAAAAATAGCAGGGGAAGGAGGGGGGAGAAGGGAGGAGGGGAGAAACAAAAGGGAGGTAGCTGTTAGGGCCCTATCATGTCCCAAGGAGGATGAGGCGCCATATCTGCGTCCTTAGTGACATCCCAGGATTAATAAAGGTTCCCATCATTTCTCCAGCAGTAAACAGCACTAATGAAGGGGATCTATATAGGAGGAGAAGTTCAGAGTTTCACACCGGACGTCTCTTCTAACTCCACGCTGGAACTTGAAGATACCTGTGTGCCACTAGAGATGTACTGGAGGGGGGGGGTGTGGGCTAGGTCCAAAGTCATAAAACCAGAGGAAGTGCTGAACAAATAGCCCTCGGTTGCCCTTGATGATGTGATAGGGGGTCCACACAGGTGCCCAGGATCAATCCCTCCCCTCTACAAACAAATCCCCTGCAGAATCTCCAGCAGTGTACTCACAATTTCTCAGGGGAAAGTCACCTTCGAATAGTGTCAGCCCATGCAGCCGCTTCTCTGGGAGAGGTGAAGAATTGCACTTTTTCGCCGTCCTGTACCCTCAGTTTGGCTGGGAATAGCATGCTATACTTGATCCCTTTCTCTCTCAGCATGGCATGGACATGGTCAAAAGACTTCCGCTGTCTCTGTGTTTCTACAGAGTAGTCTGGAAAGATGAGAATTTTCGTGTTTTCATAATGTAGTTCTCCTTGCAAGCGGGCACAGCGGAGCACGGTATCCCTGTCTCTGTAATGCAGGAGTTTGAAAATGAAGGTGCGTGGCGGCGCTCCCTGTGGGCCTCTGCTGGCAGGCATTCGATGGGCGCGTTCAATGGAGAAGTGCGGGGAAAATTGTGCTTTCGGGAGAAGAGTTGGCAGCAGTTTCTCCATAAATCCAACCGGGTCTGTCCCCTCTGCACCCTCCGGGAGGCCGAGAACCCGGAGATTGTTCCTCCGATTCCGGTTCTCGGCGTCCTTGGCCCTGAATTCAAGTGCTCTCAACTTCGTTTTCAGAATCTGAATGTCCTCATGGTGTTCCCTCTGCACATCTTCTGTGGTGGAGATCCGCCGTTCCACCTCCCCCACTCGCTCCCTGAAACGATCCATGTCTCGGCGAATGAGGGCAGTTTCCTCCTGGACGTGGTCTATCTTGATGGTGAGAGTGGCCTGGCATGTGGAGATAGCATGCATCAGGGCCTCAAACGCCTGGGATCCAGCCTGGATCGCGCCGTCCGGCAGGGGAGATGTCTGCGTCTCCATGTGGCAAGCCTTAGGAAGAGAAGGCCGGGGCTTCGGCGGCAATTGTGTGTTCTCAGGAACTCACGGTTTCTGTGCCCCCTTTTTATATCTGCGCATTCCCTGAGTCACAGGGGGGACCTCAGTGTATTTGGCAGGGCAGTAGGTGCAAAATCCACACCAGGATTTTAGAAGGATATAAGTCCGGAGTGGGAGCTCTGGTACTACACGTCCGCTCCCAGCGCCATCTTGGACACGCCCCCTAAGGTATTGTTTACTTCCACGAACCACTGAACCTAAGGTATTGTTTAGTCCCACTGACCCCTGAACCTAAAGTATTGTTTAGTCCCACTGACCACTGAACCTAAGGTATTGTTTAGTCCCACTGACCACTGAACCTAAGGTATTGTTTACTCCCACTGACCACTGAACCTAAGGTATTGTTTAGTCCCATTGACCACTGAACCTAAGGTATTGTTTACTCCCACTGACCCCTGAACCTAAGGTATTGTTTAGTCCCACTGACCCCTGAACCTAAGGCATTGTTTACTTCCACTGACCACTGAGCCTAAGGCATTGTTTACTTCCACTGACCACTGAACCTAAGGCATTGTTTTCTTCCATTGACCACTGAGCCTAAGGCATTCACAAAATCTCACGCTGCTCAAAAGTGAGTCGGCTTCAACGGCATGATCTCCTCATGCAGGGTGCTCGCCCACTGGCAGCTGTGGCAATCAAATGAAAAGAAGTCCAGTTGGCTGCACTCCGAAGCTGGGATCCAAAATGCCTTTATTAATATAAAATCATGAAGAGTGCAACATGTACAAGCAGGGGAGGAATGGCTAACGCATTTCAAACATAAACTGTGCTTTATCAAAGCCTGAGGCATTGTTTACTTCCACTGACCACTAAAGCTAAGTTTTTGTTTAGTCCCACTGACCACTAAACCTAAGTTTTGTTTAGTCCCACTGACCACTGAACCTAAGGTATTGTTTAGTTCCACTGACCACTGATGCTGGGGCATTTTCTTACTCCCACTACCCACAGTTTGCTCCCCTAAGGTCCAAAGGACAGTGAACTGGCCCTTTGTTTAGAAAATGTGAAGACATGTGAGGCATTCCAGGTGACTTTGTGGCAGGCTTTCATGTTTTTATTAACAACATCTGCTATGTAATTGTTTGTTTAAAGTATAATAAAGGTAAAGTATTTATGAATACGTTTTCAAAAAAGATGTTTAATGAGGTTGAAAAAAAAGCAAATAACACTTCATAAAATATTTGTTCAAACAGCGCAGCTGTGTAAGATCTAAAGCCCTGAAAAAAGATTTCCGGTGATGTTAAGTGTAACATAGCAAAACACGTGTTGATCTTTTTAGCTGACCCTTTAGGCAGAATAATCTCTTTTTTTTTGACATTTTTAATTTTAATACCAGTTTGAAGAGTCCTTTAATATGTGAAAGGTTAACATCATATTTCAGAAATTTAAATGTAAGAACACAGTGTTGTCCTGTAACTTTCTTCATTTTTATCCTGCAATGTAATATCTTAAAACTAAAAAAAGTTCACATGCGGCGCTAATAAAAAGCAATAGTCTTTGAAGTATTAAACGAGGAAAGGATGATAATCCCTTCACCAGTTTTCAGTGTGTATAGGGAAGCACACCACGTGAGAATCAAATCTGCTTACCAGATATCAGCAAGTGATAGGCATTGATTAATAACTTCCCAAGGGATCACATCTGAACTCGTCAATCACCAGTAAGTAGATGGTTAAAATACACTGCAAAGCTTGCATTCATTCACTTGTCCCAGGTGGCAACAAAGCAGTAAACTTCCGGCAGTCAGTGGGCGTCTCACCCAATCAAGGGGATATCATCACCAAATGGAAATAAAGCAGCATATAGTGAAGCCTGTGTCACTTGTGAAAGGATTTATTGTAGCAACTTACATGTACAGTCAATAAGAACAATCATCATAAAACAAAACAGCCGTGGCATTCAGCGTGCTTGTGTCTCATAGCCAGCCTGACATGTTTCATCCGAGTGGATATCATTAGAGGCATGGCTCTACCACACAAGCACAAGTGTGCCACCAGGTGACACGAATCACGGAGGAATCAACCCCCAGGATGACGCAAAAACCCGGAAATACTTTGAAGGAACGCATCACGTCCTGCACCTGCATTCCATTTGTTTGATCTAGTATTTGCTGCTCTCTGGTTGATTGCAATATATCACTATGGACGTTTTTGAATTCGGGAATGCACGTTCTCTGGATCTTAAAGATATTTTTAGTAATTAAAAAATCTCATGGTCGCAGAATTAATTGGGATGTGGACTTCTTAGAAAAATATCTGGATGATAAACTGGTTCCGAGGAGCCTGAGGTTTGGGATCACCCGTCAGGGGAATGAACCAGACCTCCAAGGTTGGTACAAATATTTTAATGACGTCGGACTCAACCTCCTGCAAATTTTTAATCACTAGGAAAAGACATAAATTGAATAAATTAGATGAGGACATATCAGATGTTAAAGATAAACTATCACCCTATAACGAATTAGATGAATATAAAAATAAATCTGATAATATAAAAAAGATCCTTGAAAAAAGAGGATCTGGAGCAGAAATTTAAAAAAAAAGACAAAATACATTAGGGATTTGGTTGACTATAATGTCCCGTACACACGGTCGGACTTTGTTCGGACATTCCGACAACAAAATCCTAGGATTTTTTCCGACGGATGTTGGCTCAAACTTGCATACACACGGTCACACAAAGTTGTCGGAAAATCCGATCATTCTGAACGCGGTGGCGTAAAACACGTACGTCGGGACTATAAACGGGGCAGTGGCCAATAGCTTTCATCTCTTTATTTATTTATTTTTTATATTTTCTGAGCATGCGTGGCACTTTGTCCGCCTGATTTGTGTACACGCGATTGGAATTTCCGACAACGGATTTTGTTGTCGGAAAATTTTATAGCCTGCTCTCAAACTTTGTGTGTCGGAAAATCCGATGGAAAATGTGTGATGGAGCCTACACACGGTCGGAATTTCCGACAACAAAGTCCTATCACACATTTTCCGTCGGAAAATCCGACCGTGTGTACGGGGCATACGAGTAATCGGGTATTCAAGTGGCAGGTCAGGAGGTCTGCTCTATCCAATGGAGAGGCTGATCAGGGCCCTGGACTGGCCACTAATACTGGATCTACTATAAAAGCACCTCAATCTAACATTAGGGGTCATAATAATAATGCTACCCCAGTTAGGGGATGAAAGAGGGTTGAGCTGAAAAAAACAAACCACCAGAACCACCCACAGGCCACTCGAGGTCCTTCTCACAATAATAATTCAAGGAATGGTCGTGCTCAATATAATTATTCACAATGACCAAACGCTGATGAGGTATCCATTTATGATCAATATGAGCCTCTAGATAGAGACTATGGTGATTACAGGATGGGATAGCCCTGGTTATTACCCCCCAGGGCGATTACCCCCCCAGGGCGATCGCAACATCCTACTGAGGGTCCCCCACCACCATCTTCTTTTTTTCCAAAAGGCCCTCAAAAAAGCAAGAGGGGTGGAGAACTAAGAGAGGGACCAGAGGGGGGAGTAGGTACTGATTGAAAAAGGAGCAGAGTATAAAGGATGCTTGGATAATCAATCTTAGTGCTAAAATGCTTACTGACAATGAAAAATACACGTCACTGGGCTGACTCTTCCCATCTCACCTTGTGTTCATGAGTCAGTCCGTCCGATTACATGTCTTGCAGCTTCGTGCGTGGTGTTCGTCTGCGGTTCTTGTTTGCTGTTGCAGTCTATACGTATTACACTATCGTCACCATTCTTTACTACATGTCTACTGTGGAGCCTGAGATATGGATGGTTTGATGGATCCACACAGCTCCATGCAAGGAAGCCGTTTCTGTGGTTATATCACTCTGCCTATATAGAGTCTGCTATCTGGTAAGCAGGACTTTCATGTGGTTTGCTGCACTTTGGTCATTCCTTTCCATATACCCTCCGGTGGATAGTTATATGCCCATTTCTATTTAATTTCTGGTAAGCGCCTTTTTCCATTTATCATCTGGTGGTTAATCACATGCCTCTTTGGTTTCTAACATCTGGTAAGCGGCTTTTTTGGAAGGTTTTTGCACTGGTTCTCCATATAGGAGATTTTCACTCTAATGCATGTTTTTTTCACTCACCTTATAATTCCATTTGTGCCTAAGGCACTGGATGGTTTGTGATCTTATATGATTTTATCACTGGTGGAGTGTCACTTATCCTTTTTTCTTTATTATCATGGAATTTGTGTCGGTATTACGCTATGTTATTATAATTTTTTTTGGGTATAACCTTCGTGGATCCAATTCGGTCTGCAAGTGCGATTCGTCCAGGATATACCGGGATTGGTTCTCCAAAGGCCCAGGCTGGGTTTATAGCCACCTGTTTCATCTGGCTTGCTATCTGGTAAGCATTTCATCTAACAGGAATGTGCGTTTCCTGAACCTCTACCATCAGCTATTCAATATTGACAAATAATTTTTCTTTTTCTTTTTCACATTTTCTGTTGATTGGACTTTTAATCACAAGGACTATTTTTATATATTATATATTTTTCATTTCTTGATTTCACACTTTTTGATCTAACACTTTTAAATGCGCGGCTTTTTATATATTCCTTATGTTATTGGTGTGGTTCACTTATAGCCGCAGCTTCACGTTTAGGTTTCTAGCGCAGTTTTTTTCTTTTTCTTAATGAAAAATTTGTGTTAAATCATGGCTTAAAATCTGCCCCTGATAAACCTCTAAGTAAATTTGGAGCATTTATCGATGTCCATAAATATATACAAAAGATTAATATCAAAAGATATTTTCTTTCACAGCCCCCAAGGTTGATCAAGGACCATACAGGAGTTAGACAATCGGGGTTATCAAATGCCTCACTCTTCAACCCACCGGGACATGTACCTCCATCAATCTCGGTATTTAAAGATCTTGTGTTGAAAGACATTGAGAAACATAAAATTATGAAAGATAGAAATAATTTTAGATTTTGTGAAGGTTTGAAATCCTTGGAAAATAGGAAGGATATTATTATCCACCCGGCGGATAAAGGTGGTGGAATTGTGGTAATGGATTAAACATGTGGAAGAAATGAATAAGATCGTTTCTGATAGAGACACTTATAAGCCACTCCATAATGACCCCACCTTTAAGTATAAAAAGGAACTAATGTAGATGAAACAGTGGCGCTCCCCCCTAATAATGAAAATGATACAAGCTGTAGCACACACCCTTATCACGTGAAGTCATATGACAGTGCACTGAATCACAATAGAATGAACCCTATAAATACGTGTGGGGTGAATCCCAGTGACCACATAAATAAGCACCAACTACTGATGCACTGAATATACTATAATACAAAACACCTAGTACACTGTGATAATGTAACCGAGTGGATGATTGAACAAAAATGATCTGATGCACTAAATAACTGGAAATAACAAAAAAAGTGAAAACTAACAAATGTAAAAATAATAATAATAATAATAACAACACCTCGTGATAACTCAGTGAGAGTGGTATCGTGATACCAACTTAAAAAGCCCCTGATAATCTGGGCTGCACAAATGGAAACTCCAAAAAAATGAATGCACAAACTATATGAAGTAAATATGATTGTGAAGAAAATATATAAATATATAAAAATATATAGAAAATAGTTCACATATGGTGTGAAAAAATACATAGAAAGTTCCAAAAGTGAGGGTGCCTCCAATCCGCAATCCACAACCCCATGATTAAGTCCTTGTGACGAAACATGTTGGGGCGTGGCTACACGGCAATCCTGCACGTGTGCTAGAGGAAGGAGTGATGGAGCGGGGATCAGCGGAGGAATGTAGGCTATGAACGGGTGTGGCGATCGTCGGCATCCACACTCCCTGGGTCCGCCGTGGCCGTCTGGCGCTGTAACATTTTTTTCTGCATGCTTTGCTGTGTTTTATCCCGACTGCTGTGAAGTGATTTGCCCATTGTTTTTAGTGACCATGTGAGTGCATCAGTGTTGGTTTTAGTTTTGAATTACATTTTTTAAACAATATCACCCTATTGGAGCATTCTGTTTTATCTCATATGTGGAACCACTATCCCAAGGAGAGTGTTTGGTGCATCCAGCAGTGGACATCAATGTTTACATGGTAACCCCCATGAGAGTGGGATAAGGCGTTTGCCGGCCAAACATGAGAGTGGGAGGCCTTAACAGTTGGTGAGTTTGAAATTCACAAGGGAGTGGAATCACGGCACTGAGGTGTGGTGGAAAGTCAATCACAAGCATTGCGGATTGGAAGCACCCTCACTTTTGGAACTTTCTCTGCATTTTTTCACACCATATGTGGACTATTTTCTATATATTTTTATATATTTATATATTTTCTTCACGATCATATTTACTTCATATAGTTTGTGCATTCATTTTTTTGGAGTTTCCATTTGTGCAGCCCAGATTATCAGGGGCTTTTTAAGTTGGTATCACGATACCACTCTCACAGAGTTATCACGAGGTGTTGTTATTATTATTATTATTATTTTTACATTTGTTAGTTTTCACTTTTTTTGTTATTTCCAGTTATTTTGTGCATAAGATCATTTTTGTTCAATCATTCATTCGGTTACATTATCACAGTGTACTAGGTGTTTTGTATTATAGTATGTTCAGTGCATCAGTAGTTTTTGCTTATTTGTGTGATCATTGGGATTCACCCCACACGTATTTATAGGGTTCATTTTATTGTGATTCAGTGCAATGTCACATCACTTCACGTGATAAGGGTGTGTGCTACAGCTTGTATCATTCTCATTATTAGGGGGGAGCGCCACAGTTTCATCTACATTATTAAGGGGTGGATTCAGATATTTTATGCATACTTTTTAAAGTGGCAGCTCACATTGGTTCATTGTACAATATTTAGAGCGCAGTGGTGGTAGGTCTGTTGGTGGTAGGTTGTGGCGGTCTTCACTTTTTCACCTACAGTTTTTACTATACAAAGGAACTGACCAAACTTATAGATGTAGGTTTTAAAGATAATCTACTCATTAAGAAAAAGAAGGTATATCTGGTTCCTTCGGCACAGAGGATTCCAGTTATATACTTTTCACCCAAAGTGCACAAAGACCCAGTTAAACCACCGGGAAGACCTATCATCAGTGGGCTGGACTCTGTCACTTCAAGGATAGGCAAATTTATAGAAGTTTTTTTACAGCTATTGGTCTCACAGACTCCATCTTTCATTAAAGATTCCACACAAGTCATTCAAACATTGGAGGCCATGGAGTGGAAAGAGAGGTACATTATGGCTACTGACGATTTGGCTTCTCTCTACACCATAATATCACATAACGATGGGTTTGAGGCAGTGGATATGTATTTGAGAAGAGATGGTTTACTCTCTCCCCAAAGAAAATTTGTGTTAAGCCTACTCAGGTTTGCCATGTTTAATAATTACTTATAGTTCAAAGGATCCTTCTATCTTCAGAATAGAGGGGTCACAATGCGTGCTAAGTTTGCACCGAGCATGGCAAACCTGTTTATGGCTAAAGGGGAGGGAGACGCCGTCTATTCCCTTAGGAGACCAGAATTGGTTTTCTGGGGCAGATATATAGACGATGTCCTCCTCCTATGGGATGGTGATATGACGCCATTGGCTGTATTCATGGAACAGCTTAGCGATCATACGTTGGGCATTTCTCTGCAATATGAGGCCAGCCAGACTAATATCCATTTTCTAAATTTAAACATTGAGATTAGAGGGAATACTTTTAACATTTCTACCTACTTCAAAAGTAGTGATATAAATGGGTATATAGGGCAGGGTAGTTTCCATCACCCCACATGGCTAAAATCAGTACCTAAAAGTCAGTTAATTCGCTTGAGGCGAAACTGTACTATGAAAAAGGATTTTTTCGAACAAACTTCTTCCTTAAAAAAATAAATCCATTGATAAGGGCTACCTTCCTGGTGATTTGGATAAAGTTATTGGTGAGGTGGCTAAGATGGATAGAGCTGTTATGCTGAAAGGCAGAGATAAAGTACGTGAGAATGATCATAATTTTTCTATGGTCACCACATATTCTCACCAAAAAAAATGATGATAAAAAAATGTAAACATTGGGCAGTTTTAAAAAATGATAGAGTGTTGGGCCCTGTCCTCCTAGATCGCCCACAAGTAGTATTTAGAGGAGTTCCTTCCTTAAACTTAGAGTGCCACATAACATTCTAGATGCTCCCAATTAGGGTTGTCCCGATACCGATACTAGTATCGGTATCGGCACCGATACCGAGCATTTGCCCAAGTACTTGTACTCGGGCAAATGCTCCCGATGCTTCCCCTGATACCTTGAGAGTCAGCGGTGATCGGCGCGTGGGGGAGTTACAAGCTTCTCCCCCTGCGACTTTCAGCTGCTTTAGTGACATACAGCGGTGATCAGTGCTTGTAACTCCCCCACACGCGATCACCGGTGACTGTCACTGCATCCTCCTCCAGTCCCCCTCCGTTCCTCTGTCCCCCTCCGCTGTCCCCCTCCGTTCTGCCGTTCCCCTCTCCTTCTTTGTCCCCTCCGTTCTGCTGTGCCTCTCCGCTGTCCCCTCCGTTCAGCCGTACCGCTGTCCCCCTCTCCTTCCCTGTCCCCTCCGTTCTGCTGTGCCTCTCCGCTGTCCCCTCCGTTCAGCCGTACCGCTGTACCCCTCTCCTTCTCTGTCCCCTCTGTTCTGCTGTGCCTCTCAGCTGTCCCCTCAGTTCAGCCGTTCCGCTGTCCCCCTCTCCTTCTCTGTCCCCTCCGTTCTGCTGTGCCTCTCAGCTGTCCCCTCAGTTCAGCCGTTCCGCTGTCCCCCTCTCCTTCTCTGTCCCCTCCGTTCTGCTGTCCCTCTCCGCTGTCCCCTCCGTTCTGCTGTCCTCCTCCTCCTTCCTTTGTCAGCTGACTCTGTCCATTCACATAACTGAAACATTGTAATCTCCTGAGATTACGATGTGTCAGTTTATGAATGGAGAGGAGCCGCTGTCTTCTCTCCATTCATTCTCAGTGCAGCTGAGGCTGCAGAGAAAGGGACTAGGAAATCTCTATCCTCTGTCTCTTTCTCTGTCTCAAGGGGGAGATATCAGAGGTCTGTTAAGACCCCTAATATCTCACCAAAGGCCCCCAACAGGGCTGATTAAAAAAAAAAAAACATATTGCAATAAACAATGAAAAAATATTATTGTAAAAAATAAAAATTGTAAATAAAAAGAAAAATCACAGACACCATTCACCCCCCCCCCCCCCCGAAAAAAAAGAAAGCATTGTAAAAAAAACAAAAAAAAAACAAAACACTGTCACGTGACATTAAAAAAAAAAGTATCGGTAATCGGTATCGGCGAGTACTTGAAGAAAAGTATCATTACTTGTACTCGGTCCTAAAAAAGTGATATCGGGACAACCCTACTCCCAATAGACTTACTTTTTTTCAGAAAACAAAAGGTTTCTATACATGTCGCAAATGTGCTGTCTGCCATCTTAATAGAAACAAAGATAGAAAAATTTGCTGATGTAAATCTAACGTTACATTGAAAGAGTATGACATTAATACATTCATTACTTGCACGTCCCAAAATGTGGTTTACATGTTAACCTGTCCATGCGGTCTACAATATATGGGCCGCACGGTTAGGGCTATGAAGTTAGAATAAAAGAACTTGTGGCTAACATCAAAAAGGGGTTTCCTAAACATGCTGTTTCCCGTCATTACTTATGCCACGTAGACACGATCGGATTTTCCGACGGGAAATGTTGGATGTGAGCTTATTGGAGGTAAATCCGACCGTGTGTATGCTCCATCGGACATTTGTTGGTGGACTTTCCGCCAACAAATGTTGGCTAGCAGGTTCTCATATTTTCCACCAACAAATGTTTGTTGTCAGACTTTTCGATCATGTGTACACAAGTCCGTCGGACAAAAGTCCACGCATGCCCGGAATCAAGTACGAGCCGGAAGCGCTCGGTCTTGTAAAACTAGCGTTCATAATGGAGATATCACATACGTCTTGTACGTCACTACGTTCGTAATTGTTAGCCAACATTTGTGTGACCGTGTGTATGCAAGACAAGTTGGAGCCAACATCCTTTGAACAAAAATCCATGGTTTTGTTGTTGGAAAGACTGATCGTGTGTACGGGGATTAGAGTGTCACAACAAAAATCCAGCGGGTACTACATTCACAGCTATTGATAGGTTTACCCCACATTGGCGTGGGAGTGTCGCTAAGAGAGAGATCTCGCGTATGGAAACCCGCTGGATTTAATTTATTTTAAATTCTACACGCCATGTACAATGTAGATTAGGACGTGAATAGCTTCATTAATAATAGTTGAGGTCTATTAATTATCCTTATAGAGTTGATTATACACCCTCAGCACAAGGGTGGCAATAGGTAGTGGTAGTAATAGCAATGACTAATATATTATGTTTTATATTTCGTTGGGTGATAGTTTACTAAATGTCCACTAGGGGCGCTTAGTTTCTTAAAGAGTATAACTTTTTATATATTATTTATTTATTATTACAGGTACTAGCATGAAGCTAGGCGAAGGTGCTAACCACTACACCACTGTGCCGCCTATTTAATAAATGTTTTCACATTTTGATTGTGGTGTAATGCACCATATGGCTCATGTGATCCCTCAGTTAACCACTTGCCGCCCGCCCTATTACAAAATGACGGCGGCAAAGTGGTTTGATATCCCTGACCGGACGTCATATGACGTGATCAGGAATATCGAGCCGCTGCGCACCCCGGGGGCGCGCATCGCGGCGATCATTGTTGCGGGGTATCAGTCTGACACCCTGCAACACCGATCCAGGTAAAGAGTCTCTGATGGAGACTCTTTACCACGTGATCAGCCGTGTCCAATCACGGCTGGTCACGATGTAAATAGAAAGAGCCGGTGATCGGCTTTTCCTCACTCGCGTCTGACAGACGCAAGTAGAGGAGAGTCGATCAGCTGCTCTCCTGACAGGGGGGGGTCTGTGCTGATTGTTTATCAGCACAGCCCCCCCTCGGATCCCACCCAGGACCACCAAGGAAGCCGCCCAGGACCACCAGGGAAGCCATCCACACTGGACCACCAGGTATGCCCCTAGACCCCCAGGGAACTGCCAATCTGTGCCCAGACAGCTGCCAATCTGTGCCCAGGCAGCTGCCAATCAGTGCCCACTCCAATGCCTACCACTGCCAGTGCCACCAGGGATGCCCATCAGTGCCTCGTATCAGTGCCGAATATCAGTGCCCATCAGTGCCACGTATTAGTGCCCATCATTGCCCAGCAGTGCCGCCTATCAGTGCCCATCAGTGCCCAGCAGTGCCACCTATCAGTGCCGCCTATCAGTGCCACCCTATCAGTGCCCAGCCGTGCCGTCTTTCAGTGCCCATCAGTGTCGCCTATCAGTGCCACCCAGTGCCACCCATAAGTGCTCATCAGTGCCGCCTATCAATGCCCATCAGTGCTGCATATCAGTGCCACCCATCAATGCCGCCTACCAGTGCCACATATCAGTGCCCATCAGTGCCGAATATCAGTGCCCATCAGTGCCACGTATCAGTGCCCATCAGTGCCCAGCAGTGCCGCCTATCAGTGCCACCCTATCAGTGCCCAGCAGTCCCCAGCAGTGCTGCCTTTCAGTGCCCATCAGTGTCGCCTATCAGTGCCCATCAGTGCCACCCAGTGCCACCCATAAGTGCTCATCAGTGCCGCCTATCAATGCCCATCAGTGCTGCATATCAGTGCCACCCATCAATGCCGCCCACCAGTGCCCATTAGTGTAACATATCAGTGCCCATCGTCAGTGCCCGTCAGTGCCCGCTCATTGGTGCCACCTCATCGGTGCCGCCGTATCAGTGCCTGTCAGTGCCGCCTTATCAGTGCCCATCAGTGAAAGAGAAAACTTACTTATTTACAAATTTTTTTAACAGAAACAAAAGCAAAACTTTTATTTTTTTCAAAATTTTCGGTCTTTTTTTATTTGTTTAGCAAAAAATAAAAACCGCAGGTGATCAAATACCACCAAAAGAAAGCTCTATTTGTGGGAACAAAATGATAAAAATTTAGTTTGGGTACAGTGTAGCATGACCGCGCAATTATCATTCAAACTGCGACAGCGCTGAAAGCTGAAAATTGGTCTGGGCAGGAAGGTGTCTAATGCCTCGTTTCCACCGAGCGGATCGGTTCAGGTCGGATCGGTTTGGAAGGCCTAGAATGGTCCGGCCTATTCAGGCGAGCGTCTCCACTGCAAGTCGGACCGACAGGGGCCATACGTGGGTTTATAAAAAATGCCGTCATGGCGTCACACGTCCACCAGTCAGTGTAATGTATCGTAGCTAACCGAACCGTTCCATTTTCTATGGCCCCACATCTGAAGCAGGACCCTGAATGGAACGGTTCAGTTGTATGGGCCGCTTTCATAATGGAAACACCCAAAATAGCGTACCGTACCGAACCGATCCGCTCAGTGGAAACGAGGCATATGTATGCATTAAGTAAACTAAAACAGTTACTCAACTTCTATTGATGGAGTCATCTCATGGTTTCTTGCTCAGTCCAACTCCAAATTGTCTCCCAAGTACTTGAGCTTCCAACACACATGTCTTGTCTCTTTCTCTTCCAAAACCAACTCCTTTGTCTGACCACATGCTTCTTTAAAAACCTAATCTCCTCCCCCCTACTTCCTGTGGTATCATATCCTGCAAAGAACTTCCTCTGAGACCAGTTCAACTGGTACATTTGCATATAAATAGGGGGAGCCTTAGATTTTTAAAATACACGGTCTCAAAAATATACCATATTTATCGGCATATAACACGCACTTTTTTCCCCTGAAAATCAGGGGATAATCGTGGGTGCGTGTTATAGGCCAATCCCCGACGATTTTGTGTGATCGGAGTGATCGCGGCGACTGCCGCGATCGCCACCGACATACACAGCCGTGTGTAAATTCAAATATGGCACCGAGACTGAAGGGACTCGTCGGAGCCGAGATACACATACCCAAGAGTCTTCGACTTTTCTCGGCGCTGCTTACAGTCCCGCCCAGTCCCTCCATTGGACCTGTGTGATGTCCATCATAGGGCGGGACTGGGCGGGACTGTAAGCGGCGCCGAGAAAAGCCGAGGACTCTCGGGTATGTGTATCTCGGCTCCATCGAGTCCCTGCAGTCTCGGCGTCATATTTGAATTCACACACGGCTGTGTATGTCGGCGGCGATCGCGGCTATCACACAAGGCTGCACTGGGGCAAGGCTGCACTGGGGCAAGGCTGCACTGGGGCAAAGCTGCACTGGGGCAAGGCTGCACTGGGGCAAGGCTGCACTGGGGCAAGGCTGCACTGACAAGGCTGCACTGACATGGCTGCACTGACATGGCTGCACTGACAAGGCTGCACTGACATGGCTGCACTGACAAGGCTGCACTGACATGGCTGCACTGGGGCAAAGCTGCACTGACAAGGCTGCAATGGACACTGGGGCAAGGCTGCACTGACAATTCTGCACTGGGGCAAAGCTGCACTGACAAGGCTGCAATAGACACTGGAGCAAGGCTGCACTGACACTGACAAGGCTGCAGATGGACACCGATAACGCTGCATTGATGGGCATTTTAATGTAAGTTTTTCTTCCTTAAACTTTACTCCTGAAAGTTTTTTCCTTAAAATTCCCTCCTAAACTTGGGGTGTGTGTTATACGCCGGCGTGTGTTATACGCCGATAAATACGGTAACTATGCTATACTGACTAACAAATACATACAATGTATGCTATAAAATCACTACAAATAGCCATGGCAACACATACCACCCCTTGACTTTATAGCATAATATAGGAAAAATGTAAAAATTCAACAGCTCTTAAAGCCTTTGTCCGGGGAAAGGCGAAATACCCCCCCCCCCCTTAATGGGACGAAAAAATTCCCTTTTGACCCCTGTATCTTCTTGGCGATCTGACTTTTTTTTTGTCCCTGGAAGGCTGCAACACTCTTTTGAGCAGGGTTTACAATGTTCTTGGCAGTCTGTGGAAAAGAAAGATCCAGATGATAAAAGTCTCTTGTCCTCCTCCTGGTCATAAGGAAATGCTCAGATGAAAGTCCACTCCAATTCAGCCACCATCAGGAAATTATCCGCATCTTCCTCTGACTCTATTCTGGCCTGCCTACTCATGTTGTCATCTGCTCTGCTTGATGCTCAGTACCTGAAAAGAGTAATGCCCCGTACACACGGTCGGATTTTCCGATGGAAAATGTCCGATCGGAGCGTGTTGTCGGAAATTCCGACCGTGTGTGGATTCCATCGGACATTTTCCATCGGATTTTCCGACACACAAAGTTTGAGAGCAGGAGATAAAATTTTCCGACAACAAAATCCGATTGCGTCAATTCTGACCGTGTGTGGCCTGTTCCGACGCACAAAGTGCCACGCATGCTCCAAAGAAATTTCGACACGGAACAGCTCGGTCATGTAAAATTAGCGTTCGCAATGGATACAGCACTTTCGCCACGCTGCAATGTTAAAAATGGTTTAATACAGCGCACTCTCTTCTTCTTTATAATGTGACAAGAATTAAGTAGTTTTGCTGCTCATATTCACACACACTTCTCACAAACTTATTTTTTTGTTTTTTTCTTGGGATTCCCTGAATATATTGTTATTTGTCACATCTGACAGAATGTTTTTTTTTTTTTTTTGGTTTTCTTTTTTTGATTTTAAGCCATTTTTGGTTTAGATTTTATGTTTGTATTTTTTCCAAGGCTGATCTTTGTTTAATGTTATTTTTAGTTTTACTCCAGACTATTTTTGTGTGTGTTTTGTGTGTCAAGTTACCACAACACCATTGATATCTTTTATTATTTAATCTCAAGGAGATTGTTGTTGGTGTCCCTTGTTAATTTCACATTGTATTTTTGAAATGTACCTGAATCCTCACAAACTGTCCTTTTTGAAGTAAAACACACATAGGCAAGTATAATTCAAACCAAAAATCCTTTATTAAGGGCTCAGAACCAAACAAAGAGGGAGGCAACACTGGATCTACAGGAGAAATTAGCGAAGCCTGGGACCCCCAGGGCAGACATAAATTTTTGAACATCAAAATTGGTGGCCTGAGGAGTCCATATGTAAGGGAGGGCAGTCTTGTTCAGAAGTCGCAGAGATCCGGAAAGCAGCAGATGACATCTGTGTCCCCAGGCTGTGGTACCACAAGAGGCTGCATCTTTTGGCTGACCAGACTGGATCTAGGGTCCTCACTTTCTGGTCTTCCTTCCACGCTTCCTTCCGGGCTGTGGCTGTGCTGTTGGAGATGTGGCAGGAGGAGGAGTAGGACCTGGAGGAGGAGGAGGACTGGGAGGACCTGGAGGAGAAGGAGGAGCAGGAGGAGGACCTGCAGGAGGCGGAGGAGGACCATCTGTGAGTTTGCAAAGGTGTGTCTGAGATGTAATTTGGCCCCTCATACCTTTATTAAGAGCCTCCAATATGAGCGACTCACACATGAGTTGTTATCCCTCCTCCATCCTTTTGCATTTTAGAGGCAATGATGGCAGCAATGTCCTCCTCCACGGTGTGTGGTGCTCCCAGGGCCTCTGTAGCCCTCCAAAAGAGGCCTATGGCAGCCTCCTCTAGGGTACTCCTCCTCCTGCCACTTTCTCTTTCCAGGGGGAGTGGAGGGACCGGCATATCAGGCAGCCGGCTCGGCCCGGCCACCTCCTGGTTGCGACTTCCCTGTGTATGAAAAAGGGACATGGTTTTAGTTTTTGCATCATCAATCACAATCCTAACTTAGTACTCCAAACTAACATCTAGTTAACATCATTGATTGGACAACCTGAAGTATTTAGAGGAATGCTATACCTGGCTCAAGATGGGCTCCTCCACATGTTGTTGCCTGGAAGGCCCAGGTTGGGCGTCAGAAGCCTCAGCCGGGGGGAAGGAAGCGTGGAAGAAAGACTGGAGAGTGATGGCCTGGGTTCAGTCTGGCCTGCCAGAAAATGCAGCCTGTCATAGTACCACATCCTGGGGACATAGATGTCATCTGCTGCTCCGGATCTCTGCAAATCCTGGACTTTCTGGCGCTCCCTTACATATGTGCTCCTCAGGCCACCAATTAAGATCTTCAAATATGTGATGTCTGCCGTGGGGATCACCTGCTTCACAATTTCCAACAATTGATCCAGTGCTGCCTTCCTCTTTGGTTCTTGTAATGTGGGTGGTTGATCGCCCACAGACATGGCAGCTCCCTTAACATATCAATAAATAGTGACATGAAGTCATTATCTTTTACTAAGATATCCATGTTCACTGCAAGACACAACACAAGACAAAGCCTAATGTCAGACAAAACTCTCCTAATCTTGTTACAATATAGGCCTTAACCTAGAAGCAGTATAGGCACAAGTTTGTCTCTTACCTTCGTTCTTACGATCGGCGCGTCCAATGCTCCTTCCTCCGCTCACAGATCATACGTAATACGCACGTGTGTTACGCTTTATATACACTGCACATGCGTGTAACTCCGCCCGCCCCTGACGTTCTTTCTAGTCTATTCCCCGCCCCTTTTCGTTCGACGCAGTGGGTGAAGAGCACATGGCGGAGTCACAGCAGGTGCGTGCTAATTATAGCAACGAGGAGGAGGCGGAGCAAAGCCCGGAGACAGAAATGTCCTGATCCAGAAGGAGAAGATTTAAGGCCACAAATATGTCCTTTGGGGAGATGTTGGAGATGGTGGACATCCTGAAGAGGGCCGACTATGACGGAAAGTATGGACCTTACCCCAACCCCAATGTCAGAAACGCCAAGATCATGGCGAAAGTGGTCAAAAGTCTTCACAGGAATTTCGGGGTACGACGATCGAAAGATCAGCTCAGGAAGCGGTGGTCGGACCTCAAATTAAGAGAGCCCGAGCAGTACCGAAAGATCCGGAGAGTGCTGCAAAAAAGTAAGTAGTTGTGCTGTGTTCCTATTCTTTTTGTCTTTCTTACGTTCGTGCTGCTCCATATGCTTTTCTTAATTGTACAGTTTAAAATGTAAAATTTTAATGTTCATAGGCCCATTATTCGTTCGTATCAGACATTTTTTTTTCGCCCTCTAAAACACCATTGTTTAGGCCATATGCATTTTCCTACATTTTTTAGGGCCTACTTGGATGCAAAATATTTGGTTGTGTAGATGGGTTTGTTACTAGAATGAAATGCAAACTAGATTCTGTGTAAGGAGAGGACACTCAGCAGCTGTTTTCACATCTGGACACTGGAGCACTAGTGTGGGACACAAGAACACCATTTTTATTAGGGGGGGCACACAGGTGCTCCAGTGTATACTATAGGGGGTCTCCATCTGTGAAGCTTGTACTAAACAGGTAAAGTATTGCAGCTTGACAAAGGACAATAAAAAAGCGACATCTTGGAACTCTGCTAAAATTGACAATTGTACCCCACTTCCAAGCAATGTTTCCTGTTTATAGTTCTGCCATCAAATATCTGTGTGCTAATTATACCATTTTTGGTTTACATAGGGGAGAAAAGACTCGGAGGACACCCCTCATCCAAGGAGACCAGAGACCCCCCACCTCTGGAAGAAAGTGAAATACCCCCAACACAAGCGGAGCAGGAGGAGGAAGAAGATGTGGTGGAAATTGTCACCACAACAGGTGAGTGTCTGCGACCACAGGCTCAGGTAAGAGATGTATGCAGGCAGATTTTTGATACCTGTTTTTGTTTGGTTTCTCTCTTTTTAGGTGATCGTGATGTTAGGGATCGAGATCCTTTCACATCAGAAAGTGCCCAGATCCTGATCGGGGAGATCATGGGGTGAAATTTAGAATTTGAAAACATCAAGAAAAAAATCAATGATGTGATTCAAAAAAATAATAACATCATTGATGTTTTGGGGCAAATTTAAAACCCCACAAAATCACTTTTGTTTTTGTGTGGAATAATGTTTTAAATATTTTAGCAATGTTTCGAAAAGCCAAATTTGGAGGATGCATACAGTGTGCCAACATGTGCTATCTGCCATCGCAGGAGATCAATGGACGCGTTTTGGGGTTGCAACCCCTTCCTCAATAATAAAGTAGCTGAGAGGAAGGGCTTGCTCCCACAAAACACGTCCCTTGATCCCCCGTGATGGCAGCTAGCACATGTTGACATTCATAAATTGGTGTGCATCTTCCAAATTTGGCTTTTCAAGGGGTGATTTGACCACATTTGAACGCAATATTAAACACAGTTCCTAAATACTCATGTCTGATATTGCCTTCAAGTTTTACCATATGTGAACTTTGTAAGTTCAAGTTTTTCGTCTTTCTTGTTGGTTTTACACAGGTCTGTTTTATCGTAAATGGACATTTCTATTTTTTATAATGCCACCCCAAAAATTGTTATACAACAAACATGTTGGTTTGTTCAAAAAACCTTTTCTAAATGCACATGTGATTGTGCAGGTATTAAAAAGTTTGTTAATCAAGAATGTGTTATTGTCTCAACGCTACAACACTTTTGGGGTGATGTAATTGCTGTTTTCTGAGAAAATGGGGGTTATTTCCTAAGGGCAAATCCTCTTTGCACTACAAGAGCATTTTCATTGCAGTTTCAAGAGCACTTGTAGTATAAAAAGTGTATACGCCTTTAGTAAATAACAGCCAACAGTGCTTTGTATAAGGTTACACAATCACGCAATTTTCAGGACTCCCCACATTGCTTTCAGGGTCAGCTAAAACAAACACAAGCAGTAAATGTCCACAAAGATTTTCTTTTTTTTGCTTTTTTATTTGAAAAAGGCTTCACAAATTTGAAGGCATATTGATGCCCCCCCTACCCGCAAAGAACTCCAGGTATCGTAACCGGACATCACGGGCACTCAGGGAGGGCAAGCCAGGACGGCCGCTTTCAAGCGCCGTCAGTGTTGTTTCAGGTATCACTCCGGCCTCAGGCCCAACTGAGCCAGCATAGTTGGCCGAATGTTTCCATAAAAAGTTTTGGAGAATACAGCACGCCATGATTATATGATTAAGTTTATACTCCGCCATATGGATAGGTGTCAGAAATAGGCGGAACTGGCTGGCCAGGATTCCAAATGTGTTCTCCACCACTCTTCGGGCTCTGGCCAGCCGGTAATTAAAAACCCTCTGTTCCGGGGTGAGGGTCCTCATAGGGAATGGCCGCATAAGGTGGTCCCCCAGCACAAACGCTTCAACAGCAACGAACATGAATGGGAGTCCTTCCACATTGTCCTCTGGAGCTGGCAAGTCCAAGCTGCCATTCTGGAGACGCCTGTAGAACTCCATCTGGACGATGACTCCACCATCGGACATCCGGCCATTCTTCCCCACGTCCACATACAAGAAGTCGTAATTAGCCGACACCACCGCCAACATCACAATACTATTGAACCCCTTATAGTTGAAATAGTACGACCCCGAGTTGGGTGGTGGGATGATGTGGACATGTTTCCCATCAATTGCCCCTCCGCAGTTAGGAAAGTCCCACTGCTGGGCAAAGTGGGAGGCCACAGTCTGCCATTCCTGTGGCGTGGAAGGAAACTGTTGAGGAAAAAAAAATTAAAATTATTATTTTTGCTCAGAAACATGGCAAGCAGATTAGGCACAAACATTCTGGGGCAACCTCCGGATAGCATTTATTAAGGGGAATTTAACAACACCAAAGTTTAAGGTACACCTATCATATTCCCCCCCCCCCTCTCATGGGCCATTTCTAACATTATGGGGGGTTTGGAAATCTTGGATAGGTAACCCTCTTCACTTCATTGAGAGATGAAAGCCTAAATACAGGGTATTACTTGGAACAGCCCCTCCTTAGTTACACTATTGGCAGCCCACTGGACAGGTAAGAAGTGTCCGAATACAAAGATAGAAATACACACTGTACACATTTGAGCACATTTGAACATTCGGCTATTACCTGTTTTAAGATAATAATAGGATCTTAAAAATTCAAACAGTACCATTTGAAAGTATACAGGCAGGCCCTTGCACTACATGCTTTGGGGAATTCATCCATAAATCAGAGCACAAAAGAGATGGGTATAGTGTGTATGGGTTTGGCAAAGTCAGCAGATAGATGATTGAGGATAGATAGAGAATTGGGATCAGCTGACTTAGCAGTTGGGGGAGGGAGGGTTACTAAAAATGATTTGGGGACACCACAAAAAAAGCCTCTGCCACTCTGCCTGAATTTAAAGCTAAAATAACATTTAAAAACATTTTTGGGGGTGTTTGGGGTAAAGGACTACTATGGAGCTGATAAAATACATTGTTTTAAGTGACTATATGCGGTGAATATAGGGCCCGTAGAGCATGCTGGGGAGGTAAGTGAAGGCAAATATGTATGAAGGACCTAAAAAAATATTACATAAAAATCCAGCATGCATGAGGACAAAGGGGACATTCACAGCATATTCCAATCATGGTAATTAGGGAATGAGGAAAGAAATACAAGATATTAGCAAACATTAAATACAATAAAATGTGATATTAAAGGATAAAAATCTTACCTTCATATACTCCTTCTGCAGGACCTGGATGATGGCAGAACAGGTCTCTGGGATTATGATCCCCAGAGCCTGGGGGGAGATGCCTGTTGAGAACTTCAAGTCCTGCAGACTTCTCCCCATCGCCAAGTACCGCAGGGTAGCAATGAGCCTCTGCTCCGGAGTGATGGCTTGCCTCATGCAGGTATCCTGCCTGCTAATATAAGGGGTCAGCGAAGCCAACAGACGGTGAAATACAGGGTCCGTCATCCTGAGAAAGTTTCTGAAATCATCAGGATTATTCTCACGGATCTCACGGAGAAAAGGCATATGAGAGAACTGGTCACGCTGAAGCAACCAATTCTTGGTCCATGAACTCCTCCCCACCCTGTTCATGGACTGGACTTGTGTCAAGGTCAGGACCCCAACACCAAGCCCCCGCACAGCACGAACTCTACGAGGAGTACGCATACGCAACATGGCTAGAAAACGGTCGGCTGCTCAGAACGAAGTAACAGAACGCACTGAAGTACAGCAAGGCCTGTGAAGAGCGACCTGAAAAACAGTAACAAACGCACAGGAACATATAATCTGCTTTATCTCTTATGCCCTGTACACACGGTCGGACTTTGTTCGGACATTCCGACAATGTTGCGTATTATGCGTATTATGCGTATTATGTTCCTTCCAACTGTGCCAAAAATATAGCCCACTGCTGCCATTTCTCTATCTCCCCAGTTGTAACTGCAAAACTTTAGTAGGGTGCCCACTGTTACCTTGTAACACCTTCACGAAAAGACATTGATTTCCAACGAAAAGAATAAACTTGCATGTCTCTCCGTGCTGTCCTGGGAACACAGGCCTGCTGTTGCCCAATCTTCACAGCATGGCACATTCTAGCAAAATGCCCCATTCTTTGACAACAAAAACACTTAAGGTGACTGAATCTACCATTCCCAACCACTTGCTCCCAATTCTTAAGCAATGCTGGTGTAGGAATCCCATCTATTTCCTCTCTAGGGACGTCCGCCTTAAGTAAATCAGTCCACATGTGTCTCCTGAAGACCATAGGCCTTGCCTTCAGGGCTGGTGCAAGGATTTTTGACACCCTAGGCGAAACCTCATTTTGCCGCCCCCTCTTGGCTCCACCTGCTTTGCCCTGCCCATGTATAACCTACCTACCAGCGCCCATAAATGCAGCCTACCAGCGCCCATCAAATGCAGCCTCACCAGCGCCCATCAAATGCAGCCTACCAGCGCCTATCAAATGAAGCCTACCAGCACCCATCAAATGCAGCCTACCAGCACCCATCAAATGTAGCCTCACCAGCACCCATCAAATGTAGCCTACCAGCGCCCATCAAATGTAGCCTACCAGCACCCATCAAATGTAGCCTACCAGCGCCCATCAAATGTAGCCTACCAGCGCCCATCAATGCAGCCTCACCAGCACCCATCATTGCAGCCTCACCAGAACCCATCAAATGCAGCCTCACCAGCACCCATCAAATGTAGCCTACCAGCACCCATCAAATACAGCCTCATCAGCGCCCATCAATGCAGCCTCACCAGCACCCATCAAATGCAGCCTCACCAGTACCCATCAAATGTAGCCTACCAGCACTTATCAAATGTAGCCTACCAGCCCCCATCAATGCAGCCTCACCAGCACCCATCAATGCAGCCTCAGCAGCGCCCATCAAATGCAGCCTCACCAGCGCCCATCAAATGCAGCCTCACCAGCGCCCATCAAATGCAGCCTACCAGCGCCTATCAAATGAAGCCTACCAGCACCCATCAAATGCAGCCTACCAGCACCCATCAAATGTAGCCTCACCAGCACCCATCAAATGTAGCCTACCAGCGCCCATCAAATGTAGCCTACCAGTGCCCATCAAATGTAGCCTACCAGCACCCATCAAATGTAGCCTACCAGCGCCCATCAATGCAGCCTCACCAGCACCCATCAATGCAGCCTCACCAGCACACATCAAATGTAGCCTACCAGCACCCATCACATGCAGCCTCACCAGCACCCATCAAATGCAGCCTCATCAGTACCCATCAAATGTAGCCTACCAGCACCCATCAAATGTAGCCTACCAGCCCCCATCAATGCAGCCTCACCAGCACCCATCAATGCAGCCTCAGCAGCGCCCATCAAATGCAGCCTCACCAGCGCCCATCAAATGCAGCCTCACCAGCGCCCATCAATGCAGCCTCACCAGCGCCCATCAATGCAGCCTCACCAGCACCCATCAAATGTAGTCTCACCAGCACCCATCAAATGTAGCCTACCAGCACCCATCAAATGCAGCCTCACCAGCGCCCATCAATGCAGCCTCACCAGCACCCATCAAATGCAGCCTCACCAGCACCCATCAAATGTAGCCTACCAGCACCCATAAAATGCAGCCTCACCAGCACCCATAAAATGCAGCCTCACCAGCACCCATCAAATGTAGCCTACCAGCACCCATCAAATGTAGCCTACCAGCGCCCATCAATGCAGCCTCACCAGCACCCATCAATGCAGCCTCACCAGAACCCATCAAATGCAGCCTCACCAGCACCCATCAAATGTAGCCTACCAGCACCCATCAAATTCAGCCTCACCAGCGCCCATCAATGCAGCCTCACCAGCACCCATTAAATGTAGCCTACCAGCACCCATCAAATGCAGCCTCACCAGCGCCCATTAATGCAGCCTCACCAGCGCCCATTAATGCAGCCTCACCAGCGCCCATTAATGCAGCCTCACCAGCGCCCATCAATGCAGCCTCACCAGCGCCCATCAATGCAGCCTCACCAGCACCCATCAAATGCAGCCTCACCAGCACCCATCAAATGCAGCCTCACCAGCACCCATCAAATGCAGCCTCACCAGCACCCATCAAATGCAGCCTCACCAGCGCCCATCAAATGTAGCCTCACCAGGGAGAAGGGGGGACCCCTCGGGGGGCTCGGGGGTGGGCAGTGGATGTCAAGAATCGTGCGGCGTATATGGACACTGGGCAGAGAGGCAGAGGTCACGCAGTGGCGCAGGATTTTTCCATTCCTTCCTCCATTCAGTGACAGTCGGTCGGGACACACACAGCCACAGTCCTCACTCCTCCGCCCTCTCTGAGCAGCGCCTCCGTCTCTGACACTGTATAGAGGGACTCAGGAGCAGCTGCCTGTTGTGTTGAGATTAGTTGGCTGCAGAGAGAGGGAGTAGGATCACCAGCAGCCGTGCGTCCTAGGCAGCAGTGCGCCCTAGGCGGCTGCCTAGTTTGCCTAGTGGTAGCACCGGCCCTGCTTGCTTTCTTGTTATCTGACTCAACTTGGCCATCTCTATTTGAGCTGATCAAATTTCCAGCTTCCCGCTTATGGGAAGTAAGAGGGGCACATGTCTGACTTGTGCTTACAGGTTTAGGGCCTTTGTCCTTTGTTAGGGCATAATCAGACTTGTTTATGAGGGCTGCACACCGTTCATTCAAATCTTCAGCTCTGCATGCAATGGTTTGAACACTCTTTGAAGCCACTGCAGGTTTAACTTTGAGTGCCCTACATTCTAAATCATTTGCCCTGCTTGCAGTGTTTTCCAAACACAAAAAAAAAAAGGCGGGACTTTGAATGAAGCGCGTAGTCCATAGTGAGGGGTCAATAAATTGTATATTTATTATATAACATGATAAAAAATTCATAAAAATTGGTACATTGGTCACAGTCATTCATCTATATACATGAGAAAACATGATAGTGCATAGCGGTGAAGCGGGATTAGAACTACACCAACCGTGAGACTTACCAATGCACAGTATTGATACCTTGGTCACAGTTTAATGCATCTATATACATGAAAAAATATGATAGTACATGATGGTGAAGCGGGATTAGAACTACACCAACTGTGTAACTTTACAATTGCACAATGGAGTTGAATACATAATTGGTATTACACATTGCATGTACAGAGGCTCTACGCGTTTCGTGGAGAATTTGTATCCACTCTTCAGGAGCGACAATGTGTATATCTGAAATGAAACATATAAGTTTCAAGGTCAATGCTTTTGTAAGGGAGTAAAGAAGTATAACTTAGGGGTAAACCCTAGTTGTAAGGATACTAACAACTACCATGCAGCGAAAGTGCAACAGTGAGAGCTGGAGGATCCCCGAGGGGCATCTTTTTCGGGAGCTGTGGTGGTGTCCGGTGCGCGCGAGGTCCCCACATAACAATACCCGGGGCGGACAGAACTCCAAAGGGTGCTAGTCCCTGGGGATTGTTGTGTATGTGACTGGAGAATAGGGATGAGCCGAACACCCCCCCCCCCCGTTCGGTTCGCACCAGAACATGCGAACAGGCCAATACTTCGTTCGAACACGCGAACACCATTAAAGTCTATGGGACACAAACATGAATAATCAAAAGTGCTAATTTTAAAGGCTTATATGCAAGTTACTGTCATAAAAAGTGTTTGGGGACCCGGGTCCTGCCCCAGGGGACATGGATCAATGCAAAAAAAGTTTTAAAAACGGCCGTTTTTTCGGGAGCAGTGATTTTAATATTGCTTAACCGGTTCAATACAGGACATTTTCACCCCCTTCCTTCCCAGGCCAATTTTTAGTTTTCAGCGCTGTCGCACTTTAAACGACAATTGCGTGGTCGTGCGACGTTGTACCCAAAAAAATTTGACGTCCTTTTTTCCCCACAAATAGAGCTTTCTTTTTGCTATAATAAATATCCCAATTTTTTTTTTTTTTTTCCCTCCGTTTTGGCCGATACGTATTCTTCTACATATTTTTGTTAAAAAAAACGCAATAAGCGTATATTGATTGGTTTGCGCAAAAGTTATAGCGTCTACAAAATACGGGATAGATTTACGGCATTTTTAAAAAATATATATTTATTTATTTTTTTACTAGTATTAGCGGCTATCGCGATTTTTCCTTTTTGATTTCACTCCTCACTACCTATCACAGTTTTAAAGGCCATAAAATGCCAGGACAGCTCAAACCCCCCCCCCCAATTGACCAAATTTTGGAAAGTAGACACCCCCAAGCTATTTTCTGAGAGGCATGTTGAGTCCATGGAATATTTTATATTTTGCCACAAGTTGCGGGAAAATGACAACCTTTTTTTTTTTTTTGCACAAAGTTGTCACTAAATGATATATTGCTCAAACATGCCATGGGCATATGTGGAATTACACCCCAAAATACGTTCTGCTGCTTCTCCTGAGTATGGGGATACCACATGTGTGGGACTTTTTGGGAGCCTAACTGCATACGGGGCCCTGAAAACCAAGCACCGCCTTCAGGATTTCTAAGGGCGTAAATTTTTTAATTCACTCCTCACTACCTATCACAGTTTGGAAGGCCATAAAATGCCAAGATGGCACAAAACGCCCCCAAATGACCCCATTTTGGAAAGTATACACTCCAAGCTATTTGCTAAGAGGCATGGCGAGTATTTTTCAGCTCTCATTTGTTTTTGAAAATGAAAAAAGAAAAGAAAAATGTATTTTTTTTTCTTTTTTCAATTTTTAAAACTTTCTGACAAAAAGTGAGGTCTGCAAAATACACACCATACCTCTCAGCAAATAGCTTGGGGTGTCTACTTTCCAAAATGGGGTCATTTGAGGGGGGGGGGGGTTGTGCCATCTGGGCATTCCATGGCCTCCGAAACTGTGATAGGCAGTGAAGAGTGAAATCAAAAATTTACACCCTTAGAAACTTTGAAGGTGGTGCTTGGTTTTTGGGGTCCCGTATGCGGCTAGGCTCCCGAAAAATCTCACAAATGTGGTATCTCCGTACTCAGGAGAAGCAACAGAATGTATTTTGGGGTGTAATTTCACCTATTCCCATGGCATGTTTGAGCAATATATCATTTTTCCTACAACATAAAATATTCCATGGACACGACATGCCTCTCAGCAAATAGCTTGGGGTGTCTACTTTCCAAAATGGGGTCATTTGGGGGGGTTTGAACTGTCCTGGCATTTTATGCAGAACATTTAGAAGCTTATGTCACACATCACCTACTCTTCTAACCACTTGAAGACAAAGCCCTTTCTGAGACTATTTGTTTACATGAAAAAATATTTTTTTTGCAAGAAAATTACTTTGAACCCCCAAATATTATATATTTTTTTAAAGCAAAGGCCCTACAGACTAAAATGGTGGGTGTTTCATTTTTTTTTCACACATTATTTGCGCATCGATTTTTCAAACGCAATTTTTGGTAAAAAAACACACTTTTTTTAATTGTAATGCACTAAAACACACTATATTGCCCAAATGTTTGATGAAATAAAAAAGATGATCTTAGGCCGAGTACATGAATACCAAACATGACATGCTTTAAAATTGCGCACAAACGTGCAGTGGCGACAAACTACATACATTTTTAAAAGCCTTTAAAAGCCTTTACAGGTTACCACTTTAGATTTACAGAGAAGGTCTACTGCTAAAATTACTGCCCTCGATCTGACCTTCGTGGTGATACCTCACATGCATGGTTCAATTGCTGTTTACATTTGACGCCAGACCAACGCTTGTGTTCGCCTTTGCGCGAGAGCAGGGGGGGACAGGGATGCTTCTTTTTTTTTTCATTATTATTTTTTTTGCTTTTTTATCTTATTTTTAAACTGTTCCTTTCATATTTTTTTTTAATCATTTTTATTGTTATGTCAGGGAATGTAAATATCCCCTATGATAGCAATAGGTAGTGACAGGTACTCTTTTTTGAAAAAAATGGGGTCTACTAGACCCTAGATCTCTCCTCTGCCCTCAAAGCATCTGACCACACCAAGATCAGTTTGATAAAATGCTTTCCCAATTTCCCAATAGCGCTGTTTACATCCGGAGAAATCTAAGTCATGAAATGCTCGTAGCTTCCGGTTTCTTAGGCCATAGAGATGATTGGAGCCATTCTGGTCTCTGATCAGCTCTATGGTCAGCTGGCGGAATCACTGGCTGCATTCTCAGGTTCCCTGTTGGGACAGGAGAGCCAGAGAAAAACATGGAAGACGGTGGGAGGGGGGACATTCCCTCCCACTGCTTGTAAAAGCAGTCTAGAGACTAATTAGCTGCTAAGATTGCTTTTACATGAAAGCCAACCGCTGGCTGAAAAGAATGATACCAAGATGATATCTAAACCTGCAGGCATCATTCTGGTATAACCACTCAAAGTCCAGCAACATACCAGTACGTTGCTGGTCCTTGTTGGGCATATATTGTAATCTTTTTTTGTAGTCCGGTCGAAAAATCTGCAAGTCTGTATGCTAGTCCGACGGACTAAAACCGATGCTAGGGCAGCTATTGGCTACTGGCTATCAACTTCCTTGTTTTAGTCCGGTTGTACGTCATCACGTACGAATCCGTCGGACTTTGGTGTGATCGTGTGTGTCCAAGTCCGTTCGCTTGAAAGTCCGGCGGACCTACGCTGTAAAGTCCGTCGGAAAGGTTGTCGGACCTAGTCCGTCGAAAAGTCAGCTCATGCGTACGCGGCATTAGTTATACGTCTTTACTCCCTTACAAAAGCATTGACCTTGAAACGTATATGTTTCATTTCAGATACACACATTGTCGCTCCTGAAGAGTGGATACAAATACTCCACGAAACGCGTAGAGCCTCTGTACATGCAATGTCTAATACCGATTATGTATTCAACTCCTTTCATTCGAATGCCTGTATATTATTATAACTACCAATTATTAATTGTGCAAAGTTTCACAGTTGGTGTAGTTCTAATCGCGCTTCACCGTCATGTACTATCATATTTTTTCATGTATATAGATGCATTATACTGTGACCAATGTATCAATACTGTGCATTGGTAAGTCTCACGGTTGGTGTAGTTCTAATCCCGCTTCACCGCTATGCACTATCATGTTTTCTCATGTATATAGATGAATTACTGTGACCAATGTGCCAATTTTTATGAATTTTTTATCATGTTATATAATAAATATGCAATTTCTTGACCCCTCACTATTGACTGCGCGCTTCATTCAAAGTCCCGCCTTTTTCCCATTTTTATATTACAGGGATGGATGCATGAGACCCTATGAGGTCTCTGCCTCACTCAAAAACCCAACTTCTCCCCTTTTTTCTCTTGCTAGCGCAAATAGGGATGGAAGCACGCAGTCTGTGTATAGTCGGGTCTAAATACAGTAATTGGCGTATTTTAATTGCAGTTGGTTTTAACATGCCTTCTAATTCAATTAGTCTGTATAATTTGTCTCATTAACTTTCTACTTCGCCAAGGAATTACACATTTCATAGGCTGGCCTTTGCTTGTTCTATTTAATTGACCAAACATTTAGTTGTCTCCACACCTGCAAAGTTAGTGCCCTCTGATCTGGATCCATAAGCTATCGGCTCACTTCATATTTGGGAGCTGCGATGCACACCTCGGGGTCCCCCCCCCCGTTTATTTGGGAGGGTTGGGACACTGCATCGATGTCACGCCCTACACACCGTGTGTTTGGCGTCCTTCTGAGCTCCATCACGCCGTCAGTGTCCTCCACCTGCGGCTTACGGGAGGTGGTATTGGCGCCAAACACCGAGAGACTTGGTCTCTCGGCTACCGGTGCCTCCCCCTCACCTTGCATGCTAGTGTGGTGTTCGGGGTGCCTGGCGTGTGCGCCCTTATAGGTCTCACTTGGGGTCGGTCTTTCCCACAGATTGGTCTTCCCTCACTACATGGCCAGCACACAGCACTTCACTTCATTGCTCCACACCTCTCAGCACTAGGTAATACTTTCAGTTATATGCACTCACTCATATATATATATTTTTTGATTGTTTCCTGTTTGACTTTTTCCCTTTGGGTTTGTTTAGCACATACCAATTTTTTTTTCTACTTTTCAATTAAACTGGTTTTGCTTTCACTGACACCATCACTGACACAGGTTTAATAACCTGTTACTATTTTCGTACACTTTCATTTTTGGCTCACACGTCATCTCATTCACTCTTATGCCCCGTACACACGGTCGGACATTGATCGGACATTCCGACAACAAAATCCTAGGATTTTTTCCGACGGATGTTGGCTCAAACTTGTCTTGCATACACACGGTCGCACAAAGTTGTTGGAAAATCCGATCGTTCTGAACGCGGTGACGTAAAACACGTACGTCGGGACTATAAACGGTGCAGTAGCCAATAGCTTTCGTCTCTTAATTTATTCTGAGCATGCATGGCACTTTGTGCGTCGGATTTGTGTACACACGATCGGAAATTTCCGACAACAAAATCTGCAAGCTCTCAAACTTTGTGTGTCGGAAATTCCTATGGAAAATGTGTGATGGAGCCTACACACGGTCGGAATTTCCGACAACAAGGTCCTATCACACATTTTCCATCGGAAAATCCTATCGTGTGTACAGGCCATCGGAAAATCCTATCGCAGTTCCCGGATATGAAGTGAGCCGATGGCTTATGGATCCAGATCAGAGGGCACTAACTTTGCAGGTGTGGAGACAACTTAATGTTTGGTCAATTAAATAGAACAAGCAAAGACCAGCCTATGAAATGTGTAATTCTTGGCGAAGTAGAAAGTTAATGAGACAAATTATACAATTATACACTAATTTTATTAGATGGCATGTTAAAACCAACTGCAATTAAAATATGCCGATTACTGTATTCAGACCCGACTCTATACAGACTGCATGCTTCCATCCCTATTTGCTCTAGCAAGAGAAAAAAGGGGGGAAGTTGGGACTTTGAGTGAGGCAGAGACCTGGTATGGTCTCATGCCTCCATCTCTGTAATATAAAAAAGGGAAAAAGGCGGGACTTTGAATGAAGTGCTCAGTCAATAGTGAGGGGTCAAGAAATTGTATATTTATTATATAACATGATAAAAAATTCATAAAAATGGGTACATTGGTCACAGTAATTCATCTATATCCATGAGAAAACATGATAGTGCATAGCGGTGAAGCGGGATTAGAACTACACCAACCGTGAGACTTATCAATGCACAGTATTGATACATTGGTCACTAGGGTGTTTCATTTTCTAATGAAAAAAAATAAATTGCAAAATTTTTGTAGACTTTGCTTACGTCCCGAGTCTGAGTGATGTAAAAGATATATATGCAAAATTTCAAGAAGATTGGATAATATTTAGAGGTTGCACACTTTGATCTGTTTTGTAAAAGTAGGCAAAAAATATGATTTTTCAATGTTAATTACTTTTATTGGGAAAACTAGAAATCACAAACTTAAGATACTATTAAAACTATGCACTAAAATTATTAGGTAATATGATAGGCAAAACATGTGTTATGTTAATCAACTTTGAACGATGCAATCCCTTGTTTTATTCTCTTAGCTCCGGTTCACACAGGGGCGGCACGACTTGCAGGTCGCCTCACCGAGGCGACCTGCACACAACTTCCACGGCGACTTGCAAAACGACTTCTGTTTAGAAGTCTATGCAAGTCGCCTCAAGTCGCTCCCAAAGTAGTACAGGAACCTTTTTCTAAGTCGGAGCGACTTGCGTCGCTCCTATTAGAACGGTTCCATTGTACAGAACGGGAGGCGACTTGTCAGGCGGCTAGGTCGCCTGACAAGTCGCCCCTGTTAGAACCGGTACTTAGTGACAACTTTTCTGTGATGCTCGACTACCCTCAACAAGAATTGTTTTTGTTGTTCATCCCTGACCAATTCGTTATACTTTTTATCAGAGCAATTCCTCTTTCTGCGGTATCATTGACAACCTTAAGAACGTTCACATGGCTTCTTAGAGAATCACTGCAGTATTCTGTCACGTTGTGGATCCCAAACAATTCAAAGAACGTCTTTGTTTTATTAGTAACGAAATGGCTCAGGTCTTTTTTCTTCAAAAATCATGTTTTTACCCTCTAATCGTTTCACTTCCTTTTTCTTTGCAGGTTTGGTTTCTAAATTTTTAGTCATATTTTTCTTAACAGCCGTAATACGTTCATCCAAAAAAGCCAATCCACGTTTGTTTCTGACAGATACCAAAGGTGTCTCTTAGCAACTGTGAGATCACATTTTTTGTCCTCTGTGTCAGTGTGCAGCCTATCACGGACATTCTCTCATCCTCGTCCATGGTATGAGAATGAGAGAATGTCCGTGATAGGCTGACCGCTGACTGCTATGTGTTCTGCCTATCACAGAGGAGGAGGAGGCGCGGCTTTTGAACAGTGGAATGGCCGCCGAACTTTATTATCACACGCTGATCGGAGGATGGAGATCGCCACAGGAAGGATGGATAGGGATATTACAGGGATGGAGGCATGAGACCCTACCAGGTCTCTGCCTCACTCAAAATCCCAACTTCTCCCCTTTTTGTGTCTTCCAAACACTTGGTTGCCACTGTAAGTTGCTCCTTCAGCAAGTCTATTTCTAACGCAGCCTTATTCCTCTTTTCATATTCAATATGTAGAGCATGCAGGAAGTGCAAACCAAACTGCCTGTAACTCTCCCTTTCTTCCTTACTTGAAAGCGTACTTACTACGCTTTCAAGCGCCGTCAGTGTTGTTTCAGGTATCACTCCGGCCTCAGGCTCAACTGAGCCAGCATAGTTGGCCGAATGTTCCGGTAAAAAGTTTTGGAGAATACAGCACGCCATGATTATATGATTAAGTTTATACTCCGCCATATGGATAGGTGTCAGAAATAGGCGGAACTGGCTGGCCAGGATTCCAAATGTGTTCTCCACCACTCTTCGGGCTCTGGCCAGCCGGTAATTAAAAACCCTCTGTTCCGGGGTGAGGGTCCTCATAGGGAATGGCCGCATAAGGTGGTCCCCCAGCACAAACGCTTCATCAGCAACGAACACGAATGGGAGTCCTTCCACATTGTCCTCTGGAGCTGGCAAGTCCAAGCTGCCATTCTGGAGACGCCTGTAGAACTCCATCTGGGCGATGACTCCACCATCGGACATCCGGCCATTCTTCCCCACGTCCACATACAAGAAGTCGTAATTAGCCGACACCACCGCCAACATCACAATACTATTGAACCCCTTATAGTTGAAATAGTACGACCCCGAGTTGGGTGGTGGGATGATGTGGACATGTTTCCCATCAATTGCCCCTCCGCAGTTAGGAAAGTCCCACTGCTGGGCAAAGTGGGAGGCCACAGTCTGCCATTCCTGTGGCGTGGAAGGAAACTGTTGAGGAAAAAAAAATTAAAATTATTATTTTTGCTCAGAAACATGGCAAGCAGATTAGGCACAAACATTCTGGGGCAACCTCCGGATAGCATTTATTAAGGGGAATTTAACAACACCAAAGTTTAAGGTACACCTATCATATTCCCCCCCCCCCCTCTCATGGGCCATTTCTAACATTATGGGGGGTTTGGAAATCTTGGATAGGTAACCCTCTTCACTTCATTGAGAGATGAAAGCCTAAATACAGGGTATTACTTGGAACAGCCCCTCCTTAGTTACACTATTGGCAGCCCACTGGACAGGTAAGAAGTGTCCGAATACAAAGATAGAAATACACACTGTACACATTTGAGCACATTTGAACATTCGGCTATTACCTGTCTCAAGATAATAATAGGATCTTAAAAATTCAAACAGTACCATTTGAAAGTATACAGGCAGGCCCTTGCACTACATGCTTTGGGGAATTCATCCATAAATCAGAGCACAAAAGAGATGGGTATAGTGTGTATGGGTTTGGCAAAGTCAGCAGATAGATGATTGAGGATAGATAGAGAATTGGGATCAGCTGACTTAGCAGTTGGGGGAGGGAGGGTTACTAAAAATGATTTGGGGACACCACAAAAAAAGCCTCTGCCACTCTGCCTGAATTTAAAGCTAAAATAACATTTAAAAACATTTTTGGGGGTGTTTGGGGTAAAGGACTACTATGGAGCTGATAAAATACATTGTTTTAAGTGACTATATGCGGTGAATATAGGGCCCGTAGAGCATGCTGGGGAGGTAAGTGAAGGCAAATATGTATGAAGGACCTAAAAAAATATTACATAATAATCCAGCATGCATGAGGACAAAGGGGACATTCACAGCATATTCCAATCATGGTAATTAGGGAATGAGGAAAGAAATACAAGATATTAGCAAACATTAAATACAATAAAATGTGATATTAAAGGATAAAAATCTTACCTTCATATACTCCTTCTGCAGGACCTGGATGATGGCAGAACAGGTCTCTGGGATTATGATCCCCAGAGCCTGGGGGGAGATGCCTGTTGAGAACTTCAAGTCCTGCAGACTTCTCCCCATCGCCAAGTACCGCAGGGTAGCAATGAGCCTCTGCTCCGGAGTGATGGCTTGCCTCATGCAGGTATCCTGCCTGCTAATATAAGGGGTCAGCGAAGCCAACAGACGGTGAAATACAGGGTCCGTCATCCTGAGAAAGTTTCTGAAATCATCAGGATTATTCTCACGGATCTCACGGAGAAAAGGCATATGAGAGAACTGGTCACGCTGAAGCAACCAATTCTTGGTCCATGAACTCCTCCCCACCCTGTTCATGGACTGGACTTGTGTCAAGGTCAGGACCCCAACACCAAGCCCCCGCACAGCACGAACTCTACGAGGAGTACGCATACGCAACATGGCTAGAAAACGGTCGGCTGCTCAGAACGAAGTAACAGAACGCACTGAAGTACAGCAAGGCCTGTGAAGAGCGACCTGAAAAACAGTAACAAACGCACAGGAACATATAATCTGCTTTATCTCTTATGCCCTGTACACATGGTCGGACTTTGTTCGGACATTCCGACAATGTTGCGTATTATGCGTATTATGCGTATTATGTTCCTTCCAACTGTGCCAAAAATATAGCCCACTGCTGCCATTTCTCTATCTCCCCAGTTGTAACTGCAAAACTTTAGTAGGGTGCCCACTGTTACCTTGTAACACCTTCACGAAAAGACATTGATTTCCAACGAAAAGAATAAACTTGCATGTCTCTCCGTGCTGTCCTGGGAACACAGGCCTGCTGTTGCCCAATCTTCACAGCATGGCACATTCTAGCAAAATGCCCCATTCTTTGACAACAAAAACACTTAAGGTGACTGAATCTACCATTCCCAACCACTTGCTCCCAATTCTTAAGCAATGCTGGTGTAGGAATCCCATCTATTTCCTCTCTAGGGACGTCCGCCTTAAGTAAATCAGTCCACATGTGTCTCCTGAAGACCATAGGCCTTGCCTTCAGGGCTGGTGCAAGGATTTTTGACACCCTAGGCGAAACCTCATTTTGCCGCCCCCTCTTGGCTCCACCTGCTTTGCCCTGCCCATGTATAACCTACCTACCAGCGCCCATAAATGCAGCCTACCAGCGCCCATCAAATGCAGCCTCACCAGCGCCCATCAAATGCAGCCTACCAGCGCCTATCAAATGAAGCCTACCAGCACCCATCAAATGCAGCCTACCAGCACCCATCAAATGTAGCCTCACCAGCACCCATCAAATGTAGCCTACCAGCGCCCATCAAATGTAGCCTACCAGCACCCATCAAATGTAGCCTACCAGCGCCCATCAAATGTAGCCTACCAGCGCCCATCAATGCAGCCTCACCAGCACCCATCATTGCAGCCTCACCAGAACCCATCAAATGCAGCCTCACCAGCACCCATCAAATGTAGCCTACCAGCACCCATCAAATACAGCCTCATCAGCGCCCATCAATGCAGCCTCACCAGCACCCATCAAATGCAGCCTCACCAGTACCCATCAAATGTAGCCTACCAGCACTTATCAAATGTAGCCTACCAGCCCCCATCAATGCAGCCTCACCAGCACCCATCAATGCAGCCTCAGCAGCGCCCATCAAATGCAGCCTCACCAGCGCCCATCAAATGCAGCCTCACCAGCGCCCATCAAATGCAGCCTACCAGCGCCTATCAAATGAAGCCTACCAGCACCCATCAAATGCAGCCTACCAGCACCCATCAAATGTAGCCTCACCAGCACCCATCAAATGTAGCCTACCAGCGCCCATCAAATGTAGCCTACCAGTGCCCATCAAATGTAGCCTACCAGCACCCATCAAATGTAGCCTACCAGCGCCCATCAATGCAGCCTCACCAGCACCCATCAATGCAGCCTCACCAGCACACATCAAATGTAGCCTACCAGCACCCATCACATGCAGCCTCACCAGCACCCATCAAATGCAGCCTCATCAGTACCCATCAAATGTAGCCTACCAGCACCCATCAAATGTAGCCTACCAGCCCCCATCAATGCAGCCTCACCAGCACCCATCAATGCAGCCTCAGCAGCGCCCATCAAATGCAGCCTCACCAGCGCCCATCAAATGCAGCCTCACCAGCGCCCATCAATGCAGCCTCACCAGCGCCCATCAATGCAGCCTCACCAGCACCCATCAAATGTAGTCTCACCAGCACCCATCAAATGTAGCCTACCAGCACCCATCAAATGCAGCCTCACCAGCGCCCATCAATGCAGCCTCACCAGCACCCATCAAATGCAGCCTCACCAGCACCCATCAAATGTAGCCTACCAGCACCCATAAAATGCAGCCTCACCAGCACCCATAAAATGCAGCCTCACCAGCACCCATCAAATGTAGCCTACCAGCACCCATCAAATGTAGCCTACCAGCGCCCATCAATGCAGCCTCACCAGCACCCATCAATGCAGCCTCACCAGAACCCATCAAATGCAGCCTCACCAGCACCCATCAAATGTAGCCTACCAGCACCCATCAAATTCAGCCTCACCAGCGCCCATCAATGCAGCCTCACCAGCACCCATTAAATGTAGCCTACCAGCACCCATCAAATGCAGCCTCACCAGCGCCCATTAATGCAGCCTCACCAGCGCCCATTAATGCAGCCTCACCAGCGCCCATTAATGCAGCCTCACCAGCGCCCATCAATGCAGCCTCACCAGCGCCCATCAATGCAGCCTCACCAGCACCCATCAAATGCAGCCTCACCAGCACCCATCAAATGCAGCCTCACCAGCACCCATCAAATGCAGCCTCACCAGCGCCCATCAAATGTAGCCTCACCAGGGAGAAGGGGGGATCCCTCGGGGGGCTCGGGGGCGGGCAGTGGATGTCAAGAATCGTGCGGCGTATATGGACACTGGGCAGAGAGGCAGAGGTCACGCAGTGGCGCAGGATTTTTCCATTCCTTCCTCCATTCAGTGACAGTCGGTCGGGACACACACAGCCACAGTCCTCACTCCTCCGCCCTCTCTGAGCAGCGCCTCCGTCTCTGACACTGTATAGAGGGACTCAGGAGCGGCTGCCTGTTGTGTTGAGATTAGTTGGCTGCAGAGAGAGGGAGTAGGATCACCAGCAGCCGTGCGTCCTAGGCAGCAGTGCGCCCTAGGCGGCTGCCTAGTTTGCCTAGTGGTAGCACCGGCCCTGCTTGCTTTCTTGTTATCTGACTCAACTTGGCCATCTCTATTTGAGCTGATCAAATTTCCAGCTTCCCGCTTATGGGAAGTAAGAGGGGCACATGTCTGACTTGTGCTTACAGGTTTAGGGCCTTTGTCCTTTGTTAGGGCATAATCAGATTTGTTTATGAGGGCTGCACACCGTTCATTCAAATCTTCAGCTCTGCATGCAATGGTTTGAACACTCTTTGAAGCCACTGCAGGTTTAACTTTGAGTGCCCTACATTCTAAATCATTTGCCCTGCTTGCAGTGTTTTCCAAACACAAAAAAAAAAAGGCGGGACTTTGAATGAAGCGCGTATTCCATAGTGAGGGGTCAAGAAATTGTATATTTATTATATAACATGATAAAAAATTCATAAAAATTGGTACATTGGTCACAGTCATTCATCTATATACATGAGAAAACATGATAGTGCATAGCGGTGAAGCGGGATTAGAACTACACCAACCGTGAGACTTACCAATGCACAGTATTGATACCTTGGTCACAGTTTAATGCATCTATATACATGAAAAAATATGATAGTACATGATGGTGAAGCGGGATTAGAACTACACCAACTGTGTAACTTTACAATTGCACAATGGAGTTGAATACATAATTGGTATTACACATTGCATGTACAGAGGCTCTACGCGTTTCGTGGAGAATTTGTATCCACTCTTCAGGAGCGACAATGTGTATATCTGAAATGAAACATATAAGTTTCAAGGTCAATGCTTTTGTAAGGGAGTAAAGAAGTATAACTTAGGGGTAAACCCTAGTTGTAAGGATACTAACAACTACCATGCAGCGAAAGTGCAACAGTGAGAGCTGGAGGATCCCCGAGGGGCATCTTTTTCGGGAGCCGTGGTGGTGTCCGGTGCGCGCGAGGTCCCCACATAACAATACCCGGGGCGGACAGAACTCCAAAGGGTGCTAGTCCCTGGGGATTGTTGTGTATGTGACTGGAGAATAGGGATGAGCCGAACACCCCCCCCCCGTTCGGTTCGCACCAGAACATGCGAACAGGCCAATACTTCGTTCGAACACGCGAACACCATTAAAGTCTATGGGACACAAACATGAATAATCAAAAGTGCTAATTTTAAAGGCTTATATGCAAGTTACTGTCATAAAAAGTGTTTGGGGACCCGGGTCCTGCCCCAGGGGACATGGATCAATGCAAAAAAAGTTTTAAAAACGGCCGTTTTTTCGGGAGCAGTGATTTTAATATTGCTTAACCGGTTCAATACAGGACATTTTCACCCCCTTCCTTCCCAGGCCAATTTTTAGTTTTCAGCGCTGTCGCACTTTAAACGACAATTGCGTGGTCGTGCGACGTTGTACCCAAAAAAAATTGACGTCCTTTTTTCCCCACAAATAGAGCTTTCTTTTTGCTATAATAAATATCCCAATTTTTTTTTTTTTTTTTTTTTTTTTCCTCCGTTTTGGCCGATACGTATTCTTCTACATATTTTTGTTAAAAAAAACGCAATAAGCGTATATTGATTGGTTTGCGCAAAAGTTATAGCGTCTACAAAATACGGGATAGATTTACGGCATTTTTAAAAAATATATATTTATTTATTTTTTTACTAGTATTAGCGGCTATCGCGATTTTTCCTTTTTGATTTCACTCCTCACTACCTATCACAGTTTTAAAGGCCATAAAATGCCAGGACAGCTCAAACCCCCCCCCCCCAATTGACCAAATTTTGGAAAGTAGACACCCCCAAGCTATTTTCTGAGAGGCATGTTGAGTCCATGGAATATTTTATATTTTGCCACAAGTTGCGGGAAAATGACAACCTTTTTTTTTTTTTGCACAAAGTTGTCACTAAATGATATATTGCTCAAACATGCCATGGGCATATGTGGAATTACACCCCAAAATACGTTCTGCTGCTTCTCCTGAGTATGGGGATACCACATGTGTGGGACTTTTTGGGAGCCTAACTGCATACGGGGCCCTGAAAACCAAGCACCGCCTTCAGGATTTCTAAGGGCGTAAATTTTTTAATTCACTCCTCACTACCTATCACAGTTTGGAAGGCCATAAAATGCCAAGATGGCACAAAACGCCCCCAAATGACCCCATTTTGGAAAGTATACACTCCAAGCTATTTGCTAAGAGGCATGGCGAGTATTTTTCAGCTCTCATTTGTTTTTGAAAATGAAAAAAGAAAAGAAAAATGTATTTTTTTTTCTTTTTTCAATTTTTAAAACTTTCTGACAAAAAGTGAGGTCTGCAAAATACACACCATACCTCTCAGCAAATAGCTTGGGGTGTCTACTTTCCAAAATGGGGTCATTTGAGGGGGGGGGGGTTGTGCCATCTGGGCATTCCATGGCCTCCGAAACTGTGATAGGCAGTGAAGAGTGAAATCAAAAATTTACACCCTTAGAAACTTTGAAGGTGGTGCTTGGTTTTTGGGGTCCCGTATGCGGCTAGGCTCCCGAAAAATCTCACAAATGTGGTATCTCCGTACTCAGGAGAAGCAACAGAATGTATTTTGGGGTGTAATTTCACCTATTCCCATGGCATGTTTGAGCAATATATCATTTTTCCTACAACATAAAATATTCCATGGACACGACATGCCTCTCAGCAAATAGCTTGGGGTGTCTACTTTCCAAAATGGGGTCATTTGGGGGGGTTTGAACTGTCCTGGCATTTTATGCAGAACATTTAGAAGCTTATGTCACACATCACCTACTCTTCTAACCACTTGAAGACAAAGCCCTTTCTGAGACTATTTGTTTACATGAAAAAATATTTTTTTTGCAAGAAAATTACTTTGAACCCCCAAATATTATATATTTTTTTAAAGCAAAGGCCCTACAGACTAAAATGGTGGGTGTTTCATTTTTTTTTCACACATTATTTGCGCATCGATTTTTCAAACGCAATTTTTGGTGAAAAAACACACTTTTTTTAATTGTAATGCACTAAAACACACTATATTGCCCAAATGTTTGATGAAATAAAAAAGATGATCTTAGGCCGAGTACATGAATACCAAACATGACATGCTTTAAAATTGCGCACAAACGTGCAGTGGCGACAAACTACATACATTTTTAAAAGCCTTTAAAAGCCTTTACAGGTTACCACTTTAGATTTACAGAGAAGGTCTACTGCTAAAATTACTGCCCTCGATCTGACCTTCGTGGTGATACCTCACATGCATGGTTCAATTGCTGTTTACATTTGACGCCAGACCAACGCTTGTGTTCGCCTTTGCGCGAGAGCAGGGGGGGACAGGGATGCTTCTTTTTTTTTTCATTATTATTTTTTTTGCTTTTTTTTATCTTATTTTTAAACTGTTCCTTTCATTTTTTTTTTTAATCATTTTTATTGTTATGTCAGGGAATGTAAATATCCCCTATGATAGCAATAGGTAGTGACAGGTACTCTTTTTTGAAAAAAATGGGGTCTACTAGACCCTAGATCTCTCCTCTGCCCTCAAAGCATCTGACCACACCAAGATCAGTTTGATAAAATGCTTTCCCAATTTCCCAATAGCGCTGTTTACATCCGGAGAAATCTAAGTCATGAAATGCTCGTAGCTTCCGGTTTCTTAGGCCATAGAGATGATTGGAGCCATTCTGGTCTCTGATCAGCTCTATGGTCAGCTGGCGGAATCACTGGCTGCATTCTCAGGTTCCCTGTTGGGACAGGAGAGCCAGAGAAAAACATGGAAGACGGTGGGAGGGGGGACATTCCCTCCCACTGCTTGTAAAAGCAGTCTAGAGACTAATTAGCTGCTAAGATTGCTTTTACATGAAAGCCAACCGCTGGCTGAAAAGAATGATACCAAGATGATATCTAAACCTGCAGGCATCATTCTGGTATAACCACTCAAAGTCCAGCAACATACCAGTACGTTGCTGGTCCTTGTTGGGCATATATTGTAATCTTTTTTTGTAGTCCGGTCGAAAAATCTGCAAGTCTGTATGCTAGTCCGACGGACTAAAACCGATGCTAGGGCAGCTATTGGCTACTGGCTATCAACTTCCTTGTTTTAGTCCGGTTGTACGTCATCACGTACGAATCCGTCGGACTTTGGTGTGATCGTGTGTGTCCAAGTCCGTTCGCTTGAAAGTCCGGCGGACCTACGCTGTAAAGTCCGTCGGAAAGGTTGTCGGACCTAGTCCGTCGAAAAGTCAGCTCATGCGTACGCGGCATTAGTTATACGTCTTTACTCCCTTACAAAAGCATTGACCTTGAAACGTATATGTTTCATTTCAGATACACACATTGTCGCTCCTGAAGAGTGGATACAAATACTCCACGAAACGCGTAGAGCCTCTGTACATGCAATGTCTAATACCGATTATGTATTCAACTCCTTTCATTCGAATGCCTGTATATTATTATAACTACCAATTATTAATTGTGCAAAGTTTCACAGTTGGTGTAGTTCTAATCGCGCTTCACCGTCATGTACTATCATATTTTTTCATGTATATAGATGCATTTTACTGTGACCAATGTATCAATACTGTGCATTGGTAAGTCTCACGGTTGGTGTAGTTCTAATCCCGCTTCACCGCTATGCACTATCATGTTTTCTCATGTATATAGATGAATTACTGTGACCAATGTGCCAATTTTTATGAATTTTTTATCATGTTATATAATAAATATGCAATTTCTTGACCACTCACTATTGACTGCGCGCTTCATTCAAAGTCCCGCCTTTTTCCCATTTTTATATTACAGGGATGGATGCATGAGACCCTATGAGGTCTCTGCCTCACTCAAAAACCCAACTTCTCCCCTTTTTTCTCTTGCTAGCGCAAATAGGGATGGAAGCACGCAGTCTGTGTATAGTCGGGTCTAAATACAGTAATTGGCGTATTTTAATTGCAGTTGGTTTTAACATGCCTTCTAATTCAATTAGTCTGTATAATTTGTCTCATTAACTTTCTACTTCGCCAAGGAATTACACATTTCATAGGCTGGCCTTTGCTTGTTCTATTTAATTGACCAAACATTTAGTTGTCTCCACACCTGCAAAGTTAGTGCCCTCTGATCTGGATCCATAAGCTATCGGCTCACTTCATATTCGGGAGCTGCAATGCACACCTCGGGGTCCCCCCCCCCGTTTATTTGGGAGGGTTGGGACACTGCATCGATGTCACGCCCTACACACCGTGTGTTTGGCGTCCTTCTGAGCTCCATCACGCCGTCAGTGTCCTCCACCTGCGGCTTACGGGAGGTGGTATTGGCGCCAAACACCGAGAGACTTGGTCTCTCGGCTACCGGTGCCTCCCCCTCACCTTGCATGCTAGTGTGGTGTTCGGGGTGCCTGGCGTGTGCGCCCTTATAGGTCTCAGTTGGGGTCGGTCTTTCCCACAGATTGGTCTTCCCTCACTACATGGCCAGCACACAGCACTTCACTTCATTGCTCCACACCTCTCAGCACTAGGTAATACTTTCAGTTATATGCACTCACTCATATATATATATTTTTTGATTGTTTCCTGTTTGACTTTTTCCCTTTGGGTTTGTTTAGCACATACCAATTTTTTTTTCTACTTTTCAATTAAACTGGTTTTGCTTTCACTGACACCATCACTGACACAGGTTTAATAACCTGTTACTATTTTCGTACACTTTCATTTTTGGCTCACACGTCATCTCATTCACTCTTATGCCCCGTACACACGGTCGGACATTGATCGGACATTCCGACAACAAAATCCTAGGATTTTTTCCGACGGATGTTGGCTCAAACTTGTCTTGCATACACACGGTCGCACAAAGTTGTTGGAAAATCCGATCGTTCTGAACGCGGTGACGTAAAACACGTACGTCGGGACTATAAACGGTGCAGTAGCCAATAGCTTTCGTCTCTTAATTTATTCTGAGCATGCATGGCACTTTGTGCGTCGGATTTGTGTACACACGATCGGAAATTTCCGACAACAAAATCTGCAAGCTCTCAAACTTTGTGTGTCGGAAATTCCTATGGAAAATGTGTGATGGAGCCTACACACGGTCGGAATTTCCGACAACAAGGTCCTATCACACATTTTCCATCGGAAAATCCTATCGTGTGTACAGGCCATCGGAAAATCCTATCGCAGTTCCCGGATATGAAGTGAGCCGATGGCTTATGGATCCAGATCAGAGGGCACTAACTTTGCAGGTGTGGAGACAACTTAATGTTTGGTCAATTAAATAGAACAAGCAAAGACCAGCCTATGAAATGTGTAATTCTTGGCGAAGTAGAAAGTTAATGAGACAAATTATACAATTATACACTAATTTTATTAGATGGCATGTTAAAACCAACTGCAATTAAAATATGCCGATTACTGTATTCAGACCCGACTCTATACAGACTGCATGCTTCCATCCCTATTTGCTCTAGCAAGAGAAAAAAGGGGAGAAGTTGGGACTTTGAGTGAGGCAGAGACCTGGTATGGTCTCATGCCTCCATCTCTGTAATATAAAAAAGGGAAAAAGGCGGGACTTTGAATGAAGTGCTCAGTCAATAGTGAGGGGTCAAGAAATTGTATATTTATTATATAACATGATAAAAAATTCATAAAAATGGGTACATTGGTCACAGTAATTCATCTATATCCATGAGAAAACATGATAGTGCATAGCGGTGAAGCGGGATTAGAACTACACCAACCGTGAGACTTATCAATGCACAGTATTGATACATTGGTCACTAGGGTGTTTCATTTTCTAATGAAAAAAAATAAATTGCAAAATTTTTGTAGACTTTGCTTACCTCCCGAGTCTGAGTGATGTAAAAGATATATATGCAAAATTTCAAGAAGATTGGATAATATTTAGAGGTTGCACACTTTGATCTGTTTTGTAAAAGTAGGCAAAAAATATGATTTTTCAATGTTAATTACTTTTATTGGGAAAACTAGAAATCACAAACTTAAGATACTATTAAAACTATGCACTAAAATTATTAGGTAATATGATAGGCAAAACATGTGTTATGTTAATCAACTTTGAACGATGCAATCCCTTGTTTTATTCTCTTAGCTCCGGTTCACACAGGGGCGGCACGACTTGCAGGTCGCCTCACCGAGGCGACCTGCACACAACTTCCACGGCGACTTGCAAAACGACTTCTGTTTAGAAGTCTATGCAAGTCGCCTCAAGTCGCTCCCAAAGTAGTACAGGAACCTTTTTCTAAGTCGGAGCGACTTGCGTCGCTCCTATTAGAACGGTTCCATTGTACAGAACGGGAGGCGACTTGTCAGGCGGCTAGGTCGCCTGACAAGTCGCCCCTGTTAGAACCGGTACTTAGTGACAACTTTTCTGTGATGCTCGACTACCCTCAACAAGAATTGTTTTTGTTGTTCATCCCTGACCAATTCGTTATACTTTTTATCAGAGCAATTCCTCTTTCTGCGGTATCATTGACAACCTTAAGAACGTTCACATGGCTTCTTAGAGAATCACTGCAGTATTCTGTCACGTTGTGGATCCCAAACAATTCAAAGAACGTCTTTGTTTTATTAGTAACGAAATGGCTCAGGTCTTTTTTCTTCAAAAATCATGTTTTTACCCTCTAATCGTTTCACTTCCTTTTTCTTTGCAGGTTTGGTTTCTAAATTTTTAGTCATATTTTCCTTAACAGCCGTAATACGTTCATCCAAAAAAGCCAATCCACGTTTGTTTCTGACAGATACCAAAGGTGTCTCTTAGCAACTGTGAGATCACATTTTTTGTCCTCTGTGTCAGTGTGCAGCCTATCACGGACATTCTCTCATCCTCGTCCATGGTATGAGAATGAGAGAATGTCCGTGATAGGCTGACCGCTGACTGCTATGTGTTCTGCCTATCACAGAGGAGGAGGAGGCGCGGCTTTTGAACAGTGGAATGGCCGCCGAACTTTATTATCACACGCTGATCGGAGGATGGAGATTGCCACAGGAAGGATGGATAGGGATATTACAGGGATGGAGGCATGAGACCCTACCAGGTCTCTGCCTCACTCAAAATCCCAACTTCTCCCCTTTTTGTGTCTTCCAAACACTTGGTTGCCACTGTAAGTTGCTCCTTCAGCAAGTCTATTTCTAACGCAGCCTTATTCCTCTTTTCATATTCAATATGTAGAGCATGCAGGAAGTGCAAACCAAACTGCCTGTAACTCTCCCTTTCTTCCTTACTGAACCCAAAACTTTTGAGACAAAAATCTGAGGAAAGGTCAGAGACCCCCCCCCCCAAGCTCTGTTCAAAGCATATCTAGCCAGCTCCTTTGCAACAGACATCCCCTGACTATCTCTGGCCCAAGTAGGAAAGGTGCACGCCTTCTCCTCCTGGACACCAGAAACCTTTGCATTCTTTCTCCTCCTAAACAGTGTTCTCAGCATTTTTCTTTAGCACAAGCTACAAAATACACCACAAAAAAACAGGTCTGCTTCAGTTGAGCTTTTAGCGTAAATCCCCAAATGTTTTGCTTTATGTTTTCTGTTAAAAGGTTCTTGCGGTAAAACCACCTCACAAATGAGCTTCTGGAAGAATGATCAAACATTCCCATAGACACACACCTAAACCTTATGGACAGCCTTCCAAGAAGAGTTAAAGCTGTTATAGCTGCAAAGAGTGGGCCAACTCAATATTGAACCATACGGACTAAGACAGGGATGCCATTAAAGTTCATGTGCGTGTAAAGACAGGTGTCCCAATACTTTTGGCATTGTGGTGTACATTGATAGTCAGTAGAAAGTGTCCCTTTAGAGCAGGGGTGCCCAACCTTTTGAGGAGCAAGGGCCAATTTATCGACTTGGTAACTGGTCGCAGGCCACAATGAGCGTAAATGGGGAATGGCAGGTCTGTGTCCACTCTGCATATGTAGACCAGACACGAATGCAACCCACTCTACCCTAAAGGGCCCTCCGATCCGCCCAGACAGAAGGGGACAGATCCCCTTCTGTTCTTTTTTAAGGAGATCGGATTGCAGATAGGCAGGTGTAAATGGACACGAGTCCATTTACATCTGCCACTCTATAGAGGTGAATGGAGAGTCCATTTGAGTCCACCTGAAAAACAGAGAGGCGGACCCGATCAAACTAATCATGTGAAAGGGCCTAAGGCTGCTTTCACACTGATGCACAGCGGTTTACCTGCTCCTCAACTGACCTCAATCTTCATTTCTTCCTCAGGATTCCTGCAGCTGGCTGGTACTGCTGGTGGGTACTGCTGACAGGTGCTGGTACTGCTGGCTGGTACTGATACTGCTGACTGATACTGCAGGCTAGTACTGCTGGCGGGTACTGGTACTGGCTGAGAAACTTAACATTAATAAATCACCGGGACCAGATGGCTTGCACCCGAGGGTACTTAGGGAACTCAGTAAAGTAATTGCCAGACCATTGTTCCTAATTTTTACTGACAGTCTACTGACTGGAATTGTACCAGCTGATTGAAGAAAAGCCAATGCAGTACCAATATTTAAAAAGGGCCCAAAATACATCCCTGGGAATTACAGACCAGTTAGCCTAACATCAATAGTATGTAAAATCTTGGAGGGGATGATAAGGGACTATATACAAGATTTTAGTAATGAGAACGGTATCATTAGCAGTAATCGGCATGGATTCATGAAAAAAACGTTCTTGCCAAATCAACCTACTAACCTTCTATGAGGAGGTGAGTTGCCAGCTAGATAAAGCAAGGCCCGTAGATGTGGTGTATCAGTACAAATACAGTGTAACATAAAAAGTTGCAACGACCACCATTTTATTCCCTAGGATGTCTGCTAAACCAATATCTATAATGTCTGGGGGTTATAAGTAATTTTCTAGCAAAAAATATGATATTTACATGTAGGAGAGTGTCAGAATTGTCAGAATTGGCCTGGGTGGCAAGGAGTTATTTACCATAAGTAATATACAATAATTATTATATATTGTTTTTAAGGTAATTTACTATACTTTCTAAATCTGTGCTCAAGCAGGTGGCTTAACTGACAAATTACTGAAGTTTGAAGTTATAACTTCCAACCAGTAATTTCACAGTAAATAGATAAATAATAAATTTTAAGTTATAACTTATAGCATATAAATATATGATTTAGCTTGAATATAACAGTACCTTTTCAGTAGACAGCAGATTCTCATTCTCCCTCTTAAAGTGGAGTTCCACCCACTTTTACAACTCTTCAGCATCCCTCACTAAACTGTGCACTGTAAACAAATTGGATATATTTTTTTTTTTTTCTCAGCACCTACTGTATATCTGCTGTATTCATTTTTCGCTTCCTCCTCCCTGGCCGCGGCCCATCACATCATTTCCTGTTTGCAATGCCTTCTGGGAAGGGGCGGCAACGTCCTCTGAAACTGCCGTTGCTATGGAAACCTGACCTGAAACCTATTACACTGCTTGTGCTGCACTGAGCATGTGCGAGATCTGCAAGGATGAGATCCAGGAAGAAATACAGTCTGGCTTCAGATGCCCACACTTAAGATGGCCACGGTCTGCTGTAAGTTTATAAAATAACAAACTACTGCTATAAGATAACAAAATAGACCTTAGTTTACAGATTAACTTTACTAGAATACATTAAGCTTGTGTATTATAGGGGTATTTTTATTTAAAAAGTATCATTTCGACCGGAACACCACTTTAACTGTGTGAGAAAAACATGGGATTGTGGGCAAATCTTATACACATAAACACGTTTTTTCCTTGTAGTTAAGAGGGCTGGGCTGAAAGGGAGAATTCATTCAAAGTCCCGCCTTTTAGACACATGCCCCTTCTATGACACTGCAGTGAGAGGCGTGTCTCCACTGCAGCATTTTTATTGGACAGCTGGGACCAATGGTACTTTACCATTGGTCCAAGACTCCAAGCTGTTCATTGAGTTCAGTGCCTCTGACAAGAAGTGAGAGGCACTGTGAGCTCAACCTCTCAGTCTGCTGCAAACAGAGTGTGTCAGCTTGTATTTAACCACTTGCTTACTGGGCAACTAAACCCCCCTCCTGCCCAGACCAATTTTCAGCTTTCAGTGCGGTCACACTTTGAATGACAATTGCGCGGTCATGCTACACTGTACCCAAAATAAATTTTTATCATTTTTTCACCACAAATAGACAAATAGAGCTTTCTTTTGGTATTTGATCATCTCTGGGGGTTTTTTTTTGTTGTTAAAAAAATGAAAAAAGACCGACAATTTTGAATAAAAATACAAAACAGTTTTATATTTTGTTATAGAAATTTGCAAACAGGTAATTTTTCTCCTTCATTGATGTACGCTGATAGGTGCACTGATGGGCACCGATAGGCTGCATTGATAGGCACTGATAAGGTGGCACTGGTGGGCACTGATAGGTGGCACTGGTGGGCACTGATGAGGTATCACTAGTGGGCACTGATGAGGTGGCACTGGTGGGCACAGAGGTGGCACTGGTGGGCACTGGGAGGTGGCACTGATGGGTGGCACTGATGGGCGTCACTGAAGGGCATTGATAGGTGGCACTGAAGGGCACTAATAGTTGACACTGATAGCTGACACTGATAGCTGGCACTGATGGGCACTGATAGGTGGCAGTGATGGGCAGCAGTGATGGGCACTGGTAGGTAGCACTCATAGGCAGCACTGCTAGGTGGTACTGATGAGGCATTGATTGGCACCACTGGTGTGCATTGATAGGTGGCACTCGTGGGCATTGATAGTTGGCACTGATTGGTGGCACTAATATACACTGGTGGGCACTGATATGCACTGTGTGGGCACTGGCAGGTGGCACTGGCAGGCGGTACTGGTTGGCACAGATAAGGAGGCCGTGCCTCTTCCTCTTTGGGGCCGATGTCCCTTGCACAGAAGCCAGTGATCGTTATTTTTTTCCTCCTCACGCTGTTAGCGTGAGGAGAAAAGAAAAAACGATTGCCGATCTTCTGTTTACATCACATGAAGTTTGGTGAGTGTTGATTCACGCTTTTAATTTTGTGCTTTTTTATTTTGCGCTTTTCATTACGTGAACGGCTGTTCGTCAACCAGCCATGTTGTGGAATCGGAGGAGAAAACCTGTTATTTATTATTATCAAAGAAAAAAGGGAATATTTTTGGGTCTTTAAATGAGACGTAACGGGAAATATTGCGCCTCCATCCCTGGTTGCTTTTGCAAAAAAGAAGGGGGGAGGGTGGGACTTTAGATGAGGTGCGTGGGGTAGAGCCAGACAAAACCATATACATATGTAAAAAATTGTATTCTTGCTTAGACCAAAGATAGGGCATGGATCAACCCATATAAACGCATAATAGCACATTGGCATATAAAATACAAAGTATCAACATACATATTGAGCATAGTCACCAACATGACACAGAAAGTAAATATTATACATCACAGTCCCCCAAATGGAGTAGGCATAACATTATGTCAGGGTGGTAGAGCAATAAAAACCATTATTATTGACCTTGGAGTTATTGCTTTGACCCAAGTCCAGTCCAGGAACAAGAGGAGGAGGATTTCTTGGACCAAAAATTGGTTGCTTTATTAATCGTGACTAATTATGTCATATGCCTTTGCTGCGGGAGCTCCAGGAGAATAATCCAAATCATTTTCGGAATTATCTCCAGATGACGGACCCTTGCTTTCACCAACTCTTGGCATTGTTGACCCCCTATATTAAGAAGCAGGACACATGCATGAGGCCTTTATTTTATTTTTTGGTTAAATAATGATTTGATTTGGTATATTTTCTATATTTTTGGATGCATAGAATGCACTTTTTGGTTAAAGTGGGATTCCGGCCTAAAAAAAAAGATTAAAAGTCAGCAGCTACAAACACTGTAGCTGCTGACTTTAAATAAGTACTTACCTGTCCTGGGCGCCCGCGATGTCGGCCGCCCGAGGCCGACCCGTCCCTTTGGCTCTCGGGTCCCGGCACCGCCATCCTAGGTAAGGGAAACAGGCAGTGGAGCCTTGTGGCGCGGCGCTCTGTGAATGGCCCCATGGTGTTCTGGGAACACACACAGTTCCCAGAAGACAACGGGGCCGCCCCCCGAGGAGCAGAAGACGCCACGGAAAAGGAAAAAAAAAATTTCTAATGTTTTTTAAAAAATTTTTTTAGGATTTTTGGTGTATTTTCTTTTTTTCAGGGTGGCCCTCCACTTTAAGTTCTATTGGCAGATAGCATGTCTAATTTTATTTGTTTTCTTATTTTAATGCACAATAAAACAAATTGTGGAGAATAATACTTGGCTATGTGTTTTACTTCAAATTACAGTTTGGGAGTAGGCAGTTACATTTAAAAAAATACAATGTAAAATTAACAAGGAACACCAACATAGTTGTACCTTTGATTTTAAAAACTATGGGATATTGGTGTTGTGGTAACTTGCTCCAAAAAAAAACAAAAAAAAAAAAAAAAATAACAAGCATAATAATATTATTCTTGATATCACTAGAAAATAAAAGCCTTTTAAAATACGTTTGGCAGAACTCCATCAGTATCACCAGCAAAGCAGCTTCAATGTTGTCCCATTAAAGAAAAAGAGAATTGTGCGCTGCATTTTGACACTTCATAATTGGCAGCATCACGAATGTTAATTCTTCATCACAAATTCTAGTTTACAAGACCGACTGCTTCTGGCTCATCCTTGCTTCCGAGCATGCGTGTTTGTACTTTGGACTTTTGTCCGATAGACTTGTGTACACACAATTGAAAAACCTGTCAACAGACATTTGTCTGCGGAAAATTTTAAAGCCTGCCATCCAACATTTGTCCGCGGAAAATCCGACAACAATTGTCCGATGGAGCGTCCAAAGATTGTATTTTCCACCAACAGCCTGTCATCACACAAGTCCTGTTGGAAAATCCAATCGTGTGTACGAGGCTTAAGAGAGGAGAGGCTCCACTGATCCTGTACCGCTGGTCCTGGCTCTGCTTAATCATGTTGACCCTGTAACTATTCCGGCACCAATAGAAAATAGATTACTCTGTCCAAATAACCTATACCCAATGGCACCCCCTTATGGTGACACCCAGGAATTACTTCATTCATCACCAGCCCCCTATCAAATCAGGGGGTCATTAGTGAAGCAGAATTCCACAGATGAGGTATATTTTGGAATCCACTGTAGATATAACTACACCCACTATGTATACATTTCAAATAGATGGAGTGCATTGTTGACCCAGCACAGCATACAAATGTTTTCATTGTAGTACTACAGGATTCAGCTTGCCCCGCTGATGTGTCTCCTGCCTCTATAGAACTAGAAGTCCCAGCACTCTAAATTCACTTTTCTATATAACTAGAAATTGAACATGACTCTTGCATTTCCACTACCTACTGTAGAACTACAAATTCCAGCATGCCAAAGTTCTATTTCTCTTGTCCCCATAGAACTACAAGTCCTAACAAACTATACTTTCATTTCCGTCTCAGTAGAACTAGAGGGGACACCTTTTTACTCCACAGAGTGTAAAGGACAATTTTTATTTAAAATATAAAATTTTCTAACACTGCAAAATGCATACAGCTCTATTCACTATTAGCATACATTGTTGGTTTTTTTACATTCCAATTTATCTGAAGTCCATAATGAGCATACATGATGTATGACTGTGTGCATTTGTGTTTGATTTCCTGAAAATGTTGTGTCATATCAAAATATTAACAAATGTCCCCATCTAGTGGACGGAATTGTGTAATGCTATTCAGTATGTGGTATTACTTTTTTCAGTATTGTTGCTGTTCGCATTTCAAAGCTTAAAGTGTTATTAAACCCCCAAAACAAACATTCATTATGCTGCAGATTACCAATTATTAGATGTGATGGCTGTATTCATTTCCTTTTTTAGAATTTTGTTTTTCGTTTTTCATCTGGTGATCCAGCCAGCAAGTGTGTTTTTCACAGTGCGAACTCTCCAGCACAATGTATCAGTTTACATGGATGAGACAAACTTGACAGAGATGATTAAAATGATCAGCTTCTATTTATTCACGCAAAACATTTATCCCAAAAGGAAAAAACTGTTTGCTGTAACTGATTATAAAGTGTGATCTGGAGTTTGGCTTCAATTTGTTATACTATCTAAAAGGCTCTTTTCACACTGGGTTTAAAAAAAACGCTCATATAGAGGCATTTAGGAGCGTTTGGCATTTTTTTCTACCAGAAAGCACCTTTTAAAAAACAAACCAGAAGGGTTTTTTCTGCCTCTATGCACTAAGCTTAAAATATGCCTCTAAACATCCTAATGTGCATGGACACATATGATAACATTGCGCTTGTTCTACAGGCAAAACACAAAACTTCTGTAAAGCAGCATTTTTTAGGCCAGTGTGCATGGACTCTGAATCTACATTTAACACTGCTTCCCCCCCCCCCCCCCACCCCCGCTGACTGTCAACACTGCTGCCTGCTGTGCCTCCTTTTCTCATACCTCCAGAGTTGTTTCTCGTGGATGCGGCTCTTTACACAGATCGGTGTTGCACCATGTCCTAGCAACATCATCTTTCACATGATACAAAAAAATGGGCTAACTTTACTGTTTAGTTTTTTTTTAAATTCATGAAAGTGTCCCTTTTCCCAAAAAGTTGCGTTTAAAACACCGCTGCACAAATACCGTGTGACATAAAATATTGCAACATATCCCATGGTACCTTGCTGTCAAAGCAGTGATTTCTGTACTGACTCCTGAAACTCCTCCTCTCAGCACATCTGTACTTCAGAAGACTCTGTGAATTCTGTGGTACAGCAGTAAACTACTTACAGTAAGGTGACCAGATTTTAAACTGAAATCTGGGGACATATTTTTTTTATTGGCAAATGGTAAACTATTTTAGAAATTTGCACCCTCTAACCCACAGACTTTTAGCACTCCCTGAGTCTCTTCCACTAGTACAGTAATATTGGCCAACCCGATTCCTACACTGACCACTACACTAACCTACCTGATTCCTACACTGACCTACTTGACTACTATACTAACCTACCTGATTCCTACACTGACCTACCTGACTACTATACTAACCTACCTGATTCCTACACTGACCTACCTGACTACTGCACTAACCTACCTGATTCCTACACTGACCTACCTGACTACTGCACTAACCTACCTGATTCCTACACTGACCTACCTGACTACTATACTAACCTACCTGATTCCTACACTGACCTACCTGACTATTGTACTAACCAACCTGATTCCTACACTGACCTACCTGACCACTACACTAACCTACCTGATTCCTACACTGACCTACCTGACCACTGACCTACCTGATTATTATACTGACCACTACACTGACCTACCTGATTCCTACATTGACCTACCTGATCACTACACTAACCCACCTGATTCCTACACAGACCACTACACTAACTTACTTGATTCCTACACTGACCTTCCTGACTACTACACTGACCCACCTGATTCCTATACTGACCACTACACTACCTGATTCCTACACTGACCTACCTGATTTTTATGCTGACCACTACACTGACCTACCTGATCCCTACACTGGCCACTACACTGACCTACCTGATCACTACACTGACCTACCTGACCATTACACTGACCACTACACTGACCTACCTGATTCCCACACTGACCTACCTGACCACTACACTTACCTACCTGATTCCTACACTGACCTACCTGATTCCTATGGAAAGAAGAAAGAAATGTCTGCACATCCAGAACTTCCGATTACCTTTCTATTTTGTTTCACAAAGATAACACCAAAGACACCAAACTGTGGTCACGTAGACGCGTTTCACACATACATCTTGTGCTTAATCATTACCAATGATTACCAATAAAAGGCAATCGGAAGTTCTGGATGTGCAGCCATTTCTTTCTTCTTTCCAAGTTTCCCACGGAGGTGGGCCGGGGCTAGCACTCTGCAAGATACTCCAAACAGCCTTATCGTTATACACCTGGAGTAGCGATTCTTTTTCTTGTATACCTGATTCCTATACGCACAGGGTACTGTTCTGGAGTTCCACCACGAGCCGCTCCTCAGTATCCTCTGCCGAGAGCTCCTCCAACAGCCGCTGTATGCTCTGCACCGCCCCTCCCCCTTTGCTGTTCTCACACACAAGGGCCCGGGAGTCGGGAAATGCCTCATCGGAGGTGTAGAGGGCCGGGGCATGCTGCACATGGCCGCAACACAGCACACTTGGGGGACACAGTAATAATTTTGCGCTTCCCTAAATGTTGAGCCCTGAATGAGAGTACCATCTGCTACTGGTAGGGGGGTATATGGGGGGGGAAGGATTTGTACTGAGAGGCGGATTTTGGGCTAAGATAATTTGTGTAAGAAGGAGGGGTCTGGGGGGATTTATGCTGGAAGGGAGGATATGGGGGGATTTGTGCTGGGATGGGGAAATGGAGGGAAGGGTTTGTGTTGAGAAGGGGGAATTGTGCTGGGAGGAGAGAGATAAAGGGAGGGGTTTGTATAGAGAGGGGGGTTTGTGTTAGAAGGGGTATATGGGAGGTGAGGATGGGGGAACGCAGTATGCCATATTCACCCTGGGCACTGGATGACCTTGTCCTGGCATCCTGCCAATGTAAGTATCTGATTCCTGCAGCATTGTTATGTGGTCACATGATCTTTACTGTTCTTTGGCATCTGCAGTGAAAGATCCTTGGGAGGGATCTGCTGATGTATGCTCTCTACAATAGGAGTAGGTGTCTGGCCAGCCCTGATTGGTGCTGTGCCAGTCACATGACTAATGCTGGCCACAGACGATTCGAATCTCAGCCGGTTCAGCAAGAATCGGCTAAGATTTGAACCGTGTATGGGCAGGCTGAATGTACCAAGTTGATCGATCATTGCTAGCCCTGCTATAGCCTAATCACTGTCCTCTCTCAGTGGGCCCCCCTCCCCCCTCAGGGAGAACACAATGTCTCGGCAGGAGGCATTCCCCTGTCAGTGCTGTCTGTGTTGATGGGGGAATCGTGCAAATTTATTGTGCACCCTCTATGGCCTTGCTAAAAATAGAGCAGTTCCAGAAGAACAGTTCAAATTAGATCATAAATATCAAATAACTGCTTTACAGCTCCCTATAAATTGAAGATCAAATTTTATATTTAACCACTTGCCTACCAGGCACGAACACCCCCTTCCTGCCCAAGCCATTTTTCAGCACTGTCGCACTTTGAATGACAATTGCGCGGTCATACTACACAGTACCGAAACACATTTTTTATCATTTTCTTCACACAAATAGAGCTTTCTTTTGCTGGTATGTAATCACTGCTGGGTTTTTATTTTTTACAAAAAAAAAAGACCAAAAATTTGGAAAAAAAATATTTTTTTTACTTTTTTTCTGTCAGTAAATTTTGTAACTAAGTAATTTTTCGCCTTCACTGATATGCGCTGATGAGGCGGCACTGATGGGCACTGATAGGCTGAACTGGTGGGCATTGACGAGGTGGCACTTATGGGCACTGATGAGGCGGCACTTATGGGCACTGATGAGGTGGCACTACTGAGGAGGCACTAATATGCCACATTTATGGGCACTGATAGGTGGCACTAATATGTCACATTGATGAGCACTGATAGGCGGCACTGATGGGCACTGTTAGGTGGCACTGATGGGCACTAATAGGTGGCACTGGTGGGCACTGATAGGCAGTAGCGGCGGGCACTGAGAGGTGGCACTGGTGGGCACGGTTAGGCGGCATGGATAGGCGGTGCAGAGGGGCACTGATGGGCATTGATGGGTGGCACTGATGGGCGACACTGATGGGCAATGATGGACAGCAGTGATGGGCAATGATGGGCAGCACTGATAGGAGGCACTAATTGCCAGCACTGACTGGCATGGCTAATGGGCACTGATTTGTGGCACTTGTGGGCAGTGTGGGCACTGATTGCTGCCACTGGTGGGCTCTGATTACTGGCATTGGTGGGCACTGTATGCTGGCATTGGTGGGCATGGTTTTTTCTTTATTTGTGGTACTTTATTTATATCTTGTAATCAGGGCACTGATGATCAGTGCCCTGATTACTTCCTTAGCTGTCCCCCTGTGAGGAGATGCCGCTGATCGTCTCTCCACTCCTTGCACTCTGTCAGTGTGAGGTGAGGAGAGCCGATTACCGGCATCTCCGTGTTTACATGTGACCGGCTGTGATTGGACACAGCCGATCACATGGTTAAAGAGCCGCGGATGCAGATCGGTGTTGCACCATGTCCTAGCAACATCATATTTCACATTATACAAAAAAATGGGCTAACTTTACTGTTTAGTTTTTTTTAAATTCATGAAAGTGTCCCTTTTCCCAAAAAGTTGCGTTTAAAACACCGCTGCACAAATACCGTGTGACATAAAATATTGCAACAATCGCCATTTTATTCTCTATATTCTCTGCTATTCTATTTTTTGCTATTCTAGCAAAAAATACACCAAATGTCAGAAATAGGCTTAGCCATGAAAGGGATAAGGGGTTCATTTATATTGTGAAACAGTGAAAGTAATAATATATATTACTTATATCATATATATAATAAATACACCCAGAAGTAGGATATATGGACATTTTAACTAGGGGTCAGACATGAAGTGTGGAAGGGAGATATAAATCTTTTATATTAAAGCAGTACTAAAAGCTGACACTTTTTTCATAATATGATCATTTTAAATAAAATGCACAATACTGGTAAAAGTTTACTTTAAATGTAATTGTAATGACTTCTATTACCTCCAGTCTATCAGCCTCCACCCTTATTGGGTTCAGATGCTGATCTTCCCTGCACAGAGTCTTTAAAGTGACCTTCTTTTTTAAACAACAAACATGTTATACTTACCTGCTCCGTGCAATGGTTCTCCTTTTCTGGGGTATTCCTGGCTTCAGAGTGCCCCAATAGCAAACTGCAAATTATAGTATAGAGTGCCCCCTATAGTAAGGTAAAAAAAAAAAAACTTCTGCCTTTAGAGCCACTCACTTCCTGCCCAGGACTACATGTCCCATGAGGCATTGCTCCTCACACATTCACAAGTTCTCATGTACTTACTGACATGTATGGACAGTGTACTGAGCTGTATGTGTGCTGCACTGTATTTCCTGATATGTAAACAAATAATGCATTCTGTATGCAGGACAACTAATCGGCTGGCCAATTAATCGGTTATGAAAATAGTTGTCAGCTATTTTCAAAATTGATTAGTTGTCGATTAATTGATTAGTTGTTTTGGCCATAGACTGGACCCAGCAGTATATGTCAGCGTCCGATGTTTACAGGAAAATTTAAGGGGCCAGAGACAAACCATATGACAAAAAACATGGCAACCACTATATTATAATGAATAAATGCCTAGATAAAATTAAAATCAACATTGTAATGAATAAGCGAGAGGACTAATAATGAATAAAACATAAACGGTTGATGCATGGTATTAAAACAATGTGAGTCAGATTGAATAAATACTATCTATGAGTAAAGAATATATACATACAGTATCTCACAAAAGTGAGTACACCCCTCATATTTTTGTAAATATTTTATTATATATTTTCATGTGACTACACTGAAGAAATGACACTTTGCTACAATGTAAAGTAGTGAGTGTACAGCTTGTATAACAGTGTAAATTTGCTGTACCCTCAAAATAACTCAACACACAGCCATTAATGTCTAAACCGCTGGCAACAAAAGTGAGTACACACCTAAGTGAAAATGTCCAAATTGGGCCCAAAGTGTCAATATTTTATGTGGCCACCATTATTTTCCAGCACTGCCTTAACCCGCTTGGGCAAGGTGTTCCCTGGAGCTTCACAGGTTGCCACTGGAGTCCTCTTCCACTCCTCCATGACGACATCATGGAGCTGGTGGATTTTAGAGACCTTGCGCTTCTCCACTTTCCGTTTGAGGATGCCCCACAGATGCTCAATAGGGTTTAGGTCTGGAGAAATGCTTGGCCAGTCCATCACCTTTACCCTCAGCTTCTTTAGAAAGGCAGTGGTGGTCTCGGAGGTGAGTTTGGGGTCGTTATCATGTTGGAACACTGCCTTGCGGCCCAGTCTCCGAAGGGAGGGGATCATGCTCTGCTTCAATATGTCACAGTACATGTTGGCATTCATGGTTCCCTCAATGAACTGTAGCTTCCCAGTGCCGGCAGCACTCATGCAGCCCAAGACCATGACACTCCCACCACCATGCTTGACTGTGGGCAAGACACACTTGTCTTTGTACTCCTCACCTGGTTGCTGCCTCACACGCTTGTCACCATCTGAACCAAATAAGTTTATCTTGGTCTCATCAGACCACGGGACATGGTTCCAGTAATACTTAGTCTTCTTGTCTTCAGCAAATTGTTTGCGGACTTTCTTTTGGGACGACAGCCATGCAGACCAATTTGATACAGTGTGCGGCGTATGGTCTGAGCACTGACAGGCTGAGCCCCCGCCCCTTAAACCTCTGCAGCAATGCTGGCAGCACTCATACGTCTATGTCCCAAAGACAACCTCTGGATATGATGCTGAGCACGTGCACTCAACTTCTTTGGTGGACGATGGCGAGGCCTGTTCTGGGTGGTACCTGTCCTGTTAAACCGCTGTATGGTCTTGGCCACCATGCTGCAGCTCAGTTTCAGGGTCTTGGCAATCGTCTTATAGCCTAGGCCATCTTTACGTAGAACAGACAGTATAGGGCGCATCAATAGTGCAATATAATTAAATGTGAACCTGTTGATTCTATCATATAATAAAGTGCTCATGTGCAAATGCAATAAATATCCTATATTTAACAGTAAAGTGAATATAGTGCAATAAATCAAATGTCCTCAAATAATTATGAAAGAAACACACACAATCTTCTTATTAGATCCAATCACCACATGATAATAAAGTGCACATGCTTTCTTATTCATTCACACTCTTCTGAGTTTTCTAAATTTTCACTACATAGTTCTGCGCAACAGAACACTGTCAGCTCCTCTCTACGCCTATCATTCCTTTTCCTGTACTTCTCCCCTTTTTTCTCCTCTCCGAGTTTTCTCTTTACCACTCCGCCCTCTATCTTAAGGGCTATGACTCTTCTTAACATGAGCAACTCTGCCTTTTGTCTTCTAGCCAAAGCCATGTCACAGGCCTCCACACCTGCCCCTCTGTCACCCTCCGCGGGCTCAGAGCGCGGCAGCGTAAAGTCCCTCAGGGGATGGACCATCCCCAAACTCATCTCTGAGCTGAGACGCAGGGATATTCCCTTTCCTGCTATGACCAGGAAGGCAGAGCTTTTCAGGCTTCTCTTCCCGCCTCCAGCTGCAGCTGGGCCCAGCACCCAGCAGGCATCCTTGCAATCAATCTCCGGGCCATTTCCCAGCTGCATTCTTTGGTCACCTCCTTAACCGCAACAGTTTCTGACGTCCAGACCAGAGTCACACTTGTGGAAATGTGCCCCCTCCTGATGACAGCTTCTCCTTCTACAAGTACACCAGGCCCTACACCTACCTTACTCCCCGCTCATCTTGTCCAGGCCAGCATCAGGAAGGATATGTTGGAGGGCAAGGATGTCAATTTAGCATCCCTGCTCATCTCAGCCCACAACAAATCTTACACCTGGGGGAAGTCTCAGTGGTTGTCAAGTCGAAAGACAACCAGGCTCAGTCGTAAGCTGTCTGCCACTGAGTTCACCCTGGCCTTAGGGATGTTCAGAGTTGTCCTTTGTTCAGCCTCCCCCAGCAGAAGGGAGGAGCTGGATTTATACCTCCATGCACTCTTAGATATTGCTTACAAATATGGTGGCTTTTCCTTTTACGACTACCATCGGTCATTTTCAGCCAAAGCAGCAGCAAGACTTACCCAGTTCCAGATCGGCACCGACTGGAGCGTCACAGACACAGAACTTTTTTGTCTCCACTTTGCTGGTCTTCGTTCCTCACTCTGTGCGATTTGCCAATCTTCCGCCCACACAGCAAATTGGTGCCCTGAGGCAGCCACAAGACGCCCCTTCAATTTTCCTTCCACCTCCGGCTTCAGCCAGGGCCCGTCAGGCCCACCACAACAGCAGCAGATAGACAAGTTGGGACGACCAATATTCTCAATGGGGGCACGGTCATATGCAACAACTTCAACCAAGGCAGGTGTTTCTTCAGCCAGTGCCGCCTACTACACATCTGCACTTCATGCCACAAGGCACACCCAAAGACCACTTGTCATCTAAAGCAGCTCAATAAATCCTGACTAAGACGGGAGGATGTCATGTGGTTGGGGTTTTACATCTCCACACACCCCACCCCTTCACTAGCCATATTCCTGCTACACGGCTTCACGGCAGGATTCCACACTGGCCTCATCAACTTACCCCTCTCCACTCACGAGTGCAAGAACCTGCAGTCAGCAGCTACTGATGCTCAGGCCATAGGCGCCCTGCTTCAGATGGAATTAGATAAGGGGTTCATCATTGGCCCCTTCTCACAGTCACCTTTCCAGATTTGGAGAGTCAGCCCTATTGGGCTTGTCAAGGGCAAGTTCACAAATAAATAAACTACGCTTATTTTATGACTTGTCTGTGCCTCATTTCTCACATGTCCCAAGCCTGAATTCCCTGATCCCTATCGAGGAATTTTCTCTCAAATACGCCTCAGTAGACCTGGCCATCCAGGCCATCATTAAGATAGGCACCGGTGCCTGGCTATCAAAAGCGGATACCATTATTCAAGCTCCTGCCTATCGAGCCATCCCTCAGGTGGTGCCACGGCATGAAGTGGAGGGATTCCTACTATTTTGCCACCAAGCTGACCTTTGGCTCTAAAAGCAGCCCGTGGCTGTTTGACGTTTTCGCCCAGTCCCTCACGTGGATCCTCTCACACCAGGCCCGGAATCACAGGGTTATCCATTATCTTGACGACTTTCTGCTCATTGGACGGCCAGACATACCCCCGGTAGATCTAGACAAGCTAAGATTGGTCTTCAACAATCTCAATGTGCCTATAGCCGAACACAAAGTGGAAGGCCGGGCACATTCCATCACTTTCTTAGGCATCGTCCTGAATACGCAGGCTGTGCAGGCTAGCCTGCCTTCTGACAAGTTAGTCCGTGTTAGGTTGGTTATTCACGATTTTACCCGGTCACAGGGGTGTACTAAAAGACAGCTGTTGTCCTTGATAGGGATGCTTAATTTCGCTGTGAGGATTATTCCTTCATCTCACGGCTCTTGGGGGGTGATTTACTAAGAAGAAGACACTCCACCAGTTCATACATTAATTGGTGCGCCGGAAAAGTCATTAATCAAATGTGCAAACCGGTGCACATTGAAGCGCAAAAAGCGATAATAAATACCCGCATATGTAAACTGCAACTGTCGCTACAGTAACTGCGGTTTTCTCATTGATAATAGCGCACGCCCAATACAATTGGTTAATTTCATCTCATTGGATGTGTCTTGTTAGGCAATTAGTAGGTGTTCCCAGTTAATTAACCCTTTTGATGCTAATCTCATTCCTATCACTTCTAATATATCTTTATAAAAGAAAAAATAAGTGCGCTACCCAGGATAATGCAAAAATAATTAAATAAATAAACAAACTTTATAAGTTGAATAAATATGAATGGATAGATATTAATATACAGTCCATCTAAGAACTAATTTATGTCCTTAATCGGACAACTGACATCAAAGGCGGTTGTCCGTCATGTGGATTAAAAGGATTTTAAACCTACTGCACAATGAAGCGCCTCTTTTTCTCTTAACACTTTACTATATGTTATGAGCGGCTCTGCCGGAGTAGTGGACAGAAGGGAATATTCCTGATTGCCGCCCTAGAGGTTTGAACTGCCTGACGTGGAGGGAATCCTGTTTCAACTTCGGATCAGCTGTTCCTGACAGAGGAGATAACCAATTTGAGCTCGTACGATCTCTGTAATAGCGGTCCAGCACTTCTGGTAAGCAGCCCCCCTTTTCTTTATCTTTGCTTGGCTTATGAAGATATAGTGAAGACATAGTGAAGACGACCCCTTTTTAACTGGGGAATTGCACCTCCGATTAAGGACATCAATTAGTTCTTAGATGGACTGTATATTAATATCTATCAATTCATATTCATTCAACTTATAAAGTTTGTTTATTTATTTATGTATTTTTGCATTATCCTGCGTAGCGCACTTATTTTTTTCTTTTATACTGTCTGTTTAAACCTTATGTTCAAGGACTTGTAGATTGCAGCACCCGTGGTCACATTTTTATTTTTTCACATTCATTTAATTCATTTTTCACATTTATCAATCATTATTTTCACATTGTTTGATTTATATTGGGGGTAGCGTGGAATGTCTACGTTACATTGTTTCTAATATATCTTTGAAATGTGTTTTTTTTTTCTTTTGTTACTCAAATCTTTCAATACATTACAAAGAACAGAAAAGTGTTTCTAAACCCAATAAATTAATATTTTAAGATCTTGATCTTTAAAGGTGACCATACACTGCAATCAGTTAGATCTTAAGTAAATTTGATTTAGTGCAAGAGCCTGTTTGATTTCCTATAATTTGAATTAATCGTTCAAGTGCGTCTTCCTTATTACCTATTTTGCCTAAATATCGAGTTGTACAGAGATTGGCCAATCAGATTGCATAGTGCATGACCATCTTAAGTGCCAAATTTGGAATTTAGATGTGCCATGACCCACTTGTATTTTCCAAACGATATTTCTTGGGCATTATACAAGGCACATGAAAAACAACTTTTTTTCAAGACATGCTAGAGTGATCAGGAATCTTCAAACTATGGCTCTCCAGCTGTTGGGAAACTACACATCCCATAAGGCTTTGTAAAACTCTGACATTCACAGACATGACTATGCATGATGGGAATTGTAGTTCCTGAACAACTGGAGGGCCGTAGTTTGAAGACCCCTGTGCTAGACCATTATTATGCCTCCAGAATTGGGAGTGTGGCATCTACCCAACTTCTCTCTGCTGGTGGACACAAGAACCTACATCTATAGATATATCTATATATATATATCTATATATATATATATATATATAGATATATATATATATATATAGATATAGATATAGATATAGATATAGATATAGATTAGATATAGATATATCTATATATTTTTACACACTGAAGCAGGAAGCAATATACATTGGCCCAGAAGTGAATCTGTACACAGGAAGTAAGTGTGTGTTTTGAGGCCAAATCATTTAGACATACACACATGACCCACATAAACACCACCCCACGTAAAAATAAATAAAAAATTATCTTAATTTGCAAATAAGGATCATTTTTTCCTCAGAGAACAGTGAGCGGGGCATGGTGGTGGGAAGAAATTAGTAGCAGTCCAAGCAACTTCCTGGAGGGACGTGATGTCATTCCTGTGTGCTGGCCACCGCTTCCTGGGAACCAGATGTGTGCCACGGGGACATACCTCCATGCACAAAGCAGTTGCGCATCTCACATACACAGCGGTCATGCATCTTGATGCATTTGGCGCATCTATCTGCAGGAACCCAATTTTTATAGAAATTAATAGTAAAGCAGATGCAGATTTCCAGGACTGGACTAACAAATGTTTATAGTAATAGGCAACTGGTGTTTCCTATTAAACAAGGCCTAAATGGGCCATTGACATGTATCACAGATGAACTTAGAAATGTGTCTGCAAAGTTAAGCTAAATTAAATCCTTTCTTATTTTTGCTTGGGGATAGAGTGCAGAGGGATTAGAAGTCTTGTCAGTTTTTGGGGATGTCTGCACCCCTGATAGGGTGAAGACACCTCCCAAATTGTGCCAGTTTCTCCTTCAAATTTATTCACTTCCTGTCATATAGCCAAACAGGAAGTGGGGGTAAAACCCTACCAATATCTTTCCTTGGGGACACACAGGTCAATCTAAATAGTTTTCCCATTAGGTAAATTGCACTCTAGCATTTTGCTCTGTACACCCCAAATTATTAGGTATCTTGGACTTTGGGGTTTATTTACTAAAGGCAAATCCACTTTGCACTACAAGTGCACTTGGAAGTGCAGTTGCTGGAGATCTGAGGGGGACATGCAAGGAAAATTAAAAAAACAGCATCTTTGTTTCTACATGATTGGATGATAAAATCACCAGCGCTTCCCCTCAGATTTACAGCGAATACACTTGTATTGCAGAGTGGATTTGCCTTTAATAAACCCCAAAATACCTAATCATTTAGGGTGTCCACAACAAAGTGCTGGAGTGCAATTTGCCTAATGGGGATGCTTGTTAGATTGACCTGTGTGTTCCCAAGGAAAGACATTGGTAGGGTTTTACCCTCACTTCCTGTATGGCTATATGACAGGAAGTGAAGCCAAATTTTCAGAAAAGGGACACAAAACCCAACCTAAAAAAGGCAAGCAGGGGTTCTAACACTCACTTGGTTTCCCTCAAATGCCCTCAATTAGAATAGGATTGTCTTGAGCTAGATTTTAGCTCAGTGCTCTAAATCAGTGGTTCTCAACCCTGTGAGGCCACGTTTGCAGGTTTTCCTTTGTCTTGCACAGGTGCTTTAAATCAGAGTCAATGGCTTGGTATTTTGGACAGCTATTTTAGCTAAGATAAATTCCCAAAACATGTCCTGTCAGGGGTACTTGAGGACTGAGGCTGAGAACCACTGTGCTAAAATGGAAAATTGAATACTTACCTCTCTGTAATTTTCCTTTCCTGGTGCCAATCCATGGCAGCATACGCACAATCCATGCATATGCTACAATGAAGACACCAGGAAAGTAGCTTTTAGACAAATCACACCTTTTTTTTTGTTTTGCCATGCCAATCAGCCTAGTTAAAGTGGAAGTAAACCCTACTATAATTTTCAGCTGCCATCTTTGCCTCTGTTTAATCTTCAACTGCCATGGTGCTGCACATGTGATCCGTTATGACACCAGCCGTTGGATAGTTTGACAGTTTGGTGGAAAGCACAGCCAATGTGCAGTTAGCATTCCTGACATGCTGGGAATGTAACTGTGTTTTGAAACTGTTAAATCGATGGGTTTACTTCCTCTTTAAGCTGCAGCTGGGAAATCTGTTGCATGAAAATTGTTTTTTTTTTGGGGGGAGGGTTGTAAAATGTATTACTTGGACTGAGCATGCATCTGCAAAACAAATTATTAACAAAACACATAAAACATAAACATTTGCTACAAATTTTATTGGTCAACAAAACAGGACACATGTATGTTAATTTGAGACACTAACATGTTTTGAGGTCTGACCATTTTGCAGAGGAAATGAGCAGGAGTAAAAAGGACTGCGCCCACAAACGGACAGTCTCTTAAGGATTTAAACATTTATTAGTCACAACATCGTGAGGAAGATTTTGCAAAATAATGCAGCACAGACATTTAAATCAAAGCGAAACTAACAACCTACAAACAACAAATATCGACAACATCAAAAATATTTCAGTGAAACACACACACATGCACCATTGTATGCTCTGAAAAAGTATGTGGTTTGGATTGGTGAATGCAGCTCACAGCCTTTTGAGAATGGAGTTGAGTGTGGAGTTCCCCTTTAAAAGCAAAAGTTAGCCCATGGAGATCCAAGGGATTAGAGGGGGGGAGACAAGAGCATTGGAGAATGGAGTGTGAAGTTCCCCTTTAAAAGCAAAAGTTAGCCAATGGAAATCCACAGGATTAGAGGGGGGAGACAAGAGCATTGGAGAATGGAGTGTGGAGTTCCCCTTTAAAAGCAAAAAGGTTAAATGTCCTTTTAGGAGGAGCTAGAGGAGCGAGAGTCTTTTTACCTAATTTTAACAAGGTGTATGTCACATGTTGGCAACGTAACATGCTCACGTGACCTGTGTGCAAATATCCTTAAAAAAAAAAACATAGAGGTGAACCAGCGTAAAAAAAAATTGCATGGCCATTTTATTTTTTTGTTTTGTTATTTGCACACACAGATTTATTACATAAGCAATTGATGTTATATATGCATTATAGAGTGATACATAGTATCTGTTTAGAAGGAGGATTTAAGGTTGGTTTACACTTCAGCTGCCAACAGGGGAACCCCACTGACAGCTGAATGAGTCATTGGTTGTTAAGGACGTGGCAGCCCCGCTCCTTAACAACTGATAATTGCTGTTTTTTATTTCTTACACTTACAGCGAAGTTCCACTCAAAAGTGGAACTTCTGCTTATCCATCTCCTCGGCCTCCACCACCGGACCAATTAGAAAGAGCAGCGCCCTCTGCGCATGCGCAGTAGGAATGCGGGGTCCCTGGACAGGTAAGTGTCCATATATTAAAAGTCAGCAGCTGCAGTATTTGTAGCTGCTGACTTTTCATTTTTCATGGGGGGGGGGGCTGGACCTCCTCTTTACGCTGTCAGTTTGGGAATCCTGTAGGGAAAAGAACACTGCGCTGACACCATAAACAAAAAAAGGGAGGGAGCAGCTACATACAATGTGACTAAAACAATACAAATGTAGTGAAAACAATGTAGCGCATCATAGATAAATGTGCGATCGAAGTACAAAAAATTGTCCTCAATTGTACCTCAACCCAAGGAAATATTGTTAAATAATCCACCAAATCATATAGTGAACATAAAGTCAATGAATATATGAGTGGGTGAAGCGTGGAATGTCCCACTAAATAAAATGTGGATGTAATCCAAATGGGGATGGTGTTCAAACAGTTGGCAGAAAGTTGGATCCGCGAAGGAAAAAACACATCAACCAGATAAGACAACCATAGGTGGGGTGGTGTGTAGAAAACTCTTACCGGATCCTGTGGATTCCCTTATCAGCGACAGGGAATCAGATGAGCCGTGTGCCACTCAGGGCATGAGGAACGATGTCCTGACACTCAAAACCGTCCAGACTGGACTCCGCGTGGATCTCCCGGGGCCACCAGGTGGGTCCTCGCAGTAAAAACAACCAAGGTGCGGATCAGAAAGGCAGCAACATCTCTCATAGGACTGGAGTGAGCACTTGTTCTCATTCAGATAGTATGTGGAAAGAAAAAAATTGCCTCCACATAGTGCAAATTAAAAATAGGGTATTTTTATTTCTAAAAAAACCTTTATACAATAAAAACGTGATCACAATAAAAAAGATTAGTGGGCAACATGGAGGATGTATAGATAAGTCTGACGCGTTTCGACCTAGGGGTCTTCTACTGGGGCATAAAACATCCACTCTAGGTTGCCTATATTTATAAATAAAATATCAGATAAGAACCAATTACAATAGACAGAAATTGAACTGTTTCATTCGTTGAATGTAGTCACCTGATCGTACATTGAATAGCACACCAAAGAAGTGATTATCCAATTGGACCTATAGAATCAGCTGATCCACCATTGAGTGACAGAAGTAAACTCAAACCAATCGCAAATGGCCCCAGATCTAATGAATAAATCTAACATCCAATGATGAATCAGTTGCCAGCTAAGACATCCTGTTCCGAGTCACCACTGCTGACACTGAAAAATGACTCGTGACAACAGAGATGTCCAGCACCAATCAACACATAGACACTATGTGATAGATGGATCGGACGGCCAATCGGAAGGGCATGAGCTATGAGGCCAGCTCCACCATGGTCCATTTCTTGGACCTGGAGATTTTTGTGGTTGAACAGCATTTGGAGTTTCACACATACTTCAAATCGACCGACCGGAATGGATTCATTTCGGTCAATAGTTGCCATCGAGATCAGTGTCTCAAATCAGTGCCCCGCAGCCAATTTTTAAGACTGCGGTGCAACTGCACCAAAACCTCTGATTTTTTATTACAGTCACAGGTCCTTAAAGATAGATTTCTTGAAAAGGGTTATGATCCTGACCTTCTCGATGGGGAAATCAACAGGGCCCTGTCGACGGACAGAAGCTCCACTTTAATAGAGCGCCCCAAAACTGACTCAGAGTGTAGATTCAAATGGTCATTTTTTACCACCCACTCCATCCAGTCTAAACAGATTAGGGCAATCATAAAGAAACACTGGAGAGTACTCTTAAATGACAGACTTCTTGGTTCCGTTTTGCCGGAACAAGCGGCTGTTGTTTTCAGAGGTGCACGGTCTATACAGGGACAAATAGCTCCAAATATAATAGACCCCCCTAAGAAAGTTTCTTTTTTACAGGAATGCAAGGGTTATTACCCTTGCCGCAAATGCAAGGTGTGCCTCCATAATATCGGGGGGGGACGTAAAAGTATTACTTTTAAATCTACGGTCACCTCTCGCATATATCACATGAAGCATTTTACTACCTGCTCTTCACAATACATTGTTTATTTGTTAACTTGTCCCTGCCACAAGCAGTATGTGGGCCGCACAATCAGACTTTCTCCATCCAGGTCAATGAGCATGTGGCCGGGATAAAGAAGGGCAAAGACAAACATACAATACCCCGCCATTACTTAGAGTGCCACAACAGAGACTCTACGGGGACCCTGTTTCAAGTAATTGATAGGTTTGTTCCACACTGGAGGGTCATTTCCAGCCTCGAAACATACTGGATATACGAGTTGAGGTCCTACTTCCCGTTCGAGTTGAACGTGGAGTGGGACCTCAACTCTGTCATTAAACAATCCTGAGCATTGGACTATACACTTTCCACCCCTTTTTTTCTTTTTTCTTTTTTACGTACACCTTTTTAGCCTTTTCTCTTCAGTAGTTTTCACACAAGGGTCTGCTATTTTGAAGAGATGTAGGTGCATTTACATTCACTTCAGTCGATGGAGGTGTGGGTGCATCTATATATTCTATCTAAATGTATGGAAAGATAACTTTTGATGATTTGTCCTCATTAGTCATCCTTTCTTTCACCTTTTCACATATTTTTAGGGGTATATATTTATCCCTATTTTTCCTCTTAATACATGTAAAGATGATTTTCAATCTATTTTCTACAATAATCAATTTTTTATTCACTGTCCCAGGTGTTTATTCACTAAGGTACTCACCATTATTATTCTAAACTGCTTATTTTTTCTTTGTTAGTTCCTAGCATGCGTATTTATCTGGTGTTTATGATAAAATTCATTGCAAAGATGGTGGTGCTCTTTGAATTTCCAGTGTCTCCATATTTCGAGATATATTTTATTCATCAGGTGATATCAGTGTTTATTCCCCGGTCCGCATGCGCAGTGTAACCATGGGGAGGATATTTCGCGTATTGCGCGTTCTTATCCCTCCATGGCCCTGCGAGGCTTCCGTAGTAGGTCAGGTGATGGGAGGTGGACGTCGGGCGCGCTTCCAAGCCTGACGTCATTTCCTTTCGTTTGACACGTGGATCGGCGGCCGTCAGAGCAAAACTGCCGGCGGCCCTTCCGATTGGCCGTCCGATCCATCTATCACATAGTGTCTTTGTGTTGATTGGCGCTGGACATCTCTGTTGTCACGAGTCACTTTTCAGTGTCACCAGTGGTGACTCGGAACAGGATGTCTTAGCTGGCAACTGATTCATCATTGGCTGTTAGATTTATTCATTAGACCTGGGGCCATTTTCGATTATTTTGAGTTTACTTCTGTCACTCAATGGTAGATCAGCTGATTCTAAGGTCCAATTGGATGACCACTTCCTTGGTGTGCTATTCCATGTACGATCAGGTGACTACATCCAACGAATGAAACAGTTCGATTTCTGTCTATTGTAATTGGTTCTTATCTGATATTTTATTTATAAATATAGGCAATCTGGAGTGGATGTTTTATGCCCCAGTAGAAGACCCCTAGGGCGAAACGCGTTGAGCATATCTATACATCCTCCATGTTGCCCACTATTCTTTTTTATTGTGATCACGTTTTTATTGTATAAAGGTTTTTTTAGAAATAAAAATATCCCATTTTTTATCTGCACTTTTTTTCTTTCTACATACTATCTGAATGAGAACAAGTGCTCACTCCAGTCCTATGAGAGATGTCGCTGCCTTTCTGATCCGCACCTTGGTTGTTTTTACTGCGAGGACCCACCTGGTGGCCCCGGGAGATCCACGCGGAGTCCAGTGTGGACGGTTTCGAGTGTCAGGACATCGTTCCTCACGCCCTGAGTGGCACACGGCTCATCTGATTCCCTGTCGCTGATAAGGGAATCCACAGGATCCGGTAAGAGTTTTCTACACACCACCCCTCCTATGGTTGTCTTATCTGGTTGATGTGTTTTTTCCTTCGCGAATCCAACTTTCTGCCAACTGTTTGAACACCATCCCCATTTGGATTACATCCACAATTTATTTAGTGGGACATTCCACTCTTCACCCACTCATATATTCATTGACTTTATGTTCACTATATGATTTGGTGGATTATTTAACAATATTTCCTTGGGTTGAGGTACAATTGAGGACAATTTTTTGTACGTCGATCGCACATTTATCTATGATGCGCTACATTGTTTTCACTAAGTTTGGGAATCCAACTGACAACTGAAAGTACCAAGCATGAAAGTATCGGTTTCAGGTAGCGGAGCATTTGCACGAGTACCGACGATACCAGGATCGCATAGGTTGAACTTGTCACCACATGTAAGTTATTCAAGGTTAAGCAACAGTCTTTTTGTTGTTTTTCTTTTCCATTGTGCGCTTATTACCTAGACTATTGTACTCTTTTTACATTTTTTAAACATGCTCAGCATCCGCTCCTGATGAGTTGGATATAATTCCACGAAACGCGGCAAGCTTTTACAGGACGCAGCTCCCACATTCATTTATGGTTGTAACCACATCATGTCAGAAGTTTCAGTCCAATATATGGTTAATTTGTTTCATTTTATTACGTTTCATGTACTTATTTCTATATGACATGATGCAACATGTCCTATGTCTTTGGCACAAGTTATGCACCTTTTTGTCTATAATGGAGTCTATGTATATATATTGTATGACATGAATTTATGCAATAAATGCATTTAAACCTTTTTGCTCTTTTGTTGAAACTTGCCTCATTTAAAGTCCCAAACTCCCATACTTTTTTCTAGTATCTGTTTAGGAGGATTTAAGGTTGGTTTAAAAGTGCAGCACATTGATTGAATTGTAATTACTTTGCACAGAGTATGTGAGTGTGAGAAGTGTCTGCTGCTGATAATATCAGGCAATAAAGTATTGATTAGCTATAGGTTGCCTGCAAAGGTGTTCAATTGTTTTGTGAAGTGTAAATGAAGTCCTGGCAATTGGAGCTGTCAAAAAAAAGCAGCCTGACTAATTTTCTCAACAACATTGCTCCGCCGCTGATATGGAAAGATTATTATTATTTAATTATTATACAAGATATATATAGCGCCAACAGTTTACACATCACTTTACAACTTGAGGGTAGACAGTATAAATACAATACACTTTAATACAGTAGGAATCAGAGGGCTATGCTCCTTAGAGCTTACAATCTAAGAGGGAAGGTCAAGAGATACAAGAGGTAATAACTGTGGGGGATGTGCTGATGGAGAAAATAAATGTACAGTTGTTAGGTGGGGGCCAGGCTTCTCTGAAGAGATGAGTTTTCGGGGATCGTCTGAAAGTGGACAAAGTAGGAGAAAGTCAGAAAGATTGGGGTAGAGCCTTCCAGAAGATGGGAGAGGCTCTGGAGAAGTCCTGAAGGCGAGCATTGGGTGAGGTGACAAGGGAGTTAGAGGGCAGGAGATCTTGGGAGGAGCGAATAGAACGATTAGGTTGGTATTTTGAAACTAGGTTAGTGATGTAGCTGGGGCCAGGTTGTGGATAGCTTTGTGAGTTATTGTTAGTATCTTAAATTTAATTTGCTGGTTGAGTGGCAGCCAATGGAGGGATTGGGAGAGGGGTATAGCAGACGCTGAGCGGTTTGTAAGGTGGATGAGCCTGTAAGATGGATGAGCAGCGTTCTTGATGAACTGAAGATAAAAGAAACTTTGTTTCTTTTTGTATCTTTCTGTTTATTTATCTTCAGAACAAAGGGATTACCTTTGATCTGTAAATGAAGTCAGCTTAAAGCAACCTGTCAAGTAAAAAATAAACCTTATTAACCCTTAATTTACTTTAGTCAGCCTTAATTAACTCCTCATTCTCCAATTAATTTTTATTTTCCTGCTGATTTTTTTTTGTTCACTGTTATTTCATAAACTATTAATAATTAAAACTTTTTTTTGTTTGCTTTGTTCGTTAATATTTTTACACCTTTAACATAAATTTATACGTTTCACATGGAAAAAATGCAACATTTAAAAAAAAAAATGTATTTATTTGTAAACAACTTTTTAATGCTTTGTACAATTGCTGACAGCTGAAGTGTAAACAAAACAGTTGTGGTAGGTATCAATAATTGGTATCGGCGAGTACTACAAAAAAGTATTGGTACTCGTACTCGTAAAAAAAATGGTATCGGTGCATCCCTAGTCCAAATGAAAAAGGGCGATTCCAACTATGTTATGCAGAAAGAAGCATGGTATACATGTGCCTTGGGTTAAGGCCCCTTTCACACTTATACGACTTCAAAGTCGCGTGATTTTACCGCGATTTTGCGGCCGCGATTTAACCGCGATTTGCCGCGATTTTACCGTGATTTGGGAGCAGTACTACTTTGTACGACTTTGCCACATTTTTGGCATTAACAAATGAAAACATACAGTAGTTGGTATGAATCATAAGGGGGAACTCCACGCCAAGTTTTAAATTAAAAAACTGGCGTGGGTTCCCCCTCAAAATCCCCCCAAAATCCATACCAGACCCTTATCCGAGCACGCAGCCCGGCCGGTCAGGAATGGGGGTGGGGACGAGCGAGCGCCCCCCCCCTCCTGGACCATACCAGGCCGCATGCCCTCAACATGGGGGGTGGGTGCTTTGGGGCATGGGGGGCGCCCTGCAGGCCCCCCCACCCCAAAGCACCTTGTCCCCATGTTGATGAGGACAAGGGCCTCTTCCCGACAACCCTGGCCATTGGTTGTCGGGGTCTGCGGGCGGGGGTCTTATCGGAATCCGGGAGCCCCCTTTAATAAGGGGGCCCCCAGATCCCGGCCCCCCACCCTATGTGAATGAGTATGGGGTACATCGTACCCCTACCCATTCACCTAGGGAAAAAAGTGTCAATAAAAAACACACTACACAGGTTTTTAAAGTAATTTATTAGGCAACTCCGGGGTCTTCTTCTGACTTCGTGGGTCCTCTTCCGACTTCGGGGGTCTCTCCGGCGTCTTCTCCCAGTGTCCGCACCTTCTGCCGGCTCCACCGCTATCTTCTGCTGCTCTTTTGCCAGCGGTGGCTCGGACTTCTGGATCGTCTTCTTCCTTCTTCTCTTCCAGAGAAGTTGACACGATGCTCTCTCTAGCTGCAATGGTTTCTGAGCTCTCCGCAACTGACTTATATAGGCGGTGACCCCGCCCCCTTATGCCGTCACAGTCCCTGGACATGCTGGGGGCATGCTGATGACCACGCCCCCTTTTGACGGCACAGTCCCAGCATGCCCCGGTACAGCGACCTCATAAGGGGGCGGGGTCACCGCCTATATAAGTCCATTGCGGAGAGCTCAGAGACCATTGCAGCTGGAGAGAGCGTCATGTCAACATTGGAAGAAAAGAAGAAGGCAGAAGTCCGAAGTCCGAAGTCCGGGCCACCGCTAGCAATTGAGCTGCAGAAGATAGCGGAGGAGCCAGCAGAAGATCAGGACACCGGGAGAAGACGCCGGAGAGACCCCCGAAGTCGGAAGAGGACCCCCGAAGTGGGAAGAAGACCCCCGAAGTCAGAAGAGGACCCCCGAAGTCGGAAGAGGACCCCGGAGCTGCCTAATAAATTACTTTAAAAACCTGTGTAGTGTGTTTTTTATTGTCACTTTTTTCCCTAGGTGAATGGGTAGGGGTACGATGTACCCCATACTCATTCACATAGGGTGGGGGGCCGGGATCTGGGGGCCCCTTTATTAAAGGGGGCTCCTGGATTCCAATAAGCCCCCTGCCCGTAGACCCCGACAACCCACCGCCAGGGTTGTCGGGAAGAGGCCCTTGTCCTCATCAACATGGGGACAAGGTGCTTTGGGGTGGGGGGGCCGCAGGGTGCCCCCAATGCCCCAAAGCACCCACCCCCCATGTTGAGGGCATGCGGCCTGGTACGGTCCACTGGTCGCTCGTCCCCACCCCCATTCCTGACCGGCCGGGCTGCGTGCTCGGATAAGGGTCTGGTATGGATTTTGGGGGGGACCCCACAATGATTTTTCGGCGTAGGGGGTTCCCCTTAGATCCATACCAGACCTAAGGGCCTGGTATGCCCCTGAGGGGAAACCCACGCCGGAATTTTCATTTAAAACTTGGCGCGGCGTTCCCCCTCAGGATTCATACCAGACAGCTGTCAGCACGGCCTGTCGCTCATCGCGAAAGGGAAAAAAGTTTTCCTTTCCCAATCAGCGAGTCAGGCTTGTGCTTACAAAGTCATACTGAAATCGTGTATATATTATTCAGGCACAATTTGAATGCTACTTGAGGGTTTAACATTGAGGTCTATGGAGTACAACTCACATAGAAGTTGGACCAAAGTAGTGCAGGGACTACTTTCAAGTCGGCACGACTTAAAGTCGTGCCAATATGAATGGTAGTCATTGAAAATCATGGAGAATGACTTGTCATACGATTTTGCAGTACAAAATCGTGGGACAAGTCGTATAAGTGTGAAAGGGGCCTAAGTGAGATAATGATTGAGAAAAACTGTTGTTCTTTGCTGATTCCGTTGATAAAAAATCAGTACACGTTTGCCCGAAGGATCAAAGGCTAAATAGGATAAGGAAAGGTTAAAATTTATTTTCAAGTTAGGGGGCGTGGCTGGTCACGGAGCGAGATGGCTGCCTGATACCTCAGCTCCGATCAGCCGTGGGACAAACAGCAACCTGCAGCACTCTATACCAGAGATTCTCTGTCACACTGGAGGGGAGACGACTTAAGTGGCACCCGGAGTGTATGTCCAGAAGGAGGAATAATAGCCTGCACAAGCCGTGCCGCCTCACTGATTACTTCAGTAAAACAGACATGCAGAGCAGCAAAGATGGTGCAGAAATTATGCCCCGTGCCTTCTCCCCAGACACCAGAGACACACGTGAACATGTCACCATACCAGAAGAGATGGATAGCACAGCTCCGGACAAGGATTCCTCCCAACCTTCTCCCGCTGATCGAGGTAAGAAAGCCCCCCTGCTTAAAAAGCAACACTGGGATCCTCCAGCAGCTATAGGCCCTGAAGTAACTCGCTTTGACTCCCTAGCTACTCTTCCTGCCTCTGACCAGCCTGCATCTGAACACACCCTCAAGCTTATGCTGCTATCACTGCAAAAAGATATACGCAATGAGCTGAGGTCCGCTATCTCCATGCTACCTCTAGAATTCATCATGTAGAAGACCGCACTGATGATCTAGAAAAGCAAATCACTGAACACACTGCAGCCTATAATGAAATGGTGGATGTCCATGATCAACACACTGGTGAGATACCCTATCTGCAAGCCAAAGTCGCAGATTTGGAGGACCAGTCGAGGAGGAATAACATTAAATTCCATGCACCAGAAACTGTTAAACCTCTCGATCTGATCCCCTACATCCAATAGCTCATTCCTCAACTGCGTCAAGCCGACATGGTTATTGACTGGGCACATCGCATTGCTAAACCTAACCACCTCCCTGCAACTATACCACGTGACATATTGGCACGCATCCACTTCTTTCAGGTGAAAGAAAAGATCATGGTGGCTGCCAGATCCATTTCTCCACTACCTGATCCTTACTCTTCTGTGTCACTATACACAAATATCTCAGCTGCTACGGTGCAAAAAAGAAGAGAATTTTCCCAGCTAACAGCAATTCTCAGAAATCACAACATCCCGTATAAATAGGGCTTCCCAACTAAACTGGTAGTCATGTTCCAGAATCAAAACACCGACATCTTCACACCCAAAGATGGAATCAAACGAGTGCTTAACTGGAGCCTGATTACCTCATACCCGCCTGACCCACTACCTCAGCGACTACCAACACAAACCCAGGATACCAGGAGCACCGCCTCTGTTACCACCCGCCGGTAAAAAGTCCCTATAGCTTCACTCTTTCAAGGCACAAGGTGCCCCTTGTACTTTATGACCTAACAAACCTGCAATTTCTTACCTCATTGAATGTCCCTGATGAGCGTAACACTGACAAAGTGCCAAGCACTTTACAGGTTTTTTTCTCTACATAATTTTATTTTTTTTTACCAATATTGTTCACTGTATTACTGATTTACTGGTTAACTTTAGACTGTTAGCTCTGTTTTGCCTACCATGTAACACTATCGTAGGTCTAATACCTCTTACACCTACCTGTGTGCGACAACAGAAAGCGTAAATCCCTGTACTTCCCCTCCCCCACTAAATACCAGCCAAGATGTCTATCACTTTCACATCCATCAACGCAAAAGGCTTAAATTCCCCTTACAAGCGAAATTTACTATGGAAGGAAGCATTAGCCCAAACCTCTGACATACTGTGTGTACAGGAAACTCATTTTCTCTCCAGCAAGCCCCCCTCCTGTATTCACAAACAAAATCCACACTGCTACTTCGCCAACTTCACAAAGAAAAAGGCTTGGGTTATGCTCGCTATACGCTCCTCAGTTTCCTTCCAACCATTTCACACCGAAATAGATCCCAAGGGCAGATTCATAATCCTAAATGCCGCTGTCAACAATCATACAATGACTATTGCTAACATTTACTCTCCCAATACCAATCAAACGCTTTTGAAAAACCATTATGAAGAAATCGGAGCTTTTTAAACAAGGCCCCTTGATCATATGTGGTGATTTCAACCAAATTGCAGACCCCTTACTATACACCTCAAACCCTGCCCCTAAATGCTCTACTTCTCTTTCCTCCCTGATCCACTCGGAGGACTTATATGACCCCTGGAGATGCCTCCATGATACAGAAAGGGATTACACTTTCTTCTCACACACAAAATGCATATTCCCAGATAGATCTCTTTTTGACTGACAAACATACTTTACAGCTGGTCCAAGAAACCAAAATTGGACTTATTACATGGTCTGACCATGCACCAATCTCAATGAAGCTGTATCCAGCACTCACAACCAAAAAATAGCACCATCTGGAGGCTCAATGCCTCTATTATTACACGTCCACAATATCAAAAACAGATCTTATCTGAACTGCAACATTATTTTACAACCAATGTTGGGTCTATAGACAACCCCACTATGCTATGGAATGCCCACAAGGCCTACATCAGAAGCCTCCTGATTAAGTTGGGGACCCACGAGAAAAAACAATACAATGTCACCACAAACAAACTTCTAGAGCGTATATGCATAATCGAACGAGCCAATAAACCCCCAACCCTCCCCTCTGCCTAACTCTGAACTACACACAGCTAGACAAGCTCTCAGTGACCATCTCCATACAAACTTTGACTACCACCTTAAACGCCTTCACCTGCAATCCTATTCACAAGATAATAAGCCTGGAGCATATCTGGCCAGACAGCTTAAACGCAAACTCACACACACTAAAATCCCTTACCTCACTGACCACGTCGGTACATGACTCAACAACCCTAAAGACATTGCCGATCAATTCAGCTCCTTCTACTTCAAATCATGCAATCTGACCAACTCCAATTCCACCCCACCACCCTCCTCTTCTGACATAGATTGAGAGAACTGGGGTAATTCCTTAGGCCTCCCCTTCCCAGGCAAGACACACGCATCCTGGAATCTCACCACCCACTGCCTGTAGGTGGACGCTCTGCTCTGGGTAGTGAAGGGTCTGTTTATAAAGCATGCAGGCTCCATTTTGCACATGCTGCTTTAACCCCTGATTGGATAGGCTGGAGTTAGCAGGCGTGCTGATGCTAGCAGGATTTTCCCAGACATGTTGCTCGGACTACGCTGAAGTAACTAGAGACTGATAGCAGATAAATTGTCCAGTGGTTGCCTATGGCAACAATAAAGGCAAGCCAATGCCTCCCTGTAAAGAACTGACTTGACATAGTCCCGCCCATAGGCACCCCCAGGCTGCCTTCTATTACCCGGGGTAACAGTGATACCCCGGGTAAGTATACATGTCAGTAAGTACATGAGAACTTGTGAATGTGTGAGGAGCAATGCCTCATGGGACATGTAGTCCTGGGCAGGAAGTGAGTGGTTCTAAAGGCAGAAGTTTTTTTTTTTTTTACCTTGCTATAGGGGACACTCTATACTATACTTTGCAGCTTGCTATTGGGGCATTCTGAAGCCAGGAGGACCCCAGAGAAGGACAATCAGGGCTGCTCTGTGCAAACCATTGCACGGAGCAGGTAAGTATAACATGTTTGTTGTTTTTTTAAAAAAAAATCACTTTAAAGACTCTGTGCAGGGAAGATCAGCATCTGAACCCAATAAGGGTGGAGGCTGATAGACTGGACGTAATAGAAGGCATTACAATTACATTTAAAGTAAACTTTTACCAGTATTGTGCATTATTTTTAAAATTATCATATCCATGAAAAAAGTCTCAGCTTTTAGTACTGCTTTAATATTAAAGATGTATATCTCCCTTCCACCCTTCATGTCTGACCCCTAGTTAAAATGCCCATATATCCTACTTTTGGGTGTATTTATTATATATATATATGATATAAGTAATATATATTATTACTTTTACTGTTTCACAGTATAAATGAACCCCTTATAAAAGGGATTATCTTCTCTTTTTGTGCTATAAAGGGCTAATTTTATTTTTTTTTAACCCCATCATGACAGGTGATGGCCAGGCATTCATTTCAGACACACTTTGCCAGTCAATGAACAGTCCTTTAGCTTGTTTTTTTGTTATTTTATTTACAGGATTAAACTTGGATGGGGAAAAGGGACATGGGACATGAGATGCCCAAATAATGAATCTTGCTTTTTTTAACAAAGATGGTTGAATCTATAATGATAGTCTCTAGAGCTCAACACTCCTCCAGCACACTACTTGAGATCACTTTGCTTTCTCTACTGTACAATCCTAGATTCCTGTCACCATTAGCACATGATTAGGCCTCACTCTGAATAAGTTCCAACAGTTCAATAATGGCCATTTGCTGGCAGTCCCCTATAGTGTTGCAACCAAATAGCGATGAAAAAGGACATTTGTGCTAACTGAAACTTGGTGGACTCTTGATCCCAGAAAGTCCGGCGCAAATCCTGCCAACCCTCTTGGCTGCAGCAACTTGACTTCCGCAACACCACAGTCTCTTCCTCTGGCTTCACATCCAATCCTGGCATATTCCCTCCAGAGCTTCTCACTGCGCTTCTCACTCACCGACCCTGGAATGGATCCCTCCTGAATGACTTGCCCAGCGGGGCTCCCCACTGTCCTCCTCCTGCTCCCGTTCAGGTCACCTCTCAATGACCGTGTAGAGAGATGCTTCCTCCCAGCTCCCAAGCTCTAGACCCAAGGTCACCCCCACTCCAGAAAGGTGGTTCCCTCAAGGGCCACGACAGTCTAACACTCCATCACTCAGTTCTTCCATCCGACAACTCCTCCCACAACAGGCTGACCATGAGTATATATAGGAGGACTGCCCCCTGACAATTCTAGTAAGGGATTGGTCAGGGCTCCCAGATACACTCTATGCCACTCCCATCCTCTGACCTGCCTCTTTTCCAGAACCCTCTGAAAACAGAGGAGGCTCCAGAGAGATGAAGTACATGTCAGTCACCTGCTGGTACACTAAACCACTCCCCAGCCCCCAGATCAAAAACAAACAGGTGAGAGCTAGGCCTGCCTAAATTTACCTGCACTGGCTGTACCAAAAACACACTACTCGAGCAACGTACCTACCTAAGGTAGAGGGTGCTACACAAATAAATATCTAAAAAGTGTGGCGTGCATTTGTATTCAACCCCCTTTACTCTGATACCCCTAACTAAAATCTACTGGAACCAATTGCCTTCAGAAGTCATCTAATTAGTAAATAGAGTCCACCTGTGTGTAATTTAATCTTAGTATAAATACAGCTGTTCTGTGAAGCTCTCAGAGGTTTGTTAGAGAACCTTAGTGAACAAACAGCATCATGAAAGCCAAGGAACACACCAGACAGGTCAGGGATAAGGTTGTGGAGAAGTTTAAAGCAGGGATAGGTTAAAAAAAAATATCTCAAGTTTTGAACATCTCACAGAGCACTGTTCAATCCATCATCCGAAAATGGAAAGAGTATGGCACAACTGCAAACCTACTAAGACATGGCCGTCCACCTAAACTGACAGGCCGGGAAAGGAGAGCATTAATCAGAGAAGTAGCCAAGAGGCCCATAGTAACTCTGGAGGAGCTGCAGAGATCCACAGTTCAGGTGGGAGAATCTGTCCACAGGACAACTATTAGTCATGCACTCCACAAATCTGGCCTTTATAGCGATTGTAAGGGTTTGTTTGTTTTTTTATTTAAAATAACAAAAATATCATATTTATCTTCATTGTGCAGCTCGAGTGGCTCCTCCCTGCATCAGATAACCCCCTAGGGGAAGAGCTTCGTGCTCCCGAGTCCAGCATTTGCGTCCACAGACACAGATATCGGACTCGGCCCCATCCCCCGGCGCACGCATCATGGGATTTGTTTGACAGCAGCAGGAGCCAATGGCTGCGCTGCTATCAATCTAGCCAATCAGGACATGAGACACCGGCTAGAGCTGGTGTGCTTGTCCCCGGCGCTAGAAAAAGAGGGTTCAAGTAAGTAAAACGGGGCACTGGGGGGGCTACTGCACTGCAAGAGGTTTTTCACCTCAATGCAAGCTGGTCAGAGTTAATGGGTAAGATGAATGGAGCCAGATACAGGGCAATCTTAGAAGAAAACCTGTTGGAGTCTACAAAAGACTTGAGACTGGGGCAGAGGTGCACCTTCCAGCAGGACAAAGACCCTAAACATACAGCCAGAGCTACAATAGAATGTTTTAGATCAAAGCATATTCATGTGTAAGAATGGCCCAGTCAAAGTCCAGTCCTAAATCCAATTGAGAATCTGTGACAAGACTTGAAAATTGCTTTTTCACAGACGCTCTCCATCCAATCTGACAGAGCTTGAGCTATTTTGCAAAACAGAATGGGCAAAAATGTCACTCTTTAAATGTGCAAAGCTGGTAGAGACATCCCCAAAAAGACTTGCAGCTATAATTGCAGCGAAAGGCGGTTCTACAAAGTATTGACTCAGGGGGAACTGAATGCAAATGCACGCCACACTTTTAAGATATTTACTTGTAAAACATGTTGAAAACCATTTATCATTTTCCTTTCACTTTACAATTAAGTGCCACTTTGTGTTGATCTATCACAAAAAAAACAAAAGACAATAAAATACATTTACGTTCTTGGTTGTAACATGACAAATTAGAAAACTTCTAAGGGTATGAATACTTTTTCATGGTACTGTGTGTGTGTATATATATTTATATTTATATATATATATATATATATATATATATATATATATATATATATATATATATATATTGTGACAGTAGAAGATGCTGTCACTGTAAAATTGGTAGTAATTGGTATTTTGGGGGACACAGGGTGTGCACATTTGCTTGGTGCAAGACTGCAGCTCATAGATGTGGACTGGAGAAAACTTCTTTCGTAGCTTTCTCCAGGTTTTGGTATTCCATCATGGGGCTCTGTAGTTTGGAGATTCCATAGTGTCTTGGGTGGGACGGGATCTCTAACCCTGTGCCCAGATTTTGTAGATGATCAGCAGGGTGTGTGCTCAGCCCTTATAATGAGGGTATGGGAAGACCTCATGGCTCCCAGTTGGAGACTGCTCCACCTCAAGAGAGACAGGAGGCTCTCCGGGAGTCAGAGGGGCTGCAGGAGATAGCCAGAACATGTGTGACTGCAAGAGGCAGTGAAATGGCCTGAGGACTAAGGCCAGAGTGGAACTGTGGGCGCTAAAGTGAAGCCGTCCACATTGAAGAATCCTGTGTGACCAGGATAAAGAGCAGAAGTACTGCTAAAGAGAGCCAGGTGGGCTAGCATTTTCCATTGTGTGTAGTTGCTGGAGAAGAACCCTTGCGTGGGAAACCTTTATGTTACAGGCTTTCATTTGCCATTTTAATAAAAATGGGCTACCATGCCCTAAAATATAGTTCCTGACTGGCTTGAATCACTGAAAAAATCTACCACGAGAGCTAATGGTCTCTCATGTTACATGATATATATATATATATATATATATATATATATATATATATATATATATTTTTTTTTTTTTTTTATATAAAAAGTAAATAGCTTCTGAAATGCAGGCCACTTAACTTTTGCAGTGCTTAGTGTGTATTTAGTGTATAAGAAAGGAGTTGTGTTTTGGCGAGCATCTCCAGATCTAGAGTCTACTCTACTGTGAGACTTGCCTAATTGTCCAAAACCCAACTTCACTCTAACGTTAAGAAAAAAAGTTAGTATTAAATTAGTATTTTAATTTCACATGTTTTTATGTTGACCCCCCCCCCCCCCGAAACACGTTAGTATCCTTTTTATGCTTGGAATAAAACTTTATTTTGGAATCATTCATTTTGGTGTGGTGCTTGAATTCCCAGATTCAAATATAGTAATGAAAACCTGACAGGTATTCTAATCACTCTCCAATCTATCTAAAATGAAACAAAATGTTTTACCCGGGTTGTACTTAAAAAGAAAAGTATGGGGCATATGGAAAAAAAAAACCTTATACTCACCTAGGTGGATGCAGCATCGATTCAATGCAGCATCTATCCCCTGACGCCTTTGCACTGAGAACTGAGAGAACAAACACCACTGATCGCTCAGTTCTCTCCTTCCCTCTGAGCAGAAAGCCATGACTGTCAGTCATCGGCTCTCTACTCTATCCCTCCAGTGCTCACTGGAGTGCTGGGCTGGGGAGGAAGGAGCTTGCTCAGTCCCCCAGCGGCACAACATCGGGATCTTTCTACATCAGCCGAGAGTGGCCTAAAGCGGGTCACAGGTGTGCAGAACGAATTTCACTCCTTGTGATCCATAGGAGAAGTAGGGCCAAAAAATCTTTGGCCCTACTTCTACTTTAACTCTACCCAAAAAAGGTTTGGCTGGAGTTATCCCTTAAGGGTGACTGCACTTTCATCTCACAACTTTGTATGTACCCAAAAAAAAAAGCATTTAGGGCACTTCCACACTGGTTCGCTTGAAAACTGCCAGTAAAAGGCCTGTTGTGTTGATGGAGAGCTTTTGTTGGGCTTTTGTAGTGTTTGCTGTTTTTAAAGGACATGTGACTCAGAAACTGCAGCAAAAACACTTAGCAGGGGCATTTTTGGGGTGTTTTTGAGGCGTTTTTGATGCAGTTCCTATTCATTTCAATGGGGAGGAGCTATTTTGGTGCCTTTTTAGCTCCCCAAACATGCTCCAAAGATGCTGCAAGGGCGTTTCCACACTGGTTCATTTCAAAACTGCTAGTAAAACACCTATGCGTTAATGGAGCGTTTTTGCAGCGCTTTTGCAGCGTTTGTGGTGCAGTTTTTAAAGGACATGTGACCTAAGAACTGCACCAAAAATGCTTAGTAAGGACAGATTTTTGAGGTGTTTTCGAGGCGCTTTTGATGCGATTTCCATTCATTTCAATGGGGAGGAGCGTTTTTGGTGCCGTTTTTTAGTTCCCCAAACATGCTCCAAAGATGCAGCAACCAGGATTTGTTTCACCGCAACAGAAGCGTACCGCCCCAGTGTGAAAACATTCATTGATTTTAAAGGGAATAATTTTTCTTGAGTTTTTCAGGTTTTTCAGGCACTTTTTTTTAACACAAAAGCGCTTGAAAAACTCCTCAGTGTGAAAGGTCCCCAAGTAGGATTTGTTTCACCGCAATGGAAGTGCTTCGCCCCAGTGTGAACACATTGATTTTAAAGGGAAGCATTTGTCTTGAGATTTTCAGGCGCTTTTTTTTAAATGCAAAATCACTTGAAAAACTCCTCAGTGTGAAAGGGCCCTTACCCTTTAAGTATCTCTGTTTTGGATGATAGGATGATTACAGGTAAGAACGCAAAGCTTAAAAATAAAAGGATTAAAGAAAGACTTTACGTTTCTCTGTAGTTTTTTTAATACGGTGCCTCTGCTTCTTGATCATGGAAACATAAAGCACGTCATTTAATAAAAGCCCGCAGAGCAATAACTCAGTACAAATCTTCTAGAATAATGTGAAATATTATATAGCCACTCGCTCAATCAGACACATCAAACAGCACCGTATGGACCGTGACTACAAATGTATTATTCAGTACGGTGTGTTGATTATGGAATTACATCTCCTCTCCTGTCACAAGAAAAATGTAAGAAATGTAAAATCAAAAGCATCTTGGTTTATATTAGGCTTCTGCCGTTCTAAAGACAATTTGGCATTAGAAGAAATAAGGGAATTCCCACAGGTGCCGACATGCAGAATTCCTCTTAATGTGGGACGTTTGCCTTTGAAGGAAAGCTGTTTCTTTAACACTGTAAGGCAGTCATAATAAATGCTCCAACAATATTGTTCTGCATTATGTACTATGGGTACTTTTGCAGTGACAGGGAAGATCCAGGTAGATCATTTCACAATAGTGATGGCAAAGAATGCTGGTTGGTCCAGTGAGAAGGAATGTGCTCTGATTTATGCAGCAGATGTTGTTCTTGGCTGTGCCGCTGTTTGACAAAGGGGGATGGGCAACTATAATTGCCTCCATCCAATGCCTTAACTCGTTCAGGGCTGCAAATGTAGTACAAAATATATTTTTCATGTGTGGATTCATAATTATACTGTTAAACGAATTACCGGTACTCTTAAAAACATCGTTATTACCTTTAATTCTCTGGGCACCACATGAAATGTCAAATTAGGCTGACCTAAAGGTGTTCCTACATTGTCTGCTAACATAGGAAGCATGATTAAAAGTATGATAACAAATAAAAGTTTAAAGCGGAACTTCAGTCATTTTTTCATCTTCCCATCTATTAAATCTTCTGTCTTTGTTGTTTTAACTTTGGATAGTAAAACTTTTTTTTTCTGCCAGTAAATACCTTATACAGCCCACTTCCTGCTTCAGCTGCCCACAGTTAAAATGGTTGCAGCCACCCGGGGGCATGCGGACCCCGTCCAAAATATTTAAATGTTTTACTTTTTTTTTCTCTTATATGCTGTAAAATTTTTTTTTTTTTAGTCATCCAAACGGGTTGCTCCTTTGTACTTATCGTGCTTCTGCATTATTGTACATTACCTATAAGTTCTGCCATATATTTGGAATGTCTGATACAAAGCTTAACTAAGTGAAATGTATCAATAATTGCATTTTCTATTACGTTATGTAGCATCCTGTATATTATGTATTTGACATAATGAACAAACAAAACTAAACTTTTTTTTCTGATTTAAAAAAAAAAAAAAAGGTTGCAGCCAGACTCAGTGGAGGGAGATTTCTGCAGCATATTTGGCAAGTACGGAATCACAGTATATATAAAAATAATATGCAAAGTGGTTGGAGGGAAGCTTCAGAATGGCAAAGATGTTTTTATTACAAATTATGTGAGCAGACTGCCCTTCCTCTTTAAGTCTCACCTATCTAATAATCTAAAAGTGTCCAATGACATAGCTGCAGGTAGGCCTAAGCCCTTCAGATGCCTTAGGGCTAGCCAGAAATGTATTAGAACTCAACACACAGCACCAGTTTACGAAGCGCTTTACATATATTTGAATTCAAATCAGCCTCTGCCCTCAAGGAGCTTACAATCTCATGTCCCTATCTCACATACATACGTATATCCACTATATTAAGTATTGGGACACTTGCCTTTACACGCACATGAACTTTAATGGCATCCCAGTCTTAGTCTGTAGGGTTCAATATTGAGTTGGCCCACCCTTTGCTGCTATAACAGTTTCAACTCTTCTGGGAAGGCTGTCCGCAAGGTTTAGGAGTGTGTCTATGTATGAGAATGTTTGACCATTCTTCCAGACACACACTTGTATGGTTAGGCATTGATCTGAACAAGAAGGCCTGGCTTGCAGTCTCCACTCGAATTCATCCCAAAGGTGTTCTATCAGGTTGAGGCCGGAACTATGTGCAGGCCAGTCAAGTTCCTCCACCCCAAACTCGCTCATCCGTGTCTTTATGGACCTTGCTTTGTGCACTGGTCCAAATCATTTAGTGGAGGGGGGATTATGGTGTGTGGTTGTTTTTCAGGGGTTGGACTTGGCCCCTTAGTTCCAGTGAAAGAAACTCTTAAAGTAGAAGTCCATCCTAACGCTAAAATCCCTGCATCTACAGACATCAATGACCTAACACTAACCTATCTAGCCCTGTAAAGAAGAAATCAGTATACATACCTTTTTTCCCACGCTGAGCTGTCAGCCGTGGCTTTGCTCTGGAGGCGGGTGTAGAGGACACGTCCGACAATCGAAGCCCCATAGTAAGTCTATGGGTGACTGGAGATTGGATCAGCTTCGAAAAACGCATGTATACTGATTTCTTCTTTACAGGAATAGATAGGTTATTGTTAGATTGTGGGTGTCTATAGATGCAGGGATTTTAGTGTTAAGCTGGACTTACACTTTAAGGCATCAGCTTACCAAGACATTTTGGACAATTTCATGCTCCCAACTTTGTGGGAACAGTTTGGGGATGGCCCCTTCCTGTTCCAACATGACTGTGCACCAGTGCACAATGTAAGGTCCATAAAAACATGGATGAGCGAGTTTGGGGTGGAGGAACTTGACTGGCCAGCACAGAGTCCTGAACTCAACCCGATAGAACACCTTTTGGGATGAATTAGAGCGGAGACTGCGAGCCAGGCCTTCTCGTCCACGTCAGTGCCTGACCTCACAAATGCGTTTCTGAAAGAATGGTCAAACATTCCCATAGGCACACTCCTAAACCTTGTGGACAGCCTTCCTAGAAGAGTTTAAGCTGTTATAGCTGCAAAGGGTGGGCCAACTCAATATTGAACCCTATAGACTCATGGGGCGTACACACGGTCGGACTTTTCGGCTACAAAAGTCCGACGGACGGCGACGGACCAAATCCGGCGGACAATCCGATCATGTGTGGGCTTCCCCGGACTTTCAGCGGACTTTTGCAGTTGCAAATCTGACGGACTTTAGATTTGGAACTTGCTTCAAATCTTTACGTCGTAACTCCGCCGGACCCAGAAATCCACTCGTCTGTATGCTAGTCCGACAGACAAAAACCGACGCTAGGACAGCTATTGGCTACTGGCTATCAACTTCCTTATTTTAGTCTGGTGTACGTCATCACGTACGGATTCGTCGGACTTTGGTGTGATCGTGTGTAGGCAAGTCCGGTCATTACAAAGTCCGTCTAAAGTCAGTCGAAAGTCCGTTTAAAGTCCGTCGAAAGTCCGTCGAAAGTCCGTTGAAAGTCTGTCGAAAGTCTGTCGGACAGGCTGTCGGACTTTTGTAGCCAAAAAGTCCGACAGTGTGTACGCCCCATAAGACTGGGATGCCATTAAAGTTCATGTGCGTGTAAGATAGACATCCCAATACTTTTGGTAATATAGTATATACTAGGGCTAAATAACCTACCAGCATGTCTTTGGAGAGTGGGAGGAAACTGGATAATATATTTTGACTACTTAATTATTTTTAAAGGAAGCCTGTCATTAAAGAATAATGGAGGCTTACTTTCTGGGATATAACCACAATTCATGGGGCACCATAGCCAAATTTTAATGGGGCCGACCTCTCTAAGTGCCACTAGGCAGTATGATTGGGACAATAGTGTAATGCCCCGTACACACGGTCGGACTTTGTTCGGACATTCCGACAACAAAATCCTAGGATTTTTTCCGACGGATGTTGGCTCAAACTTGTCTTGCATACACACGGTCACACAAAGTTGTCGGAAAATCCGATCGTTCTAAACGCGGTGACGTAAAACACGTACGTTGGGACTATAAACGGGGCAGTGGCCAATAGCTTTCATCTTTTTATTTATTCTGAGCATGCGTGGCACTTTGTCCGTCGGATTTGTGTACACACGATCGGAATTTCCAACAACGGATTTTGTTGTCGGAAAATTTTATCTCCTGCTCTCCAACTTTGTGTGTCGGAAAATCCGATGGAAAATGTCAGATGGAGCCCACACACGGTCGGAATTTCCGACAACACGCTCCGATCGGACATTTTCCGTCAGAAAATCCGACTGTGTGTACGAGGCATAACTGTGTAAATCTTAAAGCCAAACTTTGTTTTTAGTTTTGGATGGCGTGGAGAAGAGTTAGAACCCCTGTGTGATTTCTACTGCTTTCCAGGGGTCTTTTAGAGAGATTTACCCTCAATTCCTATTCTGCTGACTTTTCACTTGACAGGAAGTAAGTGAAACTTTCCAACAACAACATACACAGAAAAAAATGCTTTTCTTTAGTAGCGCAGGAAGTTAGAACACCTTTCAGATTATTACTTTTTATTTTTTGGCTTGACATAAAATATGCCTAAATCAAGGACATGTAGCAGGAAATGTGTCATTATAATTAGTACACTATTAGGGAAATGTTCTCTGAATAGAGGTTACCAAAGAAGAGCAGGGCTAAGGGCTTTGGTGTAAAATCTAAGCCCTTCCACCCTTCCACCCCAACCTCCAAGTGCTGAAAGTTGTGGTTTAGTAATGTGTGTATATATAAGGGACGTGCAGTCAGGGGAGGCAGGTGAGGCCGGCATGAACATAAAAAAAAAAAAAATCGAGTTTAGAGGGTCATAGCTAGGCGACCTGGGGTTGTGTAGTGAAAGTTTGATGGATGATTGTTAATCTGTCCCATTACTTTTGGTCCCTTAAAAAGTGGGAGGCACATATACAAACTGTAATACCTACACCGTTCACCTGATTTGGATGTAAATACCCTCAAATTAAAGCTGAAAGTGAGCCAAAAAGATTAGAATTGTGCCGACGTTCCAATATTTATGGACCTGACGATATATATATATATATATATATATATATATATATACACACACAGTGTATATATATATATTTTTTTTTTTCTAACATAATTGTATAATTGTTAGTGATACTATGCACAATTGCTCTATAATATAAATTCTAACTGTGGCTTCTTTCCTTGTCTGGCAGAACTGAAAACCTCACATGATGGAATAGCTTAGTAGATGCTTTTTGATTCTTGGCCTCCAGAAGTCTGTGTTAGACATATAGAGCTAATATCGGTAGGATGATCAGAGGTTCTGAAGGTTATAAATCAACAGAAAAGGAGATCTATAATTAGTAATAACAGGATCCCAAAGACTTGTGCTATGCATCTGACAGTTTTAGAATCAAGGCCTCAAAGGATCATGTTTTTTTTGTTTTTTTTGTTTGTTGTCTCAAAAACCCCTCTAGTTGGGACCCCTCGCACCCTTGGGCCCCATAGCATTTACATGTACATAATGAGCTTGGAAGACAACTGTCCCCTGAAGTTCTTTACCTTGAGTCAGAGTGTCAGAGGTGACTTAAATCTGACTGTTGCTGATAAATTGTTCTGTGTAACTATAATAAATTAAGAATCAATATTTAGAATAGTGCAAAAGACTAGGCATGAGGTCCGAGTTAGACCTAATGGAGGGTTTGACCCGAACTTTGTATGTTTGGTGTTTGCAGACCAGCCAAGCAATGTGGTTGGTTCGCCAGTCTGAATAGATTACTACTGCCAGTAAATGAATACTTCCTGTTGTACAAACTGCACAGCCTCATCGGGCTCCCCCTGGCATCTTAGCAACCACTATTCTGCTTGTTTACAAGCCAGCAGGCATCCCAGGCAGAAGTCATTGACCAAATATGGTTATGACCAAATTAGGTAAATGATGTCAGACAGTTCCAGCCCCTTTGTTTACACTCAGCTGGGAGCTGTCTACTAAGGAGTCCATCAGATTTATATAATTTTAAATTGTCATAGTTTTTTACTATGTTTTTTTTAAATAAAGGACTTTATATAATGTGTCAGTGTGTTTATTTACTTTTATTTTTTTACACACTAGGGCCTATTAAGACAGGAGCCAATTAACTTACCAACATGTCTTTGGAGTGTGGGAGGAAGCCGGACTACCCAGAGGAAACCCAAGCAGGCACAGGGAGAACATGTAAACTCCTTTTATAATGAGTATTTGTTATTTGTTTCCCCATACAGTGCAGAAGTTTACCAAATGTGTGACATAAGTGTATCATATAGATGTTACCAACAAGAGAGAAGTTCCCCCAAAAGATGGGGTTTTTAGGCAGCACAATGATAAAGAAAATCAAATTCAGTATCAAAAATATGACAAATTTATTAAAGTATACCATAAAAGTTAAAACAGTGAGCTCCAGTGGGGGGCATTTAAAATAAAATTACATTGCATGTTAATAGGCTGAACATATATTGGCAGACATATATTCACAACAACATTCAGTAGCATGAATATTTGAACCTGACGCGTTTCAACCCCTGTGCTTGGGGTCTTCTTCAGAGGATTGGTCTGCTGAGAAATATACATAGATGAAATTGATACATGTAAATAAATTACACTAGTATAATGATAATTACATTCACCATGTAGAATATGGATACAATAGTAATAATTTACCCAATAATATATGTTCGGCAAAGAAGAGAACGAGGCCTCCCATATGGAGATCCCTTGGAACGACTATCCTCCTATCCCCCCCAGGAGAAGGACACCGGGCACCCCTACCGCCACCGCGGTTCAGGCCGGGGTAGTGAAAGCAGCGACGTGGCTTGCGAGAGGTCACACTCTTAGGTACCACCCACCAGATTAGCAAGAACAACCAGGGAGCACAGAGGGTTACACCTGTGAGAGTAATCAAAAAGTTCCTCATAATAAACTCAGTCATTTACATGGTGCTGATTATATGTCCAAAAAGGGACAGGAGAACAGAAATTATATATATATATATGATATTTTCCAGAGGCAGTATAGGGTATAGGCAGTACCTCAGTATGTGCTCAATGTGATGACGATCCATGTGAAAACGTGATATATAAGAAAACCACAGTGGAGTGAAAAGATGAAAAATAGGTAATGGCTGGTGAGGACTGAGTGTAGGAGTATAGTGAAAGGAAGTGAATGCACCGAAATTGCTGGGAGAAAAGATATGGAAAAAGAGAGGAGAAAAGAGGAGAGAAATTGGGGAGGGGAGGGAGGAAAAGAGGGAGGGGAAGGGGAGGGGGGGAAAAAGGGAAGGGAGAGGAGGGAGGGGAAAGGGGGGGGGGTTTAGGGTAAAAGAGGAAGAAAAAAAGGATTAAAAGGATTGCACAGAAAGTTAAAAATGAATTAATTACCTCAAGGGGTACTAAAGGACACGTGTTTAGGCACTGTGTTGCCCCATATATAAGACTGGTGCCTGTTAACCAAACCCGGGATTGGTCATAGGATATAGCGGACTCGGTGGATTGGTATCCCACACTGAGTCCACCAGTCTGAAAAATAGGTAAACATCAAAGTGTAAATTGTAGAGAACGAATGGTGGCCAGGTCATTGTACAGCAAGGCCACTATGAATAAACGGGGGTCAATGCAGAATCAAATAATGTTCGCATGAGCCCCCATTGTATAGGACAAAAAGTAGTGCCTAGACAAGGACCAAATACAGAGTGATAGAAGTGATACTTACTTGGTATAAATTGAAAAAGTGCCTGCTGTTCACCAGGAAGGAAAAGAGACTGAGGGTGTGTTGCGAGTATACCTCTTATATACTGCCTGTTGGGGGTGTGTACTCACTTATGATCAATCCAGGTGTGTGCGCCGTCCCTGATTGCTCTGCGGTGGGCGGCGTGACCGCCAAATAGGCAGTCGAGCGTGGCTTCCCCGGCGTTCCGGAAGAGCATAGCTCCGACTCGGCGTCACTCTCGTCGAAATCTCGCGATGCCGATGACGTCACGCCGCACGCGCGGGGCCCCGCGCATGCGCAGTGGCGAGCGGCATCCGAGAGTGTTCCGGAATGCCGCCGGCAAGGAGGAAGTGATCCCCAATGTAGCGCCCGGTGGCCATCCGGGCATCCAATGGGGAAACATGGGGGGGAGGAGCCACCTATAGGGGTCGGCTCGTTCCCCCCCCCACCTTGCCGGGAAGCCAGATCGCGGATCACCCCCGATCCTGAGATGGGGGCGGAGACAGCACCGCAGGACTCCCTCAATCAGGAGGGGAGGGGGGGGAGCAGTTCCAAGTGGAAAAGAGTATACAAAAAACGATTGAAACATTGTACATAACATATATCTATTGATTCAAAGCAATGTCATTCATACTAACATTGGCATGTATATCTATACGTAAGGAGCATCAGTACAGGAAGAGAACTTCAAATGCATATGTTGGCATCTACATAGCATCCCGATAAGGGAAAAAGTGATAGTGAATTAGTAGGGTATATGAATTCATAACACATACTAATAAAATAAAATATCCAATTATTAAGAGAGATAACTGGGGAATAGGAAGCATAAGAAAAAAGAGAACCAATCAGAATGAAGTAAAAGTAAGATGGAATAAAATAAAATGAAATAAACTAAAATAAAGCAGAACGATAAAGGGTAGGGCTTATTGTCACCAATTTTTGTAAGCTATATATAGTTTCATTGGAAACTAACTATTGTGTTTTTCCAGAAACGAAACCCTTTAAAAAGGGGGCAAATGAGATAGCCTCATTAAGTCCTGGGAACGAGGTGGAATTGAGCATAAAGATCCACCTCTGTTCGCGTTGCAGCAAAGTTTTGTTCCAATCGCCGCCTCGAACGGGTATATGAACTCGATCGAGTGCGGCGAAGGATACCTTCGGCATTATAGAGTTGTGGATTTCCATTACATGGCGTCCAAGGGGTAAGTATGGATTACTAATTTGCATATGGTAGATGTGTTTTGATATCCGCTGATGGAATTCTTGCTTGGTCTTGCCCACATAATGCGCTCCACACTCGCAGGACATAAGGTATACCACCCCTCTTGTTTGGCAATTGGTAAAATGCCTGGGTTTAAAAATTGACCCATTTGGAAGATGAGAGACCTTTTCACGTCTAATATATTGGCAATACGAACAGTGCCCACAGGGAAAAGATCCCAGAACAGAACAGTGTTTCCGTCTTTTTTGTGCGTTTTTGAACTCACTCTGAACCAGCTTGTCTTTCAACGATGTAGCTCGTCTGTAAGTAATGAGCTCCAGTATATTGGATTGATTATTTTATATGCTGTTGGTATCTTTATAATAGTGTTAAGAACTACTGGATAATTATTGTCAAATATGAGCAAATTCAAGGGTACCGAATGGGCTAACTTAATGTCAGGCTATGAGACAGATTTTGAACAAGGGGATCGAGCCAAAACTCAGATCTCATCTCTTTTCCACAAATTAAATAGAACACTTGAGAAAAAATCGGCAATATTTTGGCATATTAAAACTCTAAATAGATACAAAGAAGATAAGATCAGTCCTCTAGGCCTACGAATCCAAATATTCCCAAATTTGGATCAGATCAGTACTGAATGTAAAAGTGAATGGGAGGCTAATCTGAATGCCTGCTCCCAAGAGATGATGACCATCCTCACTAAGGAACATAACAAACAAATGGTAACATTGGATGTAGAAATTGATAATATAGAAACATCCTTGAGACCATTCACGCAACACGCCCTATACCTGGAACTACAGGCCAAACTTCGGAATGACCTGTCGTCCTATAATAGGAACGTACTACAGAAAAAAGAGTCCAAATTTTGGAGGGATCATGCCGCCTTTTCTGAAGGACGAGCATACAAATGGAGTAACAACTCCCAATCTAATTATCAGAAAAACAAACAATACACACCACACCAACAACCTAAACATCCGAAGAGCGCACTAAAGCCCAAAAAAGATCTTGACTCTAGCCAGAATCAAAAAATATCCAAAGAGCGGGGTAAATTCAAAAGAAGTCGTAACAATAAGGGTTCTCCAGAACAAGATAGAAAGAAGCGGACTATAGAGACCGCTTCGGAGACCGTTTCGGAACTCCATACCAATGAGGCGAGGCCCACAATACCCAAATCTGATACATCGAATTCGGCCACCAATGAAACTATAATTCCATCTAACCCAGTAGGAAATAAAATGCCTGTAAATTCACCATCAGGATGTCCAAAATTTGGATCGCAGACCCCTTTAAACCAAACATGGGGACTTTCTCTGTCCCAAACAAACAGGGGAGTGGGGAATCTGGACTCGTATGTTATGCGGATCCAACAGAATCCCTCAGTGTAATTAACTTATCATCACACCCTTTATCCCCAGCCGAAGCTAATGTATTGTCACGTGGGCTTACTTTTTGTCCACAAGGGAACTTCGATTTATTCGAAGTTGTAACTGATTTGCAATTATTTGCACGTCGGCTACTTTTGAAGAGTCTTCATGCAAAAAACGACACTGATATGGATATGACCCAAGGGGACACCTTCAGCATAAAGGAGCTAAAAGCTCTACGCGATTTGACCCTCTTGTTTCAAGAGAACAATACCATAGACCTTATAGACCAAATCGATCTGGAAACCCTCCTCGAAGGTGCGAATGAACCCACTCCGAATCCGCTAACCAATTTCAAAAAACCATCTGGAAAATTTCCGTCACTTAGTCTGAATCCCAGTATAGAGATCTTTGTCAAACAAACACTTAGGGACATTGCCAAACTTTCACATCAAAATAAAAAAACACTACCTCAAAATCTCACAATAGAGGAATCGATGGCTATCGACTCTCTGTGTAACAATGTTGAGATTACAATAAAACCATCTGATAAAGGAGGTAACGTGGTCCTGATGGACAATCAGGACTACGTATGCATGTGTCTAGATATTCTGGACAATGGTGAATGGTATAAAATTATCCCAACTAAAATCATACAAAAATCCTATACCCAGTTTTATGATCTAATTCTGTCTGCTCTTGATAAAGGAGCTATCACCAGAGACCAATACGAATTTATTCGAGTAAAACACCCACGTATGGCCACTTTTTATAGTTTGCCCAAAATCCATAAAAGTCAAACAAAACCCCCCGGACGACCAATTGTCTCCGGTAATGGGGGGATTTCAGAAAACCTCAGTAAAGTGATTGATTCGCTTTTGCAACCTTTCGTCATCTGTATGCCCTCGTTTGTGAAGGACAAAATGCATCTACTTCAACTCATTCAGGGAATATCACTTCCACCCAATTCCATCCTTGTGGCCATTGACGTCGAGGCCCTGTATAGCTCGATACCCCACTACAAGGGGATCGAGGCTATACGGGCACTCCTGTCCAGACATCTGAAATATGATGGGGCAGTTAACGAGTTCATTATCAACGGACTCGAGTACATCCTCAATCACAATTTTTTCGTCTTTGACAACTCCCACTACCTCCAGGTGCAGGGCGTGGCCATGGGCACTTGTTGTGCCCCGGCCTACGCCAATCTGTACCTGGGGGAGTGGGAGAAATTGCTCGATGATGGGGAGGACATTGCCAGGTATAGGAGCCACATATATATGTGGCGACGGTACATTGATGATGTCCTCCTCATCTGGGACGGCCCTGAAGAGCTACTACTAAAGTTTTTTGACCAAATCAATGAAAACGAATTTAATCTAAAATTTACCATGTCCTACGATCGTGATCAGATTGCATTCTTGGATGTACAGCTGAGACGTACCTCTGAGGATGCAATTCCCTAGTACACTTTTTCGAAAAAGCACCGCAGGAAATACCATCCTTCACGCGGATAGCTTTCATCCTACTCGTCTAAAAAACTCGATCCCATATGGACAGTATCTACGTGTCCGTAGGAATTGCTCCGACGAGGTATCTTTCAAACAAGAAGCACAAAAACTACAAACGAGGCTCTTAGCGCGAGGCTACAGCAGCTCATGCCTACGCAAGGCATACAATAGAGTGGTTACACAGCCAAGACATACACTGCTGTTCAAAGAGAGAGTGAGACATGACCAGGACATGGCCACTACCAGGGTGATTTTACGCTTCTCGAAACAGCACAACGAGATAAATAACGTCATCCGTAAAACACTGGTCTATACTTTTAGATGACCCGAAAGTCAGTAGGTTCATTTCAAATACCCCCTCCATTACTTACAGACGAGCTACATCGTTGAAAGACAAGCTGGTTCAGAGTGAGTTCAAAAACGCACAAAAAAGACGGAAACACTGTTCTGTTCTGGGATCTTTTCCCTGTGGGCACTGTTCGTATTGCCAATATATTAGACGTGAAAAGGTCTCTCATCTTCCAAATGGGTCAATTTTTAAACCCAGGCATTTTACCAATTGCCAAACAAGAGGGGTGGTATACCTTATGTCCTGCGAGTGTGGAGCGCATTATGTGGGCAAGACCAAGCAAGAATTCCATCAGCGGATATCAAAACACATCTACCATATGCAAATTAGTAATCCATACTTACCCCTTGGACGCCATGTAATGGAAATCCACAACTCTATAATGCCGAAGGTATCCTTCGCCGCACTCGATCGAGTTCATATACCCGTTCGAGGCGGCGATTGGAACAAAACTTTGCTGCAACGCGAACAGAGGTGGATCTTTATGCTAAATTCCCCCTCTTACCAGGACTTAATGAGGCTATCTCATTTGCCCCCTTTTTAAAGGGTTTCGTTTCTGGAAAAACACAATAGTTAGTTTCCAATGAAACTATATATAGCTTACAAAAATTGGTGACAATAAGCCCTACCCTTTATCGTTCTGCTTTATTTTAGTTTATTTCATTTTATTTTATTCCATCTTACTTTTACTTCATTCTGATTGGTTCTCTTTTTTCTTATGCTTCCTATTCCCCGGTTATCTCTCTTAATAATTGGATATTTTATTATATTAGTATGTGTTATGAATTCATATACCCTACTAATTCACTATCACTTTTTCCCTTATCGGGATGCTATGTAGATGCCAACATATGCATTTGAAGTTCTCTTCCTGTACTGATGCTCCTTACATATAGATATACATGCCAATGTTAGTATGAATGACATTGCTTTGAATCAATAGATATATGTTATGTACAATGTTTCAATCGTTTTTTGTATACTCTTTTCCACTTGGAACTGCTCCCCCCCCCTCCCCTCCTGATTGAGGGATTCCTGCGGTGCTGTCTCCGCCCCCATCTCAGGATCGGGGGTGATCCGCGATCTGGCTTCCCGGCAAGGTGGGGGGGGGAACGAGCCGGCCCCTATAGGTGGCTCCTCCCCCCCATGTTTCCCCATTGGATGCCCGGATGGCCACTGGGCGCTACATTGGGGATCACTTCCTCCTTGCCGGCGGCATTCCGGAACACTCTCGGATGCCACTCGCAACTGCGCATGCGCGGGGCCCCGCGCGTGTGGCGTGACGTCATCGGCATCGCGAGATTTCGACGAGAGTGACGCCGAGTCGGAGCTATGCTCTTCCGGAACGCCGGGGAAGCCACGCTCGACTGCCTATTTGGCGGTCACGCCGCCCACCGCAGAGCAATCAGGGACGGCGCACACACCTGGATTGATCATAAGTGAGTACACACCCCCAACAGGCAGTATATAAGAGGTATACTCGCAACACACCCTCAGTCTCTTTTCCTTCCTGGTGAACAGCAGGCACTTTTTCAATTTATACCAAGTAAGTATCACTTCTATCACTCTGTATTTGGTCCTTGTCTAGGCACTACTTTTTGTCCTATACAATGGGGGCTCATGCGAACATTATTTGATTCTGCATTGACCCCCGTTTATTCATAGTGGCCTTGCTGTACAATGACCTGGCCACCATTCGTTCTCTACAATTTACACTTTGATGTTTACCTATTTTTCAGACTGGTGAACTCAGTGTGGGATACCAATCCACCGAGTCCGCTATATCCTATGACCAATCCCGGGTTTGGTTAACAGGCACCAGTCTTATATATGGGGCAACACAGTGCCTAAACACGTGTCCTTTAGTACCCCTTGAGGTAATTAATTCATTTTTAACTTTCTGTGCAATCCTTTTAATCCTTTTTTTCTTCCTCTTTTACCCTAACCCCCCCCCTCCCCTCCCTCCTCTCCCTTCCCTTTTTCCCCCCCTCCCCTTCCCCTCCCTCTTTTCCTCCCTCCCCTCCCCAATTTCTCTCCTCTTTTCTCCTCTCTTTTTCCATATCTTTTCTCCCAGCAATTTCGGTGCATTCACTTCCTTTCACTATACTCCTACACTCAGTCCTCACCAGCCATTACCTATTTTTCATCTTTTCACTCCACTGTGGTTTTCTTATATATCACGTTTTCACATGGATCGTCATCACATTGAGCACATACTGAGGTACTGCCTATACCCTATACTGCCTCTGGAAAATATCATATATATATATAATTTCTGTTCTCCTGTCCCTTTTTGGACATATAATCAGCACCATGTAAATGACTGAGTTTATTATGAGGAACTTTTTGATTACTCTCACAGGTGTAACCCTCTGTGCTCCCTGGTTGTTCTTGCTAATCTGGTGGGTGGTACCTAAGAGTGTGACCTCTCGCAAGCCACGTCGCTGCTTTCACTACCCCGGCCTGAACCGCGGTGGCGGTAGGGGTGCCCGGTGTCCTTCTCCTGGGGGGGATAGGAGGATAGTCGTTCCAAGGGATCTCCATATGGGAGGCCTCGTTCTCTTCTTTGCCGAACATATATTATTGGGTAAATTATTACTATTGTATCCATATTCTACATGGTGAATGTAATTATCATTATACTAGTGTAATTTATTTACATGTATCAATTTCATCTATGTATATTTCTCAGCAGACCAATCCTCTGAAGAAGACCCCAAGCACAGGGGTTGAAACGCGTCAGGTTCAAATATTCATGCTACTGAATGTTGTTGTGAATATATGTCTGCCAATATATGTTCAGCCTATTAACATGCAATGTAATTTTATTTTAAATGCCCCCCACTGGAGCTCACTGTTTTAACTTTTATGGTATACTTTAATAAATTTGTCATATTTTTGATACTGAATTTGATTTTCTTTATCATTGTGCTGCCTAAAAACCCCATCTTTTGGGGGAACTTCTCTCTTGTTTATAACTTCCAAGGGGTGAGCAGCAAATCCTTGGTTTCCCCTCTAGTGTCCGTCTATATCGCATATAGATGTTACCAAACCCATTAAACATCAGCTACCCTAACTGCAGCCCAAATTGGGTTGGACAGCTGGGCTTTTGTGTGTAGCCAAATGTCTGTAGAGAAAGGACCAGACTAACATTTTCCATCAGTTCAAGAGCCAACTCATTTTGTAAGTCCCAAAGGGCCTCCTTTATCAGGGCTAAAACTTTTACATAATTTTCAAGTTAGATAAAATCTATACTCAAAAGAATTTAAGTGACATAATCATATTTTTTTCTGAAATGAAATCATAACAGTACAATTGTGCAGTTGTTCATAATTCTGAATAAAAGAAACCAAATCACTAAAATCTGATATATGATTTAACATCCAAATATCATTCTCAATATTTTAAAACTGCAGCCTTTATTAATAAATAACTGGTAATCCTTTTTTAGGCATTTTCTGTTATAATATGACATCTTTTGTACCTTTTCCAATATACTTTTGCATTGTCCCTCTATCACATTCTCTTCCAATAGAGACTACAATTGAATAGTTCCCAGTTATTCCTCATTGGGAGGGACTGTCCCTCATTTCAAATCAAATCCCTCTGTCTCTCTTTCATTCTCAGTTGTCCCTCTTTTTGGTATGGTGTATACACTTTTACTTAAAAATATTACTTTTTCTCTGCTGAAAGTGTTATATTACACTAAACCTTTCACCCAAACTCCAAATTATTGCATTTGATATTATTAAAAGCTAGTAGAAAGTAAAAGTAGAGAAAAAAAACACTTGCTAGTTTAACCAAACATTTTTTGTGCATGAAGCAAACAGATAAATCCAAGATGTTGACACCAAAGCATTAAGGTAGTTCTGAGAACAAGATTCTGTCAATACAGGAGAATCACCATGTTCCTTATCATCCACTTGATAACAAGTATGCTTCTCCAATGCAGCCTTCTTCCGATTGGGAAAATCTTTCAACTGGAAGAAAAAACAACAAGGGGGCACAAAGGCCTAGTGCATTACCTGATGGAAAGTTTAATAAAGAATGAACAGTCAGAAGGCTAATAGCGTAGAAAAGCACAAAACCCAAGTGACAAGGAGGTCCAGATGTAGATATGTATCACCGAGACCTAGGCACTACGCACATGTACATTGCATGTACATCTGAGGGGTGCCTGAGTCTCAGTAATACATATCTACAAGCATGTACAGTAAGTCTGAGTGGTGCCTCGATCTCAGTGATACATATCTACAAGCATGTACATTTGAGTGGAGGTAGATCTCAGTGATACATATCTACAAGCATGTACGTTTGAGTGGTGCCTAGGTCTTTACCATCTACATCTCGACCTCCTTGTCATTTGGGTTTTGTGCTATTCTACACTTTTAACCTTGTGACTGTTTGAGTATGTTTTTGGCTTATTTTGATCTGTAGTAAACGTCCCATCAGGCAATGCACTAGGCCTTTGCGCACCTTGGTTGTTAGTTTTTATTTTTTCAGTCTTTTTTTGTGTAATAATTGTTTGTAGTCTACTTAATTGGGGGATTAGTAGGTGTATGTCTTTTGTCTACATGCTTGGTTCTTAAAGGAGTCATGTCAGATATTCGGGAGGTATGCAATCAGTCATTTTGACACATGTTATGCAGATGTAGTCTGCTGTTGCCACTATCAGAAAATCTTCACCAAAACAATGATTTGCTGGAGCAAGTGTACGTAGACTGGATCTGGCTGCAAATAGGCTGTGGAGATCAACAATGCTGATATTTATTTATTACATGTATTTATATATTGCTGACAATTTTGTAGTGCTTTAAGTCTATATTGTACATACACATCAGTCCCTGCCCTAATGGAGCTTACAATCTAAGGTCCCTCATGTTCATACATACATATACTAGGACCAATACGCTATAAATAATGAAAAAAAGATTGAAAACTGTATTCTTTTAACAGAGGAACTAAACTCTGGAAGTAGTGCCCAGTAAAGGCACTGCTTTTTTTGGTTATTGCCCATTGTCTTCCTGAAGTTGATGTTACCCCAATTACTGACTTACCATCTCTTGTTCTTCACTGTGTCTCTGTGTAGAGGCAGCCATCTTGGTTAGAGGTAGGGTTTTGCTGCCTCATGTCAGAGCCTCCAGTAACGAGAACAGCAATCAGAGACAGCAGAGCTCACACTGCAGATATACAGCTATGAGCCAGTAAGTAAATGAGAACCTAGGCACCCTCACATATTAGAAAGTGATAAAAGGACAAAAAACAGGTCAGTTTGAATAAAACAACATCACTTCCAATATTCACTTACATCTAAAAAGCTTGCAGACTGCATGTAGAGATACTGTGGTATCATGCGTGGTAATACAAGATGGTAGACAGGGTAGACTGAGGGGCTGCTGGGAATGTCCGGACCTGCTGTAGATGACAACTGGGGCTAACGGCATAAGCAAACTCTAAGACTCCCACAGCCGAGTAACTGAAGGTAAACGGCCAGAGACATAAATATATAAAAACCTTGTAAGCTGCTACATAGATCTAATGGAGCTGCCAGCACTAAACACACTTCCTGAACATGTGCAAGAAACAAAAGTAAAATCAGAATAAGTGCAGCGCTAAATAAAACTAATAATATCCCTGGAGGGATATAAAGTGCATGCTTGTAAACAATACTATATAAGTGCAATATACAAGTTTTCCCAAGTGCCCTTGAATAAATCAAACAATATACTTAATAATAAAGTGCAGTGTGCAAATTTTCCATGTAATGTCCATTTATAAATCAAACAATATTAGAAATAATGTGCCAGTCCATTATATATTATATAAATATATTGATCTCTTTGAGAAGATTAGTCTATATGCGGACGATATGCTTTTATACCTAGAAGATTCAGGCGACTCCCTGCTAACGGCCCTTGATATTATTAAACAATTTGAAAATATATTGATCTCTTCTCAATCATCCACCGATAAGTGCATTGTTCATATTCCTTGTGCTCCCTCCCTCGGCTGTGCCCTCGCCTTATAGGCTTTTAAAAAAGCCTTTAAAAATACCAAATCCTCTGAAACGCTCCTTATGATATTCCTTCTCCTTAGAAGCTGCCCATGAACTCCAATCACATAGATCACTGCAGGTATCGAGCCTCCTTACTGCTTCCCTTGAACTCCAATCACAGCAATACATGCAAAGCAATCATATTTCCTCTGCTGCCACTTCCAGCAATGTCAAGTAAAGAGGAGACGTTGCTGGAAGTGGTATCAGAGGAGATCGGATTGCTTTGCATGTGTCGCTGTGATTGGAGTTCAAAACCTGAAGTGATCGATGTGATTGGAGTTCACGAGCAGCTTATAAGGAGAAGGAATATTATAAAGAGCGTTTCAGAGGATTTATCATTTTTAAAAGCTTTTTAACCCCCCTAGTGGTATTCCCGAGTCTGGCTCGGGGTGGATTTTCAATACCAAAAGCGGTAACCCCGAGCCAGACTTGGGATCGCATCGCAGGATCCAGGAAGAGTTTACTTACCTTGTCCCCTGGATCCTGCGATGTCTCCCCGCTGTGATCTGTGAGCCGACGTGTCTTGCTCGATTCACAGTGCCAAGCTCCGTTCCCTGCGAGCGTTGCGACGCAAGGGGACGGAGTTCGGTGGCAAATTCAAACAGTAAAACACCCAATATAGATACAGTACACTGTAATCTTACAGATTACAGTGCTGTATCAAATAATTTCACATCCCCTTTGTCCCTAGTGGTCTGCCCAGTGTCCTGCATGCAGTTTTATATTATAAATACTGTTCTTTCTGCCTGGAAACTGGAGATTGTCCATAGCAACCAAAACTTTCCCTTTACATCAAAAGTGGCTTTAGACCAGCTAGAAAACAGCAATAATAAATTAGAATTACTTGCAGAATTGAGCGATAGTGATTTGTGGGGAAATCCCTCACCAAACACTAAAAGTAACGAAAGCGACAATTCTGCAACTGAGCAAATTTCAGTGTTTTTGATTGGATTACATTATTGAATATTTTTTATTATTATTATATTATTATTTGTTATAATTATTTATAGTTATTTAATATATTATAATTTTTTATTTCGTTTTTCAAACTTTATCATACCCGGGATGTCTACTAGACTCTTGTTTGGACAGATTTAAGTGAATTATTCCTAAGAATTACAGGCCTACAATATAAAACGCCAAATTTCTGTGCAAAATAATGGTACCGCTTTCAGCACCTAAAATCTGAAATAATAATACCGTCAGGGAGGTTAAAAAAGCCTTCTAAGGTGAGGGCACAAATGGAGGAGGGAGCACAGGGAATATGAACAATGCATTTATCGGTGGATAATTGAGGAATGGGGTTGAGCCGAACACCCCCCACTTCGGTTCGCACCAGAACTTGAGAACAGGCAAAAAATTTGTACGAACACATGAACACCGTTAAAGTCTATGGGACATGAACATGAAAAATCAAAAGTGCTAATTTTAAAGGCTTATATGCAAGTTATTGCCATAAAAAGTGTTTGGGGACCCGGGTCCTGCCCCAAGGGACAGGTATTAATGCAAAAAAAGTTTTAAAAAGTGACGTTTTTTTCGGGAGCAGCGATTTTAATAATGCTTAAAGTGAAACAATAAAAATTAAATATTCCTTTAAATATCGTGCCTGGGGGGAGTCCTTAGTATGCCTGTAAAGTAACGCATATTTCCAGTGATTAGAACAATACCACAATGACATTTCTAACGGAAAAAATGTCATTTAAAACTGCTTGCGGCTGTGATGTATTGTTGGGTCCTGGCAATATAGATAAAAATCATTGGCATTTTGCATTGATACATGTCCCCTGGGGCAGGACCCGGGTCCCCAAACACTTTTTATGGCAATACCTTGCATATAAGCCTTTAAAATTAGCACTTTTGGTTTTTCATGTTAGTGTCTCATAGACTTTAACAGCGTTCCGTGGCTTTCGAATTTGTAATGAACGCCGCATAATGTTAGTTGTTCGGCTTATGTTCAACTCGAACATCGGGCTCATCCCATATGAGGAGAGATCAATATATTTATATAATATATAATGAACTGGCACAATATTTCTAATATTGTTTTATTTATATAAGGACATTACTTTTTATTTTTGTATTAACTATATTTTTGATTTATTCAAGAACACTTTGGAAAATTTGCATATTGTATAGTATTGTTTACATACATGCACTTTATATCCATCCAGGAAAATCCTTATGCCGTGTACACATGACTGGTTTTTCCGTCAGAATAAACTTTGACAGTTTTTCTGACAGAGTTCCGACGGAGTTCCAATGGAGTTCCGACGGAGTTCCGCTGAAACAGACTTGCGTACACATGATCACACCAAAGTCTGATCGTTTAGAACGTGGTGACGTACAACACATACAACGGGACTAGAAAAAGGAAGTTAAATAGCCAGTAGCCAATAGCTGCCCTTGCGTCGTTTTTGGTCCTTCGGAATAGCATACAGACAAATGGTTTTCCCGATAGGGATTGATTCCGACGGAAAGATTTAAAACATGTTCTATTTCCAGGTCCGTCAGAATTTTCGAAAGAAAAAGTCCGCTGAAGCCCACACACGATCGGAATATCTGATGAAATGATTCAGTCGGACCTTTTCTGCCGGAAAGTCCGGTCGTGTGTACGCGGCAATAGTCTTCAGCAAACAGTTTTGCTGAAGACGAGCAGACTAAGGACCTGGATTACTGGAACCATGTCCTGTGGTCCGATGAGACCAAGATAAACTTATTTGGTTCAGATGGTGTCAAGAGTGTGTGGTGGCAAGCAGGTGAGGAGTACAAAGACAAGTGTGTTTTGCCTACAGTCAAGCATGGTGGTGGGAGTGTCATGGTCTGGGGCTGCATGAGTACTGCCGCCAATGGGGAGCTACAGTCCATTGAGGGAACCATGAATGCCAACTTGTACTGTGACATATTGAAGCAAAGCATGATCCCCTCCCTTCGGAGACTGGGCTTCAGGGCAGTATTCCAACATGATAACGACCCCAAACACACCTCCAAGGCGACTACTGCCTTGCTAAAGAAACTGCGGGTAAAGGTAATGGACTGGCTAAGCATGTCTCCAGACCTAAACCCTATTGAGCATCTGTGGGGCATCCTCAAACGGAAGGTGGTGGAGTGCAAATGTCTCTAATATCCACCAGCTCTGTGATGTTGTCATTGAAGAATGGAAGACGACTCCAGTGGCAACCTGTGAAGCTCTGGTGAACTCCATGCCCAAGAGGGTAAAGGCAGTGCTGGAAAATAATGGTTTCCACACAAAATATTGACACTTTGGGCCCAATTTGGACATTTTCACTTAGTGGTGTACTCACTTTTGTTGCCAGCGGTTTAGACATTAATGGCTGTGTGTTGAGTTATTTTGAGGAGACAGCCAATGTACACTGTTATACAAGCTGTACACTCACTACTTTACGTTGTAGCAAAGTGTCATTTGTTCAGTGTTGAAAAGATATAATAAAATATTTACAAAAATGTGAGGGGTGCACTCACTTTTGTGAGATACTGTAGATCTCATCTAATGTCAGTGAGCGCTGACTCACTCACGTTCATTTGGTGAATTGTTTACCTACTAGAAAGTGCTCCACTAATTTTCAGGAGGAAAACACATTTTCAGGATACTACATAGGCAAAAATCAACATTTCTCGATGTTTCTTATGGCAAAGCAAATCTACACTTTTTGAGTTCAGATCCGCTTTAAATGAAAATTGTTTATGGCACACAATACTTTAGCAATCTAAATGTCATCCAGTTAGAGTTTACATGTGCTTTAATAATATACTAGCGGTAACACAATAAACCTGGTGTAGGGCCGGTGTTCACATAGCCAGCTTCAAAGTTGGTATAATAATGGAAAAATTGCAGGATAACTCACTGATTGGCAGATGATCAAACATCAGGCTTGTGTTTAGCATTCTCATCACTATATATCAATAGACTGTGCTGTTTACTGCTGTAAGTTTCCTGTGAGTCACCCAGGTTGTAAAAGATTCAGATTTTCCACAATTTCTGAAGAGTATCCTCAGGATAGCATTGTATCTCTCTTAGACCCCTTTCACACTGTTGGCGTTTTTCAGGCGTTTTAGCGCTAAAAATAGCACTCGTAAAGCGCCTGAAAAAAGCCTGATCTGCAATCCCAGTCTGAAAGCCCAAGTGGGGCTGGCAGAACGTCAAAAAAAGTCAAGCAGCTTCTTTGAGGCACTTTAGGAGCGGTGTATACACCGCTCCTAATGCGCCCCTGCCCATTGAAATCAATGGGCAGCGCCGCCAAAGCGCCTCGGCACTGGCGCTTTGTGGGCGCTTTTAACCCTTTATTCGGGCACTAGCGGGGGTTAAAAGCACCCTGCATTATCATACAGTCATATGGCAGAAGAACTACGTTTTCCTCAACTAAAAGCTTGTTTGGTCAGATAAACCCTTCATTTTCGAGAATGCATTTAGGCTACATTACACACCTGAGCGTTTTCAGCTCTCAAAACGCCAGAAAAAACACCTGAAAAATTCCTAACATGCAAAATTCCATTCATTTAAATGGCCCCTGTTCACATCTGAGCGTTTTGTAGTCTGAAGAAAAATGCCTGAAGCTACATGAATGAAGCTCATGAATACATGAGCTTCTTTTTGGGCAGATTACAGGCGTTTTTCTGCTTTTTACATTGGTGACCTTTTGACCTGTGAAAAAACATGGTAAAAATTGCGGCAAAATCGCAGTGAAAACTAAATCCTCAGGTATAAATGCAGCTCTTTCCACATGTGTACGACTTGTCCCACGATTTGGGACTACAAAGTAGCATGAAAAGTCATTCGCCATGATTTCCAATGACAACCATTCATATTAGTACGACTTCAAGTCATGCCGACTTCAAAGTAGTCCCTGCACTATTTTGGTCTGACTTTGATCCTACTTCAGCCCATTGAATATCACTGAAGTCGGTTCAAAGTTAGATCGCCATATTAACTGATCCGACTTGGGCATGCGACTTGTGCTCTGATGAACTTGAATGGGAGGTCCACGCCAAAATTAAAACAAAAAAAGGCATGGGTTCCCCTTCAAGAGCATACCAGGCCCTTCAGTATGGATTGTAAGGGTGAACCCCCACGCCGAAAAGATGGCGTGGGGTTCCCCCCCAAAATCCTTACCAGACCCCTCCTGAACCATACCAGGCTGCATGCCCTCAACATGGGGGCTGGGTGCTTTGAGGCAGGGTGGGCCCTGCGTCCCCATGTTGATGAGGACAAGGGCCTCTTCCGGACAACCCAGGCTGTTAGTTGTCGGGGTCTTCAGGCGGGGGCTTATCGGAATCTGGAAGCCCTCACCCTATGTGAATGAGTATCGGGTACATTGTACCCCTACCCATTCACCTAAAAAAAAGTGTCAAAAATAAAACACAGAACACATGTTTTTAAAGTAATTTATTAGGCAGCTCCGGAGTCTATTCCGACTTCTCCAGCTCTTCTGGCGACGTCTTCTATCTCCTCCGCTGATGTCTTCTGCCTTCTGCCTCTGCCAGTTCTTCTCCCTTCTCCGGGTCTTCTCCGCTCTCCACTGATGTCTTCTAGCCCTCTCCGGTTCTTCTCCCTCTGTCCACTGTCTTATGCCTCTGCTGGGTCTTCTCCACTATCTTCTCGCTCTTTTGCTGGGTCTTCTCCGCTGTCTTCTCCCTCTGTTCTCCTTCCGATGTTGACTCGATGCTCTCTCCCACTCTAATGCTGGGTGCACGGTGTGCCATTACTTGTATTGGCATGGAGCGGGGTCACCGGAGGCCCGCCCCTTATAATGTCACCGCCCGGGACATTATGGGGCATAATGTCACCGCCCGGGGTATGATGGGCGGTGATAAGCCCCCCGCCCGCAGACCCCGACAACCAACGGCCAGGGTTGATAAGAAGACGCCCTTGTCCTCATGAACATGGGGACAAGGTGCTTTGGGGGTGGGGGGGTGCAGAGCCCTCCCGCCCCAAAGCACCCACCCACCCATGTTTAGGGCATGCAGCCTGGTAAGGTTCAGGAGGGGGGCGCTCATTCGTCCCCACCCCCTTTCCTGACCTGTCAGGCTGTGTGCTCGGATAAGGGTCTGATATGGATTTGGGGGAACCCCCATGCCATTTTTTTGGGCGTTGGGTGTTTCCCTTAAAATTAATGCCAGACTGAGGGGCCTGGTATGCTCTTGGAGGGGGAACCCATGCCGTTTTTTTTTTTACATTATGCTTGGAGTTCCCCCTAAAGATTCATGCCAGACAGTGCCTGGTATTGTCTGGGATTAAAGTCGGATCCCTGTTCATTAAAGTTGGACTTCAAGTCGCAGGGCAAAGTAGGATCCACAGTCGTATGACTGTTTTGTCGAAATTGCGGCAAAATCACGCAACTTTAAAGTCGCACAAGTGTGGAAGAGGCTCTGTTAACACCTAGGCATTTTGTTTTCAGGCAGAAATTCGCGTGATTTTTGCAGTGATTTTTGCTGCAATTTTGTACAGGTCAAAAGGTCACTAAGGTAAAAAGCAGAAAAGGCTTGTAATCTGCCAAAAAAGAAGCTCCTGTACTTTTTTGAGCTTCAGGTGTTTTGCTTCAGATGACAAAATGCTCAGATGTAAACAGGGGCCATTGAAATGAATGGGATTTGTCTTGTTGGGCGTTTTTAGAGCTGAGGCTTACAGCAGAAAAACACCAAAAAACACCTAGGTGTGAACAGAGCCTAAGGAACACACACCATGATTGTCGTTGTAATAGATGCAGTGGTTGCCTTGAAATTTTATTGCAGATCTTCTGTTGTGCCTTAGAGACATAAAATGGTGAGCCACAGACGTACAGATGTCTTCCTGAGAACATCTGTTGGTCTACTGAGGATAAATCATTATTTTAATGAAGTATTGGAAATTTTCTTTTTTTTGTTTACAAACTTTTTATTGAAAAAAAGAATTGCTTATGGGTATTTGAAGCAACATTGATAGAGCATACATATGAAAAGTATTCAATTAGTTTACATTGAAAATGTGTATTCTTGTATACAGATGGTAATCTTATATATTATATGACTAAGCGACGCTTCAAATAACAATTTTCATGAAATAATAGAAAGAGAAAGAAAGAAAAAAATAGAAAAATGTAAAAAACAACATTAGGATACTATCATCTAGGGGTATCTGTATGAATTATATGCATTAATTAATGTTTTGTAGACAAACCAAGTATCCCATTTCAGGTTAAAGGCTTTCTTTGTATTATTAATTGTGTGGAAAATATTCTCCATGATCTTGATGTCATCTACTTTCCCCATTATTTGTGGAAAAGACGCAGAACTAAACTTCCAATGGTATGCAATTGTCCAGTGTGTGACAACACAAATCGAGTGGATCAATTGTAACAGAGGTGGATGTACATCTGGGATACCTTGAAATAGTAAATAGTTAAGATGAGTGAGTATAATGTTTTTTCCTGCAAGTTTATTGGGAAAGGGTAACTACTTCCTTCCACGTGGGAGCTAATTGTTAACAATCCCAAAATACGTAGATGAAATTTCCAGGGGTTTGACATCCCCTGAAGCAGTTTGGGGATATCTCTGGATAGATTACGTTTAGATGAGAGGGTGTGTAATATCATCTGGTGAAGCGTTTCACCGCTGTCTCTCTAAGTCAGAGATTTAGTACCTTCCCGTAGATTGAACCACATAGTAGACCATTCTGGAATGGTCAATTGCATGTTTATTTCAGATTCCCATTTGAGCATATATGGTAATTTATCGGAGGGGGTGGAGATGTTGAGGTCATTATAAAGAAGTACTAGAGGTACTAGAAATTTTCAAGGCCAGTCCATATGTTGCTGCAGGGGTTAAAAATGTTTGGTACTATAATATATAAATAATCTCTGTGCTATAGAGAAACTATATTAAAATTCTACATAAGTGTATCTCAAAATGTATCCATGTGTCTCAACAAATAATAAAAATAAATGAATGAATTTAATTATTTTCACTGCTGATAAATGGCCAAATGTCATATAAAAGAAAAAAAGATTGCCTCCAATGGTACAGTAACCATGCCTGGGTCCCCCTGTGACGAAGTCGGAAGTGCCAAAAAGCGTCAGGTGTGGCTACACGGTGACCGAATGAGACGTCAGGGCGTGAACAAGCGGCATCCGTAGGTGGTGAGACATTGCAGTCTATCATTGAGCATGATGGAATCCTGACATCAATTTGTAATAAGTGCACAAATTACCTTTAACCACTTCAGCCCCGAAAGGATTTTCCCCCTTCCTGACCAGGCCATTTTTTGCAATACGGCACTGTGTCGCTTTAACTGACAATTGCGTGGTTGTGCAACGTTGTGCCCATACAAAATGTTTGTCTTTTTTTCCCCATAAATAGAGCTTTCTTTTGGTGGTATTTAATCACCTCTGCGGTTTTTATTTTTTGCGCTATAAACAAAAAAAGAGCGACAATTTTGAAAAAAACACAATATTTTTGCTATAATAAATATCCCAACATTTTTTTTTTTAAATCAGATTTTTTCCTCAGTTTAGGTCAATATGTATTCTTCTACAAATTTTTGGTAAAAAACAAAAGGCAATAAGCATATATTGATTGGTTTGCACAAAAGTTATAGTGTCTACAAAATAGGGGATAGATTTATGTCATTATTATTTATTTATTTTTTTTACTAGTAATGGCGGTGATCTGCGTTTTTTATCAGGACTGCGACATTGCGGCGGACAGATCGGACACTTTTGACACTATTTTGGGACCATTGACATTTATACAGCGATCAGAGCTAAAAATAGCCACTGATTACTGTATAAATGACACTGGCAGGGAAGAGGTTAACACTAGGGGGCGATCAAGGGGTTAACTGTGTTCCCTAGGTGTGTTCTAACTGTAGGGGGTATGGGACTGACTAGGGGAGGAGACCGATCGGTGTTCATACTTAGTATGAACACACGACTTGTCTCCTCTCCCCTGAGAGAACCAGAATTTGTGTGTTTACACACACAGATCCCGGTCCTTGCTCTGTCATGAGCGATCGTGGGTGCCCAGCAGTCATCGCACCCGCAGAGCACGCGCATATGCTCCGGGGACACACGACGGGCGCGTGCGTGCACCTGCTGTGATGTCTTAAAGGTGCAACATACAGCTACAGCAATTTGCGCAGCCGTGCCAACCTGCCACAGTATAACTGCTGCGGTTGGTCGGCTAGTGGTTAATGTGTGAGTGTTTTTTGGGTTTTTTTTTTAATAAATTGTTTGGTATGGTTACTGTACCATTGGGGGCAATTTTCTTTCTTTTATATGACATTTGGCCATTTATCAACCCTGCGGAGGCCCACAGTGACATATGAGGAGAGAGCTGGTGTATTGAAATATAGAGCATGTCATGCCAACCATAGGAGTGGGAGGCATGAGAGTCTGGTGAGTTCTTTTCTATTGAGAGAGGGATCACCTGTGCACGCAAGGAGGTGTTTTTTGGAAGACATCCCAACCAGGGAAGATTGAAATCACCGTTGGTTATTGTTAGCGGCACTTGGTGGATTTTATTAGCACAAATAACACTCGGTGGACATTTGTTCTGATGGACAAGATTTGATTACTTTCACTGAGATTATTTATATATCACAGCGCTACTGTAATGCCCTGTACACACGATCGGACATTCCAACAACAAAATCCATGGATTTTTTCCGACGGATAATGGCTCAAACATGTCTTGCATTCACACGTTCACACAATCTTGTCGGAAATTCCGAACATCCAGAACGCTGTGACGTACAACACGTACAACGGCAGTACAACGCCAGTGCGTCACCCTTTGGGCTCCTTCTGCTAATCTCATGTTAGTAGAAGTTTGGTGAGAGACGATTCGTGCTTTTCAGACTCGTGCTTTTCCAATCTGCTCTTCAGCTTGTGCTTGTGGGTTTGTATCTGGTTTTCAGTGCGTGTAGTCAGTTCGCATTTGTTTTTCAGTGCATATTTTATAGTACGTATTTGATTTTTCAGTCGTTTCTGATTTTCAGCTCGCTCTTCTCAGGCTTTTCTGTTTTTCAGTGCATTCTGTTAGTTCGTTCTGACCAGCCAACCTCTTTGAAGCCATGTTGCGGGTACGTACTCATCGTAGAGTTCATGCTGTGCAGGGGCTTGGTGTAGGGGTCTTAGTACTTTGACCAAAGTCCAGTCCATGAACAGGGTGGGGGGGAGTTCATGGACTGGACTTTGGTCAAAGTACTAAGACCCCTACACCAAGAATTGGTTGCTCCAGCGTGACCAATTCTCGCACATGCCTTTGTTGCAGAAGATCCAGGAGAATAATCCTGATGATTTCAGGAATTATCTCCGGATGACGGACCCCGTTTTTCACCATCTGTGGGCTTTGCTGTCCCCTTATATTACGAAACAGGACACCTGCATGCGGCAAGCCACCACTCCCGAACAGAGGCTATTCGCCACGTTGCGGTACTTGGCGACAGGGAGAAGCCTGCAGGACATCAAGTTCTCGACAGGGATCTCCCCCCAGGCTCTGAGGATCATTATTCCAGACACCTGTTCTGCCATCATTCAGGTCCTGCAAAAGGACTATATTAGGGTTAGTTTTCTCCTTTAACATCACATTCTATGTATTTAATGTTTGCTAATGGATTGGATTTCTTTCATCATTCCCCAATTACCATGATTGTAATATGCTGTGGATGTCCCCTTTGTCTTCATGCATGCTGGAATTTTTTAAACTTCCTTTTTTGTCCTTCGTGCATATTTGTCTTCACTAACCTCCCCAGCATGCTATCCTGGGCCCATACACGCCTAGTCACTAAGTCAACCGATACCAATCCTCTATCTGCTGACTTTGCCCAACTCATACACACTATACCTACCTCTTTTGTGGTCATATTTATGGATGAACTCACCAAAGCATGTAATCCACGGGCCTGCCTGAATACTTTCAAATGGTACTGTTTAAAGTTTTGTTCTCTTATTATCTTGATAGGTAATTGCAGAATGTAAAAATGTGCTTCAATTTGGACAGTGTGTATTCATATTTTTTTATTATGACACTTCTTACCTGTCCAGTGGGCTGCCAATAGTGTAAGTAAGGAGGAGCTGGTCAAAGTTAAACACATTATTTATGCATTCAGCTCTCATGGAAGTGGAGAGGATTACCTGTCCAAAACATCTCCCCCCCTCTATAATTTTTACAATGGGCCATCAGAGAGGGTGAGGAATCTGATAAGTGGACCTCATATTTTTTTCCTTTAATACTCCTTCAAATAAATTTTATATTGATGTTGGCCAAGAATGTTTGTGTTTAATTTGCTTGCAATGTTTATGTGCAAAATTACTAATTTTTTTTTGTTTGACTTCACAGTTTCCCCCAACGCCACAGGAATGGCAGACTGTGGCATCCCAGTTTGCCCAGCGGTGGGACTTTCCCAACTGCGGAGGGGCAATAGATGGGAAACAAGTCCACATCGTACCACCCCCCAACTCTGGGTCATACTATTATAATTACAAAGGGTTTAATAGTATAGTGTTGTTGGCGACTTACGAGTTTCTGTATGTGGACGTGGGGAAAAATGGCCGGATGTCAGATGGGGGAGTCATCGTACAGACGGCTCCAGAATGGCAGCTTGGGCTTGCCACCTCCGGAAGATAATGTGGCGGGACTTCCGTTTGTCTTTGTCGCTGATTAAGCTTTTGCGCTGGGGGACCATCTTCTGCGGCCATTCCTGATGAGGACCTTCACCACGGACCAGAGGGTTTTTAATTACCGGCTGGCCAGAGCCAGAAGAGTGGTTGAAAATGCCTTTGGAATAATGGCCAGCTGATTCCGCCTATTTCTGACAGAGATCCATATGGCGGAATATAAACTGAATCATATTGTCCTTACCTGTTGCATTCTCCACAATTTCCTACATTCCAAATCCAGCTACCTTGACTACACTTGAACCTGACCTTCCTGGCTTGCCCCCCCAAAGCGCCCGCAAAGTTAGATAGAAGTATCTCAAGCACTTTGCGGGTAGGGGGGCCATTGATATGCCAGACAATGTGTAAAACTTTTCTCAAATACAGGAAAAAGGAGGGAAAGCCTGTTTTAAGGCTCCCCTTTTCTTTATGGTATCCTGACAGGGTCGGTTTCAAGGCCTCCCTCTTGCTGTAACCAGTGAGTGGGTTCATTATAGGTCAACTAGGTCAGAGGTAAAACTGGAATATTCTAGTTTTAGGGTTCTGGGTTTTATTGGTTAAAAAGATCATATGACCCATAGAAGCTTCTGGAACCCTATGGGTACCCTATAAAAAGGGCTTCCTCACAGGGTTCGTGGCCAGTCGCCTGAGGGAGAAATATCTAGTGGAGCTTGGGGCTATAATACTGAGCTATAATACATTGGCCTGCTGGATTTTTCCCTGTCAGCGACATAAAGACCCTTTTGAGGCAACTTTTGGAACGCGCGGAATCCGAGAAGGGGGAGGATTGGCTGCGGCAGTATTTAGACTTACCTTCGGATCAAGTGGCCACGGTGGTGAATGTGGCCACTTGTCAGTGGTCGATCTCTGGTGAGACGGTGGAGCTGACAGATGTAGCCGCCATCCTGCAGGAAGAAGAATTGTCTGAAGCGTAGTTTACGGTTCCTGGTCGGAGGGGTATCGACGTCACCAAAGATGAGAGAGAAGGAGCAGCGGTAGACGGAACGGAAGATGGAACATCGGACGGAGCAATGGGTGGAGCTACGGAAGGAGCCAAAGGCAAGCGGCTTAGCAAGCGGTAGCGCGTGAGGCGCCGAAGATTCTCTCCTTCCCTGCCCAGACGTGAGGTGGCAATCAGAGCAGAGCTGGCCCATCGCAACAAGCGACGGCTTGCGCAGAGTGATGCGGTGGGTGGAGCCAGCAGGGGCAGAGGAGTCAGACGGTTGCCTAGCGTCAGGATGCTTTCTGCTCAGCAGCAGATTTCTAATTCTATTTCCACAGGTGCAGCGCGGCGGAGCAGAGAGACGACAACACCAAGTGGTTCAACAGGGTTAACCCAGCAGGGAAACACTCCAGTCGGGTGCAACATTCCAGTGATTTGTTCACCTCAGCAGCCAGATCCAGCTGAGAATTTGGTTTCTACTAATGCTGGTGAGTCTCAACAAATACGTTTGTTATGTGAATTGTCATCTTCTCTTTCTAATCTTGTAAAGGAATTACATTTAAAATCTGCCAGCAAAGGGGTCTTCTGATCCTGCTGCTTCGGTTTGGACAGCTGGCTCAGGTGGTAATAATGAAAATTTACATCAAGGTTTAATTTCTCCCACTACTGAAAGTGAAAAAGTGGTGGCTTTAATCCTGGTTTGGTCCCTGAATCTCGTTTGAAGGAAACAATACCCTGTGTATTATCTCCTTTGGTTTCCACCAGTGGCAAAATCGTTCGCTAATTGGTTGCAGGGGATGTGTATATATGCTAGTGTTTTATGTGTGAGATTTCCGGAAAAGAGCCCGGGTATCTTTCAGCATATAGATATTATACAAGAAGCTTATAAGAATTTTGGTGGCTTTTCTTAGTACACTTATGCTGAAGCATTCTGCCACTAATTGGCAGTTCAGTCTGGTCCTGTCAGGGCTCGCTCAGCCCTTCCTTCTCTGAGCTGGCCACTCAGCTGTCAGCTAATTGCCAGCTCTCATCTCTCTCCATAGTTAACCAGCTGTTGTGGATCTGCTCGTCAGTCCCGCCTACTTAAAGATCTCCAGCTCACTTCATTCCTGTCTTCGCCTTGGTCACATCACAAGAAACCATCTCCTGCTTTCCTGTTTAAAGACTGGCTTTGCTGACATCCCTTCTGGCTCCTTATCCTGCTTGCTGTTCCTCTACTTGGATCCCTGACTTCTGGCCTGGCTGATTACCCGATCTGGTTACTGAACTTTGGCTTAGCTGATTACCCAATCTGGTTACTGAACTCTGGCTTGGCTGACTACCCGATCCGGTTACTGGACTCTGGCTATGCTTTGACTACGCTTACTCTATTTACCTTTTTATTTTTATTAATAAACAAGTGTGATTTTACTGTACTTCTGTCTCGGTCTGGTTCATGGTTTCTGACAGGTCTACAGTAGGGTACAAAAGATGTTGGTCTCTGGCTTAATCTTTTTGTTCTGCCACAGCCCAGTTTCTCTAGACCATCATTACCAAATACCAATACTAGCACGCCTGTGCAATACAAAAAGGCATATCTATATATGCTAATTGTAAATATAAGCATGAATGTGCTTTATGCTCAGGTGCACACCCAGTATCTAAATGTTTTAGGAAAATGTCATACGATCATCAATCACAGTCTAATAGAGAGCTTTTTCTTAAAAGCAGCCACCCCAGTGAAATTGGAAAGCATTCTCCCCTGGCTCCAATGTTACCCAAATCAGCAGAAAGCAATGTTATTAATTGATGAAATGTTCTTCTTCCACCATTTGAAGATTTGCGTTGTTCTATGGTAAAGAATCTTTCTTCAGTTTAGATCTATCACAAGTAGTGGCAGAAAAGTTACAAAAAGAGCTTCGGGAGGGCAGGATTTCAGGCCCCTTTGATTCCCCGCCCTTTAAAGATTTTCAATTATCTTTTCAATTACCTTATTCTTACCATTTAATATACAAGATACTGTCCGGAATTTCCTTTTTTCAAAAAATAAACAATCTGACGTCTTGTCTAAGTTTCTTTACAGTTCGTCAGGCATTGAAAGGATACAAGAAGGGTCATTTTTCCCCTGATGATAGGAGTCCTATTACCCCTGATGTTCTTACTTCTTTATACAGGAGGACTAGTTCAATTTGCTTTTCTATTTATGAGGATATACTTTTTAATGCTGTATTCACTTTAGCTTTTTTCGCAGCATTGCGCATTTCTGAAATAATTTCTATCAATAAAAAGAACCCTACGGGGTTACTGCAACGGCATGTGGTTATGGAAGAAGGAAAACTAAAACTGTTTATTCGTTCCAGCAAAACTGATCAATTGGGCAAGGGTACCTGGCTTATTTTATCTTCATGCCCTGGTTCACCGATTTGCCTGGTGATGCGTATGCAGACTTATTTAGCTACTCGCCCTGATTTGGGGAGTCTTTTATTTATACATGCAAACGGATCACCTTTGACAAAATTCCAATTTAATAAGGTTTTATTTAAATGTTGCCAGTCTTTGCAGTTAAATGATAATATTAAAATTTCATCACATTCTTTCAGAATTGGAGTTGCTATGGAAGCTGCTAGAATTGGTCTTGATTGCAAGGATATTAAAACATTGGGCAGATGGTAATCTGATTCCTATAAATTATATGTTCGGCCTTAAGGTTTTATTTGATTATTTTTATAGGTCGCCCGAGAGTGGTCTTCCTGATTGGACACTCGTTCATTTATTGGGCGCACAAGAGAGCTGCATCTCCTTCATACTCTACTAATCTTGGATTGGATTCTTCGTTTCAAGTTTATTGGTTTGGGAGACGGGGTATGTTATGGGAGGAATTGTTAATTGAATTTGGTAGGATTCTGTTTGTCTGTCCTGCCCTGGATATCCTTTTAATACATTTGGGAGGCAATGATGTTGGTCAACAGAAAACTCCAAATTTAATTTTGAATATCCAGCATGCTATTCATCAAATTAATCTTTTCCTGATTTAGTGATAGTTTTTTGGGTTTTTTTTCCGGAAATTATACCACGGTTGCAGTGGATTGAATCTTTGATGTTAAAACCATTAGAAAGAGTATGTAAGAGAATTAATAAAGCCATGGAAAAGTTAATGTGCCTAGTTTATGGATTGTCTTTTAGACATGTTGACCTAGAGGGTGGGCTTTCGGGCCTATACCGGGATGATGGGGTTCATTTATCAGAAATTGGCCTGGACATACTAAATTTAGATTTTCAAACTAGTATAGAATTGGCTGCAGGCTTTTGGGGTGGTGTGACAGGTGGGGTGTCTTAAAATGTCACCCTCCTGTTGGTTGGGGAAAGTTGTTGATAAAAAATTGAAATATAAAATTTAAGTATTAGAAATTTATTTCAGCTTGAGTCAGAGTGGCTGAGCTGAGTGTGTTTTACAAAAGGTGTTATATGTATTAATGCTGATATACATTTTCTTAAGTTATATGGTATTAAAAATAAAACAATGATAAATAGCCTCGGCCAAAATTATATTCCAAAAAAAATGCTAATGTTTAAAAAAAAAAAAAGTTATATATAGATGAATAAAAGATCTTAATTCATTTTTTGGTGTGGTGTTTGTTTATTATGTCCATCTCGTACTGCCTACGATCCCATACAGGGAATAGGAGGGAAAGCCTGTTTTAAGGCCCCCCTTTTCCTTATAGAATCGTGACAGGGGCAGTTTCAAGGCCTCCCTCTTGCTGTAACCAGTGAGTGGGTTCATTATAGGTCAACTAGGTCAGAGGTAAAACTGGAATATTCTAGTTTTAGGGTTCTAGGTTTTATTGGTTAAAAAGATCACATGACCCATGGAAGCTTCTGGAACCCTATGGGTACCCTATAAAAAGGGCTTCCTCACAGGGTTCGTGGCCAGTCGCCTGAGGGAGAAACAACCAGTGGAGCTTCCCACCCAATCCCCCCCCCCCTTTTTTTTGTTGCAGCTTTATATATTGATCAAATTTAAATGGTATCCAGCCTGAGTCTGAGTGGCTGAGCTGGGGAAAGTTGTTGATAAAAAATTGAAATATAAAATGTAATTATTGAAAGTTTATTTCAGCTTGAGTCAGAGTGGCTGAGCTGGGTGTGTTTTAGAAAAGGTGTTATATGTATTAATGCTGATATAAATTTTCTTAAGTTATAAAGTATTAAAATAAAACAATGATAAATAGCCGAGGCCAAAATTATATTCCAAAAAAAAAAAATGCTAATGTTTAAAAAAAAAAATATATATATATATATATATATATATATATGAATAAAAGATCTTAATTAATTTTTGGTGTGGTGTTTATTTATTATGTCCATGTCATACTGTCTACGATCCCATAAATATTTTTGGTATAAACTGAACTCATATTTCATTTGATTTACTGCTTGTGTTTCTTTTAGCTGTCTCCTTGGTTCTCCAATGGCCATTTTCTTCAATAGTGCAAACGTAATTTATTTGATACATATGGTGACAATCTCTTCTTCTGGGAAATATTATGTTGTGGGTCTGCCACACACACACAGCTTGTTTTTGTTGTTAATGTATGTAATGCATTAATGATAAAAATCTTCATCATTTTCAGCACCATGGATGAATTTTGGGGAGTCATGAAAATGGCCTGATTGTGGAAAATTATAAAGCACTGTGGGAGTTATTTACTAAAGACAAGTTTGAGCCTGTTTTAAGGCCCCCCTTTTCCTTATGGAATTGTGACAGGGGCAGTTTCAAGGCCTCCCTCTTGCTGTAACCAGTGAGTGGGTTCATTATAGGTCAACTAGGTCAGAGGTAAAACTGGAATATTCTAGTTTTAGGGTTCTAGGTTTTATTGGTTAAAAAGATCACATGACCCATGGAAGCTTCTGGAACCCTATGGGTACCCTATAAAAAGGGCTTCCTCACAGGGTTCGTGGCCAGTCGCCTGAGGGAGAAACAACCAGTGGAGCTTCCCACCCAATCCCCCCCCCTTTTTTTGTTGTGGCTTTATATATTGATCAAATTTAAATGGTATCCAGCCTGAGTCTAAGTGGCTGAGCTGGGGAAAGTTGTTGATAAAAAATTGAAATATAAAATGTAATTATTGAAAGTTTATTTCAGCTTGAGTCAGAGTGGCTGAGCTGGGTGTGTTTTAGAAAAGGTGTTATATGTATTAATGCTGATATAAATCTTCTTAAGTTATAAAGTATTAAAATAAAACAATGATAAATAGCCGAGGCCAAAATTATATTCCAAAAAAAAATGCTAATGTTTAAAAAAAAAAAAAAAAAAAAAAAATATATATATATATATATATATATATATATATATATATATATATATATATATATATGAATAAAAGATCTTAATTAATTTTTGGTGTGGTGTTTATTTATTATGTCCATGTCATACTGTCTACGATCCCATAAATATTTTTGGTACTCATATTTCATTTGATTTACTGCTTGTGTTTCTTTTAGCTGTCTTCTTGGTTCTCCAATGGCCATTTTCTTCAATAGTGCAAACGTAATTTATTTGATACATTTGATACATATGGTGACAATCTCTTCTTCTGGGAAATATTATGTTGTGGGTCTGCCACACACACACAGCTTGTATTTGTTGTTAATGTATGTAATGCATTAATGATAAAAATCTTCATCATTTTCAGCACCATGGATGAATTTTGGGGAGTCATGAAAATGGCCTGATTGTGGCAAATTATAAAGCACTGTGGGAGTTATTTACTAAAGACAAGGTTGAGCCAACATCCGTCGGAAAAAATCCATTGATTTTGTTGTCGGAATGTCCGATCAATGTCCGACCGTGTGTACAGGGCAAAACAACTTACTCCAAAAACTGATATTGAGCATTGAAAGAAGAAGCCACACATTGTTGAGTCTTAAAAATTTTACTCTGCGCACATTCACATGTGCGTTGGAAAAGGGTTTTGGAACAAACCAACATATTTTAGTAATAACATTTTTGGTATAGACAGTACACATAGCCTTTTTTTGTGTTAAATAGGCATGTTTAAAACCATAAAACAATACCCAACTCAGGAACTTACAAAGTTCAACTTTGAAAAAATGAAGGCAAGATAAGACATTAGTATGTCAAAACTGTGCTGATGTTGCCTTCATTAGATGGGGTGATGTCACCCCTGTGAAAGCCACATTTTGAAGATGCACACAAATTGAGAGTTAAAATGGGGATTTCCCTCCTGACCCCATGCCTAATGTCAACATGTGCTAGCTCCCATCATGGGGGATCAATGGACGTGTTTCGAGGATGCAATCCCTGCAACCCCTTCGTCTCAGCTACTTTAGTTGTGAGGAAGGGGTTGCACCCACCAAACGCATACGTTGATATCCCGTGATGGCAAATAGCACATGTTGACACAATTACGTTTTTGAGTCTTTTTTCCACATCATTGATGTCTTCCTTGATCTTCTGTAAATCACGATTGTAGACTATGATCTCCCCGATGAGGACATGTGCACTTGCACTTGTGAAATGAGTTTCGTCTTCCACAACATCCACATCACCTTAAATTAAAAAAACAGACCATGTATTACAAATATGCAGGCATACATCTATTACCTGAAGCTGTGGTCTCAGACACTCACCTGTTGTGGTCACAATTTAGCCAACTTTCAAAACCTCTCCTTCCTCCACATCCTCTGGTTGTTTCGGTGGTATTTCCCCTTCTTTAGGAGGCTGTGGGGCCCTGGTGTCCTCAGATGTCCTGAGTTTTTTCTCCCCTATGTGAATAAAAAAAAGGTATACTTAGCACACAGATATTTGAGTCCAGAAATAGGAATATGAAACATTGCTTGGAAGTGTCGTACAATTGTCTTTTTGGGCAGAGTTCCAATCTGAATACATTTTTTTTCACTTTCTAAAGCTGGAATACTTACCTTTTTTTGTACAATTTTCACACATGGAGACACCCCTAGTATCCACTGGAGCACCTGTGTGGGACACCCTAAAAAGTTTGTTTTGGTGTCCCACACTAGTGCCCCTGCGTCCAGATAAACAGTAACAGATAAACAGTAAACAGCTGCTGAGTGTCCTCTCCTTACACTGAATCAAGTTTACATTTCGTTCTAGTTACAAACCCATCTAGACAACAATGTACTAAACTTATTTAAATACAAATAGGCCTGAACAAATGTAGTTAACCTGCATCTGCCAAAAACATCGTATTAGTGGGAGAACGAACGATGTTTACTACGAATGATTGCGGTGCCCACAAACCTGAAAGTTGCCATTTTAAACTGTACAACAGTAAAGAAAAGCACATGGAGCAGCATGCAAGTAATAAGAATAATAGGAACAAACGACAACAACTTACTTTTTTGAAGAACTCTCTAGATCTTTCTGTACTGATCGTGCGCTCTCAATTTCAGGTCTGACCATCGTTTCTTCGGTTGATCCTTGGATCGCCGTACCCCAAAATTCCGGCGCAGACTCTTCACAACTTTATTCATGATCTTGGCCTTTCTCACATTTGGATGTGGGTAAGGTCCATTCTTCCCATCAAAGGACATATTTGAGGCCTTAATTCTCCTCCGGGATCGGGACGTTCGTGGCTCTGGGCTTTCGTTGTTGCTGCTGCTGTCTGCATGCACTTGCTCTTTCTCCGCCATGTGCTCTCCCCACTGCGCTGAAAGAGAAGGGGTGGGGGATAGACTAGAAAGAAGGTCAGGGGCGGGCTGAGTTTCACGCATGCGCAGTGTCTATAAAGCGTAACACGCGTGCATCGTACGTACGATCTGTGAGCAGAGGAAGGAGTATTGGAAGCACCGATTATTTGAACGAAAGTTCCATTTGAACTTGGGGCATCAGTGGTCTATACTTCTTATAGATTGAGGCCTATATTGGGACAAGATTAGGAGAGTTTAGCCTGATATTAGGGTTTGTCTTGTGATGCAGAGAAAATGGATGGCTTCAATGACCCCAACTTCCTCCCCCTATTCATAGACAAGTACAGGGAGCTGCCCTGTCTGTGGCAGGTGAAACATCTGCATTATAATCATAAACAAAAGAGGCAGGCAGCGCTGGAGAAACTGCTGGAGTTGGAGAAGCCAGTGATCCCCACGGCAAACATCACCTATTTAAAAGCCATAATTGGTGGCCTGAGGAGCACATATAATAGGCAGCGCTATAAGGTCCAGGATTCCATGAGATCAGGAGCTGCAGCAGATGCCATTTATGTACCCATATATAATATTTCTTTTTTGTTTTTCTATAAGCCATTTATGTACCCAGTCTGTGGTACTATGACAGACTGCATTTTCTGTCAGACCAGACTGAAGTCAGGCAATCTCTCTCCACCCTTCCTTCCACTCTTCCTTCCACGCTTCTTTCCACCCCAGCTGTGTGTCGGAAATTCCGATGGAAAATGTCCGATGGAGCCTGCACACTGTCGAAATTTCCGTCACAAAGCTCCCATCGAACATTTTCCGTCGGAAAATCCAACCGTGTGTACAGGGCATTAGTGAATAACTTGCACATTAAGGTTTGGTACAAGGTAATGGTAACAGGTTAGGTTAGGTTAAAGAGTCAATCCACTCAAAACCAATGCATCCTATGTGGAACCTGCTTGGATGGATGACCTGATAGGGATCACCTCTTCAGGACTCAAGCCATGGGATTTTTCCTTGATAGTAATTTTCCTAGAGGGGCTCTGTGAATAGTAGTGGCACACCTCAACATTTACATACATTTAAAGTAATATATTTACCTTTCTACAGCAATTAAATATTTCAATATATTTAGAGCAGAAAAGAGGGACAAAGGAATGATAGTCCTAAAAAGGGACAGTTGGTGGTAATTCTAAAGCATTTAGGTCAACACCAGTATATCTTATCTAGTATCTGATCTAAAAGTTTAAAGAAACTACTTGTCATTTAAAAGGTTAACAGTGAATCTTTAGCACTTTAGTCATTGTAGAAAAAAACATGTTTAAGCGCTTTGATTTCCTGCTGGTTTTGTGGGAAAATTGCACCTTTAATCAGTTTGCTGCCAGTCATACCGGTTTAAACATGTACATCAAACACTTGAGGCAACTACTGCAACAGTTCACAAATTCACATAAAGGTTAAATTACAAGACTATCAAACTGTCTCCAGATCTCCTGTAATTATGAAAAAATTTTCATGGCTGTATTTTGTAAGTAATAATAGCCAGAAAATAAGCAGTGGCTCCATAGTCTCTTAGTAAGGTGAGGGAATTTTAAGCTGGATAAGTTGGTTTTTTATGTTACCAGGGATGAGCTTCGAGTGTCGTAGAGACTCCAAATTTGGGGGGTATGTTGCCTAAGTGCTACCCCACCACTGGTAAAAATCGGGACTCCTACTACCTATGGTTCCAGAGATATGGGGCTCCTTGCACATCCTGTCAGAAACTAAATACAGAGCGGCCACTTTAAATACAAGCTGACACACTGTTTGTAGCAGACTGAGAGGTTGAGCTCACAGTGCCTCTCACTTCTTGTCAGAGGCACTGAGCTCAATAAACAGCTTGGAGTCTTGGATCAATGGTAAAGTACCATTGGTCCCAGCTGTCTAAAAAAATGCTGCAGTGGAGACACGCCTCTCACTGCAGTGTTATAGAAGGGACATGGGTCTAAAAGACAAATTCTCCCTTCTTGTAATGGTAAAAGTTTTTTCACCTTAATGCATTCTATGCATTAAAGAGGAGTTCCCACTAAAAAAAATAAAAATAAAAGTCAGCAGCTACAAATACTGCAGCTGCTGACTTTTAATAATCGGATACTTACCTGTCCCAGGGTCCAGCGATGCGGGGGATCGGAAGCCCTGCTCATCCCCCCCTCCTTTCAGAGGCGCCGGCATTGCAACTGTGCAAGCCGTGATTGGCCGCACAATCATATGGGACCTGTCACGTGTCCCATATGATTGACAAGAGGGAGGGGGCAGAGCTGAGCCCTTCCTGCGCCGAGGGGAAGTGATGTCACCAGCCCAGGCACTGAAGGAGGCAGACAACGAGGGACCCCCTAGAAACAGGCATTTAGAGGTGAGTATATGTTATAACATAATAATTTATTATTAATCTATTTACTGTGAAATTACTGGTTGGAAGTTATAACTTCAAACTTCAGTAATTCGTCCTTTAAGCCACCTGCTTGAGTACAGATTTTGAAAATAAAGTAAATTACCTTAAAAACAATATATAATAATTATTTGTATATTACTTATGGCAGTTAACCCCTTGCCACCCAGGCAGATATATATATTTATATATTTATATTGTTTTAGCAGACACCCTATGGAATAAAATGGTGGTCATTTCAACTTTTTATGTCACACGGTATTTGCGTAGCAATTTTTTTAAACGCTTTTTTTTGGGGGGAAAAAATGTTTCATGAAGAAAAAAAAAAACACAAACTTTAGCCTGATTTTTTTTGTATAATGTGAAAGATGTTGTTACGCCGAGTAAATAGATACCTAACATGTCACATTTTAACCACTTACGGACTGCCCGCTGTCATTATACGGCGGCTCTTTGAAGTGGATAAATCGTTGTTATGGCAGCAACTAGCTCGGTAGCCACTTCTTCAGCGGCCGGTCGGCTTTCAGATAAAAGTGGTCTCAGCGGCAGATTCGCCGCAAGATCAGTTTTATCGGTGGCAGGAGAGGGCCCCCCCTCCCTCCGCGCTCTGGTGCCCTCCGCCACTTTCCGGAGCCGCCGGAAGCGGCGGAGGCAATCGGGTCCTTTCACCTGCTTGGCATGGAGCTGAGTGAGGGGAAGATGGCCCCCACCTGGCTCCATACCATTGCAGGGCGGAAGCGACATCAAAACGTCACTTCCACCCATAGCTTTTAAAGGGACATTTTTATTTTTTTAAACTACATTTTTATTTTATTTTTTTTATTACATTTTAATGTAAATATGAGATCTGAGGTCTTTTTGACCTTTTTGACCCCAGATCTCATATTTAAGAGGTCATGTCATGTTTTTTTTCTATTACAAGGGGTGTTTACATTCCTTGTAATAGGAATAAAAGTGACACAATTTTTTTTTTAAAGAACAGTGTAAAAATAAAAACACAAAAAGTAAAATAAATAAGAATTTTTTTTTTTTTAAATGTTCCGACGAGCTCGCGTGAAGAAGCGAACGCATATGTGAGTAGCGCCTGCATATGAAAATGGTATTCATACCACACATGTGAGGTATCACCACGATCGTTAAAGCGAGAGCAATAATTCTAGCCCTAGACCCCCTCTGTAACTCAAAACATGCAACCTTTAGAATTTTTTAAACGTCGTCTATGGAGATTTTTAAGGGTAAAAGTTTGTTGCCATTCCACGAGCGGGCGCAATTTTGAAGCATGACATGTTGGGTATCAATTTTCTTGGCGTAACATCATCTTTCACAATATAAAAAAATTCCTCATTTGTGCGTGTGTTGTGTGTGCACTGATGATTACATTTTTAAGCCTCCGGGGGTCGGTAAGTATAAATCCCAAGTGGGTTATACCCCTGTTGGCACAACAAATCTGTGTTCACTTCCAGGATTGTAGGTTCACCTGTAAAGCAAGCACCTAAAAGTACCTTTATGTAATGTCACATTGTACAGTACATGTACAAGTTCCTTGAAATCCCCCAAATCCTTTGGACCTCTAGTATCGAAATAGCAAGTTCAGTTCCTTTACACTACTGCATCTGGCCTCCATTACCTTATTGTTGGTTGGCCACTTTGACTGGACATCTTTACTGACCATAGCTGAGGTGCAGGAACAGTTTTGGCCTCACCCAAGAGGCATTGTGTCAGGGAAATGGCCGTAGGAGAGCTGTAATAGGTGCCAACAAGCATATTATGTGACAGATGTGGCCACTTGCTGACCTATAAAATGTGCCTCTGTGCATATTCCCTTGGATTTTCTGTTGTGACCCGGCTTGCTCCTAACCTGTCTGATCTCCTCTCCTGGCTTTGACCCCCTGGCTTGCTTCACCGACCCTGCTGCTGTTTGACCACCTGTGTATGACCTTGGCTTGTATTACGGAATTTGCTACTACTAGTTACTTCTTGCCTGTCTTCCTGTGAATGACCTCGGCTAGTTCCTGTTACCTGCCTGCTCCTTCTGATTGATCCACCGTGTTTGACCCTTGGCCTGGCTTTCACTACCATCACCTGTGTGCACTGCTGCCAAGTACTGCTGAGGTTTCCTGAGAGACAGCTGCCTAGCTGTGTATCCTGCCTCTTCCAGTATACATCAAGCGGCCACCGGTCTGGCTCTGCAGTACCCACCTGGCAACCTGTGCTTCTTTGGGCACTGCACCTCCTGTACCACCTTCAGGGGTGTACTGCACTTAGCTGCAAGGGGAGCCTTCTCAGCACTTTGGCCTCCGACCAGGTACGTGACACATTAATGTTTGCATAGCTTAACTCTCTGGGTTTCAGAGTTTCCATCCCCAAAAATACACTTTAAAGCCCAACTCTGAGTTATTTTACCCCTTTACCAGAACCACCATTTCCCCTTTGTCACCAGTTCCTATATTACACCAATTACCTACATACATTTCTGTTTCATATGTGTCTTCTGGCTAGTCACATGACAAGTGGGCCCTTTTCTTTGCTGATATTGTGAGTGCACTGTTATAGGAACTACACAGGGGATGTAACATGACTGGTGGCTGAGGTAAAAGTGGGCATAGCAGCCACCGGCCATACTAAATGGAATAAAGGTGGCTGTTGGGATTACTCACTGTGTGGATAACTGTGTAAAAGTTCAGCTTTAAATAACATGCAACCTGTGTCCCCGTTTGCTATAAGTTAAAGTATATCTAAACCCTTATGTTGAAAAGTATGTTTTTAAATACCTTGAGTTATGTCTCTTCATGCATTTCATTTTTTGATTCCAGGATCATAGTTAATAATGAAAATATAATAAACCCAGCCACCATGTTACAAGCGCTGATACATCCAACACTTTTAATATCTCCCTCCAGACTGCCTACCAAAGCCATGAGTTTCTGTGCAGACCAAAGCAGCTCATGATTCTCAAAGGTGTTAGAGCTGCTAGATGTAGATGCAGGATATAGTCTTTTAGTCGGTGGCAGAAGCAAGCATACAGGATGGCAACATTACTGTTGCTTACACGGTATAGGCAGGCAGCATAGCCATCCTTACCTAAGAAATCCCAGTTGCTGAGTTTTCTTATAATGTAATTTCATGACAAAATGCAGGCCTGGAATAAAAAATGAATATAATGGGAGACATAACCCAAGGTATACAACAACATATTGTATTTTTTTTAACGTAATCGTTTAGATATACTTTAAATTTGTTCATGAATATATAGCACCCTCTAGTTAGGTAGGTGCTAGAGTGAGGATTTTTCTGATAGACTAGGAAAATTTAGGTAGGCCTAGCTGGTTGCTAGGCCTGTTTGTTTTGATTCTGGGCTGGGAGTGGCTCGGGGCAGGGCTGAGTGACTCACAGGTAGCATCATTGTCGCCTCCCTCTTCTTTCTAGATAGTGCTAGAAAGAGAGGAGGAGAGGTGAGGTGAGGTGGAGCTGCCTGGGGTATTTTGAGGAGCCTTGACCAATCCCCAAGTTGGATTGGTAGGCGGCAGGCCTCCCTAAATATCTAGGGTCAGCCCAGCTTTGGGGGAGTTGTTGAGTAAAAGTGCTGTAGTGAGAGAGTGTGGGGGGTGCCGGGGCTCGGGTGCATCCAGGAGGAGAGAAGAGATCCTGGAAGAGAGGCACATGTAAAAGCAAGGAGAGGATAGTGGGAGAGAACACTGCTAAGAGACTTCAGGGAGGACCACTGGTCGCAGCCAGAAGGGCTGGTGAGTGAAGCACAGTCAGGAGGACTGGAGAGGCATGCCTGAGAGAACTGGCAGTTTGCAGTTTAAGATGGGTGCAGAACCAGAAGAGAGGACTGTGGGAAGGGCAGTGGAACGAGGTCATTGCAGCCAGGCTGGCTGGCAGGGCCTGAAGAGAGCTATCTGGGATTGGTAGCTAAATAGAGGACATTTAGCACCGGGCCTATTTCTACACCACAGGGGCCCGAGGTCCTTGCCCGCAAAAGGCAATCCACTGAGGCCTGGCTGAGTTAGTGTGAGGCCTAACCATGCGGTGCTAGCTAGTCTGGAGGAGTAACAGTCTGCAGCAAAGGAAGTGCTGGAGGAGTAACAGTCTGCAACAAGTGAAGTGCTGGAGGAGTGAAGGAAAAGAGGTCTTAAGCAAGAGTTGTGCTGAAGAGAAGACTGGAGTGTATATATACAGGAGTGTATATATAGTAGTCCCAAGCAAGTTACACTGAATCTTTTGGGCATCCCATAATTTCCCTTTCCCATCCAAGTTCAATCCCCTCAAATAAAAAAAAAACAAACAAAGCTTATGGACCGTCCTATGTCTCTGAGTGCATGAGAGATGGATGCCGGGTTGGGCAGGGTGACAGGTGAACCACAACATTCAGCATCCCCCAGGTGGGCATGGCTACAAATATATTAATAAAATGTATTATGATAAAGGAAAAATCACATCAGGAACAAAATAAATGGCTTCCACTGCCTTCACCCTAAAATTATGCTTAACTAATTCAGACAAAACAACTTTTTTTCTTGTTCACAATATACCGGTAAGCATTTATAAACTTTTTAAACTTGCAAGTGATTTTCAGCAAATGGAAATATATCTTGGATTTTATGTAACCTGTTTGGTAAATTGATTGCACATGAACATTTAGTTAAATGTACAATACAAAGCAGATGGGTGTCTATAATACAAGATAAAATATCCGCCATACACACTACAAAGCATGAGCTATTTTTTCCATTTAAGTTTACACTTCACACTTATCTTCCATTTCCACATGTGTCCTCCCCTTTAGGCCTCACTGCAATGTCAGAGGATAATTCACAGTTTGATCTGTTTCATATGTGGCCACATTTCTAAACCATCAGTTAAAGCAGTACTCCAGGCAAATAACAAAAATAAAGACATTTATTTATGCAATTTTTTCACTAAGAGATAATTAAAAGCATTTTAGGCAATGTTACAATATATAACTAGAAATCCATTTTTTTTTTTTTTTTTAAAGGAAATGTGTAGTGGTTTTGTATATTTTTATACTTGTTATGGTCAGACTTAAAAATGCATTTACATTTTTTAAGCCAGGTAAACATGAAATACTGTGTATTAATATTTTGCATTGTCAAATGCAGCCAGTGTGTGGCTGCATTTGACTGCTCCTTTGCATATTTTCATGCTCTCCCTAGCTTCTTTGATGAAAAAATAATGTTTTTTACAGGGTTCAATGAAGCAAAATGAAATGTACCAACAAGAATGAATGAGTCAAAGCAGTGACTCTTCAACTATTCATATGGCTTTAAAGTTTTAGTCTGAGAGTCTGGAAGAAAGCTGTTTTACTCTTCTATGTTTTTAGAAATCCCATATTGTTCTCTGTCTTGGGTATTACACGTTTATTTTATCTATTATTTCTATAAATAAAAAAAGGTGATACAAAACATATTTTAATAGCTGTGGGGGACGATCTGATAAAGTGAGAAAATAAATGTACAGTTGATAGGTGGGAGCAGGATAGGCTTCTCTGAAGAGAAGGGTTTTCAGGAATTGCCTAAAAGTGGATAGAGTAAAAGATAGCTGGACAGATTGGGGTAGGGAGTTCCAGAGGATGGGAGAGGATCTGGAAAAGTCCCGGAGACGAGCATGGGAGGAGGTGACAAGGGAACTAGAGAGCACGAGATCCTGGGAGGAACGAAGGGATCGAGTAGGTTGGTATTTTGAGTCTAGGTTAGTGATGTAGCTGGGGGCCGAGTTATGGATGGGTTTGTAAGTTGTTGTTAGAATTTAATTGGGTGAGCGGAAGCCAGTGGAGGGATTGACAGAGAGGGGTAGCAGACACTAAACGGTTGGTAAGGTGGATGAGCCTGGTAGCAGCATTCATGATGTACTGAAGGGGGGATACCCATGAGGAGGGAGTTGTAGTAGTCGAGGTGAGAGATGACCAGGGAGTAAACTAGAAGCTTTGTGGTGTCATTGGTTAGGAAGGGGTGTATTGTAGAGATGTTTCAGAGGTTGAGGCAGCAAGATTTGGACAGTGATAGGACGTGGGGTCCTATTTCATTGAACTTACCATAATCTTGTGCACACCATAATGGACAGTGGTGACTGGTTGCACCAAAATAAGATATGTACATTCTTAGTGTTTGTAGTTGCTCAGGGTGTGGCTGGAGCCATGTTAGTTCTGTGAAATGTTGAATATACAGTCTGGATGCACCAACAAATCACCTGGTTTAATAAGAGATTGAGAATATTCACTCAAAAAATTTGTGTATATTCACTTTTATTATCCAAAGTATGAAAATTATCTGCACTTGATTGGGTATTCAAAGTAGACAGGAATTTGCTTTTCACGATTCGTGATTCGATAATTGACGTGACTATACCTCCAATTTTTTGAAGGAAGATTCTCGACTCATCATGATGATGATTCGATAATTGAATTGAATATACCTGCAATTTTTTTATAGAAGATTCTCAACTAAATTTTGTAAATCAGAATCTATAAAAAAAAAATTACAGGGCCATTAAGTAGTGAATATGAATTAATTATTTTTGGAGAATAAGGATATTGTTTAGTACCACTTTAATACTTCAAAGTGCTGATCTTACTATAAACAAAGAAACTCATGAAGCATTTCAAGCAGGATTAAAAATTGAATCAGACAGAACACATGAAATAGGGAACGTTCTCCCAGTCTTCATAAACAGCTACAGCTAAACACAACACATAAAAAAATGTTCAAAAGACATATGGCAGATGTGGAAAATCACACACTCTGGGCAAGACCATCCTTCAAAAGGCCAGATGTGGCACAAATGAAAAAAAACTGCTATTCTAGATGTTGATGCAAAATCTAATGTCAGTTAAGGCAAAATTTATTAATTAAAATCTTTACCCAAGGTAGTAACGAATCCACTTTTGCAAATGCTACTTGATTATATTTAAAGGCATATGCCACCATTTACAAAATAAATAAATGCAACCACGTTTATAAATTAAAATGTGTGCATTTATTACATTTTTGCATTAAAGCATTCAGAGCATTGCAACCACAATAAGTGCATCACGGGTACAATGCAAAGGCTCTTATCAACTTTTCCCTCAGCTCCAGGTTCATGCGGAGGTAGAGACCTTTGGATATGGGGCTGGAGTAAGTAAACCGTGGACTTCAAGTGCAGTGACATCACCACACTTGTGCTCAGTTGAGATCCACAAGTGCCTCTGTGGCACATGAAATGTGTAGTCTTTCCATTCCCTGTGAATAGATCCCTGTATCTGATGATGCAGCCTTGCTGGCACTGCCCGCACAGACACAAATTCAAAACAAAACAGGCATGTTCAGGGAGAATACAGTATTAATGGGGTATATGGCGCAATAAGTGTTTGTGTGTACATAAATATCTAAGATGAACAGCAAAAAGTTCATGAAGTCCACTTAGAGCCTTCAGGGTAACTTTTTGCTGATCTCAATGCACCAGATACAGCACCTCTGATGAGACTGAAGTATCTTTAGGCAAACAGATAAGAACAGCAGTGCACAATCTGAGTGTAGTATTTTAACAGATTTATTGTGCTGAAAAGACAAATGGCAACTCACATTGTGACAGTTAAAATCAGGCTCATTACATAGTAAGGGAGCTTGAGAAAGAGGCTTGGGCGGCCTTGAAATGCATAGCTCTGCCCCCCAACATCCAGATGACATAATTTACAATCTGCCCTGCATCCCACAAGAAGCTCTCCGCCATCTTGTTGTTTTCCACTTCCTCATCTAAGCTGTCATCCAGCCTGATGTCCAGACTTTTCAGGCTGCAAGTTGTAGGAATAGGCTCCCCATCCGAGATGCATTAGCTGACCGCTCACAGATCACATACAAAAAATGCCATCACTTCTTCCCATTTGAGTTACTAATTTACAAATATTTCTTAGCACTATTAATGTTGCACTTAGTTTGGTGTCCCCCAATGTGTTCTCTTGGTCCTGCAAGTGTATCCATCCACCCAGTACTCCTATTGGTCCGAGGTTCTCTGTTGTTGTGAGACTATCCATCGGAAGCCCTTACTATGTGATGAGCCTGATTTTAACTGTCACAATGTGAGTTGCCATTTGTCTTTTCACCACAATAAATCTGTTAAAATACTACACTGTGCCCTGCTGTTCTCCTTATATGTTCAGGGAGAAGAACTCCAAGATTCAGGTAAGTGGGGTGTAGTTTCAGGGTGCGGGGGGCTTGCAATTGTGACCATGTTTCATGTTACACCCTAAAATGAATGTAATATAAAACATAGTCAGAAAGGTGGATTATGCTTTTTAAGTAAAACTGCAGCAGGGAAACTATAAAAGCACATCAAATCAAAGTGAATGTGATACTTCTGAATGTGTTTCAACAGAAAAACGTTTTGGAGCCACTTATTTCTACAAAACGCAAGGTTTATTGATATGGCGGTATGCAACCAGTTATAAAAGCTATTCATACTTTTCATATGGAGAATAGTTTATGTCATGATGATTACATTATGAGTTAACATACAGTATATATGGATATAATATGCAAGTCATGACTTTATATATACGGTATAAACAAAATATATTTATTATTAAGTATTGTTTATAGCATCTACTAGTTCACAGAGGTTTTTTAGTATATATATGTAAGGGTATGGATACGGAGAATATTAAATATTAGATTTAATGTCTCAATTGATGCTTGTAGAAAATTTGGTGGAACAAGGTATAAAAATCAATAATAAAAATTAAAAAAAGGCACATGCACTTTCACTGGTACCTCCAAATACAACAGGCAAAATGTAAAGTTAATATGGTTATTATCAAAGCTAATTCAACTCAGGGTTTAAAACCTGTGTGTACTAAGATAAATTGGTATTATCTGTCATAGCAGTAACTTTTCATGTGTAATTATTGTGTACAAGGATGCCTTTCATGTTTAAGACAATTTCCTGGAGAATATAAAATCTAGTTCGATAAAACAATTAGCCCAACAGTGCAAACTACTCACAGCACTTACGCAGGCCATAGACAGTTCGAATTCCAATTCAGCATTGACAGACTGAGATTCTAGCAACGTTTGGGCAGGCTGAATGTACCGAAATCAATCAACTTGGATATAACCAGCATGCCGGATTTTTAGGATGCGATTATTGGCAGCGGCTATAGCTGATAGCAATAATCATTGTGTTCTCCTGGCCGGAACTGCTCCCCGTGCCAACTTGCTGGGAGAACATAACAGCTCCACTGGAGGGAGTCCCCCATCAACACTGACTGTGTTGATGGAGGAATCGAGTGATTTTCTTTCCTGCAAGAAAATCGCATCATCTATGGCCAGCTTAAAAGTAAGACTTGTTCTCCATAGTATAGAAAAACTAGATGTGAGTGTTAAAACTGGTAAAACCCACAGAATGGATAACCTCAACCAGCCAATAGTAGAAAAACCACATACAAGTAAGCTGTGGATTTGCCTGGACCCAAAAGGTGTATGTACAGATGAAAACATTTTTTTAGTTTTTGGTGGAACGTGGAACCCTTGCCAGGTTTTTATTACTGAATATGCCCACTATATTTTTCCTGGTGTCCATTGTCACTAAGACAGATAGTGATTGGAAATTCAAAAATGTTACAGTCGTCACTAAAACGAAAGGTAAAGGGCAATCTTTCAAAGCAAACACCTGTTTTGGTGATAACTGCCTAAGGGGGATATTGCCTTTAATTTGTAGGGATTTCCTCTCACTTCCTGTTGTATCTCTAGGAAAAGAACCCTAATGCTGTGTACACACTACCGGACTTTTCGACATCAAATCCGTTGAATGAATCCGTTGGACAATTCGATCATGAGTGGGCTTCATCGGACCTTCATCAGACCTTTTCTGTTGAAAAATCTGACGGATTTTAGAAATAGAACAAGTTTCAAATCTTTCCGACGGACTTGAGTCCTATCGAAAAAAACGTTCGTCTGCTAGTCCGACGTAAGAGCAGCTATTGGCTACTGGCTATGAACTTCCTTATTCTAGTCTGGTCGTACGTCATCACGTTCAAAGCGATCAGACTTTGGTGGGATCGTGTGTATGTAAGTCCATTTCGTTGGTACTCCGTCGGAACTCCGTTGAAAAGTCCTTCAGGCGGACGAGAAAACCGCTCATGTGTACACGGCATAACAGGACACAGACAGTAAAAAATAACTTGACAGGGGTTTTAACTATTTCTTATTCTAACCAAAATTTTAAAAAAATTAATGTACAAGGGGTCTTCAAAAAAGTTTAGGGACTTTTTTAGTATTTAATAGAGTTAAAAGAAGTGCAGAAACATTTTGAAGAACCCTGGTACATACCCTTAAAGATTGCAAAACAGAAGCACCCAAAATGCCTTCACTGTCAAAACCAGCAAGCTGAACTGCAGATAAAACTAGATCAACATAGTTCCATCCTTACAGCATTTAAAACAAAATAAAGAAAGTACTAGGGTGCCATTACCATTTTGCATTTGATAAGCATAGAAAGTGTTCCATAGGAAAGCAGGTGAAGCATATGCAAGACTCAAAGGGGTAGTCTGCTATGTGAATAATCTTTTAGAATTTTGGCAGCACTACTGAGGAACATGATTCAATTTGAAAGTTATGATAAAAAGTTCCAGGAAAAAATAAGTGAAACTCAAGGCAGAAAAATGCATACTATGAGCGAGAAAAGTCAAGTATTTTGGCCACGTTTTGTCATCAAAAGACCTAAAAGCGGTCCAGATAAAATTGCAGCAACCTCTCACATTAGACCATCTGAAAATCGTTCAGAGCTGGAAAGAGTTTTAGGAACAGCCAGCTACCTGGCAAAATTCACTTCACATCTTGCTGATGTTTTATTGCCTCTAAGGGGACTATTAAAGAAACACTCTGACCTGCAATGGAAATCTCAACAGATTAATACATTTGACAAAATGAAACAACTCATTGCTAGTTCTGGAACATTAGCCCACTATGACATATCAGTAAGAAGTGACTTTTTTGATCAGGCCTCCAAAAATAGTCTTGGTGCTATATTTCTGCAAGACAGGAAATCACTCATTTAATAGTCCTGCAAGACAGGAAACCATATATTATCATATATCAATGACACAGACAGAGATCAGCTGTACCCAATCGGAGCACTTCAAATCGATGTATGCGAATCAGATGACAAGCCCTTTGAAATTAATCATGAAAAAGTATCTGCATCTGCGCCAATTAGGTTACAAAAGATGAAGCCACACCTTTGAAAATATGACACTGTAGTGATTTACAAGTCAGCATGATTCCAGTTTGTAATACCTCAAGCAAGCTGCCACTCAAAGTAAAGACCGGTACACACTACTATTTTTTTTTTCATTCAACACAGTGGGCTGAATGGAAAAAAACTGACAGCTGAGAAGAGGCTGCTGTACTAATTATGTGATGTTAGTACAGCGATCTCCCCTGCTGTGTTCTGAATGGGGATGCCCGACGCCCCCCCCCCCCCCCTGCCCCACCAGAACACTACGGTCAGCGCTGATCGGAAGCTGATAGGCAGGCCTTTTTCAGTCATGCCCTTTTGAATGGCCGGCTTCTGTCAGTACACTTAGGCTGAATGTTGACCAGTTTCTATTAAACTGGCTTATGCTGCCCGACATTCAGGTCATGTATACTTGGCTTTAGGGCTCTACTGGTGAAGCATTTGAGAATGAAATGCATTTAATTATGTCCATTTTTCACATTTTAGATGAGATAATAACATAAATTTCAAAAATACATAAATTATGTCCTCCAGCTGCTAGTCCTGAACTTACGTGAAGAATTGGTATGATTTGACCTGCAAATGTGAAATTCTGTTTTGTTCCCAAATTTATGAGAGAATTGACAAAACAAATGCACCAAGGCCATGTTGGAAGTAAGAATTAAAAAAAAGAGAGGCTGATATTCCCAACTTTGCAAAGGTTTTAGGCAGGTGTAAAAAAAAGCTGTAAATTAGGAATACTTTTAGAAATAGTTGTGTTAATAGTTTATTTTTATCAATGAACAAAATGAAAAGTAAATGAACAGAAGAGAAATCTAAAAACAATCAATATTTGGCGTGACTATCCTTCAAACAAGCATTGATTCTTCTAGGTATAGTTGCACACAGTTTTTGACGGAACTCGGGAGGTAGGTTGTTCCAAACATTTTGGAGGCCTAAACACAGATCTTCTGTGGATGTAGGCTACCTCAAATCCTTCTGTCTTTTCATGTAATCCCAGACATACTTGATGATGTTGAGATCAGGGCTCTGTGGGGGCCAAATCATCACTTCCAGGACTCCTTGTACTTTTAATGACATTGGCTGTATGTTTGGGGTCATTATCCTGTTGTAGAATAAATTTGAGGCCAATCATATATCTCCTGATGGTAGGCCATGATAGATAAGTATCTGTATGTAGCATTGAAGACACCATTGATCCTGACCAAATCTCCAACTCTATTTGCAGAAATGAAGCCCCAAACTTGCAAAGAACCTCCACCATGCTTCACTAATGCCTATGGACACTCATTGTATCGCTCTCCAGTCCTTCAGCGAACAAACTGCCTCCTGATACAGTCATATATTTCCAATTTTGACTCATCAGCCTGAAGCACCTGCTTTCATTTTTCTGCACCCCAGTTCCTATGTCTTTTATCATAGTTGAGTTGCTTAGTCTTGTTTCCTAGTCAGAAGCATGGCTTTTTGGCCACAATTCTTCCGTGAATGAAAGGTGTGGAGTGGGGCAAAACTGTCCCCACCCCCACACCTATGGGGCCATGGCAGACAGTTTAAATAAATTGAAAAAAATATGTACTTACCTACTATTGGTGGATTGAGTTTTCACCGGCTGGAGCACGAGCTGTCATCTATGAAAGAAAAAGAAATATGTCACATCAGAGCAGTCGGCAAGAGAAGAAGAAGGAGAAGACACATCAGAAGACACATCTGAAGATGAAGTCCTTACTGCGGCAGCTGATAGAGAGGGCAGCAGAAAGCGATGGCGAAGAAGGGATGGGGCAATGCTTGGCACTGCCAGCGGCTTCTTCATCGGATAGTCCCATTCTCCCTGAGTCACCTCTTCTAGCAGGGTGGGATCATCCCCCTGCCTTTATGATGACGGAGTTCTTTTCAGCCTTCCCAGTGGGCTCATGCGCAGAGCAGCCTAATGAGAGAATTAAGAGACCTATAAAGCGGCTGAGCCAGTTTGAATCCCATTCCCGCAGGGGGATGAGGCACAGAGAAGGCAGCCTAAAATAGTAAAAAAAAAGGTAAAATGACTGTAAAATCTGTTCCTAACCATTAGCCTATAAGTTGACAATGAAGGGGTTACTGTTGTGCCAATGCAGATATTTGCCAGCACACCATGGATCGACAAAATAGTGTGCAATGTTTCGGAGCCACGCAGGGCCCCTTTGTCAGGCAACTGTTGTGCCAACTCCCCTGGGTTTCAAAGCTGCTGAGATGGTCATTATGGTTTACGGTGGGAGACAAGCTGATAATTCTTCTATTCATACTTTACCTGCAACCCCCACTGTGGCTACCCCTTCGGTGACACCATCTATTTAAACAGCAACTACTGCAGGTGAGTCTTCTGATATGTCATGATTAAAAGATTTTGCTGTTTCTTTTTCTACTTTTTTTTATCACAATTTGTACCAAAATTTGTCACACCCGTTTATGCCAAATGTTTCAGGAGCATGGCTAGATCCAGTTGCAGATAAGATTGACTGTCCTAGGAATATTTGTCATATTGATACTGCTGTTGTAGATGTGGTTCCACCTCAAATTCCTTCTTCTGGAGTACCGGATTCTTGCTTTAAAGAAGCACTTTCTTGTGAGCTTTCCCTGAGTTTTCATCTCCCTGGTACGGTGAAAGACAAAATAAGGAAGGGAGAATACGTTGATATTCTGTCTCTTCTCCCCTCCGTAAAAGAAAGTAGAATGGATAGGGTTGAGGATGACAGGCGAAAAAAAGCGCTTCGCAGTTTTAATAACTGGTTGCAATCATTATGCATTTACGCCAGTGTGATGGAGAAGCGTTGCCTGTATCTGTGCAGTGGCATGTTCCAATATATTTAGATTATTCTCGAGGCATATAAGAATTTCCCTGGGCTGTCTTGTTTTTTTTATAATGAGCCATTTCGCCAGAAAATGGCTGTGCGTGGCTCTCTGAAATGGGGAATGAAGAACGTTGGTTTGTGGCTTAATTTGCTTCTGCCACAAAAACAGTTTCCTAGACAACCTCTAGTTTCCACGGGGTCCTTCAAATGTGGTTTCTGTTTCAGTTTAAATGAGAGGCAGCGCAAGTGGCCCCAGACTTGCACGTATAAACATGAATGCTCTCATTGCTCGGAGGCACATCTTGCTTTGCTGTGCTTTAAGAAGATGAATTCTTCTGCTGCTTCAACATCCAAAGATATTTTTTCCAAAAGCAACCACTCCGGTGAGAGGGGTAAACATGCTTCCTTAGCTTCGTTGGTACCCAAATTGACAGATAGTGGTCCTCTTGTATGAGGGTTTTTCTTTTGGTTTGCAATCGCTTTTATTCTCTGGTTCGAGCTGTGTTGTAGTGTCAAATTGGCCTTCCGTTAAAGTAAAGCTCACTATTGTTCTCAACAAAATTTTAAAAGAAATAGTAGAAAGTAGGATCGCTGGCCCTTTTTTGTCACCTAGGTTTGAGAATTTTCGAATATTCCCGATGGGAGGGATTCCAAAAAAGGAACCCAATATATACCAGTTGATTCATCATCTATCCTTTCCAGATGGATTATGATTAAATGATGAGATAGACCGTGACTTGTGTTCTTATGCATCATTTGATGATGCGTTATTGAAGATTAGATGTGTGGGTCCTTCAGCCCTATTAGCTAAGACCGATATTAAGTCGGCCTTTCGCTTATTGCCTATCCATCCGGCAGCTTTTAACTCCCTGGGTTTCTATTTTCAGGATGTTTATTATTTCAATAAATGCCTTCCAATGGGGTGTTCCCTGTTGTGTAGATATTTTGAATTATTTTCCACCTTTATTGAATGAGTTCTTGTAACAATGTAACTTGTAACACTATCTGGATGACTTTCTGTTTATTGGTGAAGCTGTTTCGGTTGATTGTTTATACCATTTTTATGAATTTCAGGTGGTTCGCCGTTCATTTGGAGTACCTATAGCTCCTGAAAAATCAGTTTATCCCACTACATGTTTAGAATTTTTGGGTGTCCCAATCGACACGGTCAAAATGGAATTTCATGTACCCTCTGACAAAGTTAAAAAAAAGTGTTTTTTACTGGCTTTTGTTTTATCAAAAAAAAAAGTACAATTGAAGACCATTCAGTCTTTATTGGGCCTTCTAGTATTCGCTGCTAGGGTTATGCCCATGAGACGGGTATTTTCAAAAACGTCTCTACCATTCAATATTAGATGTTTCTTCCCCGTATCATTTTGTTCGCATAACATCAGATGTTCGTGAGGATTTAGTTGTTTGGCATCGTTTTCTGTCTTCTTATAATGGGTGTTCGTTATGTCAAGCTCTGTTTTGTGAAGTCAAGGCCCTCAATCTGTTTACAGATGCCTCCAGTAGCTGTGGTTATGGGGCTTTTTATTTTTTTTTCGAGCTTTGATGCCAGAAGCAGATCCGGTTGGCCTGTTGTGCCCCAAGCACTCGTGGGAGCTGATATGACATCTGTGATGACAGCAATCAATAGTCCCTTAGCTTCTTCCACGTGGGCGCGTTATTGAGCAGCGTGGTCTTTATGGAGCTCCTTTTTACCTTTTCATAATTTTCTGACTCATACATTTTCCAAACATATTGTTCTATTGTTCTTGCATTCCTTATTGTCTTCTGGTTACTCCTATTCTCATGGGGTAAAAACATTGGCTGGGGTGTCATTTTTCTTGCGATTACTTTGGAAACCTTTGTGCATTAGTTTTTTCACTGTAAAATTGGCTCTTAAAGGTTACTGCAAGCAACATGCCATTTCGAGTCAGTTTATTTTTCTACTTATGAAGCTTTACTTTTCAAAACCGCTTTCAGTTTTTTGTTTTTTTGGAGCCTTTAGAATATCAGAATTTCTCCCCCATTCAGTGAAAGAAGTTTCAGGTTTATGTCTTTCAAATATTCAATTGCTTCCTGATTTTCTTCACATATTTTTGCGTAAAAGCAAAACCGATCAGATGGGTCGTGGACGATGGATTACCATTCGTCCTATCTGTCAGTCTCCTATTTGCGCATTTTCACAGATTCATCAATTTTTGTCCATAAGGCCTAAATTGAATACTCTTCTATTTATTCATCATAATGGTTCTCCATTGACTATATATCAATTTAATGCTGTTTTAAAAAATGTTTTGTGTTTTTTTTTCATCTTGACCATCTTCCCATCTCCTCTCTTTCCTTTCGCATAGGGGCGGCTATGGAAGCAGCTAAGTTAGGATTTTCTCCCGAGGGTATTATGAATTTTGGTAGGTGGAAATCTAGTTGTTATAGTTCTTATGTAAGACCTAATTCTTCTTTCTAATTTCAGAATCATTCAATATACGGATTATTGGTCATTCATACATATTTTTGGCCCATCACAGAGCTGCACTTAGGAGCTATGGTCTTTTGCTTGGACTTCCATCGTCACGTTTTAATGTTTGTTGGTATGGTAGGGGGAGATGAAATTGAGCCATTTACATTTCACTTTATCCTTGTTGCATGGGTCTTGGCCATCCCCTAATATTATTATTTTCCATTTGGCTGGAAATGATTTGGGATTTCGAAGAATTTTGAACATTATGTCTCAAATTTAGTTATATTTATTATGTCTTCATATTGTTTTGCCTGAATGCATTTTAGTTTTTTCTGTGTGCAGGAGTAATCACAGGTGTGGAAGTTTCAAACAACATGTCTTCATGTGCTTGCGGGGATAAACTCCATGTATTCAAGGATCATGTATGGAAAGGGAGAAGCCTCATAGTGTAAATCAGCCAACTTTTTATTAAAAAAAATATATAAGTTACACTTACATTGAGGTTACAAAATTCAAGCATGAACTGTTTTCCTTGCAGCGGTATCAGCCTGCCAGCTAGCTCAGATAGCGTTACACATACTCTCCGATCTGATGCGTTTCCACACGACGTTGTGGACGTTGTCTACTGGAAAACTTCTCTCCTAAAACTCACAAACGAGCTGCAAACAGCTAAATCCAATGGACAAAATTCTGTACTCCTACTCCTGGACCTCTCTCTGCTGCATGTGACACAGTGGACCTCCTCCTCAAAAAACTCCACGCCTTTGGTCTCCGTGACTGTACTTCTTTCTGATTCTCATCCTACTTATCCAACCGCACCTTTATCATTACGTATAATTCTACTTCCTCCTCTCCTCTCCCATTCTCTGTCGGGGTCCCCCAAGGTTCTGTTCTTGGACCTCTCTTATTCTCCAACTACGCCTCCACCCCAGGGTCAGGTAACAGCCTCCCATGGCTGCCTATACCATCTCTACGCTGACAACACCCAAATCTGTCTCTCTACCCCTCAGCCCAATCCTTTGGTCTCCTCACGTATCACTAATTTATTAACAGACGTATCAGCCTGGATGTCACACCACTTCCTCAAACTCAATCTATCTAAAACCGAGCTCATCATTTTTCCTCCCCCATGTGCCTCTTCCCCTGATTTCTCTGGGAAGAGTGATAGCGCTATCAGCCTGTCCCCACATGCCAAGGTTATAGGTGTAATCCTGGACTCTGAACGCTCCTTTCGGCCCCACGTCGAATTACTGTCCAAATTTTGCCACCTCAACCTCCGCAACATCTCCCAAATACGCCCCTTCCTAACCAAGGACACCACAAAGCTCCTAGTTCACTCCCTGGTCATCTCCCGCCTTGACTATTGCAACTCCCTCCTCAAGCGACTACCTTTACATAGGCTATCCCCGCTTAAGTCCATAATGAATTCTGCTGCCAGGCTCATCCTCCTTACCAACTGTTCATTGTCTGCTTCTCCTCTCTGTCAATCCTTCCGTTGGATTCAGCTAACCCAGAAAATTAAATTCAAAATACTAACAACAACTTACAAAACTATCCACAACTATGCCCCCAACTACATCACTAACCTAGTCTTAAAATACCAACCTACTCATTCTCTTCATTTCTCCTAAAACCTTCTGCTCTCTACCTCCATCATCTCCTTCTCCCATGTTCGCCTTCAGGACTTTTCCCGAGCCATTCCTATCCTATGGAACTCCCTACCCCATTCTATTAGACTATCCCCTACTCGGTTTCCTTTTAGACAATCCCTGAAAACCCTCTTCCACAGAGAAGCCTATTTTGCCCCTACCTGACAACTGTACTTTTATTTTCTCCATCAGATCATCCTCTACAGTTATTACCTTTTGTATCACTTGACCCTTCCTCCTAGATTGTAAGCTCTAACAAGCAGGGCCTTCTGATTACTCCTGTATTGAATTGTATTGTAACTGTACTGTCTGCCCTCATGTTGTAAAGCGCTGGGCAAACTGTTGGCGCTATATAAATCCTGTATAGTAATAATAATGACCAGCTTGGGGAGTCAAATTGGATCAGTGCCAAGAGCACTGCTACAGAGTGAAGTTTTAGCAAATGGGCCTATGCACAGGTTAGGACCATGGAGATTTTGTTGACTCTCACTTTAAGAAAGACAAACAGCAAAGTACAGCTCAGAGACTTTCCAACTAATTAGCACAAAGGGTTTTTTTTCTGATTTGTATTTAACAAAATAAATATCTTCACAACAGATTCTTAACATTGACAAGAATTTTACACATTATAATTGCTTTGCAAAATTCTCAAAGGTATAGTTTGGTGTGGGTGAGTTTATCTGTTGACCAAAAATGTTGACACCAAATGGTATTCTTATTTTCCATCTCAAAAAGCTGGTAAGTATATGAAGCGTCCCTCTGAACTTCTGAGAATCAGCCTGTTTGTGGAGAAGGAATGTCCTGAGTGATGGGAAAATTTGTCTCCTGGTTTCCTCTGATCAACACTACTCTTGTTAGTGCTATGGAATGGTATGTCTATATTCTAAAAACCATGCCGATACAGGGACTGCAAATGATAAGTAAGGTGCCTACAGCATGAGAATGTCATTATTCTGTTATGAGTGAATACGTTTTTCCATCCCAGGCGCAGCTGTTATTGTGCACTTTATAGTCGTTGGACTGATTTATAAGCATGGACACTTTTTTGCATCTGAATTGAGATTTATTGGAATGCCATGGCTACACGTGTTTCTTTTTACAAGTATTGGAATCTAGTGGAAGTTTTAAACACCAGGACTCATTTTAGGTCTTATGAAAGCTGAATTTCTGAACTGAAACCAAACTTTTTATGAAAGCTTTCCTATAAATCCTGACTTTAATGGTCTTACACGCGCTTTGTACAATTTTTTTTTGCAGTTCTCTATATGACCTTTGAGCTAAATAATACATGATAATCATAGCTTCTCTCCAACAACTTTTCTGTATTCCTTTTTTATTCTCTAAATGGTTTCCAGTATTTCTGTTGCTCCCAGCTAAGTTGTGTGTTACAAAAGAACATGATGTCTCTCGATAACTATTTCCATAGTACAAATGTCAGAACCTCTCTTCTTAGCCTTCAGTGATTGGTTGTCTTACTGAGTTAATTGCTGAAACAGCCTATAATATACAGCAATGTTTTGTCTGAGAGTACATTTTTTGTGACTGTGTTTATAATATTAAGAATTTTTGTAATAAAGGTAACTTAAAAGATTGACTTACTTTAAAAATATTAAAATACATTTTTTTACAACTCAAATTAGGTTTATGGGTTTTTAGAGGAATCTCTGGATGGAAGGCAAGCAAGGACCTCTTTTGTTAACAAGTCTACTCACCCTGCAACCTGTAATCTTTTACTTTTAGACTCATATCTACAAAAGGGGTAAAAATTACTTCTCCTAACTGTGCTAATGTTGTTTATGGGTGAATAGGACAGAGCTGAAGTTTACAAAATGTTGTTTTTTAGAGTGATATATATATATAGATATATATCTATATATATCTATATATATAGATATATATCTATATATACATACTGTATATGTATGTATATATAAATATATATATATAGATATATATATATAGATATATATGTAGCGCCCTGCTCCTGTTGATCAGGCGCTTATATGTAAATTTAGTGGGTTATCTGTTCTGTACATAGTTCAGATTTAATCTATGGCTAAATTAGCCTCTGTTCCAGCATTGGCTGTGTTGTGTGCAGTTTCACGCTGTCGCCTGTAGGTGTCGTTGTCACCACAGGCCAGTGTTGAAAAGCAACAGGCTGAAGTTTATTGAGTGCTCTTCTTTCTCAGAAGCAATTCGGCAGAGGTGATCCACTTCTATGCATTCTGGGAGAGAGTACTTAAGGGGCAGGCGCCATTTTTGGTTCTCTTTCACCTGCTGGCCCTCCTGGTCTAAAGGTATGTGACGGTTTCCTTTCAGCCTCGGGACCATGCTGGCTCGAGGCTTCGTTACTATGAGAGGACCCAGAGGTCGTCTGGGGCCCGCTGGTTTAGAGGTGGTCCTGTGCTGTCTGTCCTGCGGGAAGAAGCCAAGCAATTGAGAAGATCCAGGGGAGGACCCATCTTGGAGAGGACCGTGCGGAAGGCTGGTGTTTCAAGAGGGGCCTGGTGACTCAATTGGAGGATGCATCCTAACCTAATTTACCGCACAGTACTGCCAGGTCGGCTTAAAGGTTTTGGTACTATGTTGCTGTTCATCTAATAATAAATCCAGTGGCAGAGGATTGTTCATCTAATACTACGTCCTGTGGCAGAGGATCATACAACCATTTTGTTCTTCTCAAGTCTGTGGCAGAGACTTTTTGTTTGTGCTCCATTCCGGCTGCTAGGTCAGTGAGAGAGACCTATCCGGGTGGGCAAAGATCTTTGGACTGAAGGTATAATCGTCTCTAAGATCTTCAATTCCTCAATGATCTGAAAAAGGTATTTGAATTTTCCTGCAACTCCCTTTCTACCTCTTCACTGCTACTTCCTAAAAAGTTTTCATTAAAGCATTGAAAAAAATACTAAAGTGACTGGTGCATACATTGTCGGGTACAATGCTCCACATGGACTCTAGGTTCCTGATGTGGTGAAATTACAGGTAAAGGGGGTGACGGTAACAACCCAATTTATTTCAGCAGCTCCTTCGGGAGTTAGTGCTACATATATATATATATATATACATATATATATATAATTTTATATATATATATATATATATATATATATATATATATATATATATATACCGTATTTATCGGCATATAACACGCACTTTTTTCCCCTGAAAATCAGGGGAAAATCGTGGGTGCGTGTTATAGGCCGATACCCCCCCCAATTATGTGTGATCGGAGCGATCGCGGCAATTGCCGCGATCGCCGCCGACATACACAGCAGTGTGGAAATTCAAATACGGCGCCGAGACTGCAGTGTCTCGGCGGAGCGGAGCTACACATAGCCGAGAGTCTTCGGGTTTTCTCGGCGCCGCTTACAGTCCCGCCCATAGGGCGGAACTGGGCGGGACTGTAAGCGGCGCCGAGAAAACCCGAAGACTCTCGGCTATGTGTATCAGCGCTCCGCCGAGACACTGCAGTCTCGGCGCCATATTTAAATTTACACAGGGCTGTGTATGACGGAAGGGATCGCGGCGATCCCACAAAGCTGGACGGGGGCAAGGCTGCACGGGGGGGCAAGGCTGCATGGAGGCAAAGCTGCACTGGGACAAGGCTGCACTGGGGCAAAGCTGCACTGGGGCAAAGCTGCACTGGAGCAAGGCTGCACTGGGGCAAAGCTGCACTGGAGCAAGGCTGCACTGGGGCAAAGCTGCACTGGAGCAAGGCTGCACTGGGGCAAGGCTGCACTGGAGCAAGGCTGCACTGGGGCAAGGCTGCACTGGGGCAAAGCTGCACTGGAGAAAAGCTGCACTGACAAGGCTGCACTGACATGGCTGCACTGACATTGCTGCACTGACATGGCTGCACTGGGGCAAAGCTGCACTGACAAGGCTGCACTGGACACTGGGGCAAGGCTGCACTGACACTGACAAGGCTGCAGATGGACACCGATAACGCTGCATTGATGGGCATTTTAATGTAAGTCTTTCTTCCTTAAACTTTACTCCTAAAAGTTTTTTTCCTTAAAATTCCCTCCTTAACTTGGGTGCGTGTTATACGCCGGCGCGTGTTATACGCCGATAAATACGGTATATATACAGTTGTGCTCATAAGTTTACGTACCCTGGCAGAATTTAAATGACCCTGATCAAAAGTTTACATACCCTGGTGATTTTGGCCTGATAACATGCACACAAGTTGACACAACGGGGTTTGAATGGCTATTAAAGGTAGCCATCCTCACCTGTGATCTGTTTGCTTGTAATTAGTGTGTGTGTATAAAAGGTCAATGCGTTTCTGGACTCCTGACAGACCCTTGCATCTTTCATTCAGTGCTGCACTGACGTTTCTAGATTCCGAGTCATAAGGAAAGCAAAAGAATTGTCAAAGGATCTGTGGGAGAAGGTAGTTGAACTGTATAAAACAGAAAAGGGATATAAAAAGATATCCAAGGAATTGAGAATGTCAATCAGCAGTGTTCAAACTCTAATCAAGTGGAAAATGAGGGGTTTTGTTGAAACCAAACCACGGTCAGGTAGACCAACTAAAATTTCAGCCACAACTTCTAAGAAAATTGTTTGTGATGCAAAGAAAAACCCACAAATAACTTCTGGTGAAACACAGGACTCTCTGAAAACATGTGGTGTGGCTGTTTCAAGATGCACAATCAAGAGGCACTTGAAGAAAGATAGGCTGCATGGTCGAGTCGCCAGAAGAAAGCCATTACTACACAAATGCCACAAAGTATCCAGCTTACAATATGCCAAACAGCACAGAGACGAGCCTCAAACCTTCTGGCATAAAGTCATTTGGTCTATACAAGTAACAGGCGCAGAGAACTAGAAACAATAGATATCCCACAGTTATGCGTTAAAGTGCTGTATGGGCATAAGTAATATATGCATAGTAGGGATTATATCCCAAAAAGTCCATAGTCTTATTAATGGTAAAAGAGTCCACAGACCATATGGGGTAATGGTGAAGACGGAAGGTATTCCACACTCAGGGCTGCCATCAAGGGAGAACAGAAACCATGTTCCAACTGTACTGAGAAAACACAAAGAAAGAGGCGCCTCTGGGTGTAGATTTTGGACAAGGTTTAACGTAGATAGATAAACAGGCAACTCACATTTGAGTGGTTAAAAAGAGCATGGTCCCAACATAGGGGGTATCATCAGATCTGTCAAACCATTTCTGCTAGGGGGGGGCACTTCTCGGCTCGCTGCACACACCGCTGGATGGTAGCCGGCCCCCCTAAAAAATCACTACTTATATTATACTATAGGGCACATCTGGCACGTGTTGCCACTCTCACACATGCAATATCGCATTCCTATGACCATTTTTTTAAAACCTTATCACCCCTTCCTCATCCCATTCATTTACTTTCATATTATTAATTAATAACATTATTATTAATTAATTATTAATTATTAATTTATTTCATTTTATTTCACAACACCACATCCCACCCTTTTCCAGTCCCTATTATATGTACAAATGTAATCAGTTATCATTTGTACCACCTTCAGTACAGATAAACTCCACAAATATTCCCCCCCAGTAATAATATACCCCACATTGTATATTATTATATATTTATATATATTTATACACCCAATACATATTGACTTGAATTTGTCACCATATCTCTAATCCCATCCGTTGATCGTTATGTATAGCATTATACATGATCATTCGGTATTTAGTTATTTTTCTATGACCATCCTAATCCGCATATCACTTAGTCCCTATATACATATCAACGCAGGTCCTACCCATCCTTCCTATAGGTTTGTCTTCCCATCCCTCATGTTATTCTTGCTGTTTTTTATAATTTCTTATAATGTTTTCTATAATTTTTAGAATTCCTTTGCCATGTATGTTTTAATGTTTATTGTTGCCATGTATGTTTATTTATTTCATTTCATCGTACATACCTGATTGCTTATCTATATTTCCCAGTAATTGCTAATGCCGTTTTTTATTGTTTAAATCACGGATCAAGCCATGGATTTTAAACTAAATTTAAATGCCCCTATCCACCATTACTATTATAGCGTGTCTTCGCATGGTGCCTGAATCGCCACTTGTGTACCATCACGATGCGCCAACCAATCACTGTTATTTGGAGTGATGAGACCAAAATTGAGCTTTTTGGCCACAACCATAAACGTTTAATTTTCGGAGTCAACAAGGCCTATGATGAAAAGTACACCATTCCCACTGTGAAACATAGAGGTAGATCGCTGATGTTTTGGGGATGTGTGAGCTACAAAGGCACAGGAAATTTGGTCAAAATTGATGGCAAGATGAATGCAGTATATTATCAAAAAATACTGGAGGAACATTTGCATTCATCAGCCAGGAAGCTGCACATGGGACATACTTGGACATTCCAACATGACAATGATCCAAAACACAAGGCCAAGTCGACCTGTCATTGGCTACAGTAGACTAAAGTGAAGGTTCTGGAGTGGCCATCTCAGTCTTCTGACCTCAATATCATGCAGTTCATGCAAGACAGCCCAAGAATTTACAGGAACTGGAGGCTTTTTTACCAAGAGGAATGGGCAGCTTTATCATCTGAGACGATAAAGAGCCTCATCCACAAATACCACTAAAGACTTCAAGCTGTCATTAATCTTAAAGGGGGTAATACATGGTATTAAGAACTGGGGTATGTAAACTTTTGATCAGGGTCATTTGGGTAGTTTCTGTTATCATTATGATTTAAAAAGAGTAAACACAGTTGATTGATAATAAATGGCTTCAGCCAAACACTAACCATGAGTGAAAGAAAAGTTTTTGTGTTATCATTCATATTCTCTGAAAAATGGCCAAGAAGTCATAAATTCTGCCAGGGTATGTAAACTTGTGAGCACAGCTGTATCTATATTACTGTGCAAAAGTTTAAGGCAGGTGTGAAAAAATGCTGTAAATTAAGAATGTTTTCAGAAATAGAAGTGTTAATAATTTATTTTTATCAATTTACATAATGGAAAGCAAATGAAGAGAAGAGAAATCCTTTCAATAGTTTTTATTGAGTTTTACATAAAGAAAAAGGAAACATTGGTACACTCTGTTGTACATTATAACATATAACAGATAACGAAGGGTCATTCATGAGTACAGTGGCAAAGCATGAGTCACAATTGCCTTTAGACATTGTATGCAGTTTCATTGCTGGTGTTATGGCAATGTTACCACCCACCACCTTCAGAGACCCTATATGGGAGCAAACTGTGTCATATGGCGGAGGGCAGCACAGCCAACCTTTAATAATCTTTCAGTACGCTTACATTGAGTACCTCAAGAGAAAGTATAACATGAATAAACACCCAAAGGGGCGAATAGGTCAACTTATTGTGTAAGGCACTTAGGAGTTCTGATTTGTCCTACAACTGAGGAGTACATATGAATTATAACGCAAAAAAAAAAGAGAAATCCAAATCAATTCAATATTTGGTGTGACCACCCTCTTCAATTCTTCAAGGTACACTTGCACACAGTTTTTGAGGGAACTCGGCAGGTAGGTTGTCCAACCATCTTGGAGAGCTAACCACAGATCTTCTGTGGATGTAGGCAGCCTCAAATCCTTCGGTCTCTTCAATTAATCCAATACAGACATGATGATGTTGAGATCAGGGCTCTGTAGGGGCCAAACCATGACTTCCATGACTCCTTGTTCTTCTTTACACTGAAGATAGTTCTTAACGACATTGGTTGTATATTTGGGGTTATTGTCCTGCTGCAGAATAAATTGTGGGCCAGTCATTCGCCTTCCTGATGGTATGGTATGATGGATAAGTATCTGCCTGTATTTCTTAGCAATGAGGACACCATTGATCCTGACCAAATCTCCAATTTGCAGAAATCAAGCCCCAAACTTGCAAGGAACCTCCACCATGCTTTATGGTTGTCTGCAAACACTCATTATTGTACCGCTCTCCAACCCTTCACAAAAAAACTGCCTCCTGCTACAGCCAAATATTTTGAATTTTGACTCATCAGTCCAGAGCACCTGCTGCCATTTTATTGCACCCCAGTTCCTATGTTTAATGCATAGTTGAGTCCAGGGACATGCGGTGAGGTCTGTGACCCGAGGTCGCCGAGCTACGACTCTCGAAGCTCAATCGTTTTTTTTTTATGTTCATGGCAGGTGAGGCTCTACCTCACCTGCCTCCCCCGACTGCACGTCCCTGGTTGAGTTGTTTAGCTTTGTTTCCATGTCCTATTGTGACTTCCATCAAAGCGCATATAAAAACCCACAACGAAAATGCAACATACTGCATCTGCAACACACAGATATGGAAAAAACGAATTATTGGCTGCCTGTGGACGGGTAAACAGCAAAGCTAATTGTGTGTAACCAAGACAGAAATGAAGCACCTCCTTGCCAGTTTAATATGCTGCAACAGTGTTAAAGAGATAACTACATTTAGGGTATTTGTTGCAAAATTAAATTTTTACTGCCTGTGGCCAGGTAACTTGCACAATACATTGCGTGCAAACTAGACATGCCTTAAGCAACTCCTGGCCTTTATATTATGTTGTAACAGATTCAAGAGATTAATAAGTTCACGCTACATGTTCGGAAAATGTAACTATTAGCAGCCCATGGCGCGGTGACCAGTAGAATATGATCTCTACAGACTTGATGTGCTATATGCCTCTTTTCTTGCATACAGTCAATATAACAAACTGCAATATCATACAAGCAGAAAATACATACAGGTTTTCTGTATGTCTTTCCTCTCTAATTGGTCAACAGTTGGTTTCTGAATTGTGCCTCGGAAATGGTGCTTTAATAGCATTTCAAACACATCAATGAAAATCATGGTTTGAGGTGACATAATAGAGTCAGGCAAAAGTAGTCAGGCAATTTTGGATGCAATGGGATTGATTTACTAAAGGCAAACAGCCTGTTCACTTTGCAAGAAAATATTCCTCAGAGCTTAGTGAATGAGGATAAGCTCTGTTAACCTCCATCATCCAATCATGTTGAAGCAAACATGCTTTTTGTTTTTTCTTTTCCTTGCATGTGATTAGGTATTCTTTGCAAAGTGAAATTTCACCTTATTCACTAAGCTCTGGAAATAATTACCCTAGTGTTGCCTGCTTTATTGATAAAATAATATCGTATGCTGATGGGATACTGCTGGGCTAAACATAACAGGAGACCCTTCTCACTATAAGGATACCAGCTCATATGCATAATGATGTGCACAAAGCACAGACCTGTACTGTATTTATGGGGGTGCAATGTTCCAAATTAAAAAAAGGGTTAACATGGGGATCACTGATTGAGCCATTGATCAGGTTGATGTGGCGGCCCGTTCACTGTGAGCGCATGGGTGCAGCCCCCCATCCATGTGCCCGGCCCCTTTCAGGACACCAAACGCATGGATTCCTATGGCGGGGTGGGAGGGGGTGGTACTTTTTGAAGCACCTGATTAGAGCCAGAGGCTCTAATAGGCTTCAAAATAGGGTGGGCTTGGGGCACAGAGAGTGCGCCCTGATCCCACCCAATTGTGTGACGATAGTGAATTAATTTTCGCTATTGTCACACTAACCTTCCTCCCAGCCAATCAGGAGGCAGGGCATCAGACCTGTTTCCTGATTGGCCAAAGTGCCAGGCCACCCTATTCGATGCCTGGCCCCTAAAAAGAGGAGCGGAGGAGACATGTACTCTCTCAGAGCAGGGTCATCTACTCAGACATGTTCAACTCTCCACACCAGACCACCACCATCTCCCAGGGCACCGCGGCCACACTACACGGGCTCTTCATCAAGACCGACACTGCCGACACCATCCCCTCTGTACTTGCTTATCAGAGCCGCTACCCGCCACCACCTGCTACAAGGACTGGCTCCAAGAAAGATCGCAAGGAGCCCAGACATCACAGCTGTATAGAGGTCGATATCCAAACCAGCCACACCAGTGTCAAGGTAAGGGGCCCATCACCTCCTATAGGGCCAATGTCTGGGGGATGGACTGCAGTCAGCTTTTATTGTACTACAGGTCTTCCATGGTGTCCAGTGATAGTCCCAGGGTTCATGGCCCTAAATGCTGGCTCTTATCATCTGTATCATAAATTCCATTATTCTGATTACCTATAGACAATGTAAATGTTATATATGGGGTGTATGGACTGTAGTCTGGGGTTCTAGGAGCTTCTGCCTGGCGGTAAGTGCCGGGGGGGGTCAGTCAGAGATGCGCGGGGGGGTTGGGGGTGCTGCCAGAGCCGCAAGCCTCGCGAGTGGGGGGGGGGGGTTGGTGGGCACTGTGGCTGTATATGATGGGCACAAGTGGTTGCATATACTGGGCACAAGTGGCTGCATTTGACAGGCACTAGTGGCTGCATATGATGGGCACAGTGGCTGCGTTTGATGGGGAAAGTGGCTGCATATGATGGGCATAAGTGGCTGCATATGATAGGCACCAGTGGCTGCATTTGATGGGCACAAGTGGCTGCATATGATGGGGACAAGTGGCTACGTGTGATGGGCACAAGTGGCTGCATATGATGGGCACAGTGGCTGCGTTTGATGGGGAAAGTGGCTGCGTATGATGGGCACAAGTGGCTGCATATGATGGGCACAAGTGGCTGCACATGATGGGAACAAGTGGCTGCACATGATGGGCACAATTGGCTGCATATGATGGGCACAAGTGGCTGCATATGATGGGCACAGTGCCTGCATTTGATGGGCACAATGGCTGCATTTGATGGACACAATAGCTGCAATTGATGGGCACAGTGAGGCTGCAATTGATGGGGGGGTGTTTCAGTATTTTTTAGTTTGTTTGCGCCCCCCCAAAAATTTTGAGCACCATGTATATGGAACATATACACTCACTGGCCACTTTATGAGGTACACCTTACTAGTACCGGTTTGGACCCCCTTTTGCATTCAGAACTGCCTCAATTCTTCATAGTGTAGATTCAACAAGGTGTTGGAAACATTCCTCAGAGATTTTGGGCCTTATTGACACTATAGCATCACGCAGTTGCTGCAGATTTGTCGGCTGCTCATCCATGATGCCAATCTTCCGTTCCACCACATCCCAAAGGTGCTCTATTGGATTGAGATCTGATGACTGTGCAGGGCATTGGAGTACAGTGAACTCGTTATCATGTTCAATAAACCAGTTTTTGATTATTTGAGCTTTGTAACATGGTGCATTAGCCTGCTGGAAGTAGCTATCAGAAGATGGGTACACTGTAGTCATAAAGGGATGGACATGGTCAACAACAGTACTTAGGTAGGCCGTGAGGTTTAAATGATGCTCAATTGGTACTAAGGGACCCAAAGTGTGCCAAGAAAATATCTCCCACACCATTACACCACCAGCCTAAACCGTTGATACAGGGCAGGATGGATCCATGTTTTCATGTTGTTTACGCCAAATTCTGACCCTACCATCTGAATGTTGCAGCTGAAATCAAGACTCATCAGATCAGGCAACGTTTTTCCAATCTTCTATTGTCCAATTTTGGTGAGCCTGTGCAAATTGTAGCCTCAGTTTCCTGTTCTTAGATGACAGGAGTGGCACCCGATGTGGTCTTCTGCTGCTGTAGCCCCTTTGCTTCAAGGTTTGATCCGTTGTGCATTCAGAGATGGTATTCTGCATACCTTGGTTGTAACAAGTCACTATTTGAGTTACTGTTGCCTTTCTATCATCTCGAACCAGTCTGCCCATTCTCCTCTGACCTCTGACATCAACAAGGCATTTTTGTCCACACAACTGTCACTTGCTGGACATTTTCTGTTTTTCAGACCATTCTCTGGAAATCCTAGAGATGGTTGAGTGCATTGCATTGAGTTGCTGCCATGTGATTGGCTGATTAGCAATTTGTGTTACCAAGCAATTCAATAGGTGTACCTAGCAAAGTGGCCGGTGAGTGTATATTGGCTGCAAATCAGCTTCATCTGGGTAGTATCTAGAATCAGCTCGCTCACTTCCATCAATAACCCATGTATTGATAGTAATCATTAGGCTCAATTCACAAAGCTAAGGATAAGAATCTTTATGTTAGCTATGTGACTGTTATTTTTAAATCTCACTGAAAATAGCAGTCACTTTTTAAAAAAAATACATGTCCTAATACTTGTGTGTTAGCTTTGTGAACTGAGCCTACTGTATGCATGTGCTGCTTAAATTGTTCTACTATTAACCCCTGTATTGTCTAAAAGTCACTGACAACTGACCTTAGAATGAGTGCTTCCTTTACCTTAGATGTTGAACTCAAGTGCCAACTGAGGCTCTCAGGCATCAAAACAGAGTATTTTTTTGCCTACATATGGTGGGTTCAAATTTCGTCCACCAAAGAGTATAGTAGGAGAGCTGGGTGGAGGGAGTTTCTATATTTACAGTGCCTTGAATAAGTATTCATACCCCTCAACATTTTCCACATTTTGTCTTGTTACAAACAAAAACGTAAATGTATTTAATTGGGATTTTATGTTATAGACCAAGACAAAGTGGCACATAATTGAGAAATGGAAGAAAAATGATAAATGATTTTCAAATTTCTTTACAAATAAATATGTGAAAAGTGTGGCGTGCATTTGTATTCAGCCCCCCTGAGTCAATAATTTGTAGAACCACCTTTTGCTGCAATTACATCTGAAAGTCTTTCTGGATATGTCTCTACCAGCTTTGCACATCTAGAGAGTGAAATGTTTGCCCATTCTTCTTTGCAAAATAGCTCAAGCTCTGTCAGATTGGATGGAGAGAGTCTGTGAACAGCAATTTTCAAGTTTTGCCACAGATTTTCAATTGGATTGAGATCTGGACTTTGACTGAGCCATTCTAACACATGAATATGCTTTGATCTAAACCATTCCATTGCAGCTCTGGCTGTATGTTTAGGGTCGCTGTCCTGCCGGAAGGTAAATGTCCACCCCGGTCTCCAGTCTTTTGCAGACTCTAAAAGATTTTTTTCTAAGATTGCCCTGTATTTAGCTCCATCCATCTTCCCATCAACTCTGACGAGCTTCCCTGTCCCTGCTGAAGAAAAGCATAGCCACGACATGATGCTGTCACCACCATGTTTCACGGTGGAGATGGTGTGTTCGGGGTAATGTGCCGTGTTAGTTTTCTGCCACACATAGCGTTTTGCTTTTCAGCCAAAAAGTAAAATTTTGGTCTCTTTTGACCAGAGCACCTTCTTCCACATGTTTGCTGTGTCCCCCACATGGATTCTCGCAAACTGCAAACAGGACTTTTTATGGCTTTCTTTCAACAATGGCTTTCTTCTTGCCACTCTTCCATAAAGGCCAAATTTGTAGAGTGCAAGACTAAAGCCCCATACACACTATCAGATTTTCTGCTGATTTTTGTCTTCGTGTTTACCAAAACCATGTAGTGCAAGGGCTTGCCTGATTGCATACAAATAGAAACTCCTAAGGTTTGACCTCATATTATATGGTTTTGGTAAATCTGAAGACAAAAATCAGCAGAAAATATGATAGTGTGTATGGGGCTTTATAGTTGTTTTCCAGTGGGAGAATCTGCCCTGGACAGATTCTACCACCTGAGCTGTGGATCTCTGCAGCTCCTCCAGTGTTACCATGGGCCTCTTGGCTGCTTCTCTGATTAATGCTCTTCTTGCCCGGCCTGTCAGTTTAGGTGGACGGCCATGTCTTGGTAGGTTTGCAGTTGTGCCATACTCTTTCCATTTTTGGATGATGGATTGAACAGTGCTCCATGAGATGTTCAAAGCTTGGGATATTTTTTTTTATAACCTAACCCTGCTTTAAACTTCTCCCCAACTTTATCCCTGACCTGTCTGAAGTGTTCCTTGGCCTTCGTGATGCTGTTTGTTCACTAAGGTTCTCTAACAAACCTCTGAGGGCTTCACAGAACAGCTGTATTTATACTGAGATTAAATTACACACAGGTGGACTTTATTTATTAATTAGGTGACATTCAAAGGCAATTTGATTTTAACAGATTTTAGTTAGGGGTATCAAAGTAAAGGTGGCTGAGTACAAATGCATGCCACACTTTTCAGATATTTATTTGTAAATACATTTTGAAAAGCATTTATCATTTTCCTTCCACTTCACAATTATGTGCCACTTTGTGTTGGTCTATTACAGAAAATCACAATAAAATACATTTACGCTTTTGGTTGTAACATGACAAAATGTGGAAAATTCCAAGGGGTATGAATACATTTTCAAGGCACTGTACATGCAGAAAAAGTTGCCCTGCAAAAGTAACCATTACAGGGGTTGGGAAAACCATTTAACTCTGCCAGGGGTGCTTACGATGGTCACCTTTTACTCATATGGTTTAAATTGTTTTCGAAAAGAAGAAAAATGTATGTTGCTGTAACTGCTTTAGTGTTAGCTGGACTTAAGCTTAATTTGTTTCTCGCCTAAAGTCCATTTAGAACTATGGGGTCAATTCACTAAGAATTAATTAACGTCAAATAAAATGCTGTAAAATAGCGCTTGCGCTAAATCCATTTTGAAAGCGCAATTCACTAAGAATTTTTTGTTAAATAATGAATAAGTGGGGAGCCTATCGGAATCTGTAAGCCCCTTTTAATAAGGGGCTCCCAGGTTCTGCCCCCCCCTCCCCTATGTGAATGAGTGTGGGGTACCCATTCACCAAAAGAGTGTAAAAGTGAATAAAGACAGTACAAAAGATTTTGACAATTCCTTTATTAAAAAATAAAATAAAATGTCCCCCAATGTAGATCTATCGTGAATCATGACGTTGCCACCGCCGGACCTGGGAAAAAAATGCTTGGCTCGCCGCGAGCGTACCCGCGGTCTGCCTGCCCTGTGACATTTCTTATAGCTATGGGGCGGGGCCACCCGGCGACATCACCTGGTGGCCCCACCCCCCTTGTGACACCACTGACTGATGCATGCTGGTTCGGTGATGTCACAAGGGGGTGGTGCCTACAGGTGATGTTGCCAGCTGGCCCCGCCTCATTGCTATTTAAGAAATGTCACAAGGCGTGGCAGGTAGATCTACATTGGGGGACAGTTTTTAAAAAATTTTAATAAAGGAATTGTCAAAAACTTTTGTACTGCCTTTGTTTGCTTTTACACTTTTTTGGTGAATAGGTAGGGGTACTAATTTACATAAGGGAGACAGGATCTGGGGGCCCCTTTGTTAAAGGGGGCTTCCAGATTCTGATAAGCTGATAAGCCCCCGCTCACAGACCTCCACAACCACAATCCAAAGTTGTGGGGTAGAGGCCCTTGTCCCCATCAACATAGGAACAAGGTGCTTTGGGGTGGGGGGGCAGAGCCCCCTGCCTCAAAGCAACCCCCCATGTTAAGGGCATGTGGCCTGGTATGGTTCAAGAGGAGGGAGGCGCTCGGTCGTCCTGCCCCTTTCCTGACCTGCCAGGCTGCATGCTCTGATAAGGGTCTGGTATGGACTTTGGGGGAACCCCCATGCTGTTTAAAAAAAAAAAAAAAACCCTGAAGGGCCCAGTATGATTTGGAGAGGGCGGGGGGGGGGGGGGGTCACGCTGTTTTTTTTGTCATAATTTTTAATTGCCAGCATGTTTTTTATACATTCAGCTGTTTCTGGCTGCTTCTGACAAATACCGCCTGTGATACTGCCAGCAGAACCCTTGTGATACATATTGCATGTTTTTTTTACTCTCTGTTCTATTTGTGAATTGGACTCTTACCGCATGTTTTTTTGACTATATTTATCAGCACATTTTTCATTCTGTGGTAAATACCATATAATCTTAATTTTCTTTTTTTTTTCTTGTGAATTAGACTTTATTTACTGCATGTGATAATTTATGCAAATTACTCACGTGATCTTGCTATCGCATGCGGTAAACGTTAGTGAATTGACCCCTATATATCCATCTAAAAGACTACCTGCTGATGTGCAATTTCACTTTAGAAAAAAATGGGGTTATTATTCCCTTAAAATAAGAGGATTTACTGCTGTGATCATCAAGTAATAACAGTATGTTAAAAAGGGGGACTAAGAAAACAGACTACATCATATATGTATTTTTTGATGCTTTCATTTAATGTGCAATTTTTCATATTTACAAGATAATAAAAAATATATTTTTTAATGTTTTTTTTAAATTTTTTTATCCTGACCACAATAAATAATAAAAATAAGAAATTATGCACAAAACAAATACAAATTTCTTTTAAGGCTGATTTCCAGCTTTAATGAAGTATAAATAGTTTGTTTGGACCAAGATGGTCCAAACAATCTATTTACCCCAGGGCTCATGCACACTGCAGCTATAAAAAAAAAGCTGCTCCCAGCACAGAGATCGGGCTCTCACTGAGGGTGTCCTACAAACAATCAGTTCCCTGTCATCTGATTGGCTATCAGTGATCAGTCCCCTGCAGTGCAGCCCGCCCATATGTTTTCTTTCTCTTCTGTATGGGGAGAAAGATACATTATATTGTAAAAAAAATAAAGAAAAAATAGCTAGATAAAGGTTTGATCTAGGTCAGTGTTAGGGTCAATATAAGGGTCAAAGGTCAATGTCAGGGGCAAAGGTCAGGGTTAAGATATTTTGGGTAAGAATTAAAAAAAAATTAAATTAGTATCAGTGTCAGTTAGTGTCAGTATGCTTTAGGTAGGTTAAAAAAGATAGGTTTGGTTAAAAAAAACCTAAATGCACACTATTGTTTCTGGGCCAGATGACAGGTACAAACAACAACTAACATACAGATATGTGATATTGCTGTGATTCTCAGGAGCAGAATTTATTTTGAGTTGTTCTTTGGTGGTAAGTTTTGGTAATAGCAAGAAATATACAGCTACATTTTTAAAAAAATACTATTTTGGGACAGTTTTTCTTTGGTAATACAAAAAAATCAGGAGATATCCATTTCCAATTACGACCAAAAGAAAGCCCAATTTCTCTTGCAAAACAATAAACAGGAATAATTCACATGGATACACAAAATAGTTGTGATGATATGTGCATTGTTAAAAATAAGTTATGCACAATGCCTACTAAAATGTACTATTGGTACAGGCAGAGCATCTATGCTAAGAACTTGGGAGAGTGCAAAATTCCTCTAGGGGACCCAGATGCAATCCCTACAGTTGCCCTCTGGGTAGGTTTGCAAATGTCTGCTATGTTTTCTGAAGTCAGAAGTACGTTAACAAAGGTATCAGAACTGTGTATACCACTGGCAGTAGATTTATGGCTTAACCTGTGGAGCATTCCCATAAAAGGCTGTACTACTGATCCACTGCCTGCTTTACCCTTGAACCCTTCTTTCACTAGTGCTCTCTCCCACTAGGTTTTAAATTACTAATCAAATACATGTAGGGCTCATACACACCTCCTTTAAACATAAACACATATTTTGGTGTCCAGGAGTTCCTGGTGCTCCAAACAGCCACTAATGGACATAAGTAGGCAGATGTTTGCAGGCATATCCCACTACTTGTGTAAAGTGGTCCATGCTTACAAAAGTAGGTCTACGAACACAGACAGTCTGCAACTGAGAACTTACTGTATGTCTGTAGAAATATGCCACTATATGCAAATAGTTACACATATCTCTGTGCAGCTGCCTTCCTCCACCTAGGGTTGCCACCTTTTCTTCAAGCCAAACCCAAAAACTTTAGTGTGTGTGTGTGTGTGTGTGTGTGTGGGGGGGGGGGGTAATAGCTATAAGATTGTAAAAGACCTGGGACACTTTCGGTAGCCTGAAAGAGAGTAGTAATGTGGCGTATTGCTCGCCGCAGCAAACAGTGCGCATGGCTGAATTGTGAGTGTTCTGCATGGAATGCAGGGGTCAGATATGTCCTGGGGAGAGGGCTAGTACTAGCAGGGGGGTGGAGAGAGTTAGATATGTGCTGGGGGGCAGTGGCGGCTGGTGCTCAAAATTTTGGGGGGGGGGGTGCAAACAAACTGCAAAAATTCTAAAAAAAAAATCAATTGAAGCCTCACTGTGCCCCATAAAATACAGCCACTGTGCCCCATAAAATGCAGCCACTGTGCCCCATCAAATGCAGCCATTGTGCCCATCAAATGCAGTCACTGTGCCCATCATATGTAGCCACTGTGCCCATAAAATGCTGCCTCTGTGCCCATAAAATGCAGCGTTTGTGCCCATCATATGCAGCCACTGTGCCCATCATATGCAGCCTCTGTGCCCATCATATGCAGCCTCTGTGCCCATCATATGCAGCCTATGCCCATCATCACCGGACTATCCAGGAGAAAAACGTACAGGTGGCAACCCTACGTCCATCACAATTGGATTTTTTCATTTTTAAGTGCTTCTTTATTTTTTGTGATGCAATTACCTTCTTTCTCGCTTAGGGGAGAATGATGTTACTTACATGTGGACAGATGAGCTGAATGGCTCTGCGGGCATTGGGACCCAGCAGAGACCTTCGGCATATGGGTTTTTCATGAGGCAAGTATGCAAGGACAGTGCAGTTAAGGAGGTCCAGGACCTCTTTTTCCTGCACATGCATGAGCACAGTTCGGTGCATGTGCAGATGTGCCACAGGGCTCTGCCAGGTCCCGAAGGCCAAGCAGAGCCCTTCCTAGATAGATTGGGAATGATGGAAGAAGGGGAGGAACAGAGGAGACAGGATCAAACAGCCTTTTTTACACAATTCAGAGAATTAACCCCTAAGGTTTCACAGTGAGTATAACAAGCATACTTTACTGCATATACAGTGTGATTTTACTGTTGTGGGTTTAGTAACACTTTAATCACTTACCGACCCTCCACCGCAGTTGTACTGCAGCAGAATGGCACAGCTGGGCGAAACGAAGTTATGTAACGTCGCTTCGCCCTGTGACCACTAGGGGGCGCGCCCCCCCCCGCTCGCCCCCCAAGCCGATGCGAGTGCTCGGCGGTCACGATCACCGCCGGGCTCCCGCGATCGCTCGGGGCACACGGAGAACCGGGATCACACAGTTTCTGGTTCTCTGAGGGGAGAACAGACAGATTGTCTGTTCATACAGAGTATGAACAGCGATCTGTCATCTCCCCTGCACAGTCCCTTCCCCCCTTCAGTTAGAACACAAACTAGGGAACACATTAACCCCTTGATTGCCCCTAGGGTTAACCCCTTCACTGCCAGGGACATTTTTACAGTAATCAATGCATTTTCTATAGCATTGATCGCTGTATTAATGCCAATGGTCCCAAAAATGTGTCAAAATTGTCCGATGTGTCCGCCATAATGTCGCAGTCCCAATAAAAATCGCAGATTACTAGTAAAAAAAAAATGAACAATAAAAATGCCATAAAACTATCCCCTATTTTGTAGACACTATAAAAGTTTGCGCAAACCAATCAATATACGCTTATTGTGATTTTTTTTACCAAAAATATGTAGAAGAAAACATATCGGCCTAAACTGAGGGAAAAAATTGGTGTTTTTTTTATATATTTTTGGGGGATATTTATTACATCAAAAAAATAATGCGTTTTTTTCAAAAATGTCGCTTTTTTTTGTTTATAGCGCAAAAAATAAAAACCGCAGAGGTGATCACATACCATCAAAAGAAAGCTCTATTTGTGCGAAAAAAAGGACGTCAATTTTGTTTGGTAGCAACATCGCACGACCGCGCAATTCTCAGTTAAAACGACGCAGTGCCAAATCGCAAAAAGTGCTCTGGTCAGTAAGGGGGTAAAATCTTCCGGGACTGAAGCGGTTAATGGGTGAGTTGCTAATGACAATACAAAGTATCATGCTTGGACCTGAACTATGTATACTATATAAATCATTTATGTATTTATACTAGGTGATCATATACACCATTAACACCCTCTTCATTAAGGAAGAATACATTCAGATGGTTAACCTTCCCCTTCTTCCTTTAGTTATCCTTTTCTGTATTCTCTCCAGTTCTGCAACTGTTTGTGAACTGGTGCCCATAACTGAAGTGCAGATTCCAGTTGGGGTCTTACTAATGCTTTGTACAGAGGGAGGATTGTGGCTCCATTCACACTTGTGTGACTTGTCATGCAACTTTGGACATCAAAGTTGCATGACAAGATTTTCTCCATGTTTTCCAATGATAACCGTGTGAATGGAGCCTAAGGGTGTTATTTACTAAAGGCAAATCCACTTTGCACTGAAAGTGCACTTGGAAGTGCAGTCGTTGTAGATCTGAGGGGGACATGCAAGGAAAATAAAAAAACACCATTTTAGCTTGCAAATGATTGGATGATAAAATTAGCAGAGCTTCCCCTCATTTCAGATCTACCCCTTAGATTTAGAGCGACTGCACTTCCAAGTGCACTTGTAGTGCAAAGTGGATTTGCCTTTTGTAAACAACCCCCAAAGTCTCTCTCTGTTCTACTCTTTCAGTACTAGAGAGTGTCTTGATCAATTTAGAAGCTGGGACTGCAGAACTGCACACTGTTACTAGGTCTATAATATACAGAGGTGATGTTACTACTTAAAGCAGCTAAATATTCTTATTTAACATCTTCCTTACCCTGAAAATGCCCCCCATCCATAATCATGTGTCAACAAGTATGAATTCCCATTTCAGGCAGCACAATATGAAGAAGAGTGCTGCTTTAAAATGATTAAAGCAAGAAGAATAGTAAGAGAAGGAAGAGGATACATTATACAACCAGAAATACAAACCTAATCATTTATTTTACTTTAAATATAACAGATAAAAAGACTAAGAGGCAGATGAGTTCACCTTACGTTAAACTGTACGTATGGATCAATTGAAACTTTAACTTTTAGTATTTTAGGGCTGCTGCTTTCAAACTAGGAAAGGGTTAAGGTTTGACTCAAATATTAGAAGTCGACTGTTTTAAGTTAATCAGCCCACGGCAACCTGTGTTTTGTTCCAGAACTTCTGAGGCACCTCCTGCTGTCCCAACCACAAGTGCACAGAGGTTGGCAGCCACCTGGCTACTGGCCCCAGGGCAGGAGGATTGATTTGTGAAGCAGACTATTGTACTGCACAGTAGCTTGCAAAGTACTGGCTTATTCTACAGAGTTTCACTTAAAATGTAAAAGCTGGAAGAAAAATGACTGCAGACTACAGAAGAATAATGTAAAGTAGTGCGTTTCATAGCTGTTTTTTTCATCTAAATGTCTAAGTTCATAATCGTCTTGGCTAAAAGAATATCAGCCCATATCTGATATAAAGCTTGTGGGGAGTACATCTACACAGTATATACACTTGAAATATTTATACCAGGTTTTAGCAGTAAGTGTTTCAGGCCATAATTTCTGCAAGCTAATTAAAACAGTGGGGGAGATTTACTAAAACTGGTGCATTCAGAAGCTGGTGCAGCTGTGCATGGTAGCCAATCAGCTTCTTACCTCAGCTTTTTCAATTAAACTTTGCCAATAAAACCTGGAGGCTAATTGGTTTCTATACAGAGCTGCACCAGATTTTGCACTCTCCAGTTTTAATAAATAACCCCCATTGTCTCTAGTAAATGTAAAATACTAACTAACTAACCGCTTCCCGACCGCCTCACGCAAATAAAAACCGCAGAGGTGATCAAATACCACCAAAAGAAAGCTCTATTTGTGCGAAAAAAGGACGTCAATTTTGTTGGGTGCAACGTCGCACAACCGCGCAATTGTCAGTTAAAGCGACGCAGTGCTGAATCGCAAAAAGTGCTCTGGTCAGGAAGGGGGTAAAAATCTTCCGGGGCTGAAGCAGTTAATGGGTGAGTTGCTAATGACAATACAAAGTGTCAGGCTTGGACCTGAACTATGTATACTATATAAATCATTTATGTATTTATATTAGGTGATCATATACACCATTGATACCCTCTTCATAAAGGAAGAATAGATTCAGGTGGTTAACCTTCCCCTCATGCCCTTCTTCCTTTAGTTATCCTTTTCTGTATTCTCTCCAGTTTCTCTCCAGGAAACCTCTATATATGGGAAAAAAAGGACGTCAAAATTGTTTGGGTACAGTGTCGCATGACCGCACAATTGTCAATTAAAGGGACGCAGCGCCGTATCACAAAAAATGGCCTGTTCATTAAGGTGGCAAATCCTTCCAGGGCTACAAAATTTCAGGCTTTTGTCTCTAAAATTATACACACTAAATTTTATTTTATGAAAAAACCTGCCTGGTCTCTCTCTCTTAAATTGTGGCCTTGTAATATTGCTTACATACTGACAATAGAAAAGTCAAATGGTCCATCGAGTCTGACACTTTTTTTGTTTTGAAGTTTTTAGTGTATAAATGTGTGTGTGAGTGTAAGTTTAAACTGTTTTTGTGCACTTTGTTTTGACATTTTATTAAACTTTTAACACAATGCTCTATAGTAATGAAAAAAGTTAATCAGTGGTACTTTTAAACTGTTTTGCCTTTGGTCAGTTGTAATGAAGTTGAGAGCTTTAACTTTTCTTTTTTAAAGTAAATTATTATATAGTTTTTAGATCTGTTACTGCTGCTACTTCCACCGTTCAATTTAGGTCTATTACTTCTGGATAAACAGTCATTTGTTGCAGACAAATAGATCTAAAAAACATTTTTGTTCAAGTTGTAAAAGAAGCAGATTAGGATGCTAGTAATAATGTAAAGTAAACAGAAAAAATACACATTGAAATTATGTGATGCCAGAATACAATGTCACTGTTTGTGAAATCCTACTGTTCAATATCACTACATATAGGTTAAAAGCATCTCCCAAGCATGTAATTGAAAGGATTAATGTTTTCGTATGTCAACCTTGAAGTTGTATAAAAAGGAGGACCTTCTTCCCACTGTACGGTATTTTGATCTTAATTTTCTTTTTTTTTGGTAAATGTCCCCCATGTCATTTGACAATCCCTTTCCTATTAGTCTTGAAAATGGCCAGAAATAATATTCAAGATTAAACCCCCATAAACTTCAAATTTACTGTAGGTTTGTAGTTTACGGATTTTATTATGGGTTGCACAAACACCCCACAAACTAGTTAATAAAAAGAAATGAGTTTAGGCGTCCGCTGAACTTATCTTTATCCAAACTCCAGAGTTACGCCCTTATATTTCTACAATCAGCTGTGGGCTGGGTCGTTCCCTGTCCAGCAGAACATGTAAACAAAGGGGGATGTTGCTGACATCAAAGCCCACATATCCATTATTAGCCAATGACATTTACAACCACAGTTTGGATAAAGATGAGCTCGGAGGACATCCAAGTTCATCTCTAATTAAAGGGGTTGTAAAGTTGTTTTTTTTTTTTTTTTAAAATAACAAACATGTTATACTTACCTTCACTGTGCAGCTCGTTCTGCACAGAGTGGCCCCGAACCTGGTCTTCTGGGGTCCCTCGGCGGCTGTTTCAGCTCCTCCCCGCAAGCATTTACCACCTTCATGCGAGCTCCCTCGCACGGTGGTGAGTGCTTGCGGGCGCGCTCCCGTGATACAGCCGGCGGCTATAGCCGCTCGCTGTATCACTCGGCCCCGCCCCCCGGCGCGCCGCGTCATCGGATGTGATTGACAGCAGCGCGAGCCAATGGCTGCGCTGCTTTCAATCCATCCACTGCAGCCAATCAGCGACCAGGCTGAGCTGCAATGAAGCTGACGAGGACGAGGAGCGAAGATTCGAGGCGTCAGGTAAGTAAAACGGGGGGGGCTGGGGGCGGCGGTACTGTCAAAAGTTTTTTCACCTTAATGCATAGAATGCATTAAGGTGAAAAAAATTTTACCTTTACAACCCCTTTAAGTACAACTGTAAGGCCTGAATTATTTTGATAAATTCCGTAAGAAAAGCATGAAAATAATATATAACATATTAGTGTTATAAAGACAACACAAGGGCAACCAGATAATGCATGATGGAAAAATATATAGTTATTCAGATAAAAAAAGACAATCTAGTTTAATGTACCTACTGCAGAAACTGTGTTTAAAGTAAAGCCATCTTAGGCAAAGGAACTTTTGAATTCTCACCAATTTTTGTAGCTGGAATCTCCTAGAAGAAAGTTAGTCAAACAAATAAACAAATGTACCACAAGAAAAATATCAAACACTATTTTGCCCATTGAGTCTTATCACATTCAGGATAAATACTTTAGTGCCAAGGGTGTAGGTGGAGCTGGCTGTCACCACATCCCAACAATCATAAACATCAATAACTGTCCCTCAGGACAGAAAAAAGGTATATGGGATTTTTAAGCTATATCATCTCTCAAAGAATCATTGTATATAAGATGAGTTAAAATCCAAAGATTATTGTCACAGAACAACCTAACATAGGGTTGATTAAATTAAAAAGGAAGAAACATACATGATATCTCATCTTCGGGAACAGAACCCCATGAGTATCAAACCCAACCACAGCATAATATAAATCATATTATTCCAGCCTGAAAACAGACATGATTATAACCGTATAAATTCCAGACAAGTGCATACACTATACGTTCTATAATAAATTTAAAAAATAGGCTGTGGTAGAGTTCTTATATCTCAACGCGTTTTTCTAAGTGCTTCTTCAGGAGAGGGTGTTCTGGAGCAAAAAATAGAAAATAAAAAGTATTTACAGTATAACAGTATAATATCACATATTAACAGTTTTATAAAACACATGTAGCAAAATGTTACCATGGTGACAATGAACTACTCTGATGAAAGTATGTACAAAAAAATAGTAAAAAAGGAAATAAAAACTTAAAACAAAGTTTAAAAAATGTTTCAAAAATTGAATAAAAAATAATTTCACTTTTTTTTTAACATACTGTCACCAGTCAGTGTCCCTGATCACTGCCACACTAGTCATATTATGACAGTGTACTGTACTGGTGACAATATGTAAGAAAAATTGTGACAAAAAATTACAACTTCAAAAAACTTGTCACGCCTCTTATTAAATACCTCAGATTGTCTACTTTACAAAAAGGGGTTATTTGGTGAGTATTGTTGTGTCCTGGCATTTTAAGGGCTTCATGACTGAGGGACCTGCAGAATGCAGAGGCTCCGATAATCTATAAAACATTAAACACTTGATCAATCCCCCCTTCCAAAATTACCAGATGACACATTTTTTTTGGAGTCGATTGACCATAGCAGCCTTTTATTACAAACCATTAAATACAACATTCACGAGAAAATAAGTTCAATGCATAAAATACAGTCAATGCATAACAAATAAACCAGTTTATGCCCAATCTAAGGTCATTGAAGGCCTATATACTCATGATTAACAGGTTGTATCTGCAACCCAATCAAAGGCCCCCAGCCGCAATTACACACAAGGGACAATTAACCACTTACATACTTCCAGATACAACCTAATTAATACCCCGATGTTACCACCGTACTGTTAGGAAGCAACACCCATACCTCAGATGGGCCCAATCCACAATTTTCCACAATTATTTAACTAGCACCGCCTTCAAAGACCCAATAGACCCCCTTCCTGATGCTATGACAAGAAAATAAGGTCTAAGGTCTTAGAGAGCCTATATACTCACGATTAACCGGTTGTATCTGCCACCCAATTAAAGGCCCCCAGCTGCAACTACACCAGCTCAGGGACAATTAACCACTTATGTACTACCAGATGCAACCTAATTAATACCCTGATGTTACTATTGCTAGGAAGGGACACCCATACCACAGATGGGCCCAACCCACAATTCTCCACAGTTAGGAAGGGACACCCATACCTCAGATGGGCCCAACCCACAATTTTCCACAGTTAGGAAGGGACACCCATATCTCAGATGGGCCCAATCCACAGTTTTCCACAGTTAGGAAGGGACACCCATACCTCAGATGGGCCAAACCCACAATTTTCCACAGATATTTAACCAGCACCGCTTTCAATTACCCAACCACCTGCCTGCTTTGACAAGAAAATAAAAGGACCAAGAAATTGAATGACAAGCTAACAACATAAAATCCGAAAACCCACTACAAATACCCCAGCACCTTGAGAAAGTAGGAGGCTCCCCCAAACCAAAACAAACAAGGGAGGGAGGGTGGGAGAAAACTGTCTGATGCTGTGATGAGCTCTGACTGAGCTGTGACACGATCCCCCTGTTAGCAGAGTATTGAAATCATGCTGGAAGCTTGTTGTATGCAGTAATACGGCTTTACTTTCTTGGAGAAATATCAATGCATGTCTTTACAGAATGGAGAAACATGAACACAGGAACAAGGAGCATCCAAGTACAAAGAGAGAGGATAGACAAACATCCTGTTATATCATAGATAACATAACTATATACTATAATACTACAGCGTCACCTGCTGCTTAGACAGGCATAATGCATATGCAGTATATAATCAGTTTATAAGCAACTTTGCTGTTGTACTTTTCCAACACCCCCTTCCTCTCTACCCACTATAGGGCACAACCTCTGCCTTGAACTCTTCAATCTGCTAAGCAGCCTGCATCATTACAAAATCACCCACTAATACTCTGCCGCTTCTGTAGGCCCCAGTCATGCCCTCCTCCTTGTTTCACTCAGCACCAGGCCATATACTAGAAATGAGCCGTCAGTACATCAGAATTGATACATTTTCAAATATATATATCATAGTTTGTAGATGCTATAACATTCACAAAAAACAAATAATATACACTTACCGCCGTTTCACACAGGGGCAACACGACTTACAGCGCGACTTTGCACGGTGACTTGGAGCCGACTTGAGCGCGACCTCAGTGCAACTTGGATCGACTTACAACGCGACTTCAAGTCGCCTTCAGGAAAGGAGATTTTGCCTGTGGCCAACCAGAGCTAATTAGCTCTTGTGACATCATTGTTGTTCCTGTTTCTTCATTTTCCCTGTTCCCTGTCTGTGTCCTGTGACCACAATGTTCACTTTGCATTATTTAATGACAGCTGTCATAACAGCTGGTGTGGCAGTATTGATGGATGAGAAGAAAACGTTGCTACTGGATCCATCCAATTATTGCTAATAGAGATAACAGAGGCCAGTTCTGGGCCATCTATGAGAATTTGCGTGTTTTTGAGAACAAATTTTTCAACTATACCTGGATGTTGATCGCAAGGCAAGTACATATGCTATATGTGGATCTACACATATGAACTAGCCTATTTTTCATATATTCTTTTTTTACTCCGTATCTTTTGCTAGATAAAGTCTTTTTGAGCCCCAAAATTTAGATATATATTTTGTAGCATTGCCCCCAGAGAATAAAATGGCGAACGTTGCTATTTAGCTGAATTGGCTGTTATCTACCTAATGCCGACCATCCACTCTAATCAATGTTACTGGGGTGATGGGTGAACTTGCATGCATTACCCTGGCAGAACCCCTTCAATTAGAGGCCTCATATTTGCATATGGTAGGCTTAAAGCGGTAATGTGTGCGTGTAGCTACCAATGGCTGATATTTCTTATTTTCAATATAGTAAATTACCTTCTTTATTCATTTTACAGTTTTGACGAATTGCTTCGTCTGGTTTACATCCATCAGGAGTGACAGAATACATCATATAGGAGGAGTATCTCACCTACTGAAAGACTGATTATTACACTAAGGTAAACTATCTATTTTTTGATGCACATTAGTATTATATTTGCAACATTATAGTAAAGTCCAGCCTGAGCTCATTTGTCTGGGCTTCTCCAACAGGTAACATGAGTGCAATTCTTTTGCACTCCTGCGACCCCTTTTCAGTGGAGAGTGATCAGAAGTCCGCTTTGTGCAGACATCACCAAGATCAGATGAGGCAGCTCATCATCCCCACTTGTGAAGTTCTTTATCCACCAGCTGCCTGCACTGATAGCAGTCTCAGCCTCTCAGCAAGCTGCTCTTCGCCCCTCCACAGTCCAGCACTCCAATGAGTGTGGGGGAGCAGAGCAGGAGAGCAGCTGACTGACAGTCAGCAGCTCTCAGTTCGGGGAGGGGAGAGAACCGAGCCATCAATGATGTTTTTTGACTCAGTTCTGTGTGAACAAGCGGCAGTGGACAGATGTAGCATCGGTGCGATGCTGCATCTATCTAGGTAAGTATGATTATTTTTAAAAAAACATACCGTGGAATAAATATTGCAAAATTTAGCACACAAACATCCAATAATTTTTGAAAAAACGAAAATTTTTAATATTATAGTATATATTTTAGAAATATATCAAAAACAGAAACATTTTTCATTTTTAAATTTACAACTCTTGGTAAACTGGTTCATATTCATAACCAGAGGTTGCAGAGCTGGGGAAGGCCTTGGGGATGGTGTTTGTGGGAAATTGGTAGAATGATGAATTAATCTTTGGTTCCCTGGTGCGCCAATTGTGGATGGAATTGTGGATGGAGACGGATAGGGGATTGGTGGATGGGCAGGATTCATCGTATTGCCATACTCATCAGAGTATGGAGGGAAGTGAGGGGGATAGTAGAGGTGGGTTCTGGGTGGTGGAGGGTTTGGGTATGTATAGTAGGGACCGGATGGTGGTGGTGGTCCAAACATGGGTGAGGAGACATTTGATGGCTCATTGCGCATACTGGCTTCAAGGAGGTCCATCACAGCCTTCTTCACTTCATGCTTACACTCCTGGGGAATTTTCTTTAGCATTCCTGCGACCATTAGATCAAATCCATGATCTTTGGACTGTAGAGCGTCCAATTTGTGGTTCATACGTTCCATGAGGTCCGCAAATCTGTCGATATTATGACCATGCTTTCCCCCGTGGTGGTCTGCTCCTATGCTGGCTTCTGATCCGGACAGGCTCAGCCGGCTGCTGTATGTTTGGTGAAGCCTCTCCTTGGTTGCTCTCCTGTGCTGCTTCAGATTCTTCCAGGAAAGAATGCGACAGTGACCCTCTTGCTTCTTGGGATGCTGCTTCTTGAGATGCAGCTTCTTGAGATACAGCTTCTTGCGTTGCCTCCTGCCCTTCTTCACGCGCTTCCCAACTGGATTGTGTTTTGCATTAAACATATAACACAGTTAAGGCACCCCCTTCTTTATAGAACTGTGTAGTATCACTTTACAAATATGAAAGATGTTATCTCACTCTCTCAGATCCATGAAAGGCCTCAGGAACTCCAGTTCGTCTGCGTGGACGTAGGGTACCACCCTTTTTGTTCCAGATCCACTCCTGGCCTCTTTAAGTTTTCGGAGGAACCGCTTGAAGCAGTCGGGCAGACCCTTCCATCGATTTTGTAATATCGCTACTGCAAAACATAAATAGGAACATAATCAATTATATATATGTCTTTCAGATACCTGGCAACCGGTCATTCCGTATTTAGCCTATATTATGAGTTTATGGAGGGCAGGTCGACAATCAGCTACATCATCCAAGAAACCTGCCAAATCTTATGGGATGTGCTTAACACCATAGTTATGAAGAGGCCTACACAAGAGAATTGGCGGGATATTTTTTAAACTATTTTGGAGTTGGTGCAGCTTCCTCAATTGCATTGGAGCTATAGATGGGAAGCATGTGAGTGCCATTAAGCCTGTTGGTAGTATGTTCTTCAATTACAAAAAATATTGCTCCTTTGTACTGCTTGCCGTGGCCGATGCAAACTACTGCTTCACCTATATAGATATAGGATCCTACAGTAGTAACTGTGATTCACGTATTTTCTCTAATTCCTCCTTTGGTAAAAGGTTACAAGATAATCTGCTAGATATTCCTGAGAATTGTCCTCTTCCTGGCACAACTGAACCCCCACTACCCTATGTGTTCATCGCAGATGAGGCTTTTGCGTTGGGGGAACACCTAATGAGGCCTTGCTTCAACAGGAACCTGACTACTCCTAAGAAAGTCTTTAACTATCGTCTAACAAGGGCAAGAAGGGTGGTTGAGTGCAGTTTTGGAATGCTTGCCAATAAATGGCGTTTGTTACTTACGCCTATTGCATTAAACATCGATAATGCAATTACTGCTGTCAAAGCAGCATGCATGCTGCACAATTATGTCCGGCTACGTGACGGGTACTGTTTCGAGGATTCCCTTATGCATGACATGGAAAGTGCTACAAGGGGATCCTGCGATGGTGCCACTGTTCGAAAGCAATTTGCTTCGTACTTCCTTTCATTGGCTGGGCAATTAGAATGGCAATTGGACGCCATTTCCTAACTGCATTGCTCACTTCTTTAAATATATATTTTGCTGCTGTTGCTTTTTCTGTAAACATTTTACATAAACTGTGATAATAAAGCAATCATTATTTTGGCTGATATTGGTCATTCATTATCTACATATACCCTGTTTCCCCGAAAATAAGACCTAGCGTGATTGGCAGTGATGGCTGCAATATAAGCCCTACCCCCCAAATAAGCCCTACCCTGTTTCCCCGAAAATAAGTCCTACCCTGAAAATAAGACCTACAAGGACTTTAAGTAGGGCTTATTTGGGGGGGTAGGGCTTATATTGCAGCCATCACCGACAATCACGCTAGGTCTTATTTTTGGGGATACAGGGTATTAACAATAGAATTAGACATCAGTGATAGACTGCACCTGGGTTCTCCATACTCTGGTCCTCCAGTTGTTCCAGAACTACAATTCCCATCATGCCTAGTCAAGTATATCAGTGCCTGGGATGTTTATTTGCACAACACATGGATAACAGACGAGTCTTATTAAGGACTCGTTGTCAATCTGCTCTCTGTGATGGACTTCCCTGTGGGCTCTGGTCGACATTGTGCATACAGGTTGCTCACTAGTATACAGACATAACAGCATACAGGAAGTACTCTGTGGGAAGGAGGGGGCTGCCTGCTTAGTATAGTGGGGAGTACCTGGGTAAATTCTTTTCTTCTTCCTGTTAAATCGCTTCACTATAGACGAGGATCCGACTTTAAGGTGACTTCCATTGAAATCTATGGGTACAAGTCGCCTAGAAGTCGCCTTGAAGTAGTACAGGAACCTTTTCTGAAGTCGGAGTGACTTTAGTAGTGTACATTAAGACGGCTCTCATTAACTATAATGGAATTTCTGATGTCAAGCAACTTGGGGTGACTTGAAGTCTGACAAGTCGGATCCCAAGTCGCTATAGTGTGAACCGACACTTAGCAGAATACATTTTTTTAAATTGAATATGTTTTATAACAAAAAGTAGAAGATGTTGTTTTCTTTTCAAAATTTTCGGTCTTTTTTTTGTTTATATAATAAAAAAAAACAATGGTATTCAAATACCAATAGAGGAAAGCTCTATTTGTGTGAAAAAAAAAATGGTAGAAATTTAATTTGCGTACAAGGTTGCATGACCATGTACAGTATCTCGCAAAAGTGAGTACACCCCTCACAATTTTGTAAATATTTTATAATATCTTTTCATGTGACAACACTGAAGAAATTACACTTTGCTACAATGTAAAGTAGTGAGTGTACAACTTGTATAACAGTGTAAATTTACTGTCCACTCAAAATAACTCAACACACAGTCATTAATGTCTAAACCGCTGGCAACAAAAATGAGTACATCCCTAAGTGAAAATGCCCAAATTGGGCCCAATTAGCCATTTTCCCTCCCCTGTGTCATGTGACTCATTAGTGTTACAAGGTCACAGGTATGAATGAGGAGCAGTTGAGTGCATGTGCTCAGCATCATATCCAGAGGTTGTCTTTGGGAAATAGACGTATGAGTGCTACCAGAATTTCTGCAGAGGTTGAGGAGGTGGGGGAGTCAGCCTGTCAGTGCTCAGACCATACGCCGCACACTGCACCAAATTGGTCTGCATGGCTGTCATCCCAGAAGGAAGCCTCTTCTAAAGATGATGCACAAGAAAGCCCACAAACAGTTTTCTGAAGATAAACAGACATGGATTACTGGAGCCATGTCCATGGACATACTGAAGCAGAGCATGATCCTCTCCCTTCAGAGACTGGGCAGCAGGGCAGTATTCCAACATGATATTGACTCCGAACACACCTCCAAGACAACCACTGCCTTGGTAAAGAAGCTGAGGGTAAAGGTGATGGACTGGCCAAGCATGTCTCCAGACCTAAACCCTATTGAGCATCTGTGGGGCATCCTGAAACATAAGGTGGAGGAGCGCAAGGTCTCTAACATCCACCAGCTCTGTGATGTCATCATGAAGGAGTGGAAGAGGACTCCAGTGGCAACCTGTGAAGCTCTGGTGAACTCCATGCCCAAATAGGCAGTGCTGGAAAATAATGGTGGCCACACAAAATTTTGACACTTTGGGCCCACTTTGGACATTTTCACTTAGGGGTGTACTCACTTTTGTTGCCAGCGGTTTAGACATTAACTGCTGTGTGTTGAGTTATATTGAGGGGACAGAAAATTTACAACGTTTCACAAGCTGAACACTTACTACTTTACAGTATTAGCAAAGTGTCATTTCATCAGTGTTAGATATAGATATATAGATATATATATATAGATATAACAAAATATTTACAATATTGTTTTAGTGGCGCTTTTCGGCCACTAGCGGGGCGCTTTTAACCGGGTTTGTTAAAAGGGTTAAAAGAGCCGGCGCTTCGGTGGCGCTGCCCATTGATTTCAATGGGCAGGGGCGCTTTAGGAGCAGTGTATGCAGCGCCTCAAAGATGCTACTTGCAGGACTTTTTTAGCATCCTGCCAGTGCACCGCTCCAGTGTGAAAGCCGTCAGGCGTTCACACTGGAGTGACAGGAGAGGCGCTTTACAGGCACCATTTTTAACACTATAGTGCCTGTAAAGTGCCTCAGTGTGAAAGTAGCCTAAATGCTCTGGTCATAAAGGGGGTAAAAGCTTCCAGAGCTCAAGTGGTTAAAAAAGGATTGTGTAATTATTTACCAGCAAGAAAATATTAAAGTGGTACTCTGTAAGGACCCTATGCAACTCAGAGACAATTCACCCAGGGCACACAAGGCAGTAGGGCAGGCACAAAATCAAATCTTCAAAATAAATAACATGAAATATCATTACTTTGTTCATAATATTTATGCATTTATTGCATGTAATAATGGGGAACTAGAGAGCGCAAGCCCCAGTTACAATGGAACAAAAACATAGGAGTATTCAACATACCCCAAGGTAGGGAGACATTTTTATTAGGGAAACAAACAGGCTCTTAAGTGTAAACCCATAACTATTGCAGGTTAGATCCCCTATGGCAGATGTTCAATGGAGTGTTTCTGCAATAAAGGAGACCAAATCAGATACTGGAAGTATGTAAGTAAAATCCCTATATTATATACAATGTCATAGGTGTGCAATAAATAGATCATAGCTGAAAAGATTTATAATGGCCCATGCGTCCCCAGCAGGAGTAATTATAGAGTTCTTCCAAAATACACTGAGTTTAAATATGGCGTCTTAAGCCAGTGCACACCTCCCCCCTCCCCCCTCCCCCCTCCCCCCTCCCCCCATGCCTTCCCACCCCAGATACAGGAAAAACACAATAGGAGGCGTACGTTTTTGTCTTACATTTACAATGGTGCTTCACGCATGGTTGCGGGATATAATGTCCTATGCCTATAGTTATACTACATTATGTGTTAAAAAAACTGTTGATATGTGACATTGTATTCTGCTACATGTCTTTGGTAAAAAAAATAAACAAATAAAAGTTTATATTACCGTAATTGGTTTGTGTGAAAGTTATAGCGTCTACAAACTATAGTGTAACTATTTGAAAATGTATCAATTCTGATGTACTGACGACCGATCTCATTTCTTGAAGCCCTTAAAATGCCAGGACAGTACAAATATCCCCCAAATGACCCATTTTTGGAAAGTAGACAACCTGAGGTATTTTGTAAGAGGCGGGGCAAGTTTTTTGAAGTTGTAATTTTTTTGTCACAATTTTTTGGAAACTAAATAAAATGTGTTTTTTCCCACTATTTTTTTTACATACTGTCATCAGTGTAGTACAGTGTTATCATATGACTGGTGTGATGGTGATCAGGGACTGGTGACACGTGTTAAAAAAAAAAAAAAAAGATTTTTTAATCCATGTTTTAAAACATTTTTTAAACTTTTTTTAAAGTTTTTTTTCACTATATTTTTTACATACTTTCATCAGAGTAGTTTATTGTCACCATAGTAACACTGTACTACTCTGGGGGGTTGATCAGAGATTTTTTTCACTTTGCTGTTACAATGATGATCACTGTAACAGCAATGTTTTGAACTGTCATAAATGGGTTACATATATAACAGCTGTGATTACTAGTGATCTGTGATTGGCAACAGCTAGTCACATGATACATGGTGCTGTGATTGACCCAGGTACCATGTGGTAGCTGTGAGCCAATCACAGCATCACTGTATAGGAAGCACAGCTGTTATGAATGTAATTCCTTCATAACAGCTTTATTGAGATTGTGATTGTGTGATCATATAGCAACCACATGATCCCCGGGCCGTTCAAATCAGCCTGGTACCGCAATCAGCTGTGTCTGATGGGCACAAAGGTCACGCACCCCAGGTGTACATGTACTGTTGATGATCCAGCCTGCCCGTGCCACCCATGATGCTAACATGGTTCTTTGTTAGATTTATTTCTGTCTTATGCCGCGTACACACGACCGGACTTTACGGCATACTTTGCCCAGCGGACTTTTCAATGGACTTCACGACGGACTTTCCGAATGTACGGACTTGCCTACACACGATCAACCAAAGTCTGACGGATTCATACATGATGACGTACGACCGGACTAAAACAAGGAAGTTCATAGCCAGTAGCCAATAGATGCCCTAGCATCGGTTTTTGCCCATCAGCCTAGCATACAGACGAGCGGACTTTTCAACCGGACTCGAGTCCATGGAATAGATTTGAAACATGTTTCAAATCTAAGTCCGTCAAACTTTTGAGAAAACAAACAGAGTATTGGTAACTGTAAGCGCAAACACACAAGTCCATATATAACAGGAGATATAAAGGGCTGAGCAATTTAGTCCATAGGGGAGAGGCTGGAAGTTCAAGGGTTAAGTGGTAACCGGTAATGTATTGGTTAAAGTAGGCTGGTAGGCTAGGCGGCTGCTGTCCTCAGAGAGCTGGCTCTGTGATGGATGAGAGAGGGGTAGAGAAGGAAGCGCCACCTGAGTGTAGTATTAACAAATGATGTTTAATGACACCAGGTAAAAGCACACTTACAGGATAAAAACATATAAAAGGCTCATCTGTATAGGTATGTGGTCCTCGCTGCTCCCTCTGATCCTGTGGTGGTGACCCTACAGGGATGCTGGGCTGCAGAAGGTGGATTACCAGCCGGGACCTCCTTCTGTGACCATCAGGAAGAGATTAGGGGCCGGCGTGGAGCGTGCCTGACGTCACAGGTCGTCCGTCTGTTTCCGGGTTTGGTATCCAGGGGAGGGATCGTCCAGGGAGGAGGGCTAGCAGGGAGGTTGAGAGAAGGCTACGCGCTCGGAGCCACTGCTCCTTCAATAGGCCTAGACGATTGTCCAGCAAAATCCGGTACGCCAGACCAAGTATGCTGTAAAGTCCAATCGTGTGTACACGGCATTACATATACAATGGTGTTCCACATCATGGTTGCAAAAGTGTCCTATAGAACAGTTATACTATATTATGTGTTATATAAAACTGTTAATATGTGACATTATACTGCATATACTTTTTATATATTTTGCTCCAAAGCACCCTCTCCTGAAGGAGCACTCAGTGAAATGTGCTGGGATTCAAGAACCTTTTCAAATTCAGGACAAAATTATGAACATTCAAAAAAGTCTGGTATCAACTGTGTTTACAACTAAGACTATTATCCAATACTTCAATGGACACTGTAATACACTTCTCATTTCTCTGCCTAACCTAAAGCTAACCATAGATTTTAGATTTACCTTCAACTATGTAGTGCAAGGGTCTGCCTGATTGCATACCAATTGAAAGTGTTTAGGTTTAATCTCATATTATATGGTTTTAGTATAGCTAAAGGAAAATTGTACAAGACAAAATGGTATAATGTATGGCCAGCCTTAGGCTGCACCAATCATTTATTCTCATTTTTTCCTTCTTTTTTGGTAATTTCTTTATTTATTTTCAAGATGATACAGTTTAACAATCAAAAACAGATGACAGTGGTTATGATAAAAACAGAAATGTGTAACAGATAGGGTTAGATGTCATATCGGCAATGTCAAATGTCGATTCCCCCGGTTATGCACATTTACAGCTGTCTGGGAGGGTTACCCCCCTTGTACCAGCTGAGCCCAGCCATGGGACATAACAGACGGGTTATGTAAAATAGGATATTCATATTATCTGACTAAACCAGCCCATGACTGGGGGCAAATTAGGGAAGGGAGGACAAGGGGAGAGAGGAAGGGTGGGGGTAAAGGGGGGGGGGGGGTAGGGGAGAAGGTAGTGGGGTAGAGGGGTGAGGAGGAGGGGGGGAGAAAGGAAGAGGAAGACGGTGCCCCCCGACTAGGGAGTAACTCGAGCCTCAAGGATCAATCAGGCTGTGCAACCTCTCGGAGGTATGCTTCGGTGTAGATGTAATGTTGCCATGGTCGCTATGTCTCCCGAAAGGCCTCCTCCCTACCGTACAAGGTGGCAGTGAGATTATCCATGTTTCTTAGTTCATTCACCTTGGCAAACCACAGGGATTTCGTAGGTGGAATCTCCGAATTCCAACACAAGGGGATGCATGCCTTGGCGGCGTTAATAGCTAGATGGTAAAGGAGACTTTGTATTTCTTGATGGGTCGCTTAGAGAGGTGCAGCAAGCAAGCCCCGGGATCCCCCTCCAGAGTGACATCAGTCAGGTACTTGATCGTGCGTGTCACCTCCAGCCAGTAAGGTCTGATTTTGGGGCAATCCCAGAAGATGTGGAGCACTGTTCACTCCTCCGCACCACATCGCCAGCAAAGACTGGGGACTTGAGGGAAGAAGCGATGCAGAGTGGTAGGCACTCTATACCATCGGGTCATGATTTTATAGCAGGTCTCTTGGACTCTGGTGGCTATGGATGATTTCTGGGAAAAGTGTAGGATCTTCTCCCTCTGTGAGTCATTGAATCGGACTTCTAAATCCTCTTCCCACTTAGAGAGGAAAGGGGGGATAAATCCTTCTGCTGGTGAAATCAGGGAGGAGTAGATTAGAGATAGATAGTGACGGATCGGTTCTCTGCGGTGTCAGATTTGTTCCAGTTCTGTGAGCTGACGTGATATGCCCGGGGCCCGTGCGCACCGGCGTAAAAAGTTAATTTTTTCCTTATAAGAGATCGTTCACATCACAGCGTGTGTTAGGACAGGCGTTACACTACTGCACAGTAATGTACTATATGTGTGTGTTGTGGTGCATTGCCACTGATTGTTATTTGCACCCCAATGCATTTACACAGCAAACTGCAGTATATCTATGTTATAGCGTACTACAGTAAACAGATGCAAATGTCCTGTGTGCTGCCATGTGATGCATTTTATATAAACCAAAAAAAAGAGCTAGAACTATTTTCTCTTGCATTAAGGTGCATTTCACAGTCTAATAAAAATGAATTGGCTACCTAATGCCACATACCTCATGGCGTGAAAATAAAGAGATTGAAGTAAGTTATATTTAGGTGTGAACGTGCCCTGTATTCCCCTGCCCTTCCCAGATAATAAAGTTTTTATCATATTTGATGTAAAATGGACAGTAATAGTTTATGCAGTTTTCCTTGTGTCTCTTTATATTAATTAAGTTTGTCATTTTATATATGTTTTGCTTCACATTTTATTTGTAAGCAGACATAACATCTATTTTTTTATATATAACTTGTAACCATTGCATTTGGATTTTGATGTTTCTAACAATTGATATCATCCTCCCCTATAAATCCCCAGTCTGATTCATAATGTATGTTCTGAACAGACTTCAGTAGGGACTAGGGTGTCACAAAGCGTGTCATTAGCAGATTAATAAAGCTTTTCCTATTTCATATCCTGCTGAGAGGATGAGAGGCAGGCAAACCTTTGTTATATTATCTAAGGTATAGGCTAAAAGAACAAGGAACCGAACTGTGCGGTTTGATGCTACAGAAGCTGAATACAACTTTGTAAAGTCTTTTACTGAATAACATTTGAAGCTCATGCTGGTATGCTATGATGAAGTCCACGCTTGCGTTTTGATGTTAAAGTAGATATAAACCCAATTGCTAAATTCTCATATAATCTGTAACCTGTTAATGTAATTTCAAAATCCATCTTTAATCTTTTTTAATATAAATCTTTCTTTAAAATAATACCTTTTTTTCCTGAATAAAAAAGCATGTGGCGCTAACTAAAAGTGATAAATAATAAAAATAGTCAACAGAAATAAGTGTGATAAACACACTCAATGAATAACACTTCCAGGACCATGCTAAAGCTAATGTACTGGGTAATCAGGTGCAAGTAATCCTCAACATGGTATACGGTAATAAACAATCATATTATCAATAATTCTAGTAAAGTGCAGACAAAGCTATAAAGTGCAAAAGTACTCCAAAAGTACTGATAGTGCAATCAAAGTCCAATAAAGAGGATAAAATCTCCAAGTGACAGTTCATATAAAAAGCAAAAAGTGCATGTGCAGTATGATCGAACGAAATCCACTTCATCCAATTGCTATCACCATCCGTGGTGTGCCACTCATTTCCCCCAGCTTCTCACCTCATATAAAAACCCCTACAGGTCAAGTCAAGCCTTAGTATGAATATAACCAGGATCCTCAGCGATCGATCGATTCTCACAGATATCCACAGCAGTACTGGTACCAGGGTGGACTTCAGGCTCATCCGAGGTAGTATGGTCATGCAATAAAGAGGGAGGCTCCATAGTGTAGTATTTCAATCCAATTTATTTAAACAAACAAGTAGTAACTTACAATTTAAAATCCTAGGTAAAGCTTTGTTTGGTACTTCCAGTCTCTGCCGCGACCAGAAGTGATGACACCTGGCTCCTTTCTGACGCGTTGCGTCACTGAACAAGTGACTTCATCAAAGGGTGATCATCCCACTTTGATGAAGCCACGTGTTCAGTGACATGTGTGTGTCTTCATATGTGTTCATAGACACTCAAAGTGCAGCTCGGCCCCATCCCAGCTCCCTCCTCAAAGAATGTGATTGACAGCAGCAGGAGCCAATGGCTCCAGCTGCTGCATCTGTCTCCTGTGAAGAGATTAACTAAGGCAAGCGCTGTTGCAGATGGGCACAAGGCTGGATCAATAGAGGACTCAAGTATATAAGGGGGGGGAGGGGGCGATACAACTACTGGCTACTGATATTTTTTTATAACCAGCATTTTTCAGCATTAGCAGTGAAAAAGCATAATATTCAAAAAAAGATAACTATAGGATACATTTAGCAGTGTCATGTATCTAATAGAGAGACACAGTTCTATAATTAAGTATGATAATAACATGAAAGGTAATATATTCTAAAAATGACACATTAAACAGTGACACTAACTACCCATTTAATAGGCAGTCAACTGCTATGCAGAGAAAAGAGCATCGATCACAGCTTGGATGCGAGTCAGCAAAAATAAGGGAAGGCGAGGAGGATGTGTATAGAGCACTACCCCACACGCAGAATCGAGGCTCAAGAAAATGGTCAGTGGGTAGAAAACCTAAGAAAAATCAATGTTATATAGATACAAGGCGTTCAGTCTAGCAAAAGTTGTACGGCTCCTATGGTTTCAGGATGGGAGGAGTTCAGCCATAAGAAGATATGGAGGGGAAAATTACAAAATTAATAAGTTAGGGATATGTTCCTAGAGCCTGCGAGACAATAGCTCCAGTGTTGATAAAATTTAGCAGTTGTGAAATGAGCCTTAGCAAACTGAAATTCCATAAGACAAGAATCTTAATCACTTGAGATATAGAGGGGATTAGTATTTTTTCTGTTGTGGGCTAAAGAATGAGGCTATTAGGATATGAGTAGCTGGGGGGTGAACTCAAATAGGCCATACCTCCATTCCTAACCCCGGAAGGGCCGTTTTGGGAGCAAGAGTAAAATTAGTAACAGTTTGTAGCTTAAGGAGATCAGCAAAAGCAGTCCAGAATGTGCATAGGGTAGGCAATGACTACCAGATACGCGATAAAGGGCCATTCTGTCCACAGGATCTCTAACATTTAGGTAAAGAACCAGGAAATATGGATGTCAGTCAAGGAGGTGTATAGTACCATTGGTGGAATATTTTCATGGCTGTTTCCCAGTGCGTCATATATCTGTATAAAGAGCTTGGGGCCTCTGGGCTTAGTACCATATGGTAGGAGCTAGTGGGAATTGAAAGGTTTCCTCCCAAACTTCCATGAAGGTAGATTTCGTATCAGCTCAAGGACAGTTGAGAAGCTTATATATATTAGAGAGAGACCTTTAGATTTCAGGTTATAGATGACTCATAAAACCTGATAAAGTTCCAGGATGTCGTTTAGGCAGTCAAGGATATTGTGGTGGGAATATGAGGGATGCGTAGATAGATGTCTTCATTTGAAAAGTCTTTGTTCGAAATGTTCAAACTAGTATAGGTGAGGTGTTGAAATGAGAAGAGATCCTGATTGAAAATGTCTCCAAGATGGTGTATGCCTGCAGATGACCATTGCCGGCAGGGTAAGTTAGGGAAAATTAGTTCCAAGGAAGTGAGCGGAAGGTAATTCAAAGTCCGATTTGAGATACCATTAGACCCTTGGAGAATAGAGTACCAAGCATGGCCAAGAAGGTAACAGGGGGGTGAAATCGATGCCACACTGCACTTAGCAATATCTTCATATTAAAAGGTAGCACTGATTGCTAAATTTTTAGAAAGAGAGGTTGCGTCGGAGAAGTCCACTAGTGTTTTGCTTGGTCAAGTTAGGCAACTCTGTAACATAAGCCAACATCATGGGCTCCCAGCCCCGCAAAAGTGGAGAGTAGGCACAGAATGGATGGTTTCAAGTGTGGGTGCTTAGAGTTCCATATGAATGTGTTGAGAAGACTTTGACGTTTTCACAGATAACATGGTGAAATTGGTATTGGGAGGGTTCAGAACAAGTAGAGAACAATGCGCAGGCGCAGTAGAGGGGGGAACTTATACGCCGAGCGGAACTTTCTCGGCAGAACACCGGCATCATTCAACCCATTTGCTCATGTCATTCTGGACCCGCCCCCAGCCTGTGACTGGACAATGAAAGGAGAAGCAACACAGTGAAGAGTTAATCTTCCTGTCACGCTGCTCTCTCGCCTTTTTTGTTTATTATTTTATTACATTTTCGTAGAAATAAAACAAAAAGAAGTACAATCCAACATTGTATATAGTATGGAGTAGTTGGGAATGAATTCAAGTTGTCAAGTCACATATTAGTACATGTGCTGTTCATCTGTGTGGACTGTGTGACAACCATATTCTGTCTCCTTTTAACTTGCTTCTTGTTGGCATTAACTGATTGGCTCCTTGTGCTGCTGCTTCCTTTCTCACTCCAGTCCTGCTGTACAGGGATTACAAGAGGCTGATACTGGGTCAAATCCAGGTACTTACTGTACATTGTTTGCTAACATGAATTACATTTATTGATTTATTAGTGATCACGGAGATGCATTAATTAGTGTCTTTTATATCTGACTAAAGTTCGACTTTGACATCAGCCATGAGTTCACTGTACCATGCTGCTTTCAGTTCACAAGCTCCTGCTAGATAGATGAGATCCTACAGAAGAGGCATTTGTGATTTACTACTGACATGATCTGCTTTATGACATCATTTACAATACAGTGTTTGGATTGGCTCTTATGCAGCAGTACACTGTTTGAAAATGACGTGCAGTTATGACAGATGATAACAAAATAACAGTTACAGGTACAAGGGGTGGGAATAGATATTGCATCCTTAAAGTGGTTGTTAACCCACTTTCACATATTTACGTAATCAGTTTTGTCACCTAATACAGTACCTCGCTGTCTCTTTACCATATTTCACGGTGGCTCCCGGCGCTCATGTGAACGGCCGTTTATGCTCTCTGCCCGTCTGACAGAAGAAGTGGGCGGGGCCGAGATTTCTCCACATGCGGGACGTGAGGAGGAGAGAGGAGACAGGCCGGTCACATGATCGCCAGGAACCGCCATGAGATACGGTAAAGGAGGATTTTTTTTAATAAAATACAGAGATGGGGGGCACTGTATTGGGAGACAAAATGGATAGTATACCAAAATAATAATTATTCCTGCAGCAGCAGGGGGGTGGGGCAGCACTGTCACTAGGAGACACGCAGAGAGGGGGAGCACAGAGGAGACAGACACATGAGAGAAGGCTGCGGATAACAGAGGCACGTAAACAGACCATGATGTCAGGGCTCAGCAGCCATGATTATCGTGGTCTGTTTACAGAGGGGAAGGGAGAAACTGGCAGGATCAGCCAGGTTTTTTTTCTGTGTTACAGGGGTCCAAATTACACAGCACAAGCACTGTGCTGTATAAAATGCTTTAAAGGAGGAGGATCCTTTTTTTTTTTTGGGTTAACAAACGCTTTAAGGCTGCCATTGTTGATCATCTTCTGAAAAAACGCTAAAGACTTACAAAGCTAACATTAATTTACTATAAAAAGAAGAAATCCCTATGTTGAGTCTTCGGCATGATTAATTAATTAATCTGCAACATTATTAAATCCTAAGTGTAGCATTTAAAAAAAAACAAAACAGAAAAATCAGCACAAGGGACATAATTTACAGTCAGTAGGATATGTCCCTTGTGCTGATTTCTCTTCTTTTAGGAGAAGTCCTCCCTCTTCCCTGCCCCACCCCACTTATGATCTTCCTAGGGGGCTGTCACAAGCTCCAATACAGCTTTCATGAATGAAATAGAATCTATGAATATAGGGGGTGGAGCTATCAATCATTCATAGATTGTGTTTCATTCATTGAAAGCTGTCGTACAGCTTCTATGAATGGTGCAGCTGAGCAGAAAGGGCAGGCATAATTGAACTCTCTTGATTAGAACCGGTAACAGCCCCCTAGTTGTGTTAACCCCCACCCACACAGGGAGATTATGGCGACAGAGTGGGGGGGGGGGGCAGAGACAGAGGACTATTTCAACTAAAAGAAGATAAATTAGCACAAGGGACACATTATACTAACTGTAAGTTAAGTCCTTTGTGCTGGTTTTTCTTTTTTAATGTTAGCTACACGTAGGCTTTAAAGTGGTTGTAAACCTCTGACATGAAATATGAACAAAGCATATCCTTCTATAGTGTGTCTCAATCCAAAGCACTAAATGTCTATTCTGTTTGCTTCCTCATTCTTCTGCTATCAGCATGAGTCACTTCTGGTTCACTCCTGGTGTTTCCTGACACCAAGATAAAAATGGTGACGGGGGGGGGGAGCTTCAGCAGACAGCCTGTGATTGGCAGCCTCAGTCTGTACTTGTGTGCTGTGTAAAGAGGGGTGTGCCCCTTCCCCCGAATCAGCTCTCAGCTCGCCTCACTAAGTGTAACTGCAGCTCCCCACCCCCTGCTTTCTAGACAAGCTATAAAAATTCTGCACCTTGAACATCTGTAGAGAACAGAAGACTGCAAATAAACAGGTACAACTTATGTAGGAGGGTTTGGTTCATCTCTGTGTATCACCTGAGGCCAGTCACTTTATTGGGTATATGTAAGGGTTTACAACCACCCTATGGCTGGGTTCACATTTCTACTTTTGCTGTAATAATTTTTCCTTTTGCTTTGTTTATGTTCTTTAATGTGTGCTTTTAGTGCATTTTACACTCCCCCCCCCCCCCCCCCCAATGTTTTCATGCATTTTACATGCGTTTCATGCTCTTCAATAGATTTCAATGGGCCAGAAAATGCAGGTAATTTCATAAAATATCAGACATGCCTCTTTTTTTTTTTTTTTTTTAACAATGCAACATGCAGATGTGTACAGCCTCGTTAGAACAATGTATTTCTATGACACATACTATACATTTCTATGCACTGCAAAACGCACATAAATACGCACAGGTGTGAACCAGGCCTTAGACTTTAACTGTAAAAATGAGAACGTTCCTAGAAAAACAACAAAAGTAAAGAATAGGAGAATACTGATGCATAAATTCAGTTATGTCATCCTTGCTATGAGTTGTTGACAATGCTCTAACTACCATGTTTATGTTGTGTTAAATTAATTGTCTGATTAAAATTTCATAGTATGCTTATGTTATTATTGTATTTTATTTAGAGTATGTCCCAGGATTTGGTGTTGTTACTAATGTGGTTCCTATCTGACTATACTATAGTTCAGCTGATTATCTGTACTGTGTATATACCCGATAACACAGATAGATGGCGCTTTGTGTGCAGTCAGAGAGTTCTTGTGTGATGCAACTTTAGTGCTCTGAAGTCTGAAAAAGAAAGTTTAGTCACATTCCATATATAAGAAAGTTATGAAGAATGATGAAATAATATCAGCAGGTAAATATGCTGGAGACCAATTGAGCCTTATGAACTATATATACAGTATATAATATAAGAAAGCAAAACAGCATACACTATCATTTAAGAAAAAACACTTTAAGTCTGATATACACTATATTACCAAAAGTATTGGGACACCTGCCTTTACATGCACATGAACTTTAATGGCATCCCAGTCTTAGTCCATAGGGTTCAATATTGAGTTGGCCCACCCTTTGCAGCTATAACAGCTTCAACTCTTCTGGGAAGGCTGTCCACAAGGTTTAGGAGTGTGTCTATAGGAATGTTTGACCATTCTTGCAGAAGCGCATATGTGAGGTCAGGCACTGATGTGGACGAGAAGGCCTGGCTCACAGTCTCTGCTCTAATTCATCCCAGAGGTGTTCTATTGTGTTGAGGTCAGGATTCTGTGCAGGTCAGTGAAGTTCTTCTAACCCAAACTTGTTCATCCATGTCTTTATGGACCTTGCTTTGTGTACTGGTGCGCAGTCATGTTAGAACAGGAAGGGGTCATCTCCAAACTGTTCCCACAAAGTTGGGAGCATGAAATTGTCCAAAATGTCTTGGTATGCTGATGCCTTAACAGTTCCCTTCACTGGAACTAAGGTGCCAAGCCCAACCCCTGAAAAACAACCCCACACCATAATCCCCCCTCCACCAAATGATTTGGACCAGTGCACAAAGCAAGGTCCGTAAATACATGGATGAACAAGTTTGGGGTGGAGGAACTTAACTGACCTGCACAGAGTCCTGACCTCAACCCGATAGAACACCTTTGGGATGAATTAGAGGGGAGACTGTGAGCCAGGCCTTCTCATCCACATCAGTGCCTGACCTCACAAATGCGCTTCTGGAAGAATAGTCAAACATTCCCATAGACACACTCCTAAACCTTGTGGACAGCCTTCTCAGAAGAACTGAAGCTGTTATAGCTGCAAAGGCCAATTTACTGAGCAGACTATAGGTGAACACTATGCTGTAATGGTAGAGAACATTATTAGGAATAATTAATAGATTAATAGAAATCTTACCTGTCAATTAAGACCTGATAGGACAGAAACCATCATCTACTGTACCCCAACAATCACCCAACTGCATACCTCCCAACTTTTTGAGATGGAAGTGAGGGACACCTATTAGCAAAAGTATGTAGGCATAGGACACACCCCTTGCCACACCTCCTTAAAGGAGAATTATACAAAAAAAATTAGTTAAACCCACAAGTGCTTTTTTTACCACTGCTATTCCTTTGGACTGACTTTTGAAATTTACAAATGCAGCAATTTAGAAATTGAATGAAAGGTTTGCACTGGGAAACACTTTTTGAAAGATGCATTTTATATTCAATTATATAGATCAGACAAAAACAAGTGACAAATGAGGAGGAAAGAGTGACAGAAGGACTTTGTTCCAAATCAGGGACAGTCCCTCGAAATCAGGGACAGTTGGGAGCTATGCAACTGTAGGAGGTACAAGATGGAGCCCACATGCAAAGTAAACTGGAGCCTTTCCCCTGCAGTGCCCCCTAGTGGCAAATATGCACATTTCTCTTGTTTGAGAACTGCATTGAGAAATACAGTGTTACTTGAATTGTATTCCAGGATTTGCTTGTCTTCTGCTGAGAGAGCTTGCAATAATTTAAGACTTTACATAAAGCTTCAGAAATCTTTCATTGAGGTCTTCATGTTCTAAAGTTTGAATACCATGTCATAGACATACTATTTATCATTGTAAAAGAACATATTCCATACTTGCTTCTTTTTTTTTTTCAGAAAAAAAAGCAAAAAAAGGCTTTGAAAAAAAAAAAAGGAAACAGTGTTTTATCTATTTTTTCCCCTAAGCCTTCTCATCTCCACATTTAACTAATAAAATTGTTTATGCAAAAGACATTTCTCAGATAACTCTCACCTGAAATTTAATCTGAAAATCGGGGTATTTTTGTATTGAACAATCAGTCTTTTTCCTTTTGAAGATGATCTAACAGTTGTATGTGATAAGCATTTCCTGTACGTGGAAGCATTGTTTCTATGTTATCTGGTACCACTGCATGGTATTTTTGCAAACATACAATTCCATCATAGGGGAAGATTCTCACTGTTTATAGTATTATCAAGCGTAGGAAGGGTCTCATGTTTATCTGATGAGCACTTATGGCTGTGATCGAAATTAATGAACAGTTTTATCTGGAATTGCACAAACAATTGCAAAACATAGAGCATCATCAAACGCCTACCACAAAGGCATCACATTGTTCAGCTGAATTACAGAAAAAAAAAAGTCCATGTACAGTCATTCTTTGATCTTCAGTCACTGTATTGTTGACAATAAACAAAGTGTGTAATGCTTGTTATGAGGCCCTCGGAGGCCGGAAGTGAAGAGTCCAATATCAGATCCAGTGGATTCCTTCTCCTCTGTGTCTTGCAGCTGTTAATCAATGCAGGATAGCAGAAGAGAGAGGGAAGAGGTCATAGCTTTTTATTCGAAGATCAAAGGAGTTCCTGCACTTGAATAGTCAGTGTTTACATAATCACTACAAAAGGCTGCAGCCATCACACTACCTCTCCAGTAACCCAGGCTATTGTCCCTCAGACAATCATTCATTAGGCAAAAAAAAAAAAAAAAACCCCAATTGATCTGCATCCACTGCTGTTCAGGGTAGCAAATGTGGGGTAAGATATGTCTGGGGGCGGGGAGTGGATGGCAGATGATACTCAGCCCCATCTTTTCATCCCATCCTCTAATTTACCCAGTCATTGACCTCTGGGATGTGATTAAAAAAAGCAGATAGCTGCTTCTTGCCTGAACTTCACTCAGAGGTCCTGTATGCTTTCATGTAGATGTCTAGAGGAGGGGGAGACCTGGGCAGTGGAAGATGGATATGCAGACAACGGAGAGCACAGATGGGGAGCGCTCTTTTAATTTATTATACTGAACAGTTAATAGGCAGCTTCTGTCAGAGGATTACTTCTGAAAGCTGCCAAGAAACTTTTATAGTTGTCAACCTTTAGAATGAATTTCTAGAGGCATTTTGCTGCAGTTGCATGTGTAGGGATGAGAGCAATTGGGTATTTCCATTTTGCAATAGATTTCGTAAAACAATCAGGACATTACGTCATGTCCAAGGTGGGGGGGGGGGGAAATACATGGCTTCCAACTGTCCCTGATTTCGAGGGACTGTCCCTCATTCGGAAAAAAAGTCCCTCTGTCCCACTTTCCTCCTCATTTGTCCCTCATTTTGGTCTGATCTATATAGTTGTATATAAAATGCACTTTTTATCTATCAAAAAGTGTTTTTCAGCACTAAACCTTTCATCTGATTTCGAAATGGCTGCATTTGTATATTCCAATAGCCAATATAAAGGAATAGTAGTGGTAAAAAAAGCACTTGTGTTTTTAAGCAATCTTGTTTTTTTTTTTGCACAATTCTCCTTTAAGGGGGAGTGGCAAAGGGTGTGTCCTATGCCTGCATACTTTTGATGATAGGTGTCCCTCATTCCCATCTCAAAAAGTTGGAAGGTGTGGAAATATTAAAGATCAAATCTAAACCCCTTAAACTAAAATGTATTATATTGCACCTTACTAGTCCTTAGGTGAGGTGGCTGCATTTGTTTCCTTTTCAGGCCTTTATTTCTTTATTTTTCACCTGATGATCCTGGCAGTAACAAACTTCCTTTCCATGTGTGACAATGTCTACTTACCCGAGGCTGCTTTTCTAATTTTTGAGGAAAAAAATCAATCACCTGGATGTCTCAAAAATAAAACATAAATGGTTTTAATAAATCCATAAACAAAAAAGGAATCGAAACCAAGGACAGCCCGTCCATTAAGGGCGCATGGGCACCCCCCGTCCATTGCCGCTTCCGCTATCCATGTGTCCGGCCCCTTTCAGGACACTGGCGCATGGATTCCAATGCGGAGGGGCTGTTTTTTTGAAGCACTGATTATTATTATTATTCAGGATTTATATAACGCCAACAGTTTACGCAGCGCTTTACAATATAAAAAGGGAGACAATACAGTTATAATACAATACAATACAATACAATAGGATTAAGAGGGCCCTGCTCAGAAGAGCTTACAATCTAATAGGGTGGGGCAGGTGGTACAAAAGGTTGTAACTGTGGGGAATGAGCTGGTGGAAGTGGTAGGAGATTAGTTGGAGACGTGATAGGCTTTCCTGAAGAGATGAGTTTTCAGGGATTGCCTGAAGGTAGCAAGAGTAGGGGATAGCCGGATAGATGGAGGTAGCGAGTTCCAGAGGATGGGAGAGGCTCTGGAGAAATCCTGGAGACGAGCATGGGAGGAGGAGATGAGAGAGCTTGAAAGCAGGAGGTCTTGGGAAGAGCGGAGAGGTCGATTTGGGTGATATTTGGAGACAAGATTAGTGATGTAGCTTGGGGCAGAGTTGTGAATGGCTTTGTATGTTGTGGTTAGAATTTTGAATTTAATTCGCTAGGTGATTGGGAACCAGTGTAGGGATTGAAGTAGAGGGTTGGCAGACACTGAGCGGTTGGTAAGGTGGATAAGTCTGGCAGCAGCATTCATGATAGACTGAAGAGGGGATAGCCTATGGAGAGGTAGGCCAATGAGAAGGAAGTTGCAATAGTCAAGGCGAGAGATAACAAGGGAGTGAATGAGGAGCTTGGTGGTTTCATTTGTTAAAAAAGGGCGAATTTTAGAGATGTTACGGAGGTGAATTCTACAAACTTTTGACAGCGATTGGATTTGAGGCTGAAATGACAAGTCAGAGTCTAGGATTACACCTAGTACCCTGGCGTGAGGGGAGGAACTGATGGTTGCATTGTTGATTTTGATGGAAAAGTCATGGAGGGGGGCACGGGCGGGGGGGGAATATTAATAGCTCAGTTTTAGAGAGATTTAGTTTAAGGAAGTGGTGCGACATCCATGCTGATATGTCAGTTAGTAAGTTAGTAATGCGAGAGGAGACTGAAGGAGTGAGGTGAGGAGTAGACAGATAGATTTGGGTGTCATCAGCGTATAAGTGGTATTGGAAGCCGTGGGCAGTTATTAAGTGACCAAGGGAGGGGGTGTAGATTGAGAAGAGAAGGGGTCCAAGTACCGAGCCTTGGGGGACCCCCACAGAAAGAGGCAATGGAGAGGAGGAGACAGAGTTGTAGGTAACACTGAAGGAGCGCTGTGATAAATAGCCAGAGAACCAGGATAGAGCAGAATCTCGGAGGCCAAGGGAATGTAGTTTATTGAGAAGGAGCGGGTGGTCAACAGTATCAAAGGCCGCAGAGATGTCAAGTAGTAGGAGTATGGAGTACTGGCTGTTGGTTTTTGCAGTTAGTAAATCGTTAGTGAGTTTTAGTAAGGTAGTTTCCGTGGAGTGCTGCGAGCGAAAGCCAGACTGTAAGGGGTCAAGAAGGTTATTTTCATTGAGGTAGGAGCTAAGACGGTTGTAGACTAAGCGTTCTAGAAGTTTAGAGGTGAATGGGAGCAATGATTAGATTAGATTAGAGTCAGAGGCTCTAATAGGCTTCAATATAGGGTGGGCTCGGGTCGAAGAGAGTGCCTTCCTGCAAATTCAACACTTCCTGTCCCTGGGTGTCTATGCTCACTCAGTCCCTGATCTATAGAGGGAGTCATGGGGTGGCATCAAGGCTGGGCATCAAACATGTCTTTCTCTCTTCACCTGTATTACATGGGGGGATTAGTAGTTTACAGAAGGAAGATAACATTGTTTTATTCTTCTGGGTCAGCTCACAGGAAGTGACAAGGACATGGCTTTTCTGGCAAGATCAACACATATTTTCTGTACTTGCTGAAAATAGTCTTAGCCTGAAAAAAGAAAGAAAATAAAGCCACCACATCTAAAACCTTTCTAGCCCACAGGCCCAAAAAGTTTCCATTGTCATTGGAATGAATTGTCTGGAAAGAATTATTATGCTTTTCACGCAAGAGTAGCGGTTGTTGGGAAGGTACTGCTGTGAAAGAAGCTGCAGAGAGTGACTCAGTGAGAAAGGATGTGACTTAGGCAGGCTATACATGGTTAGAATCTCAGCCGGTTCAGCAGAAACCGCCCGAGATTCGAACATGTATGGGCATACCGATTGATCAACTTGGGCACCACCAGCGTGCCAGGTTTTACCTGAGCTTATCACTACCCCCGCCAGAAGAAGACAACAGCCCGGCAAGAGGGTTTCCCGCATCATCGCTGTCTGTGTTGATGGGGGAATACAGCAAATTCCTTTCCTGCAACCTGTGGTTGCAAGAAAACAAATTTGCTCCATGTATGGCTGGCCTAGAGATGCCTACAGACTTTAGAGAATAAAAACCCACTCTGGTTGTTTATAGTCAAATTGGGGAACATTCATATGCCGATAGACATCTCTGTGACCATGGAAGCTGCTTTCTGGCTCTGGGTTAGCTTGTTAGGATGCATTTACATGGCCAAACATTATTGTTTCCCATTGACTGTATGCTTGCACCCTAGAGGCTGGAGCTGAACTTTTTTTGCTGCTATGCTGTGAATAGCTTGAATTGTTTATGTAATTTGATTTCCTGATTTTCAGGTCTGTTTGCAAAACTCACACACAGCTAAATGAATCAGAGGAGGGACACCCATCCTACCCATGTCAGCTGCCTCATATCCATGCACATGGAGTTTTAGTAAGAGGCAGCCAACAAGTGATCTTGTGGAGATTTTCTATTGGAACGTCCAGCATGTTCTGCCCATAAATGTCAACTAGGCACACCGTATTAAATCTTTTTTGCAGCCGTGGGCCAGGGTTGGTCTTGAAAGCCTATGGAGTATGTGCCCCTGGAGTGGCAGTCCAGGGGTGCCAAATAATCACTGTGAGTGGCCGTCACTTTGATTTGAGGCACCACGGTCACTGCACCATAGAACACGCTTTTTTAGCACCTGCCTCTTGGGCCGGGCCTTGTGGCTGGGACCAGAGGAATTTTTTATTCCTGGCCGGAGGACACCTTTTTTCACTCTCCTCTCCACTATCCCTTCCCCACTTTCTTTTATTTATTTTGATTGATGCCTATGTTTGTCACATTTTGTATTTTTGTACACGTTTGTCTCACTGTGTGACGAGTAAGGATGCGGGTCCTCGGGCTAGCCCTGAAAGTCTTGGGAAGGGGTGCACATGGCCTTTTGGCTTAGTCCGCCCTCTCTCATGGGGTCTCCCTTCGGGGGAGCCCCACCTAGTACTTGGGTGGGTTCTGTTTCGGCAGGCCCTCCAGAGAACGGGGTCTGTCTGGTTTTGGCCAGATAGACCATTGTAAAGTACCGTTGTCCCCGTCTGGAGCCTAACGCCCCGGGGGATCAGGGAATTGGCACGTCTGTGTACCCGTTGCACTTTTTTGTGACCACTCTTTATGTGTGGGCACATTTTTTTGTCACCGGGTGAAGTTTTTTGGGTGTGTTATGCACGCCATAGGCTTTCAAAAAAAAAAAATCTTTTTTGCAAAAGTAATGAAAAACATTGTATTAAACATCAATTTATACATTTACGTAAGTCTTTGACCTCTGTAATTAGTCGTGTAGCTGAAACAAAATCATATGAAATATCTGTATGCAATATTAAATATTTATGTGAATAAAAATGAAAACATATTTTTTTATTTATTTTTATAAATTGTATTGTATTAGTTCTGAACATAATAAATTAAATGTGTGTGTTGCAAATTGCATCCTAATGTCTATCTCCCAACGGAGATTCAGTTGTACGGCTTTTGAGACAGGGACTGATGTGATCTATAATGGTTTATATGAACTGCAAAGGATTACAATTTATTGCCATATCAATCATTAAAGTGTTACTAAACCCACAACAGTAAAATCAGTCTGTATATGCAGTAAAGCATGCTTGTTATACTCACTGTGGAACCTAAGGGGTTAATCCTCTGCATTGTGTAAAAAGGCTGTTTGCTCCTGTCTTCTCTGATCCTCCCCTTCTTACGCAGCACAGTGGTTAGCACTCTCACCTAGCAGCTATAATAGGGTTGTTGGTTCAAATCCTGACCACAACACCATCTGCCTGGAGTTTGCTTGTTCTCCCTGTGCCTGCGTGGGTTTCCTCTGGGTACTCCAGTTTCCTCCCACACTCCAAAGACATGCTGGTAGGTTAATCTGATTCTGTCTATAAAATTGGCCCTAGTATGTGTTTGTAAGCACATCGGGACCCTTCAGGGTAAATGACCACGCTATATCAAGATGCAACTCAACTGTCCCTAATTCATCTGCTGATAGCATACCTCCCAACACTTTGAGATGGGAATGAGGGACACCTACTAGCAAATGTATGTAGGCATAGGACATGCCCCTGCCACACCCCCTTAACAGAGAATTAACAAAAAAAAGGTTAATTAAATCCACAAGGGTTTTTTTTCTACCACTACTATTCCTTTATTTTGGCTTTTAAAAATTACAAATGCAGCAATTTAGCAATTGGATGAAAAGTTTAACACTGGGAAACACTTTTTGAAAGATAAAAAGTGCATTTTATATACAACTCTATAGATCAGACCAAAATGAGGGACAAATGAGGAGGAAAGAGGGACAGAGGGACATTGCTCCAAATCAGGGACAGTCCCTCGAAATCAGGGACAGTTGGGAGCTATGTGATAGTATAGAGCAGGGATCTTCAAACTGCGGCCCTCCAGGTGTTCAGGAACTACAATTCCCATCATACCTAGTCATGTCTGTGAATGTCAGAGTTTTACAATGCCTCATGGGATGTGTAGTTCTGCAACAGCTGGAGGGCCGTAGTTTGGGGATCCCTGGTATAGAGTCTTGAGAGCACTCTGTGCATGCTCAGTTTGATGTGTATTACTGAGTTTTTTTTACTTTGGAGAGTGCATGTGATCAGCACAGGGCCAATCAGCACTGTCCAGACAGAGGTCAGGGGTCATGCAGCCTCATAGGGCAGTCAGAGGAGAATGACAACTTCTCCTACAAGCTTTAACCAGACACTCATAGAAGTCAAAAGACTGCTATATACAGCGGATGAGAAAAGGTATCCAGCAGTTTATATTTGCTAAAATAATTGCATTTCTATGTTCTGTGTACTGTGGGAGACCAGATATTGTGAATGCAGGATCCTGGGTTTAGTAACACTTTAAAATGCAAAATAAATAAATACATAAAATAAAAGAACCAATTCTAACATTAAAATAAAGCCGAGAAATATGAGATAGTCAGCAAAACACGGAATCATGTCTCTGAAGACCTCAGCTCACTTTAAGCTAATTACAACATATCAACAAACATAGATTAAAATATTTGAAAAATACCCAAAATTATTTAAAAGTCAAGAAAATGTGAAAATAGCAATTGAATGCTAAATTACTAAAACAGCGATAGACTTAATATAAATTGGCAAAAATATTCCAGGGAGCATACGTTTTTAGGGGTAAAGCTCCAAAACCAAGTCCTTGGTAACTATGGTGCTGATAAATATGAATTTTAAAAGGCCAAAAAACCTATTAGTTCAGTGTTTTCTTATCACAGTGAACAAGCGGGCTTCCCTTTCAGGTCTTCTAACACATTATTATAAGATGGATTACCCACAAAAAGGCATGCCCTCATGCTGTGATATATGGCTGGCTTGCTTGATTGAACACATTCAGCATGTGGTCCTGGACAACTGTGCCTCACAAAGCATCTAAGAATACCCAGGTTTGTCTATATCTGTACAGTCTGTACAGGATGCGACCACAATACTGGGGATTGTAACTCTTTAATGACAGCATTTAAAAAGAATTGGTGTATTGAGGTTAATAGCAGAGAATAAGGTGCTGTTGACGTTACCAGCATTAAAGTGGAAGTAAACTCCCATGTATGAATGGTACCTATAGGTAAGCATATAATAAGACTTACCTACAAGTACTGTAAATATCTCCAAAACGTGCGCCATTTAGGAGATATTTACTTTAGATGCAGTCGGTGATGTCACCGGCACATGCGCTCTGAAGGAAAGGTATACTTGTGCCGTCCCTTCAGAGCCATACTGTAAACAGTGACACCCGTGGGAGTAATGTCATTGCCGGCTAGGCCAATCAGATAGCCGAAGACTGGGTGAAGATTGAAGCACCTTTAGTGGTGATAGCGCGCCGCTGGAGGGCTTTGTTTTTTAAGTAAGTCTGTCATAATGTGCTAGTATGCAATGCATACTAGCACATTATGACCTAAACTGCCTGGGGCCCAATTTTTCTTTTCTTTGGGAATACTACCGCTTTAACTGTTGAAATGAAAATATAATCTCTTTTTAAAGCAGCCCATAGATTAGTCCTTTTTTTTTCGTTCAAACAGAGACTCAATGTGGATGGAGGAATACTCCCCACTCTGCCATTGTATTCTGACAGTGGGGAGACCTCTTGCAGCGCTGATCGAGTGGGGAAAATCCGACAGGGCTGCTGCTGAACTGACTGAATCTCAATCTATGTATGTATATATATAATATATAAATTGGTTACTATACCATAACCTCCATTAAATGGATCAGTACAATAAAGCAGAGGATTATTGTATCAATATCCACCCTAGCTATCTTTTTCTGGTACATATCTATGGACAGGGCTGGTGCTACCACTAGGCAAACTAGGCAGCTGCCTAAGGCGCTCTTCTGCCTAGAGCGCTCTTCTGCCTAGGGCGGCCGGCCACTGGTGTTCCTACTCTCTTCTCTCTGCAGCAAGCAACTAAGTCTCAGCATCAGCAGGCAGCCGCCTTCGCACATAGTGTCAGAGGTGCAGTGGCGGCGGAGGACTGTGTCTGTGCCCCGACTCCGGAATGAATGGAAGCAAGCAAACACTCATTGATGGGCACTGGTGAGGCTGCATTGATGGGTGCTGGTCGGCTGCATTGATGGGCGCTGGTTGGCTGCATTGATGGGTGCTGGTTAGGCTACATTGATGGGCACTGATCGGCTGCATTGATGGGCGCTGGTGAGGCTGCATTGATGGGCGCTGGTCGGCTGCATTGATGGGCGCTGGTTAGGCAGCATTGATGGGCACTGGTCGACTGCATTGATGGGCGCTGGTGAGGCTGCATTTGATGAGCACTGGTGAGGCTGCATTGATCGACGCAAGTGAGGCTGCATTTTAAGGGCACTGGTGAGGCTGCATTGATGGGCGCTGGTGAGGCTGCATTGATCGATGCTAGTGAGGCTGCATTTTAAGGGCACTGGTGAGGCTGCATTGATGGACGCTGGTGAGACTGCATTGATGGGCGCTGGTGAGGCTGCATTTGATGAGTGCTGGTGAGGCTGCATTTGATGAGCACTGGTGAGGCTTCATTTGGAGGGCGCTTCACTAAAAAGGTGGGGTATACATTGGCAGGGGAAAGGGGGTGGAGTCATGGGTGGAGCCAGGGGAGGGGCGGCAAAATGAGGTTTCGCCTAGGGTGTCAAAAATCCTTGCACCAGCCCTGTCTATGGAGGCAAACACATTGTAAACATGTTGCCATACAGGTGCCAATAAAAGGAAAAATGTATTAACACCTACCATAATTTTCTTTTCCAAAAATGTAATATATTGCAATTACCAGTCCTTAAATGTGGTGGCTGCATTACTTCTTATTTTTCAGGTGAATAATACAGAATCATTTGGGGTGACCCAAAGGATTCCCTAAGGGGATTCCCTTAGGACAGGCTGTATTTTTCTGCATTTATACACATTAACCTCTTGCCGATCACACTATAGCCGAATGACAGCTACAGCGCGGTCGGCTAGTTCTGGGAGGCTGTCATGCTGCTGATCACAGATTGAGGTAAAGAGCCAATCAGCTCCCCTTTACAAAGTGATCAGCTGTGTCCAATCACAGCTGATCACTGATGTAAACAGAAGCCAGTTATAGGCATTCCTTTTCTCATGTTAATAGCATAAGGAGAGGAAAAGAGAGCCAATAACCAGCTTCTCTAAAAGGGACATGTACACTGATAATCAGGGCACTGATTATCAGTGTCCTGATTATCAGTGCAGTCCCAACAGTGCCCACCAGTGCTGCCAATCTGTGCCCACCAGTGCTGCCAATCTTTGCCCAACAGTGCTGCCAATACAGTGGGTGACCACTAGTGCTGCCAATAAGTGCCCATCAGTGCTGCCAATTAGTACTCATCAGTGCCTCCTCATCAGTGTCACCTATCAGTGCCGCCTACCAGTGTCAATCAGTACCACCTGTCAGTGCCCATCATTAAGGTCTATCAATGCCACCTATCATTGCTCCCTATCAGTGTTCTTCAGTGCCCCCTATCAGTGTCCATCAGTGCCACCTCATCAGTGCCCACCAGTGCCACCCCATCAGTGTCCATCAGTGCAGCCTATCCGCGCCCATCAGTGCCGCCTCATTAGTGCACATCAGTGAAGGAGAATTTTTTTTTATGACAAACTATTAAAATTAGTTTTTTTTGTCTTTATTAGTTTATTTAGCAAAAAAAATAAAAAAAACCCAGTGGTGATTAAATACCACCAAAAGAAAGCTCTGTTTGAGCGAAAAAAACAATACAAATGTAATTTGGTTACAGTATTGCATGACCGCGCAATTGTCATTCAAAGTGTGACATCGATGAAAACTGAAAATTGGCCTGGGCAGGAAGGGGGTAAAATTGCCCAGTAGACAAGTAGTTAAGCAGGCCCATAAACATAAATGGTAAATTCCCATAGATTCAGACATTCTGAATACTTGTAACTTTTCCTAAGAAATTAACATAAAATGCATATAAAATATTTTTTAAAAATTGCAAAAGCGAGCCGATAAAATACACATAAACATATGCAGTAGTCAAAGATGAAAGCAAAATGAAAACAGACATGTTCAGCTGCTGCTTATAGACATGAGAAAATCATCACTCAAATAGAGTTTTATTCAAGCAACTTATCAGCAGATTGCACATCTAGAGTGCTCAGCACCCAGTGGCCAGCAGGGATGATGTCAGGGATATATTCTTTCATATAATGCTTGGGAAGAGCAGTACGGTGACTGATGCCAGTTGTAGAGATCATGCCCACACATGAAGAACCAAAATGACTGATGGTAGAGAAAGCTGTGAAAGAGGGGTGCCAAAGACAGAAGGTTAGGAGGAGAGGGGATTGATGATGATTGATGTTCAGACAAGAAATCAAAGGGACTGAGTATAGCTGCTGCAACTTCGAAGGATTATATTGTAGGGATGGAAATTTGCAGAGAATTGAGAATAATAATTTTCAACACTTTTCAAGACTTGCTTTAAGAGTGGGTAAAAAGATAAGGCTGGGTTTCAGCTTTAAAATAGGCCTGTTATGGCTGTTGGCAAAGTTCAATAGTAAAGTGTATGCTATAGCAATATAAAGATCCAAGTATCCAAGAAATTACAATTACATGCAACTTTCAAAATTTCCTATAACCTGTAAACCCTAATGGCTATTTAGGGCTATGAACATACTGGATTCTGCATTGGAAAGGGTGACATCACTGTCCTACCGGTAAGATCCCAAGACCCCGATCCCAGTAAGGAGCCAATGACGCACCTCTTTACCCGTGTGATCGGCTGTGTCCAATCACAGCCCATCACATGTAAACAAGGAAGTGCCGTTTACCGGCTCTCCTCGGCTCACACTGACAGAGTGTGTGGTGAGGAGAGCCGATCAGCGGAACCTCCTCGCAGGGGAGACCTGTACAGGTAATCAGAGCACTGATCATCAGTGCCCTGATTACAGTAGAGCCTCAGCAGTGCCCATCAGTGACACCAATCAGTGCCCATCAGTGCCTGCTCATCAGTGCCGCCCATCAGTATCCATCAGTGCTGCCCATTAGTGCCCATCAGTGCCGCCTATCTGTGCCACCTATCATTGCCCACCAGTGCTACCTATCAGTGCCGCCTATCAATGCTCATCAGTGCGGCATATCAGTGGCACCTATCAGTGCCCATCAGTGCGGCATATTAGACCCCTTTCACACTGAGGAGCTTTTCAGGCATTTTAGCGCTAAAAATAGCACCTGTAAAGCACCTAAAAAGCGCCTCTCATGCCTCCCCAGTGTGAAAGCCGGAGTGCTTTTATACTGGAGTGGTGCGCTTGCAGGACGGGAATAAAAGTCCTGCAAGCATCATCTTTGGAGCAGTTTGAGAGTGGTGTATACACCGCTCCCAAAACACCCTGCCCATTGAAATGAATTGGCAGCGCTGCCGAAACGCCTGCAAAGCGATTCGGCAGTGCCGAAACACGGGGGCTTTTAACCCTTTCTTCGGCTGCTAGGGAGGGTTAAAAACACCCCGCTAGCAGCCAAAAAGCGCTGCTAAAATGAAGGTAAAGCGCCGCTAAAACTAGTGGCACTTATCTGCTAACGCACCCCCGCCCCAATGTGAAAGTAGCCTTAGTGCCTCCTCACCAGTGCCACCTAATCAGTGCCCTTCAGTGCTGCCTCATCAGTGCCCATCAGTGCAGCCTATCAGTCCCCGTTAGTGCCGCCTCATGGGCGAACATCAGTGAAGGAGAAAAATTACTTATTTACAGAATTTACTGAGAGAAACTAAGAAAAACTTATTTTTTTCAAAATTTGCCGTTTTTTTTTTTTTTTTGCAAAAAATTAAAAACCCAGCAGTGATTAAATACCACCAAAATAAAGCTCTATTTGTGTGAAAAAAAAAAGAACATTTTTTTATATGGGTGCAGTGCTACATGACCACGCAATTGTCATTCAAAGTGTGACAGCGTTGAAAGCTGAAAATTGGTCTGGACAGGAAGGGGGTTAAAGTGCGCAGTAGGCAAGTGGTAAACCCATATGACGTCCTCAGCTTGACGCTGGTATAGGGGGCGTGCGCCCACTGTGTCACTGAGGAGCGGCTGCACGTGCCCGGTGGCCGCAATGTCCGCCGGGCTACCGCGATCGCTCGTGACAGAGGAACATGGATCTGTGTGTAAACACACAGATCCGCGTCCTGCCAGAGGAGACAGATCGTGTGTTCCTAGTATATCCCCACGATAAAAATCGCAGATCGCCGCCATTAAAGTGGAGTTCCACCCAAAAATGGAACTTCCACTTTTTGGAATCCTCCCCCCTCCGGTGTCACATTTGGCACCTTTCAGGGGGGAGGACGGAGAAGATACCTGTCTAATACAGGTATTTGCTCCCACTTCCTGGCATAGATCACCGCAGTGATTGCGGTAACCTACGCCACTTCCGCCGCCTACCCCGTCGTCCCCCGCTGTATTCTGTGAGACACAGAATATAGCAGGGACCTGTGAGGACGTGCAGCGTTACTCGCGCATGCGCAGTAGGGAACCAGGAAGTGAAGCCGTGCGGCTTCACTTCCTCATTCCCTCACCGAGGATGGCAGCGGCAGCAGCCGAGAGCCGAAGGACGGATCGACTTCGGCTGCCCACACCGCGGGCTCCCTGGACAGGTAAGTGTCCATATATTAAAAGTCAGCAGCTTCAGTATTTGTAGCTGCTGGCTTTTAAAATATTTTTTTCAGCAAACCTCCGCTTTAATAGTAAAAAATTAATAATAAAAATACCATAAATCTATCCCCTATTTTCTAGACGCTATAACTTTTGCGCAAACCAATCAATATACACTTATTGCAATTTTTTTCTACCAAAAATATGTGGAAGAATACTTATCAGCCTAAACTGAGGAAAAAATTTGGGATATTTATTATAGCAAAAAGTAAAAAAAATTGCATTTTTTTTCAAAATTGTCTCTCTTTTTTTGTTTATAGCACAAAAACTAAAAACCACAGAGGTGATCAAATACCACAAAAAGAAAGCTCTATTTGTAGGGGGAAAAAAGGACATACATTTTGTATGGGTACAACGTCGCACGACCGCGCAGTTGTATTTATTTTCTAATTTAACACTTTTTTTTTTCAAAATTTCCTAAATAGTTTATATTTTATAGACATCTGATTATGAAGAGGGACAGCTGAGGCGTTAAAAAGAGGCAGAGAGATTTGGTTCCAAAAGAGTGACAGTTCCTTCGAATAAGGGGGCAGTTGGGAGCTGTGTATAATGTACGACTAATATCGCATAAACAGTATCAAAAACCATCAGAAGTAATGAAATTAAATATTTAGAGAAATTAACAAAGCTTCAAAAGCAAATTATAGGTTTTAAATGGTTCCTATTATCCTCTGTTTACAACTTATCCAGTTGTCTGTAACCTGAGCCTTTCCAGTTCATTCAAAGGTCTATTGATCAGAAGCTTCTAAGATTGGAACTTCAAAGACTCTGCAGGAAGTTGCAGACAATTTTCAAACCAAGTGTGGCTGGGCTGCAAACAGCAATGCAGGGAAGTCATTCTTACCTATTAACATAGTTCTGTCTGTCTGTCACACTTTATCTGTACCAAACATTGTTGTGTTATACATCAATGGAAATTACAGACAACTATAAATGGCCCCTTAAATTGCATGTGATCTTAATGACCAAGCTTATCAGGAATGTCTTAAAAAAAATCATAGAAAAAAATATTTTGGGTTTACATGGAGCCATGCTGTCCAATGACAAAGCCAAAAACAATGTAATCTTTAGCTTTAAACAGGTTTTGTCAAAAGGTAGTAAAACTTAATGCTATCACACCATCTGTCAGTCTTTGTGTCTCCTCCATAAACCGGCTCAGCCAACATTTTCTTCTTTGATGGAACTCTTGCCTGAATCAAATAATTAGAATCAAATCCAAGATGACAGGTTTCGAGCTTTCATCTAAATAGTAGAAAACTCCTTTAGTTTTTGAGTGCTGCCTATTGCTAGAGGTCCTCTTTAGTAATAAGTGAACCACTAAACTTCAAGTTTATTGATTCCTAGTGACATAATACGGGGGGACCATGCAACTTACAAAATGTAGGCATTAGCTATTCCCTGAAATTCTCCTAAATTAGCTATTCTCTGTTTCTGGATGCTACTCGCCTTTTTTTTTTTAAACCATCTGAAGGGCCAAAAGCACCTTCAGAACTACTTGGATTTCTTCCTAAGCTCATTTAGTGTTTTTTTTTAATTAATGGAACACCAACATTTCCAAAAGAGTAAAAACACCTTTAATTAACAGCTTTACAAAAAAAAAAAAAAAAACACTCAATACACAACAAAGAATTCACAAAGCACTATGGGGATTATTTACGAAAGGCAAATCCACTTTGCACTGAAAGTGCACTTGGAAGTGCAGTCGCTGTAGATCTGAGGGGAAGATCTGAAATGAGGGGAAGCTCTGCTGATTTTATCATCCAATCATGTGCAGGCTAAAATGCTGTTTTTTATTTTCCTTGCATGTCCCCCTCAGATCTACAGCGACTGCACTTGAAAGTGCACTTGTAGTGCAAAGTGGATTTGCCTTTTGTAAATAACCCCCTATGTGTTATCTAGGAAAACAGCACAGCATAAGCTGTCTTACTTGCCTCACTTTGCCCAGCTGAAACCTTGGACTAAGCTGTGAAATGAGGTACAAGCCGCTGTTCTGACTCCTTCACTTACAGAATGTTTGTAAATCAGCTGGAGCTATTGAGCTCTGTAAATGGGCTTTTCTTCCCAACAGTTTGATATATACATTATACTATACTATATATATATACCCTATATATATATATATATATATATATATATATATATATATATGAGCTAAAATTGGTCTCAGCCATGCTTCTGGCATCCTGCATACGGGGGGGGGGGGGGGGGGACGACGTTTTGACTCTCGGCCGGTCCCTGCTGAACCGAGCGAGATTCAGTCTATGGCCTCCATTAGCTAGTGTGATATTAGAATGCAGTTTTCTCCAGCTGGACAAGTTGACCTTTCAGGAAAATATTAATTGCTTGGATGTAATGTTGGAAAAATGCATACTTGTTCTGGGTCAGATACTCAGAACGTATTGAAGCCATTGGATAAGAATGACAGCCTGACAACAAAGAAATATTTTTCATTTAGATTGCATTGAGCTTTATGGCTGAAGACATGTTAAAGTTTTTTTCTGTCCTTGTTGTCCTAGTTGCAGTGAAATTTGTTGTGTCTAGGCACATAGAATTTTTGTTGCAGCAGTATTGGGACTCCACAGGGGCTTTTTATAGAGCATGCTAAAGTCAGAACACAAGCTTCTGTAAACATTTTATTTAATTGCAAATTGTCTCCATTGTTTCATTCCACTACTGACAGAAAAAACACTGGCTTTTAATACTTCTACAGTCTCTATTCCAGGGGTAGGCAACCCCTGGCACTGGTGCCACAAGTGGCACAAGAAGCCTCTTTTGCCGGAACCCATCAGCAGAGCAGCGCAGGGAAGTGTCAGAGAGACACTAATGCATTCCAATTTCAGAATTCCCCACACTGCACATGCACTGAGGGGGAGGCACTGCGCCCCCACACAATGTAAAAGATGGGAAACATTCTTTGGTTCTCTAACTTTGCTGTAGCTGCGATCGTCAGCTTTTGTGATGGGGAAGAGATTGGGTGCAGCTCTGCTAGGGGGGCGGTCCCTGTTTCCAAGAGGAGGAGGTCTGTCATTGGCCACTGCTAAAGCCAATCACAGTCCCGCTAGCCCCGGCCACCATCTGGAGGAAGATGCCTCGCTTGGTTGCCACTACCAATATCAGAATGGAGGGATTTCCCTGTGATTGAGAAAACCACAATCTGGTGACAGTTTGTGGAATTACTGTTGAGCTTCTGGGAACTTTGTTGAAATTATTCCTGAACCTTTGCGTCACTTACTATTGAACCCCGGCACTCTGTGTCTCTTTAAGCCAGAGCCAGTATTCAGCATAATGAAAATTCCACCCAACTTCTGCTGCGGCGCAGAGCGACGTACTTTCTCGGCTGTGGGGGCCCAACTTATGATCCTGCACACAGGCCCACTGCTTTCAGAAAATGCCCCTGACCTGAGCTTATCATTGTGCATCCATCCCAGATGCTTGTTTGTGACATCACATACATCACATACAAGCATGTGGGCTGGTGGCGAGGATTGGATCAGCAGGATGAGTGTGCCAGAACAGATAGATGTGTCTCATCTCTGCTTCCTTTCACCACTCTGCATATCATAGATGAGAAGAGGGTACAGCGGTAGACAAAATGAGCAGGAGGGGTTCAGAGGTGGGTCAGAAAAGCAGGAGGGTACAGCGGAGGGGCATATGTGCAGGGAGGTACAGTGGTGGAAGAGATGAAAAGGGGGTTCAGCAGTGGGACAGAAGAGCAGGGGGGTACAGTGATGTGGCAGATGAGCAGGGGGTCCAGTGATGGGGCAGATGAGAAGATGAGAATGTGATTCAGTAGTGAGACAGAAGAGCATGGGGATACGGCGGTGGAGCAGATGCACAGGGAGGTACAGTGGTGGGGCAGATGAGAAAAGGGATACATTGATGGGGCAGATGAGCAGGGGGGGTTACAGTAGTGGGACAGAAGAGCAAGGAGGTTCAGTGGTGGGGCAGATGTGCAGAAGGTACAGTGGTGGGAGGGATGAGAAGGGGGTTCAGCGATGGGACAAAAAAGCAGGGGGGTACAGTGATGGGGCAGATGAGCAGGGGGTTACTGTGGTGGGACAGATGAGCGGGGGGTGCAGTGTTGGGCCAGATGAGAAGGGTGTTACAATGGTGGGAAAGATGAGCAGGGGGGTTCAGTTTTTGGGCAGATGAGATGGGGGGTCAGTGGTGGGGCAGATGTGAAAGGAGGTGCTTTAGTGGGACAGATGAGCAGGGGGTTACAGTGGTTGGGCAGAAGAGCAGGGGGTACAAAGGTGGGGCAGATGTACAGGGGGGATACAGTGGCAGGGCAGAGGAGAAAGGAGGCACATTGGTGGGACAGATGAGCAGGGGTTTACAGCGGTGGGGCAGAGGAGCAGGGGTGTACAGAGGTGGGGCAGATGTGCAGAGAGGTGCAGAGGAGAAAGGAGATACATCGATGAAACACATGAGTAGGAGGTTACAGTGGTGGGGCAGAAGAGCAGGGGGAACAGAGGTGGGACAGATGTGCAGGAGGTACAGTGGTGGGGCAGATGAAAAAGGGGGTTAGAGTGGTGGGGCAGATGAGCAGATAAGTTCAGCGTTAGGACAGATGAGAAGATGGTTCAGCGGTGAGACATAAGAGCATGGTACAGTGGTGGGGCAGATTAACAGGGGGGTACAGAGGTGGGGCAGATGTACAGGGTATTACAGTGGTGGGACAGATGTACAGGGGGTTACAGTGGTGGGACAGATGTACAGGGGGTTACAGTGGTGGGACAGATGTACAGGGGGTTACAGTGGTGGGACAGATGAGCAGGGGGGTACACAGGTGAGGCAGATGTGCAGATAGTACAGTGGTGGGGCCGATGTACAGGGGGTACAGTGGTGGAGCAGATGTGCAGGGGGTTACAGTGGTGGGGCAGATTTGCAGGGGTGACAGTGATCTGAGGTGTGGAGTTGCAGGAATTGGGGCTGATCTGAGGCATGAGAGTGCAGGATGTTAATTTCTCACTACTACTGTAAAGTAGTTTACAGATTTTACTTTAAAAAAAATCCTTTCGTGATTGAGAGTGTGAAGTTGACATTTTTTTGTTATAAAATCGGAACGCTCAATTTCTTTGAAAACATTTTTTCGGCACACTGTGCTCAAAAGGTTGCCTACCCCTGCTCTATTCACTTTTCCTTTTTACATTTCAGAACAGATGACACATATATTCTGATGTTTATCATTAAAGAATCACGTCACAATCACATCTATGTTAGCCTACTGTGCTTAAGCATTAAAGGCCTAATAGAGACTAGAGCAGTGATTCTCAAACTGTGTGCTGCGGGTGAGATTTGCAGATGTGTCGTGGGAATTTTGAAAAAAGATTTAAAATTGCTAGCATTTAGAAGCCATGAACATATCGAAAAATGTTATCGTAAATCAATGTTGCAAAAGTTAAAAGTAACATTCATAAAAACGCAATCTCTATCAGTATGTCATTCATTGGTTCCCTATGTAACGCAAGACTTGTGCGAGATCTCGGGAGAACTCAATCGCTCTAATTATATTGATGATGAAATCTGATTTGATCTCGAAAGCAGGCACATCCTTAAATATATTTATATATATATAATTAAATATATATGTAAAAATAAATAAGTTTTTTACCACAAAAATTGTTAAGTCTTTTCAAGTGTGCCGTGATAATTTTTAGATCTTTTTGGTGCGCCACAAGACAAAAAAGTTTGAGAAACAATGGAATAGAGATAAGTAAAACTGAACATTTTTTACTTATTATAATTTCTGAGAAAATCTAAATTTTGCCATTTTCGTTAAATGCATTGGAGTCAGTGAGACAAATGAAATTGAGGTAATTTTGTGAGTTTCTAATGGGGAAATGGACTTTAACACTTTTACAGCTGCAACCGGCAAGAGCAGCCATGAACTGGTTTTTAAATGGAATTCCTGGCTTTTCAGAATAGAATTTAGACCTTTTATAGTAGAATTAATCTTGTTGACTGTAAGGTGTGCCATACGCGGTTCAATTTTTCCCACTGAACCGGCCGAGATTCTAACGGTTAATGGGCAAGCTGAATGTACCAAGTTGGTCCGTCGATCGATCAACTTGGGTACAACCAGCCTGTCAGATTCCCTTGCGATTATTGCTACTGGCTGCTATAGCAACTAGCAATAATCACTGTCTTCTCCCAAGTGCAGACAATTGCTCGGCAGGAGGGCTTCCCCAGTCAGCATGGTCTGTGTTAATGGGGAATCGTGCAAATTTCTTTCTTGCAACCCGTGGTTGCAGGAAAGAAATTTGCACTGTATATGGCCTGCCTAAAGCTGCCTATTCACTTCCTTAGTGCAACAGCAGCAAAAGGGTTAACTAGCTCATGAACATTACTGAAGCTCCTTTCAACTATCCTAGACCCTGGATCCTGTGCTAAAAGGGGCCCCTGATTAGCCTCATTATTTTATTTATTTATTTTTTTTACAGAAGGAAAAACAGAGTGTAAAAAGTAAAAGAAACATTTAAAGGGAAAGTATACAAATAAAGATCAAAAAAGAAAAAAAAAACACAAATAAAAAAAATAAATAATTGAAATTGACGAAATATAGTCCAAAAAACACTCTAATTTCTCTAAAAGAAAAAAGGAGTAAAACACTTAAAAAAATGTTGCACACGCCTAATATAAGGTGTGTATGGAATTTTTCATGTCATAATTTGTATGCATATATTATGTAAATTTCAATTAAGCAGTTCAATGAGAAAGTTTCTACTCCTGAGAAATTTTGCTGGAGCTGAAATCTGTAATTTCGCTGGAAAATCAATTTCACCAAAATCACTCTCAGTTACTACCAATAGGTACCAGGAAAAAAATGTCTGAGCACACTATGCTTTGTTAAGAATGGACTAGAAATGTCTGTTTTGGATTTGTAGACCTTGCATACTAAAAAGTATGAAGAAAAAAATGTCTATTTTTTCTAACACAACACAGTAGGGTCTAAAGTTTATTGTGATTCTTAACATTTCTCAGGACCTTCAATAGAGGTTTACTCAGTCAGGGCCTCCCCAACAGCAGAGTCACAAATCATCCCTCGAATTTGGTCTCAGATAATTAAATGTGAAAGTGTGCACCTGGCCTGGGTGGAACTCTTCTAATTATCAAAAGACATCTGGATCCTTTATGGCTTCCATGTCCATATATCTGATGGAGGTCACTAAAGAGGAAGTATTATATATAAATAAAATTCTTTAGGACAAAATGCTTTATGGCCACTTTGGATAAAAAGGAAGAAAACAACCAGTGTAACTGACTGTTCCAGCAATCTCATCCTATGTGCACTACAAAATTAGATGGACAGGAACACAGGAGACATCCTGAGCTGGACAATTTTGTTGTAAATGACTACATGACAGTGAGTTTGTGTGTGGGTGTGTACATGCGTATGTGCCAAAATCAGATGAGAGTGTGAGCATCGGACCAGCATCCAAGTGGACTACTTAGGGGAATTTGTTTGTTCAACTCATCACACAGTCTATGGTGATCTCCACTGATAACATTATTACTAAAATGGACGTGTTTAGATACCTACATCCAATTTATCCATAAGCAGTTGAATCAGGCAATTATCATGTGTCTCTATATACTCCCCAGTTCCACTAAAAATGCCCTGACCAACTTTTCTTGCATGTTCAACTGATCATATTATTTATGTTTATGAAAGTGTCTACTGTAGGAAAACCTTTTGTCAGTCACAATTTGATATTTGTAGTTAGGTTTAGGTAGATGGGGGGAACAGATCAGACTGGATTAATCAAAGCTCAACTTCACTTTTGAGGACAGCCCACCCCTTGTCCTCCTCACATCCCTGAAGTTTCTTCTTCAAGGTCCATTTTAGGCCTCATCTGGCACTTAGGATCTGCCTTAAAAGAGCTGTCACATAAAATTGGAATACATACCACATTAGGGTCCAGTGTTTCAGGTCCCAGTTCTTCAGTGAGACATTGGATGACAAGGATAACAGATGACATGGGCACCAATGTTATGCGTGTGCATAGCTCCTCAAATATGCCAAACAACCACTGTTAAGGGAAAGAACAATCAATCGAGTCAAAGAACACTTCACCCGATTTATCAAGTATTCATTGTAATTTGCTAACACATTTACCCTTACGGCATTGGGATTTGTTCTTGCCTTTCTCTGCTTTATGTAACCATCACTGTGTAAAGGGAAAAATGCTATGGATATCAGCTCTGCGCTTTGTGCAGGATTACAGTTGTTGCACCGTCAACTTGTATCTTCTTTTGCATTTGCCCTCTGCAACCTTTATAGGCCAACTTTATAAAATATGGCAAATGTAGGCAGGTAAGTGTGCCTGGGCTCACTCAACCTGTATAAATAAATACTGCAGTGAAATAATGTAAGACCCCAGCACTACAAGACAAGAGAACTAACCACATTGCTGACACTGTAACCCTACAGCAAATACAATACTGTGGCAAAGTTATTTTTTTCTGTAAAAAACTGCAGGCATACCACAATTTAAGAAAGAAACCAAAATATCATCAGTGGTTAAACTGGATTATCTACAGTGTTAGTCCCAGCTGAAATGAAGATGAATAGCTCACTTAAATAATGCCTGTGATGTGTTCCCATGAGGCTGGTGTGCAGATGGGATTTATAGACTTTGACCGTGACTGTGATTAGGATTTGTATGAGCTGTCTTCGCCAACATTTTTGCTTATGTTGTCACTACACAAATTCATCTGTGAAGTCATCATGTAGATGGAGCAGATGGTGTATTGTATTGAATTTGCCCATCAAGAAAAAAAAAATCTATCTATCTATCTATCTATCTATCTATCTATCTATCTATCTATCTATCTATCTATCTATCTATCTATCTATCTATCTATCTATCTATCTATCTATCTATCTATCTATCTATCTATCTATCTTTTTTCTCATCAAATAAGTGCAGATCAAGAAATTCACTCCAATATTATTTGTATAGTTCTCCTGATTGCATGCACTCCAAATATGTGTTTTATGTACATTGGGATTACCGGTAATTTGCAATGCCTGAAAACACTTGTAGACTCTTTTTTCCAACTTTATTTACACTTGTGAACAAGATTTACACCTCTAATTTGACAGAAAAGCTAGCCATGCACTACTAGAAATTTGTTTACAATTTTTCATTTAAAGAAAGTTTGTTTCATTAATGAGGTCAGATCAAAATTTGTTTTCAAATTTCTAGCATTTTATGTGGTTTTCATCCAGGAAAGTTAATCAATTCCAAAATCAAATGTTAAAAACATATTAAACTTTGAAGTACATTCGATAGACATCGTCAAGTCATTGAATGTCCTGAAAATTTTCATACAAATGTTCATACGAAAATCGACTAGTGTATGCCGTGCTTTGCTTCATTTTGCCCAGGGCACCTTATACAGTTTTTCAGTGTTTCTGGAGATGGTAGATTCTAGGTAATCCAGCTTTAAAGGCAACTAAAATGCCATTCACTGCCAAACAGAGATTATGGTGCATTGGTGTGGACTAGCAGACAGGCGTGGTATGCTTTCTGAACAGGTTGAATGAGAGATGAGAGAAATCATTTCATTCCCCCATTCATGCTAAACAGTAGAGTTGGGCCGAACACCCCCCCCCCCCCCACTCAGTTCATGCCACCAGAACTCTCGAACATCGCAAAGGTTCAGACCCAAACATCCAAACCTATTAAAGTCTATGGAACCGAACTAGAATAATCAAAAGTGCCCATTTTGGAGGCTTATATGCAAGTTATTGGCCATAAAAAGGGTATGGTGGCCTGTGTACTGCCCTGGGAGACATGTATCAATGCAAAAACATTTTATAAAAAAGATTGTTTTTACAAGAGCAGTGATTTTAACCACTTCAATACCTGCATATGACGTCCGCAGGTGGGATCTCCCATCCTGGGCGGGTGTGATATGACGTCCTCGGCTTCCCGGCGGTATAGGGGGCGTCACGTCACTCAGGAGCCGAGGCGCGTGCCCGCCGGTCGCGATGTCCGCCGGGCACCCGTGATTGCTGGTGACAGAGCAGGAACGTGGATCTGTGTGTGTAAACACACAGATCCACGTCCTGTTAGGGGAGAGGAGACAGATTGTGTGTTCCTAGTATATAGGAACACGATTGGTCACCTCCCCTAGTCAGTCCCATCCCCCCACAGTTAGAATCACTTCCTAGGTAACACATTTAACCCCTTGATTGCCCCCTAGTGTTAACTCCTTCCCTGCCAGTGACATTTACACAGTAATCAGTGCATATTTATAGCACTGATCGCTGTATAAATGTCAATGGTCAAAAGTGTCCGATCTGTCCGCAGCAATGTCAAAGTCATGATAAAAATAGCAGATCACCGCCATTACTAGTAAAAAAAATAATAATAATAATAAAAATGCCATAAATCTATCCTATTTTATAGGCGCTATAACTTTTGCGCAAACCAATCAATATACACTTATTGTGATTTTTTTTTTACCGAAAATATGTAGAAAAATACGTATCGGCCTAAACTGGGGAAAAAAATTGTTTTAAAAAAAAATGGGATATTTGTTTAGAGCAAAAAGTAAAAAAATATAGTTTTTTTTTTCAAAATTGTTGCTCTTTTTTTGTTTATAGCGCAAAAAATAAAAAAAGCAGAGGTGATCAAATACGACCAAAGGAAAGCTCTATTTGTGGGGAAAAAATTGATAAAAAATGTATTTAGGTACAGTGTTGCATGACCGTGCAATTGTCATTCAAAATGATACAGCGCTGAAAGCTGAAAATTGGCCTGGGCAGGAAGGGGGTGAAAATGCCCTGTATTCAAGTGGTTGGTGCTTAAAGTAGTACAATAAAATAAAAAATTCCTTTAAATATAATGCCTGTGGGGTCCCCTTAGTCTACCTGTAAAGTGGCACATCTGTACCGTGTATAGAACCTGCTGAAGCAAAACTGACATTTAAATTTCTGGCACCACAATACCATTGCTGGAAATAGAAAAATGTAAAAAAAAATATATATTAAAATGGCAAGGGGTCCCGACCAATCCATACTAGGCCCTTTGGGTCAGGTATGGATTTTAAGGGGATCCCCATGCCAAAATGTAAAAAAAAAACGGCTTGAGGTCCCCTCAAAAATCTTTACCAGACCTTTATCCGAGCATGCAGCCTGGGAGGCCAGGAAAGGGGGGACGAGCTTGCGTCCCTCTCCTGAACCATACCAGGTCATATGCCCTCAACATGGGGGGGTTTGGCTTTAACATGGGGGGAGTTTGCTTTTAACAAGGGGCCACCTGATCCCGCCCCCCCAGGTGAATGAGAGGAGCATCGCATGCAGTGTCCAGACTCCAGTCCCGGATCTTCTCCTCCCCCCTCCTCCCTGCACTTCACCGCACAGACAGAGGACATGTGCTGCAGGAAGTGAGTGACACCTACTACAAGGAACTGCAGTAATTCAGGAACAGATAACATGGGGACATACACCACAGGCTGGGCTGGGCTTATGTCAGGGCTGTGGCAGGGAGAGAGCAAGCAGGACTGGAATAGGGCAGCCATGAGGTGGGTGGTGTGCTCTGCTTTTCCTAACATTGACCTGGCATGGATTAATGGCCATCACTCCTCAGGACTCTTTGCAGGGGGCACTCTGGAGGTACTATCTGTGTGCCTCCAGAGTGCCCCCTTACTTCCTCCAGAGTGCTCCCTTACTTCCTCCCCTTACTTTCTCCAGAGTGCCCCTTTACTTTCTCCAGAGTGCCCCTTTACTTTCTCCAGAGTGCCCCTTAGTACAGTAGTACTAAGGGGGCACTCTGGAGGGGGATGTAAGAGGGCACTCTGGAGGAGGATGTAAGGCGCACTCCAGAGGATGTAAGGAGGCACTAAAGGGGCACCCCGTAGGATGTAAGGGGGCTCTGACTAAGTTAGTACCGCCAGAGTGCCCCCTTACATCCCCCCTTGCAACCTCCAGAGTACCCCCTTAGTGCCTCCGGAGTGCCCCTTTACTTCCTTCAGAGTGCTCCCTTACATTCTTCGGAGTGCTCCACCACCAAGGTGGTATAGCAGTGGCTGACAGACTATCAGGAGGTGGTATTGCACTCCTCTCCTGTACATACTACCCACCTCCATACACTCCATACTCCTCTTCTGTACATATTACCCACCGCCTAACACTCCGCACTTCTCTCCTGTACATATTACCCACCGCCATACATTCCACACTCCTCTCCTGTACATATTACCCACCTCCATACACTCCATACTCCTCTTCTGTACATATTACCCACCGCCATACATTCCGCACTCCTCTCCTGTACATACTACCCACCTCCATACACTCCATACTCCTCTTCTGTACATATTACCCACCGCCATACATTCCGCACTCCTCTCCTGTACATACTACCCACCTTCATACACTCCGCACTCCTCTCCTGTACATATTACCCACCTCCATACACTCCATACTCCTCTTCTGTACATATTACCCACCGCCATACATTCCGCACTCCTCTCCTGTACATACTACCCACCTCCATACACTCCATACTCCTCTTCTGTACATATTACCCACCGCCATACATTCCGCACTCCTCTCCTGTACATACTACCCACCGCCATACATTCCGCACTCCTCTCCTGTACATATTACCCACCTTCATACACTCCATACTCCTCTTCTGTACATATTACCCACCGCCTAACACTCCGCACTTCTCTCCTGTACATATTACCCACCGCCATACATTCCACACTCCTCTCCTGTACATATTACCCACCTCCATACACTCCATACTCCTCTTCTGTACATATTACCCACCGCCATACATTCCGCACTCCTCTCCTGTATATACTACCCACCTCCATACACTCCATACTCCTCTTCTGTACATATTACCCACCGCCATACATTCCGCACTCCTCTCCTGTACATACTACCCACCGCTATACATTCTGCACTCCTCTCCTGTACATATTACCCACCTTCATACACTCCGCACTCCTCTCCTGTACATATTACCCACCGCCATACATTCCACACCCCTCTCCTGTACATATTACCCACCGCCATACATTCCGCACTCCTCTCCTGTACATATTACCCACCGCCATACACTCCGCACTCCTCTCCTGTACATATTACCCACCGCCATACACTCCGCACTCCTCTCCTGTACATATTAACCACCGCCATACACTCCGCACTCCTCTACTGTACATATTACCCACCGCCATACACTCCTCACTCCTCTCCTGTTCATATTACCCACCACCATACATTCCGCACTCCTCTCCTGTACATATTACCCACCGCCATATTTTCCGCACTCCTCTCCTGTACATTTTAACCACCGCCATACACTCCGCACTCCTCTCCTGTACATATTACCCACCGCCATATTTTCCGCACTCCTCTCCTGTACATATTAACCACCGCCATACACTCCGCACTCCTCTCCTGTACATATTACCCACCGCCATACACTCCGCACTCCTCTCCTGTACATATTACCCACTGCCATATATTCCGCACTCCTCTCCTGTACATATTAACCACCGCCATACACTCCGCACTCCTCTCCTGTACATATTACCCACCGCCATACACTCCGCACTCCTCTCCTGTACATATTACCCACCGCCATACACTCCGCACTCCTCTCCTGTACATATTACCCACCGCCATACACTCTGCATTCCCTATTTACCATAACCACAATCTGCACTATATATGTCATCTCAGACTCTCTTTAACAACACCCCCTTTAAGCCACTCCTCTCCTGTACATATTACCCACCGCCACATATTCCGCACTCCTCTCCTGTAATATTACCCACCGCCATACATTCCGCACTCCTCTCCTGTACATATTAACCACCACCATACACTCCACACTCCTCTCCTGTACATATTACCCACCGCCACATATTCCGCACTCCTCTCCTGTAATATTACCCACCGCCATATATTCCGCACTCCTCTCCTGTACATATTAACCACCGCCATACACTCTGCACTCCTCTCCTGTACATATTACCCACCGCCATACACTCCGCACTCCTCTCCTGTACATATTACCCACCGCCATATATTCCGCACTCCTCTCCTGTACATATTAACCACCGCCATACACTCTGCACTCCTCTCCTGTACATATTACCCACCGCCATACACTCCGCACTCCTCTCCTGTACATATTACCCACCGCCATACACTCCGCACTCCTCTCCTGTACATATTACCCACCGCCATACACTCCACACTCCTCTCCTGTACATATTACCCACTGCCATACATTCCGCACTCCTCTCCTGTACATATTACCCACCGCCATACACTCCGCACTCCTCTCCTGTACATATTACCCACTGCCATACACTCCGCACTCCTCTCCTGTACATATTACCCACTGCCATACATTCCGCACTCCTCTCCTGTACATATTACCCACCGCTATACATTCCGCACTCCTCTCCTGTACATATTAACCACCGCCATACACTCCGCACTCCTCTACTGTACATATTACCCACCGCCATACACTCCTCACTCCTCTCCTGTTCATATTACCCACCTCCATACACTCCGCACTCCTCTCCTGTACATATTACCCACCGCCATATATTCGGCACTCCTCTCCTGTACATTATACCCACCGCCATACACTCCGCACTCCTCTCCTGTACATATTACCCACCTCTATACACTCCATACTCCTCTTCTGTACATATTACCCACCGCCATACATTCCGCACTCCTCTCCTGTACATACTACCCACCTCCATACACTCCGCACTCCTCTCCTGTACATACTACCCACCGCCATACATTCCGCACTCCTCTCCTGTACATATTACCCACCTTCATACGCTCCGCACTCCTCTCCTGTACATATTACCCACCGCCATACACTCCACACACCTCTCCTGTACATATTACCCACTGCCATACATTCCGCACTCCTCTCCTGTACATACCCTGTTTCCCCTAAAATAAGACCTAGCGTGATAGTCGGTGATGGCTGCAATATAAGCCCTACCTTCCAAATAAGCCCTAGTTAAAGTCCTTGTAGGTCTTCTTTTCAGGGTAGGGCTTAGTTTCGGGGAAAAAGGGTAGGGCTTATTTGGGGGATAGGGCTTATATTGCAGCCATCACTGACAATCATGCTAGGTCTTATTTTTGGGGAAACAGGGTATTACCCACCGCCATACACTCCGCACTCCTCTCCTGTACATATTACCCACCGCCATACACTCCACACTCCTCTCCTGTACATATTACCCACTGCCATACATTCCGCACTCCTCTCCTGTACATATTACCCACCGCCATACACTCCGCACTCCTCTACTGTACATATTACCCACCGCCATACACTCCTCACTCCTCTCCTGTTCATATTACCCACCCCCATACATTCCACACTCCTCTCCTGTACATATTACCCACCGCCATATTTTCCGCACTCCTCTCCTGTACATATTAACCACCGCCATACACTCCGCACTCCTCTCCTGTACATATTACCCACCGCCATACACTCCTCACTCCTCTCCTGTACATATTACCCACCGACATACACTCTGCATTCCCTATTTAACATAACCACAATCTGCACTATATAAGTCATCTCAGACTCTCTTTAACAACACCCCCTTTAAGCCATTTAGTGCAATTTAAGACATGTCGTGCGCCATATTGTTGTTCTTCTTGATGCCTATGGCCCACTTTTGATCTTGCACACGGGCCCGCTGATTTCATGATACGCCCCTGCCCCAAAAATCGGTAAAAAATCATCTCTTTTTTTTGGGGGGGGGGGGGGGGTCCCTGAATGGCAGTTTGGAAATGTGGTCACCCTATGTGGCACATATGTGCAATACAATCATCAACTCTCAAACAAGGATAAGTTGCAAATCAGACATCGTCAGGGGACCGAATCAAGGTCTGTTATAACGAAACGCGGTTTTATGGAGCTAGTGGTGACATCATCACGCATGCTGGTTGAGCATGGCAAAACTAAAGTCGGGTACACACTACAGAAAAAAAACTGACAGCTCCAGACGGAGCCGCTGTACTAACCATGCAAGGTTAGTTCAGCGATCTCCCCGCTTAACTATTAACTGTGTTCTGCCAAAACACTCCGATCAGCAATCTCTGTTATTGGCTGAGAGTGTTGATTGGGAGTCGGGCGGCTGCTAGTTTTCTCAATGACCTGTCTGACATACTGTCTGATGGTTCTGTCGGACAGACTGACATACACATGGCCAGAATGTTGGCTGTTTATTTTTTTGAACCGGCCTTTGTGTCCCGACATTTGGCCCGTGTGTTCGGGGCTTTACAGGCTGTTTTCTAAGGATCTGTTTTCTCAGAGCAACAATATTCTATCAAGGTAACAAATCCATTCCAACTGACTCCCATTTCTCCTATCAGGGTCTATTGATAGGGATATGCTAGAGGTTGTACTATCCTCTATCTTCTAACAAAATTGGAGGAATGTAACTACAGTACAGCTATCTATTGTCTATACTGCGGCAGGTTGGCTCGGCTGGGCAAATCGCTATAGCTGTACGTCCCTCCTTTAAGACTTCACAGCAGGCGCGCATGCGCCTGCCACGTGTCCCTGGATGACCGCCGGGCACCCTCGATTGCTCATGATAGAGCGAGAGCCGGGATCTGTATGTGTAAACACACAAATCCTGGTTCTCTCAGGGGAGAGGAGACAGATCGTGTGTTCATACTAAGTATGAACACCAATCTCTCTCCTCCCCTAGTCAGTCCCATCCCCCTACAGTTAGAACACACATAGGGAACACAGTTAACCCCTTGATTGCCTCTAGTGTTAACCCCTTCCCTGCCAGTGTCATTTATACAGTAATCAATGGCAATTTTTTTTTTAGCTCTGATCACTGTATAAGTGTCAATGTTCCCAAAATAGTGTCAAAAGTGTCCGATCTGTTCACCCCAATGTCGCAGTCCTGATAAAAATCGCAGATCGCCGCCATTACTAGTAACAACAATTATAAAAATAAAAATGACAAAAATCTATCCCCTATTTTGTAGACGCTATAACTTTTGCGCAAACCAATCAATATACGCTTACTGCGATTTTTTTTTTTTACCAAAAATATGTAGAAGAATAAAATTGGGATATTTAGTAGAACAAAACCTATAACATATTGTGTTTTTTGCAAAATTGTCGCTCTTTTTTTGTTTATAGCGCAAAAAATAAAAACCGCAGAGGTGATCAAATACCACCACAAGAAAGCTCTATTTGTGGGGAAAAAAGGACATAAATTTTGTTTGGGTACAACATCACACGACTGCGTAATTGTCAGTTTAAGCGACGCAGTGCCGTATCACAAAAAATGGCCAGGTCGGGAAGGGGGCAAATCCGGGGCTGAAGTGGTTAATGTGAATTGTTAGACAGGGTCAATTTACTATCCGATCTGATCTGCTAGACTGATGGGGAAAGGATTCCCATCCATCTGTTTTTAGTGGATCAGATTGGATGTTGGTGGGTGTAAACGGACACGTTCATTTACATCCGGCACTCCATAGTGGATAATGAAGGGTCGATCGGGTCTGCCTGAAAAACGTGATCAGTCCGCCCCTGTGAAAGGGGTCCTGTACATAAATAAGTAATCTTTGAATTAAACTGCAATTACAAACACACAAAATACTCCTGTCAGCGCTACAGGTGGAAGGGCCCTCAATGCTGTCAATACAAATGATGGCCCATAAACAGCTCCTCTTCTCTCTTGTGGGACCCAAATATATGACATTCACCACAGTGAAAATACATTTAAATATGTCACAATGGCATGGCCACCACGGACATACTAAAATACACTGTGCCACGTCCTGTGAAGGCACAGTGTATACACCGCTCCTAAAGCGCCTCAAAGAAAGCTGCTTGCTGGACTTTTTCTGTGACGCCCTGCCAGCGCAGCGCTCGGACATTCACACTGGGATTGCAGATGAAGCTTTTTTCAGGCGCTTTACAGTCACTATTTTTAGCGCTAAAGCGCCTGAAAAACGCCTCCAGTGTGAAAGGGGTCTATGTGTTATACTATCTCATGGGGTCAACTAGGTAGTAGTGGAGACTATATTTATATGTATGTCTAGGCATACCTGGGCCTTTATATATATATATATATATATATATATATATATATATATATATATATATATATATATATATATATATATATATATATATATATATATATATATATATATATATATATATATATATATATATATATATATATATATATATATATATATATATATATATATATATATATATATATATATATATGTATCCCCATATCTACCTTTAGTTGTGAGGGGGCCATATCCTCCACTGGTTCATCGCTCTCTATGATCTATCCTGTTTGTAGGTATTAAACTGCTTATCCTATATAAATGATGGGATTATAGTTGTAAATTGTTACCAATTAAACTCTGTCTGTGTTTATTCCTGTACAGGGTATAGAACTGTAATTTAACCCTTCATGTTCCTGAAGAAGCGTTACCAAATGCGAAACATGTTGAACATAGTCCTGTTCTAGTGTGAGCCCACGCATCCCCCTACAATTACAGCCTTGTGTTTACTATTAGTGTTCTGCTGATGCTCTTGTCTTTACTATGCTGAATAATTGTTAATGTAAGTACTTTGGGGGCTCCCTACCTATTTTTGGGAGGGTGGGTATACCCACATACTAGTCCAGGTCATTATAGATATGTTTTAGTTTGATTTTAATGATTTACTAATAAAATACCATATCTAAATATATATTTTTTTTGTTTCTTTATTGTTGATTCGGTGCCCATAAAGTCCCATCTTCTTGCGATTGCAATTTTCCTTCCATTCACCACAGGGAGCCTAAACACCACTTCCGCCTTGCTGCCCACTTCAGATTGGGGGGAACCAAACTGAAACAAAAGCAAAAAGAAGAAGGCGCACCGGCCTAGTTTATTACCATATAACCTTTTAATAATAAAACAAGTTGCAATGTACTCACAAAAGTACAGGATAAAGTGCATGTAGCACAATCCAGTCTGGTCCCAATGCTGGAATCGCATACATCCACAGGAGAGCAGCTTACACGTTTCAAGGACTATGCCCTCTGCATCATAGCTCAATTATTTAAATACATTTCACCAAGATTTTTAGCTGCACCTCACAGTACAGACAGCCATTTACACCAGCTTCTTCCAGTCATCAGTAAATTTACAGACAGTTTGTAAAAAATCTGTGATTTTTACAACTGTCTGTAAATATCAGGGGCTGATCATTTGTCATGCTGTGTTGACTTTTTAAGCATCAACCATGCAAATTACTTGTTGTGGGTATTGTCAGTGTTGTGTTCATACTGTTTAAAGAGTAACTCCACTTTTGTTGAGAAAAAAACATTCCCCTCTGCGTGATCTATGTACATGGCAGGAATTTTAACAAACTTTGTTGCAGATTCCTACCTTTTTTTAATCTGAAGAAATCCCTATGTGTTTGTCTGTGCCCCTGTGCCGTGTGAGTTTAATGGGAGAGGTTTCATTATTATCAACCAGCTGCTGCACCTGCAGGGCACTAATGATGAAAATTGCAGGGTCAGCGTCCCTTTAGACGTGATTTCCTATTGGAAGTATCACCCCACAAACATTTTTGTTGTATGGGATGCCTGAATTCTGACTTGTATCTTAGTGAAGACTTCTGGGAAAATCAGTGAGCCAATCACACAAGCAGGAAATTACATATCTGTGGGGCGTTCTGTACACATTCTGTGTACAGAACACCTCCAGGTAGCCATTTTTGCATTGCATTTTACAGAAAATTACAGAGCTGCAGATTGAAAAGGAAAGGACATTTTTAATACCATTAAATTATAATATGACTTGTGTCACAATTGTATACACTATATTATTTTTTTTTATTTGCAATTTTTTTCCCCACGAAAATGGAGTAACCCTTTAACCGCTTCAGCCCCGGAAGATTTTACCCCCTTCCTGACCAGAACACTTTATGCAATTCGGCACTGCGTCGCTTTAACTGGCAATTGCGCGGTCGTGCGATATTGCACCCAAACAAAATTGACGTCCTTTTTTTCCCACATATAGAGCTTTCTTTTGGTGGTATTTGATTATCTCTGTGGTTTTTATTTTTTGCGCTATAAACAACAAAAGAGCGACAATTTTTAAAAAAATGCATTATTTTTTACTTTTTGCTATAATAAATACCCCCCAAAAATATATAAAAAAACAATTATTTTCCTCAGTTTAGGCCGATATATATTCTTCTACATATTTTTGGTAAAAAAAATTGCAATAAGCGTTTATTGATTGGTTTGCGCAAAAATTATAGCGTCTACAAAATAGGGGATAGTTGTATAGCATTTTTATTATTAATTTTTTTTATTAGTAATGGCGGCGATCTGCGATTTTTATCGGGACTGCGGCATTAAGGCAGACACATCGGACATTTTTGACACTATTTTGGGACCATTGTCATTTAAACAGCGATCAGTGCTATAAAAATGCATTGATTACTGTGTAAATGACACTGGCAGTGAAGGGGTTAACCACTAGGGGGCGATGAAGGGGTTACGTGTGTCCTAGGGAGTGATTCTAACTGTGGGGGGGAGGGGCTTCAACACACACAACAGTGATCACTGCTCTTGATGACAGTGATCTCTGTCCTGTCACTAGGCAGAACGGGGAAATGCCTTGTTTACAAAAGCATTTCCCTGTTCTACCTCTCCGTAACACGATCGCGGGCACCCGGCGGACATCGAGTCCGTGGGACCCACGGTCACGGAGACTGCAGTGGGTGCGCGCGCACGTGGCCGCAGCACCGCTTCTTAAAGGGGATGTACCTGTACGCCCTTTTGCCCACCAGTGCCATTTTGCCAACGTAAATCAGAGTGCACTGGTCGGCAAGCGGTTAAATTTCGATTGTCTTGGCTTTTAATAGGAGTTCTGTCATTTTTAAGGTTGCCAGTAAAATATGTGCTCCATCAGTAACTTTCCCATGTTTTGTCAGTAAAAAAATGCTGCGGAAGGTTGGCAACGCTGGCCTCTTCTACAAAGAAACTTACCGTGTAGTTCCCTTATCACAACCATATAGGCACATGCACTCTTGGAGGTAAGATAATCTACTATATTTTTTTTTTTATTCAGCAAATTAGAATTTCTGAAGGAAACCAATTAGGCATCTTCCACGTGTGTGAAAAAAACACCACATTTGTAGCCCTGTAGCTCTTTTTCTTATGGCTCTGAATGCAGGTGCATTGTTGTCTATAAGATAATGTACACAGCTGCTTAAAAAGCAAAAATGCAGGAATGTGTTAAGAGCCATTAAAAAAAAATAGAAAATGTTATGTTTGAGTGCATGTATTCACAAGAGCCCTTTAGTGTATATGTGTGAGTTGAAACACTGGAAGTTAGAAGAGGGTGAAGAGGAATTTACATGAGTATATATATATATATATATATATATATATATGCACAATTATGCACCTTTATGCGTGCGTAAGTAAGGTATTTACAGAACAAAACCTACATTTTTTTACTCAGGATTTTTCTGCCAGCAAGATCCTGCCTATACAGATCAGTAAATTATTACACCCACGTGCAAGAGGCTTAAAGAGAATATACTTTCAAAAGATATTACCATTGTGTGAGACTTGAGCCGAAGGACCCCAGCTGTGCTAAGAAACAAACATAAAAGTACTATGAATCTTTATGTTTGTATATGTGTTTATCACACCGTGAGATCATCAGTGTTTGCAGATCAACGGTAATGTAATATGCCTAAGATAAACACAGATCTACCTACAGGCAGCAGAAGATAGCTAGATATTTAGGCATGTCAACCATATATTGAGCCATTGCCCGATCCTGCCAATTCTGACAATATCGTGTAATGATGATCATCTAGTGTCAGCACAAGAACTGATTGGTCAGAGGAAATCTCTTTGGCACCCCAGCCCATATATATACTACAAGACATTAAAGAATGCTCTCAGGAAGAGCTGGAATTTTTTAGGTGTCAGTAACTTACGCCACAACATCAAGTAAAATTCATATAGTTTATTAGGTTAATACTAAAAACATTAGGGAAAATATAGAATATGGTTAACAACTTGATCATTGACAGATTCACAATAACGGATGTCCACAATAACAATTTTTTATAAATGGTTGTCATGGTGTAGCAATCCCCACGTGTTTCGCCAATTTATAGGCTTCTTCAGGAGATATTTGCTACCAGAACAATTCACTTTAAATATCAAGACAACCAATCCAAAAGATCAGAACAAAAAAGATTTTTTCTTTCAATAAAAAGGTTAAAAAGGAGTCCAGTCACAGCTCAATGTGAGGGAAAAACCAAAACTTGGAAACGGAGCCGTATGTGCATGGACGCAGGAGGGGTACTCAGGCCAAGAATTGGCTTTATCTCCCCTTTTGAAATGCTAACCTTGGGTACGTAAAACCTAGGCAGCCAAACAGCCTCACATGGGAACTAAAGAATTGACTCCAGGTAAGCAATCAGATATGTTTTCAAATGGGCTTGTATTGCACAGTTTTAATGCTTCAATCAGTACATGCCATCTTTTGTTGTGATTAGCTGTGATGGGTCAAAGCTAATCACATGGTACAGATGGGCTGTGATTGGCCTGTTTGTACCTTGTGTTCACCAATTGCAGCTAATAACAAAATTGTATACAATGAATGGCATGAAAGGAAGCCATCCATTGTTTACAACTGTCATGGGATCTGCTGTGATTGGTCACAGGAAAAACATGACACTGGCAGCAGGTCGGTGAAAGTGATCAGTCACCGGCTGTTTCCGTTTACTGATCGCCCCACAAGAGGGGCTGTCAGCTGATGTCACAGAGCCAGTCCAGGTTCTGAAAAGATCCAAACATATGGTCAGGATCCACCCAGATATGAGCCACTGAGAGCCTTAGCAAGCTGCTTTTGCCCCCTCCACAGCCCAGAGCTCCAATGAGTGCTGGAGGAGCAAAGCAGAGAGCTGGTGACTGACAGCGGTGGCAGGCAGCACAATCACAGGATGACATCCATGGAAGCCCTCCTGGCAAAGTAAGCCCATGCTGTAGTCATTTCTCGGCTATAGCCCAAGCAGGAAGTGGTTAATGCAGGCAATACATTAAAGCGATTTTTAACCCCTTCCCAACAATGTAACACATATATGCAGCCTCACAGAAAAGGTTTTTTTTTCTATGGAGCCGCTTATATGCATAGCTCCGTTTGTGCTGGGAGCGTGAGGCACAGCACACTCCCAGCACAGAGACCAGGGTCTCAATGAGAGTCCCAGGCCTCGTGCTAATGATCGGGACCCGGATCTCCCAATTCTGGGTCACCAGATTGCTGTGGTAGCCTCTGATTGGCTATAACAGTGATCAGTCACTGTGAAGCCCGCCCCTGTGTTTTTCTCTTTCTGTTAATGTAGAGGAAAAATACATTCTATCTTTTTCTTTCCTTGCAGAGAGGGAAAAAAAATGTTTGTAAAAATATAATGAATAAATAAGTATTACAAAATAAAAGAAAAAACAACTAGATCAAGGTTTGATTTAGGTCAGTGCCAGGGTTAGTGTTCGGGTCAAGTAAGGGTCGAAGGTCAAGGTCAGGATCAGCATATTTTGGGCATGACTTTTTAATTAGTACCAGTGTCAGTGTGTTTTAGGTAGCACAAAAAAAAAAAAAAGTGCACCGTTGCTTCTGTGCTGTGCTACGGGTACAAACAACAACTAACATACACATATGTGATATCACTGCGATCGTCAGGAGCAGGAACATTTATTTTGGGTTGTTCTTTGGTGGTAGGTTATGGTAGTAACAAGAAATATACAGCTAAGATAAAAAAAAAATTTCCTTAGATAATAAAAATAAATAAATAAATCACGAGATATCCATAACCATTTACCACCAAATGAAAGCCCAATTTGTTCTGAAGAAAACAATGCTTACTCCACCGGGATGCACAAAGTAGTTGTGATGAAATGTACAGTTTTACTAGCACACGTCAAAGTTGCACAATTGTGCATTTAGATTCGTTATACCCTTAGGCGTGAAGGGGTTAACCTTCATTTTTTTACATAATAAATATGTTATACTTATCTGCTTTGTGCAATGATTTTGCATAGAGCAGCCTTGATTCTCTTCTTCTGGGGTTCCCCCACTGGCGCTCCTGGCTCCTCCTCTTCGATGAGCGCCCACCATATAAAGTCTTCCTATGGAGGCACTCGTGTGGGCTCCATCCCTAGCTCTGCTGAAGTAAAATTAGTCATTTACTTCAGTCTGAATTATTTCCTGAAACATGTTTTTTGCTTTTTTGGTTACTCAATTCTAAAATGTATTCTGTAATTTGAAGATGTTCACACACCAACAGAAAGGTATCCATTTTTTTTTTTTTACTTTCACAAGGAGGTATGGATCTTTGCAGGAGAAAGTACAAAGAGATACACTTTCTAGCAGTATGTGAACTCTGCTGTACAAACAATGGTTTTTGTCTTTATCAAGATTAGGGAAGATAGTTAAACTTCCCCAGACACCTGTGACAGCCCAGTGTGACTTTTTATTTGATCTCTGGCTGTCCTTTGAAACTGCTTAGTGCTGGCTGGACTTCAAAGCTTTATTGCAGAGGTCGAACCTTTTTATCTGCAGTAGGTAACAGTTATGGTTATATGGAATTTATGGAGTATATAAAATCCTGCTGTGTTCCCAATCAAAGGTGAATTTCTTTTTTAAGTAATCCATCACGCTCCAAAACCTGATCGGTTATAATATTTTCAATTATTTGAGGAGTATTCTGTGAAAATTGAAATAGAAGAATGAAGCAAAATGATAAATGCAAGAGATCACCATAGAACCAATAGCCACTCAATCTGACACATAGGTTTATAGTGTAGAGGGGGGTCGACCACCTAGAGCTTTTTGTGGACAGGCTGTGCAGGACAAAGAGGTATACCATAGGAAAGGGGCAGCTTATTAAAATCTGAATAGTGCTTTGCAATGTGCTGGGGGTGATGGAAGGCATGGAAAATTTTTGGAATGCAAAAATAGTGAACTAACCCTTTAGCAAATATTGTTTTGTGAATCAGTTGCAAAGTTTATTACTTGGGGATCCTGAGAGTCAAAACACTTCCTATTGCATGCTGACAACAGAAAGCCCTGCCTCACAATTAGAAGCGGTGTTGTCAGCCTGCTATGCACACTCCTTGAGTTGGCAGTTGGCCTTCTTCGGTCATGCCCCTTCGACAGAAAAAGGAAGTTACGCCAGCTTCTGTCGGACCAGCTGCCGTACACCCTGGCCAAATGCCGACCAGTTTCTAATGAAATGGCTGATACCGCACGATATTTGGCACATGTGTACAGCCATTAACCACTTGCTGACCACCCTATAGCACTTTTACTGCTGCAGGGCAGCAGCTGTGGACAAAATCATACACACACACACACACACACAGATATATATATATATATATATATATATATATATATATATATATATATATATATATATATATATATATATATATATCTATATCTATGTGTGATTCTAAATTTACGCCACCAGGGGGCGCACCGCTGGCTGTAATTCACAGCACATGCTGATCTGTGGGTCCCGGGGACTCGATGTCCTCCGGCACCCACCGATTGCTGGTAAAACACTGAGAACTGATATATGCCTATACAAACAAGGCATATCTCAGTTCTGACCGGGGGGGGGGGGGGGGGGTGATCCTGTGTCTCTGAAAAACAGACACTAGGATCGGTCTTTTCCCCTAGTGAAAGCAGCATACTGTGTACACAAAAACACTGTCTAGGCACACCGTTAACCCTTTGATCGCGCTAGATGTTTAACCCCTTCCCAGCCAATGTAATTAATACAGTGGCAGTGCATATTTTTAGCACAGATCACTGTATTAGTGTCAAAAGTCTCAGTTAGTGTGAGAATGAAATATCGCAGTCCTGCTATAAGTCACTGATCGCCACCATTACTAGTAAAAAAAAAAAAAAATCCATAAATATATTCCAAAGTTTGTACATGCTATAACGTTCACATAAACCAATCAATATACACTCATTAAGATTTTTTTTTACCAAAATCATGCAGCAGAATACATATTGGCCTAAATTTATGAAGAAACTTGATTTTTTTAATGTTTTTATTGGATATGTTTTATAGCAGATATTTCACCAAAAGAAAGCTCTATTTGTGGGGAAAACGTTACATAGTAAGGCATATTACTCAACATACTGAAAAATAGATTTTGGGTTTACATAGATTAGAGCAAGTTTATAAATACAGTCAGGACATTATTCTTTCCTAGGTACTATACTGTACATCTGAATGATGCCATCATTGTCCAAAGCTCCATCTTCTGAGTCACATGTAAATACAAATGAATAGTTCAATGCACTGCTGAAGGAAGCATGTTGTCTGCTTCATCTTACAAACTATTTTCCAACTGTACAGAGTAAGGTTGGCCAAATACTGAGCAAACTGCAGCTGGTTCTTGATGAATCAGACAAAATTCCCTTTGTGGATGACCCTGTCGGCACCCTAGAGAGTGATGCTCTAGGCACTGGCACACAAGTGGTATGTACACCCATGTATACAGTCATTTGAAAATGTATACTATTATGTATAAATACTAATGTTGTACATTATTAGAAATGTATTTATGTTTTAAAAACTGGTTTATTTTGAAGATAACATGATTGCTTTATAAATTAAAAAATGCTTTTAATGAAGTGGAGGAGATGGGAAGTGGAGCTTTTGAGCTGGAATTGCCATGAGCATAAATGAGCACTCTCCGTTTTTGGGGATCCTGGCCTTTTTAGATCTAATTTTCATGTACACAGGTTTTATGGTTATATACCAACCCCATTGTAATAATAATAATGCAAAGTTAAACAATACTACAATTGAATAACATAGATCATAAAAGTAAAGGAAAGTTTAAAAAGCCTTGTCCATGCCCTTATGGACATACATAAATATACATGCACTTATAATTCAGGTGTACAAAAATGTACATAAACCTCAATAGTGTAACATAAATTGGCACTGATGTGTAACAAGAGGAATAATTCTAATGCCCTTTTTTATGGCGAACTATAATGAAGAGCTGTAAAGGCTTTTTAAACATTACTATTGGACAATATACTGTCCATTTACTAGTTCCCTGTGTCCTGTAAAACAAAAGATTCTTCAGCACCTTTTTTTTCCAGTGTAGCTCTGCCATACATAGTCTCAAAGGCGTGCGCACAGGGTGTGCCAGGTGTGCCTGGGCACACCCTAATCGCCTTGTGTGGTGCATATTCCCCCCTGTTTAGACCACTGATATTTCATCCCCAAAACAAATTTTACAAAGGCAAATAATTTTTAGAAAAATAAAATAAACAAAATTACACTGTCCACTACCCTACTGACACCATCAGTACATATACACATGCATATGTAATTGAGCTTTGGGGTGCACACCCAAATGCAAGAGGCTGCGCACACCTATGCATAGTCTTATAATAATAACAAGAGGTCTGACTCTTTGGGCATCAATTCTATCAGTAAGGTCGTTTTTGGGTGAATTGCTTATGGGAAATAGAATTTTTGCAGCATATTGTAAAATTTTTGTGATTGCCCATTGATTTCCCCATTTCTCCATATTAAAAAACAGGTACAGGTAATTCATAGCAAGGTATAGGAGGAGCAGCCAAATCAGGATAATTGTATCTAAATCCAAAAACAAAGATGTAACATATTACAGCTTGCCAATCCTGAAGCCTAGTACACATTGGCCAAATGTCGGATGGCATAGAAACCGGCCAACATATGGTCCGTGTGTACTGGAGACAGTCCGACAGAAGCCTTCTGTCGAAGGGGCATGACCGAAAAAGGTCTGCTGATCGCCTCCTGTTCAGAGCTCTCAGCCAATGGCTGAGAGCACTGTCCGGATTGTTCTGGTGGGCAGGGGGGATGGGCATCCCCAGGGAGGGTGGGAATCCCCAGGGAGGGTGGGCATCCCACTGTCAGAATACAATAGCACAGCAGGGGAGATCGCTGTACTAACGTTGGATAGTTAGTACAGTGGCTCCTCCTGAGCTGTCAGTCTTTTTTCATTCAGCCCTGCTGGGTTGAACAAAAAAAACTACTGCTGAGTAATAGGCTTTAGATTTGATGGCTGCTTTTGTTTCTATTTTCCTTTATTTTCACTTGGTAATCCTAACAGAATTCCTGTCTTAGGATGGCTACACTCAACCTTGAACAGTAGCATTGTCACCCTGTGCAGAAGGCAGTTTTAAAGATGACTGATGTGAAAATGTAGCGCTAAAAACTAAGCAAAACCAAAAATATGTGTGTATGAATAAGATTCAGTGATCAGTGGATGTTATCCACTGTAACAAGAAAAAAGGTAAAATGTATACAAATAAAGTTCAATAACTCGTGAATATTATCCACTGTGATATAAGTATGAGCAACGTAAGTGATGAAGTCCCACAATACAATAGGTAGACAATCCAGTGTGAGTGGAGAATCTTCTAGTGTGTGGTTCATCAGCAGGGAAATCTTGAGGTGGAAATAGATGGAATACTCTTACCAGAACAGGTGGATTCGAATGTCAGCGACATTGAATCAAACAGGCTTAGAGATCCAGATGGATGGTTGTCCTGGAGGGAGATGTAAGTTTTAAAGATGAACCAAAAGGTTTAACCTAGACATAGATGAGTAGGTTCATCCACACAAATAACGTGGGCACAGGAATCCCCTCCCGCCCGTATAATATTTATATAATATATACATATGTATATATATTATTTGACAGTGGAATCTGGCATCAGAATACACTGATTGATCTGGTTGATCAACAAAAGTTTTCTAATTTATCTAATTTATCTATTTGACAGAAGTCAATTTAACAACAGGGACAGCCACAGACTGATCAAAATTTGTCCAGTCCCTGCTGAACTTTTGATCAGTCTATGTCTAGCTTTAGACGGATGGTAATAATAAATGACTAACAAATTAAAGCCTAACTCCAGATAACCATTTTTAAGTAGTTTCAGAAAAAAATGTATTTCATTTTGGGATCTACAGTAGGTTTTAACTAAATGAATAAAAGTAGACCATTGCATGTAGGCTATACTACCAAAAGTATTGGGATGCCTACCTTTACACGTACATGAACATTAATGGCATCCCAGTCTTAGTCCGTAGGGTTCAATATTGAGTTAGCCTACCCTTTACAGCTATAACAGCTTCAACTCTTCTGGGAAGGTTGTTCACAAGGTTTAGGAGTGTGTCTATGGGAATGTTTGACCATTCTTCCAGAAGCACATTTGTGAGGTCAGGCACTGATGTGGGCAAAAAGGCCTGGCTCGCAGTCTCCACTCTAATTCATCCCAAAGATGTTCTATCGGGTTGAGGTCAGTCAAGTTCCTCCATCTGAAAGGAACATGTCTTTATGGACCCTGTTCCCACAAAGTTGGGAGCATGAAATTGTCCAAAATGTCTTGGTATGCTGACGCATTAAGAGTTACCTTCACTGGTTCTAAGGTGCCAAGCCCAACCTCTGAAAAACAACCCCACACCATAATCCCTCCTACATCAAATGATTTGGACCAGTGCACAAAGCAAGGTCCATAAAGACAGGGATGAGCGAATTTAGGGTGGAGGAACTTGACTGGACTGCATAGAGTCCTGACCTGAACCCAACAGAACACCTTTGGGATATGTGATATTTAAAAAAAAACAGCGCTGAAATGGAGAAATAGTTGAATGGATAAGTCCATGAAAAAATGATTGAGGACGTACAATTAAGCTGCTATCAATCATAGGTATTCAGACACCCTATTATTAAATAAAAAGGTAAATATTGATGCACTCTAATTGCTTCTCAATCAGTGCACAGCACTCTAACTTATATTTAAATATGTGTAAATAACCAACTTAGCCGTGCATGAAGTGCATAAAATATGATCGGTGATAAATGTACTAGAATAGTGCTTAACTTGTGTATACACGTAGTATAAAATAAAAATATGCCAATAAAAATCAATCACATAGTTAACATGTGCATACAAATCGTGCAAAATAAAAATATAAATATGCTGGTAAAAATCAATCACATGGTTAACATAAAATTAGCATAAAATTGCATGTGATAAATGCTCAAAAATTAACAAATGTGTGTTTATCAATTATCAGCTGGTAGCATTTGCATGAGCCATCAACATTTGGAAATGAAGAAAAAAATATATATATATAAATCACAATTCTTCTAAATAAGACTGAAAATATTATTAGCCCAACAGTCCATCTATCATTGAAACAACAGAGTTAGATTGTGTGGCAATTAACAGTCCTTGTAATAACTTCAAGCTTCGGAACTTTTATATCCAATTTCCTTCCCAGATAAATAAGTGATGAAGAACGTTTTGTTTCACTAATGTGTTAATCCCAGCAGGAGATGAATATGCAAAACAAAAATATAAATGTATCATTGCGCAGTGAACTAAACAACCCAGAGAGAAATAAGCACCATAGTGATACACTCACAAAGCCCGGTGTACGTTCGGCACAAAGGTTGCAATCAGCCGCTGTGAACAAAGCTCTTTCAGAGTCATACTGTTCAGTCGTAGCAGCAGTTTGCGTCACTAGCTCCTCCCACGCGTTACGACCTTTAGGATAGATTAGAGTGGAGACTGCGCACCAGGCCTTCTCGTCCACATCAATGCCTGACCTCTCAAATACACTTCTGGAAGAATGGTCAAACATTCCCATAGACACACTCCTAAACCTTGTGGACAGCCTTCCCAGAAGATTTGAAGCTGTTATAGCTGCAAAGGGTGGGCCAACTCAGTATTGAACCCTACGGACTAAGACTGGGATGCCATTAACCACTTCCCTACCCGGCTATTGTAATATGACATCCACAGATGGGATCTCCCATCCTGGGTGGACGTCATATGACGGCCTGGGCTTCCCGGCCGCCTAAGGGGCGTGCACGCGCCCGCCACATTGCTCGGGACCTGGTGCATGTGCCGGGCACCCTCGATTGCCCGTTAACCGGGTCGGACCATGGATCTGAGTGTGTAAACACACAGATCCACGTCCTCTCAGGTGAGAGGAGAGCGATCTGTGTTCCCAGTACAGCGGAACACTGATCGGTCTCCTCCCCTTGTACGTCCCCGCCCCCTACAGTTAGGATCACTCCCTAGGAAACATATATAACCCCTTGTGTCCCCCTAGTGGTTAACCCCTTCACTGCCTGTCACATTTACACAGTAATCAATGCAATTTTATAGCATTGATCGCTGTATAAATGTGAATGGTACCAAAAATGTGTCAAAAGTGTCTGATGTGTCCGCCATAATGTTGCAGTCACGAAAAAAAATTCCAATCGCCGCTATTACTAGTAAAAAAAAAAAATATTTTTTTTTTTAAAAATGCCATAAATCTATCCTGTATTTTGTAGACGCTATAACTTTTGCGCAAACCAATCAATATACGCTTATTGCGATTTTTTTTACCAAAAATATATAGAAGAATACGTATCGGCCGAAACTGAGGAAAATTTTTTTTTTTTTTTTTTTTTAAATTGTGATATTTATTATAGCAAAAAGTAAAAAATATTGTGTTTTTTTCTAAATTGTCGCTCTTCTTTTGTTTATAGCGCAAAAAATAAAAACCGCAGAGGTGATCAAATACCACCAAAAGAAAGCTCTATTTGTGGGGAAAAAAGGACGTCAATTTTTTTTGGGTACAATGTCGCATGACCGCGCAATTGTCGCCTAAAGTGCGACAGCGCTGAAAACTAAAAATTGGCCTGGGAAGGAAGGGGGTGAAAATGCCCTGTATTGAACCGGTTAAAGTTCATGTGCATGTAAAGGCAGGCGTCTCAATACTTTTGGATATATAGTGTACCTCCGGCAGGTTTAAAAGGTTTGTAAAAAGCCCTCTGCTTCTGTCTGGACAGGTTGGTCTGTTAAAAGGAGTTAAAAAACAACAGACTTAAGGCTCGTACACACACGATACGAAAATCGGATGGAAAAATTTGTACGACGACCTGTCTGCTGATTTTCGGATCGTTAGTACGTAGTGCTTTCGACAGCAATTTCACTTTTTCGTCAGATGAAAGCTGGATGTGCAGACTATAAAATTTTTGTCGGATGTGAACTCAACGTCCGATTTTCGTTTCATTAGTATGGTTTTCGTGCGAAAAAAATGATAAGAGCAAGACTACGCCTGCTCAGAAACGAAAGAATACATACAAAACTATTCAACACATTACGTTACTTCTGTCGTATGAAAATTTTCGTATTGTGAGTAACCTCTTCACTTTCGACATGAGACTAGCATGCCACAAAAAAACGGACGTTCAGTCGTCCGAAAATCTAAGCGTGTGTACGAGGCTTTACTGACAATAGGTAAAGGTGACAATAAAGGAGGAATAAAAAAAACAAAAAAAGAAAAATAATCCAGCTACCATATCTAAGGACTGGTATGATGCTATATATTAAATATTTGTTATTAAGTTTCGATATGCTTAAATGCTTTGTTAGGTCGAGCAAATCCGTGAATTGAGAGTAGATTAGCCCAACCATTTTTGAGTAATCCTCAAAATTATGATCATTACCTGCCTTTATCCTTTTTATGACCAGCCTTGCACTTTCTCTTTGAAAACCTTTCAGTGTTGCATGATAAGTTTTTAATTCAACCCTTAGACCCCAATGAGAAAGGATTTCCTCTTTTCTTTTCTTTGAATTATCTGCAAAAGCAGTATGCTAAGAACATTGCTGGTACTATGTAAGAAAACACACCCTGCCCTAAGGAAATGATGTCAATTGTGGAATAAAGGTGGATCCCATCAAGATGTGTGCTTCTAAACCCTTTCCAGGTATGACACAAATGTTTATGATGCGCTACCATTCCTAAAAATACAATCAGATTCATTTTCTTAATAGATACTTAAATAATAACACGTATTGGTATACTGGGATTGTTTGCAGTATTAATTTGTAAGCTGGAACGAGCGATGACTGATACCCACCTCGTTTTGCATGATGTCATTACTTGTCATGTTTAATCTACTTTAGTCTCCTCAAAGAGGCCCCCTCGTACTTTCTTGTTCAGGGAAGGGTGGATTCCAAGTGTCTCACAGCACATCCTGCAGTGTCTGCTAAACAATTGCATGGAATTCTTTTCATTTACTCCAAACAGATCTGATTTGAAGGGTTTGTGAATTATGATAATTATAACCTTTAAACCATTCACAACCAAAGATCTTTTGTGTCTTGAGATGGCCATAACCAAACTAAGATCATCACATGATGAGAATGTTTTTTTGTGAAATCATGTGCCGAGTATGAAACACAAACTATTGTACCAATGGACTGCGGGAGACAGGCGTTGCTAGAGATTGGAAAATTGGAATTTTCCCTATGGAGTATTTTTTAGTTCTGCAGATGATTGGAAATAAACTGGCATTGCATAAGTGTAGTAATGAATCACTTAATGCAGTGGCGGCTGGTGCTGAAAATTTTTTGGGGGGCGCAAACAAACTGAAAAATTCTGAAAAAAAAACCCATCAATTGCAGCCTCACCGTACCATCAATCACAGCCACTGTGCCCATCAATTGCCGCCACTGTGCCCATCAAATGCAGCCACTGTGCCATCAAACGCAGCCACTGTGCCAATCAAACGCAACCACTGTGCCAATCAAACGCAGCCAATGTGCCCATCAAACGCAGCAACTGTGCCATATCAAATGCTCCCACTGTGCTATAAAATGCTGCCACTGTGCCATCAAATGCTGCCACTGTGCCCCATCAAATACAGCTACTGTGCCCATCTTATGCAGCCACTGTGCCCATCTTATGCAGCCCTGTGCCCATCTTATGCAGCCACTGTGCCCCATCAAATGCAGCCACTGTGCCCATCATATGCAGCCTCACTGTGCCCCATCAAATGATGCATCACCGTGCCCTATCAAATGCAGCCTCAATGTTCCCCATCAAATGCAGCCTCACTGAGTCTCATACTTACTTACCTTACAGGCAGCTCCGCTCGGGCCGTGCGTTCCATGGAGCTGCCTGTGCCACTTCCGGTTAACCACTAACATATGGAAACCAGAAGTGACCAGTTAACTAGAAGAACAAAGCTCCCGCCCGTAGTATTGCTGTTCGGCGCTTTGGAATGCGCCACAAAGCAGGTCAAAAGCCTGCAAATGAAGCGCCTCATCGGCAATCTCGTGATTGCATTGACATGGCACTTCCCATTTCCGGCGCCTGAACACAGTGCACTTAAAGGGGCCTTTTAAATTATTTTTTTTGTGACTGATGGGGGGGGGGATGGGCGGCGCCCATGCGCCCCCTATGGACGGGCCGCCACTGACTTAATCTATGTTTAATAATGGATGTGTATGTGGTCAAGAAAGGTTTATCTGAGGGCCTGATTGTTTCACAGGATCAAACCCCTTCATATATGGCCAACTTAAAGTGATACTAAACTTAAACCTTCTATTTCTGTGGATGATGGCACTGTAATTATTTTAATTAAAAAGAAAACATCTAAGTACCTTTTTTCTAATCAATATACAGCTGCCACATGGCCCATCTCTTTCCCATCCTCTCTGCAGGGAAACATAGGCAGGAGGAGCTTCTAGTTCTCTGCTGTTGGTCACATGTTCAAAATAATAACAAAAAAACTGCCTTTGGGATACAGAGTAAAAATAAATAAATATTATAAATAAACTGATAAAATTGGCATACAAATATATATTTGAAATCAAATCTTTATTATTTTGTGGTGTGGGTGGATTTCTGCCAGTTACAGGCTGTGTCACACCCCTCCAGTCTGTGTCTTAGAATAAGAGGGAGGTGAAGCCTCCATTAATATATATGTAATATCCCGCCCCCATTGTGTTTAGCTGGTTATTGGGCATGGAGGAAGAGGGAGGGAGTGGGCTGTCATTTGCCACTGTGTATACACCCCTATGTGTGATTCTATAGTCACATGGGCTGCTCAGGTGTGATAGGGAGGGAATACTCAGCATAGAAACACACTGAAAACTGAGCATGTGCAGAGTTGCCACTACAGCTGCAAAATCCCTGGATGAATTGGGGACATGGACAGAAGGGATCAACCAGGTTTTTTTCAGAATAGAGAAAACTATTATCTCATAGTGACTGAGTGAGTATGAATAGCATTTTATAAGCCATTTATTGATTCTTTTTTGTGATGTGGATTTAGTGAAACTTTAAGGGCTCAAGCTACCCATAATTCTCTTTTAGATAAGTGATGACAGGATACATCCCCACTGCTCTCCAAAACAAGATTCCAGCAGACCAGCAACAAGTTCTGAACTTGAATATCCAGGTCAGTCCACTTGCTTAAGCCTTGATACGAGAGTCTCTCTTTTTGTGTTGGACCCTGCAATCATTTTATATTATGAAGAATGTAGCGGGTTACGTGAAAATCCCCTGCTGCAGCAGACTCCATGGCGGGTGGAGTTGAGTCTGGAATTCTGGTGAGAAGATGTCATCTACGAAGTCTCTCAGCAATAAAAAAACCAATGGGGGATTCCCTTCAATAATATCCCAACATAACTGGACAATCAGTTTTGTGTGAATTGACTCTTTAGGGTACCAATAAACAAAATTTCTGATTGCAAGTACCTGATCATTGAACAGATGGATCATTTTGCAAATCTACTGGTAATCAGACAATACATTATTTTATTGCAAAAGCAGATTCTAATTATATTTATATGGACAACCCAGAAGATTTGGCTAGTGGGTGTCAGAATGCTGAACAGTGTTTGAAATCTTAAGCCTAGTATACACGGGCCGAATGTCAGGCAACATTGGCCGGTTCAATAGAAACAAGCCATCATTCGGCCCGTGTGTGCGGCATCCGGTCCGACAGAAGCCGGCCGTTCGAAGAGTTATGACCAAAAATGGTCTGCCGACCGGCTCCTAGTCATCGGCTGAGAGTGATAACCAGAACGTTCTGGGGGGGGGGCCGCCCCCCTCCCCCCAGTCAGAACACAATAGCACAGCAGGAAAGATTGCTGTACTAACATCTGATTGTTAGTACAGCGGCTCTGATCTGAGCTGTGGGGTTTTTTTTGTTCAACTTGCTGGGTTTAATGGAAAAAAACTAGTAATGTGTATGGGGCTTAAATTTCTCCGACCCCAGATGTTGTCACACTGTTTGATCTCAGCTTCAGTAATGCTGACCATGTAAAAAATCCTTCTTGTTTCTAAAGTAAAGCCATGAATTAGACCATAAACATGATGAACAGTTATTACGGTATCTGAATGGTCACATCTCTTGCAAATATATTATGGTACACAGATTATCCTTGACTCTGGTCCATTTTTTCCCTTTACAAATCTGACCCAGTAGAATAATGGCCACCTTATCTTATGTGACAAGGCAGATCACCGTTCTGACAGTAGAGAAGGGATGGAATTTGTGTCGCTGCAAAGCACGGAATAAATTCCATCTCTTCCCCTAGTAAAAGCACCTCCCACAGTACAAATAAACACTGGCTAGGCACACAGTTAACCCTTTGATCACCCCTGATGTTAACCCCTTCCCAGCCAGTGTCATTAGTACAGTGACAGTGCATACTTTTTAGCACTGATCACTATATTAGTGTCACTGGTCCCCAAAAAGTGTCAGTTAATGTCAGAATGTCCGCCGCAATATTGCAGTTCTGCTATAAGTCGCTGATCATCACTACTAGTAAATAAAAATAAAAAAATCCCATAGTTTGTAGGCGCTATAACTTTTGCGCAAACTAATCAATATACACTTATTAGAATTTTTTTTTACCAAGAATATGTAGCAGAATACATTTTGGCCTACATTTATGAAGAAATTAGATTTAAAAAAAAATGTATTGGATATGTTTTACAGCAGAAAGCAGGATGGGTTTGATTTAAATCACTAGTAAAAAGGCTTGATTTAAATCATAATTTTTAAAAAGCAACTGTCATCTTTCATCTGTCCCACAGTGGCTCCTCCTCTGACCTGCTGTTGACTCACCGACCGTCTCATTCACTTTAAAGGGACGACTGGTGATATGGCAGTGACACAACAAGGTATTCTTGCTGGTAGTTAGAATCTTTAATATTTGCAAACAAAATGAAGGTTTTATATTTAGAATAATAAGCTGTCAGAATAAAGCTGCCATTTTGCTCCTCAAGGGAGGAATAAAGAACTATGTGCAGAAAGATCACAAGATTTATAAGCTGCTTAGAAGGCTTCACTTTCATTTTTACTTCTTGCCCTTCCTCCTCACACTTAGAGCCTGGTATAGATGCATTTCTCTTCAAACAATCATACAGTTTGTAGTGTACATAGATTTGCAAAACAATGGGATAAAGGGATATTCCTGAATTTTGTTTTATCCCATGGTTACTGTGAAATTGTGTGAATGCATCAATGCAGTGCATGTTATCTCAGCGTGCAGAGCTTGGATTGATTGAATGAGTTTACCAAAAATGTAAATATTGCAGAATATACAGCCTCATGATACTAAGCTCTATTTCATGCTGAATAAACAAAATTATTAATGTATCTTAAATAGAAAACTACCTTTAGATAGTTTTTACTCCAAAAGCATTTTATAAAAATAAATGTGATAAACATTAAAAAAAATCAGATTTAAACAAAAAAATCAGATTTTTAAAAAAAATTTTTAACCACTTTCTGACCGCCTCACGCAGTTGCCCTTTAAGAGGCGGCTTGTGGGCGCACGCCCCCTGGGAGCTCCGTGACCGTGATCGCGGGTCCCGTGGACTCGATGTCTATGGGGATACCCGCGATCATCTCACGGTGAGGAAGAACGGGGAGATGCTGAATGTAAACAAGCATTTCCCCGTTCTGCCTAATGACACTCTCACTGATCACAGCTCCCTGTAATCGAGAGCGATGATCAGTGTAGTGTCACACACAGCCCCTCCCCCCACAGTTAGAATCACCCCCTAGGACATACTTAACCACTTCAGCACCACCTAGTGGTTAACCCCTTCACTGCCAGTCACATTTACACAGTAATCAATGCATTTTTAATCGCACTGTTCACTGTATAAATGTGAATGGTCCCAAAATCGCACCAAAATTGTCCGACGTGTCCGCCATAATTTCGCAGTCATGATAAAAATCGCAGATCGCCGCCATTACTAGTAAAAAAATATATATATATCAATAAAATGCCATAAAACTATCCCCTATTTTGTAGACGCTATAACTTTTGCGCAAACCAATCGCAAACGCTTATTGCGATTTTTTTACCAAAAATATGTAGAAGAATACATGTCGGCCTAAACTGAGGAAAAAAACATTTTTTTTATATATTTTTTGGGGATATTTATTATAGCAAAAAGTAAAACAAATGCGTTTTTTTCTAAATTGTCGCTATTTTTTTGTTCATAGCGCAAAAAATAAAAACCGCAGAGGTGATCAAATACCACCAAAAGAAAGCTCTATTTGTGGGGAAAAAAGGCTGTCAATTTTGTTTGGGAGCCACGTCGCACGACCGCGCAATTGTCAGGTAAAGCGACGCAGTGCCGAATCGCAAAAAGTGTTCTGGTCTTTGGCCAGCCAAATGGTCCGGGGCTGAAGTGGTTTAAAAAAATCATCAATTTTTATGTTTTGTTTTTTTTTTTGTTAAATTGCCGGTCAGTTTTTGTTTATAGCACAAAAAAAATGCAGAAGTGATCAAATGCCACCAAAAGAAAGCTCTATTTGGGGGGGGGGAAAGGACATACATTTCTATTTGGGTACATCGTCGCATGACCGCGCAATTGTCAGTTAAGTTAACACAGTGCCGTATCGCAAAAAATGGCCTGGTCACGAAGGGGGGGGGGATTCTTCCAGAGGTCAAGTGGTTGATGATAGATCAACTTTAAAGGGAAAATATTTTTATTCGCATATCATTTCAGTATCAAACACATAGACATGCATTGTGAGACGGAGGTATGTTTATTGGCTCGTCAACATGCACTTAGGGCCTATTGTAAATAAACGCTCAATGCAAAGCATGATGAAATTCAAAAACGCACTCATAAGTGTAAAGGGGCCCTTACAATTGTTTGCTTTTTGTCTTTTCCATTATATAGAAAGAAAATACATACACAACTATATCTTTCCCTTTAAAGTTATTTCCAACTTTTTTTTTTTTTCACTTTCAAAGCAAATCAGTTTGTTCCTTTACTTTGTATGGTGCTTAGTGCATTTTCTATAGCTCGTCTTGTTTCTAAATGTCTAAGTGAAACTGCTGTGGAATAGGCTCTGTGTTTTTCCCTCAAACTCATCAAAAATCTTGCTTTGTTCTGAAATCAAATAAAGCTGTGCCAGAAGAAAGCAGGCCTGCTTGATCAGTGCTCGGAGTTCTTACAATCTTTTGTTGTTCAGGCAGCAGGGTCTCCGCTTTCATCGTCAATGCGTAAAATTTAACACCCTCCCCTCAACATGGTTACTTACTCACTTTGTTTTTGTTCATCAAATTAATTATTAATGTATTGATTTATCTTTGAAGAGAAGCTTGAAGGGAGATAAACCCTGACAAAGGAAAACTAGCCTTTGAATTTATTTGCTTAAATGGTTTGTAAGGGATATTCTTTAACGCATGGAAATACGCGTTATCTGTACACACATATGGTAGTCTTTAATAGAGCATTGTATGATTTTAGACACATTGAGAACCGTTGTCAAATGTCCCTGGATGTCAGGTTTTGATGATTGGTCCCAGAAATGATCCCTGATTTCCAGCACCAAAAAAACATAACGTAGTTTGAGCTCAAGAAAAGCAAACTATGTTCACAACTCTATATGTTCACTATAAAATATGAAAAGGAAATTAGATCTTTAGGCAGACAGAAGCTGCTGATCTCCTCCAACCCTTTTCAGCCACTTCCTGTCCCCTGTGTATTCACTCCAGTGTTGTTGGGTGGAGGATCCCTCCATCAATTTCATTTGTGTGGCTGGATAAATCTGTTCATTTTTTTTTTTCTTTCAGCCCACTGGCTGAATGAAAAAATCTGAACCATCTATAGCCATCTTTATTGAGCCTAACTATGTAAGGATCATTTTGAACTTATCTTCAAAACTTCTATGAGCATTTACTGAGGTGAGAATTTATTCCTCAATATTAAAGTAAACTAAACCCAGGACCCTGCATTCACTATATCTGCTCTCCCACAGTAAACAGAACATGGGAGTGCAATTATTTTAGTAAATATAAACTGCTGGATACCTTTTCTTATCAGCAGTATACAGGCATACCCCACTTTTAGGTACACAATGGGGTTTGATGAGGACCGCCTGAGGCTCATGCATCAGAGCTTCACTATTTTCCAGTCTCTTTTTTTCCCCTCGTAGACTGGGAGGTACCATTGTCCTCCCTCTGTCTATCTCTGAGGGCTCTCTCTGTGTCTCGCTCCGGGCACCGGATTTTCCAAAATGGCCGCCGGTCAATGAACGATCTTGCGTCATTGACGTCGCCGCCATTTTGCAGCCTGGATGCGTGCGCATGTGCGGTCCTCTCATTTGGTCCGCAGCGTGACGGCGAGTCAGACGCCGTCACGCTGGAGAGGGGTATAAAGAGGGGTGTTCCCCGCCACCCTCTGTCATTACCCTCCGACGCCAGGCAGACAGCGCTGCGGTCCCTCCGGTGGATCACTTTGGTGTTCCTTTCTGCCAATTGTGTCTCCTTCAAGTAAGTCTCCAACTCCGCTCCAGTCATGGATTTGTTATCAGCTTTGTTCCTGTTTACTATCATTATCTTCCTACTGGTGAAAAAATATATTTTTTCTTTTTTTGTTTTTTTAAATTTATAGGTCCCCAGCTATGGGAAATATAGCGCCTTCTTATGCTGTTTGACCCGCAGGTTCCATGAGGGGTCATTTTCACATCCTGCAAAGTTGCGCTTGCTTTCTGCTGTGTTTAGGGAACCCTTTACTAAGAGGCTATTTGCTTTTAACCATCCTCTGGATGTGACTTTGAAACCTTATTGATTCTACTCACCTGAAGAGGAATTTGCAACCAATATTCTTATCTTTCACCACCCCAGGGTGGTTTACTACAACTATTTTTTATAATACCCACTCCCTGAGGCTTACCTTTTGACACCAATGTATTTGATTCCTTCTCTTTTTACAGAGAGTTTCACCGTTTCTACATACTGAGATTTTTTTTGCCCCTCTCTGCATGCCTTACCAGGGAGTCAGGACTGGAGGGCATAACCCATGTGTGCACAATTTCGAGTTTCAAATACATATCTACAGTTACTTCCAGTTTTTACGATACTGGTAAGGTGGATTGTTTATGGTGTATTTTTTTCTAATTATCATTACTATTATTATTGTTTTCAAATGTATTACTATTCTTTGTTGTAATTCCGCTGACACATTATGTAGCGATATTTATACCTTGCAATGATCCATACTCAAAAATGTATTGTATTGATGTATACCTGTATACCAATTGAATTTAACATGTTGTTATATATATTTTTGGACATGAGTATTTATAGCTTATCTCTTATTCTATAGTTGATCAGATGCCACATTATATCTCCTGAAGAAGCTTAAGAAAGCGAAACATGTCGAGAAAGTGGTATTAAGCTCTGTATCATACTTTACTAAAATTGTTCTGTAAACATTCATCAGTGTTTTGTCTCATGTCTGTCTTTTTTAAAAGATGTATTAAATAAAATATATTTTTTAATAAATTTTCACTTTGTTTATCGAGCACCGTAAAACACCCTTGGCCTCTTTGTGGCCTCAAGTCCCTTTTATTTTCAATTTACCTATTGGGATGTGGTGTTCTTGTTTGACTCCTCCCCTCTATCCCTATGATACACAATAGGGTTTATTTACTAAAGCTGGAAAGTTCAAAATCAGGCTCACTTCTGCATAGAAATCAATGGGCTTCCAGGTTTTATTACCAAAGCTTAATTGAACAAGCTGGGGTTAGAAGCTCATTGGTTTCTATGCAGAAATGAGCCTGATTTTGCACTTTCCAGCTTTAGTAAATAAACCCCATTGTGTACTTAAAAGTGGTGTATGCCTGCATAGCAGTCTTGTGACTTCTATGAGTGTCTGGGTAAAGCTTGTAGGAGGACTTTTCGTTCGACTCTGACTGTCCTATGAGGCTGCATGACTCCTGACCCTAAGTCTGGACAGTGCTGATTGGCCCTGTGCTGATCACACGCACCCTTCCAAAAACATAAACTCTCCAGCAATATACACAGGAGATGGATTGGGGACTGTGGAAGAAGGGGAGGATCAGAGAAGATAGGATCAGCCTTTATACACAATGCACAGGATTTACCCCATAGGTTCCACAGTGAGTACAACAAGCATGCTTTACTGCATATACAGACTGATTTTACTGCTGTGGGTTTAGTAACACTGGGGGGTTTATTTACTAAAACTGGAGCATGCAAAATCTGGTGCAGTTCTGCAAAGAAATCAATCAGCTTCCAGGTTTTATTGTCAACGCTTAATTGAACAAGCTGAAGTTAGGAACCTGTTGGCTACCATGCACAGCTGCACCATATTCTGAGTGCTCCAGTTTTAGTAAATCTCCTCTTTTAAGGAGTCCTCTGACCCTCTGTCTGGACAGTGCTGATTGGCCCTGTGCTGATCACATGCAAAAAACTCTCTAGCAATATACACCAAACTGAGCATGTGCAGAGTGACTCCAAAAGCTCTGTTCTATCAGGAGATGGATTGGGGACCGCGGAAAAAGGAGAGGATCAGAGAAGACAGGATCAAGCAGCCTTTTTACACAATGTAGAAGATTAACTGCTTAGGTTCCACAGTGAGTATAACAAGCATGCTTTACTGCATATACAGACGTTTAGTAACACTTTAAGAGATGAGTCCTCTTTCATAATCTCTGTTGCCAAATTTGTAGTATTTGCTAGCCAATCTCCCATCATGGGTCTGCATTTTGTACCTAAAAATGTCCTTATTCATATCATTTAGTATACACTTTTTCCTAAACTTCTCTATCCAAACTGATGAGTAGGGATGAGCTTTTGATTTCAGGTCGAGCATAGATTCATAGCGAACCCAATACTTCTGCAGTTAGTGGACATGGTGAACAAATTTATCCATTTGCCACAATAGCAACCAGTTATCAATAATGCTCTTCCTGGCCCTTGAATATACATTAGGAGGCTTAGAATGGCCAACAAAAGGGATTTTGTTATATGCCAGCTCCCTCAGAGCTCCCAGCAACTAAAATTTTCCACATTTTGTCATGTTACAACCAAAGACTTAATTGTTTTTTATTGGGATTTTATGTGATAGATCAACACAAAGTTGCACATAATTGTGAAGTGGAAGGAAAATGATAAATGGTTTTCAATTTTTTTTACAAATAAATATATGTGTGCTGTGCATTTGTATTCAGCCCCCCTGAGTCAGTACTTTGTTTCGCTGAATTTACAGCTGCAAGTCTTTTTGGGGATGTCTCTACCAGCTTTGCGCATCTAGAGAGTGACATTATGGCCCATTTTTCTTTGCAAAATAGCTCAAGCTCTGTCAGATTGGATGAGAACATCTGTGAACAGCAATTTTCAAGTCTTGCCACAGATTCTCAATTGGATTTAGGTCTGGACTGTGACCATTTTAACACATGAATATGCTTTGATCTAAACCATTCCATTGTAGCTCTGGCTGTATGTTTAGGGTCGTTGTCCTGCTGGAAGGTGAACCTCCGCCCCAGTCTCAGGTCTTTTGCAGACTCTAACAGCTTTTCTTCTAAGATTGCCCTGTATTTGGCTCCATCCATCTTCTCATCATAACTCTGAGTAGCTTCCTTGTCCCTGAAGAAAAGCATCCCCACAACATGATGCTGCTACCACCATGTTTCACAGTGGGGATGGTGTGTTCAGGGTGCAGTTTTAGTCTTTCCACCACACATAGCGTTGTGTGGTGGTCTCATCTGACCAGAACACCTTCTTCCACATGTTTTCTGTGTTCCCCACATAGCTTCTCCCAAACTTCAAATGGGACATCTTATGGCTTTTTTTCAACAATGGCTTTCTTCTTGCCACTCTTCCATAAATGCCAAATTTGTGGAGTGCACGACTAATAGTTCTCCTTTGGACAGATTCTCCTACTTGAGCTGTAGATCTCTGCAGCTCCCCCAGAGTTACCATGGGCCTCTTGGCTGCTTCTCTGATTAATGCTCTCCTTGCCCGGCCTGTCAGTTTAGATGGACGGCCATGTCTTGGTAGGTTTGCAGTTGTGCCATACTCTTTCCGTTTTTGGATGATGGATTAAACAGTCCTCTGTGAGATGCTCCAAGCTCGGGATATTTTTTTAGAACCTAACCCTCCTTTAAACTTCTCCACAACCTTATCCCTGACCTGTCTGGTGTGTTCCTTGGCCTTCATGATACTGTTTGTTCACTAAGGTTCTCTAACAAACCTCTGAAGGCTTCACAGAACAGATGTTATTATACTGAGATTAAAATACACATAGGTGGACTGTATTTACTAATTAAGTGACTTCTGAAGGCCATTGGTTCCACTAGATTTTAGTTAGGGGTAGCAGAATAAAGGGAGTTGAAACAAATGCACGCCACACTTTTCACACATTTATTTGTAAACAATTTAGAAAACTATTTACACATAATATTCACATAAAATACCAGTAAAATACATTTACATTTTTGGTTGTAACTTGACAAAATGTGGAAAATGTCAACTTGTATTAATACACTTGTAAGGCACTGTATATGTTGTTGGAGTAGTAGACATAATAGATAGATAATAGATAACATAATAGACAGGAATGCATATCAATAAAAACGCATGTCATAATAAATACATGGTAATGGATGTGCTGGCATATAGAGCAATAGTATGGTTTGCAGGTGCCAAAAATGGCATGCCCGATGACTGTGTCCATGATCACATGATAAAAAATAATAAATAAAATACAATAAATACAATAAATAAATAAATACATAATAAATAAATAAATAAATACAATAAATAAATAAAATAATAGTTCTAGTGGAGTAATAAATAAATAATTATTTATTTTCCACTAGAACTATTATTGTTTTAAACTACATACATATTTAATATTTATTCCCAGATACTCTCGTCTGATGAGCTATATACCATCACTATATTTGTATGGACACCATTCCCGACTCAGGCATTTCCCCACATTGCCTTATGCTGCAATCCTCTATACATGTCACCTCAGCCCCCGTGGAGAGGTTATCTCTGGCTTACCGCGTGCCATTTACCACATGCCTTACTACCTGCCCTGATTTGGTAAGTATGTGTGGTCAATTACTCACAGCATAAGTTTATGGCATTCCCGGCACTGGGCCATTTTTATACCAACTATGTATTTTATTTATTATTTTTTATCATGTGATCATGGACACAGTCATCGGGCATGCCATTCTTGGCACCTGCAAACCATACTATTGCTCTATATGCCAGCACATCCATTACCATGTATTTATTATGACATTCGTTTTTATTGATATGCATTCCTGTCTATTATGTTTACATTTCTTGTGCTAAGGATATACATGTTCATATGTGAAAAAAATGTCTTGTTTATCATTATTATGTTACAAATAAAAAATTTTTACTCCTACCTCCACATTTCACCCGCTTCATTTAAAGTCCCTTTGCTGTATACCCAAGACAGGGATGGAGACACTTAATCGTGCCTCATTTAAAGTCCCAAATTCCCCCTTTTTTACTGCCTAGCATGGCAGGACCTGAGAAAAATGCTCACCCAGCATGCCAAGTGTCCCAGAAGCACCTCTCTGCACAGGGGACACAGAGCAACCAGGTGCTTCGCACCAAAAGAAAAAAAATAAAGAGGGGGAGGAAAAAGAAAAACAGAAAAATCAAAAAGGAAAAAAAGCTAAAAAAAGGGTAGCTGAGACACCGAACATGACAACGGTAGTGGCCAGAGTGTAATGATGGAAACCAAAATACAAGTGCCGAAAAACTGAAAAAACATAATCTCAATTCAAATTACGATCATAGCGCTAAATACTGGAGTCCCATACCCCATGCGCACATGCACACGACCCACAGGGAGATGCAGTGCAGTCGGATGCCTCCAACCTATCAAACTGAATCGTCTGATCTGATCCTTAGCTCATGCGTAATTCAGCAATCAAAAAGCTGTTGGGAGTGCTATTTAAGTGCACTGAGGGGAGGATGGGCCAGCGGGGAACAACATGCTACAACAGGGCTCCCAGCAGCTTCCCTGCACAGCTCTAAATGCGGGGAAAATGTGGGGATGCAATCTACACGTCAGCTGCCTGCGACTGATGGGTAGACTGCGATGGAACCCCTGGGGGCTTCTCAAAGAACCCCAGGGTCCCGTGGAACCCCAGTTGAGAAACCCTGATCGAAAAGGTAAGAAATATTTTTATATTTTTTTAGGCATGCTGTATGAATGGGAACACATAACAAACATATAGGGGGGTTTTCTCAAATTTGACTGCAGAATTGGAAATATGCCTTAAAGTACCACACATTGTTTTCGCAGCTGTACCTCAGCTGACAAATTTCAATAGTCTACACGTCTAGATATACACTGTAATGCTTACAGTGCCTTAAAAAAGTATTCACACCCCTTGAAATTTTCCACATTTTGTCATGTTACAACCAAAAACTTAAATGCATTTTATTGAGCTTTTATGTGATAGACCAACATAAAGTGGCACATAATTGTAAAGTAGAAGAAAAATGATAAATGGTTTTCAAAATGTTTTACAAATAAATATGTGAAAAGTGAGGCCTGCATTTATATTCAGCCCCCCGAGTCAATACATTGTAGAACCACCTTTCGCTGCAATTACAGTTGCAAGTCTTTCTGGATTAGTTACACTTTGTTACCCTTCTGAATAAATGAAATCCCAATGCACATATGCAGTACAGCAACATGCACCTGCACTATGCGCATTTCAATACTCAAATGTGAACCATTTATGCAGTGTGATGCACTGTATTAAAAATGGTGCAGTTACATTTTTCAAAATGAATAGGCTGCTTTAACAAAGCATTCTTTAATGCATGAAAACACATACATTAAGACATGTGGATTAACACAGTGCAAGCCTGAAGGTTATGTAGTCTATAAAGAAAAACAGCTCCCCGAGATACAACTCTTTGGCAAGTATTAAAAGTTCATTTGTGTTCTTGTTGAACCCCCCTCTAAAAGTCCTTCTTCAAACTGCAGCGCATTGCGCCAATGTATTTATAGCACTGCCCTCTTGAGGTTCGCAAGATAAATCAATATCCCCCTGGTTGCCCTATTTCTGAGAGTCCTCTGCCACTTCTGACACCTTGGGGCATGAATTTTTTTCCTTCCCCTTCAAATGACAATAAGAGATAATACACAGAACTGATTAAATCTGCAAAATTTACTTAATTGACTTAATGGTGGAAGGAAAAAGATTCAATGAGTCAAACTCAAGTGTACACTTTAATTCAAATGTTTTTTATTTGGTTTTAAACATACAAAATTAAAGGAAAAAAATGTATACTTTTCAATGAATAACAACATTTTCTATATTGTGTAGAAAACAACAAAAGGAATTTTTAATTGCTATAGTAAACTATATTTTCTAACAAGAGAATTTGTAACATATACATTACCATATAGTATCTTACTAAACATCCATTACAACTGTTCAAGTTTTCCAAAGAGACCAATTGAGTTCATATTTAGCTACGTTTCCGTCTTTATAATCTAGTATTTTTTTGTATTTTTTGCTATTACGTTGACCTGTCTGATAATCTCCCTGACATTAGGCACGTCATTCGATTTCCATTTGAGCATTATAGCTGAGCGAGCGGCCATAATTATCTGCATAGCTATTGATCTAACTGATACACAGAATAGCGTCATGTTAATAACTAGAATGTCTTGTTCAATGTTTGGTTTCGTAAAGAAGCCAGTAACCTTGGAGATTAGCTTAAAAATTTCTGCCCAAAAGCTACAAAGATGCAGACAAGACCACGCGTTAGAGTGCCCACTTGACCACATCCTCTCCAACAGAGGTTTGAGTTAGTGTCAGAAAATTTTGCGGGCATAGGTATTGGGAGTGTCCTAAATAGATATAACATTTTAGGAAGCAGTAGCTTTTTTTTTTATATAAAAATAAACCTCAAAAGCTTGGGATTTTATGGGCAATTGAAAAAAGATATTGTATTTATAAAGCACATATATTTATTACAAATAGATTTAGATAAAATTCCAGATTGGAAATACAAAACATTACAACAAATGATGATATCATATTACACAAAAAACTTTTTTATGAACATGAAGTGGTAGTCCCCATCTACTTGCTGTTCCTTCATCAGTAGATTGCGATGAGATAAAGTAGGTGGGGATAACCAACGCGTTTCAAACTATGCTAATATAAGCAAATCTTCGGGGAATAATACCACTTCTGAAAAAACTGTTTTAATTGAAAAAACAAATAAGTATTGTATATGACCATTTATAGGGATACATCTGAAATTATACATACAGGCGTAAACCATTATCCATACACACATGTACATTTACAATGTTAGGAGTTTTCTAGCAAGAGCACTCCTTTAGGGGACAAGAAAACCATGCATCAATGTATCAATACTCTTCACCAAACTGCAGGAACCCATCAGCAACCAGCTTCACACTGCCCCAAAGGGGAGATGAAAAAATGCACTATAGAAGGGATGAAGGAAACAAGACAAAAAATGATGATCAATCCCTGGGAAGATAATTAGTATCTATTCCAAGGGATACTGGGTCAACCTGTATGATATTCACCAGAAGGCTGGCACAGTAGCTACCTAAATTCAAAAAATGAATGAACTTTCTTGTATAAACCCTTTTTCCAATCTTGCATTTAAACGGTAAATTTAATATGCGAATGTCAGCTGTATCGTATTGCACCGTTCTAGTGTGCTGGTAGCCGTCCTAGGGTGTATGGCATGGCTCCACATCAGTGGAATGTCTATGCTCTGCACTGATGAGGAAGGAATGGCACCGGTGTACAATATCGGCGTTCTTAATGCACTGCGCATGCGCAGGAAAGTGACGCAAATCGTGTCAACGTACACAATTGCATCATCCCTATGCCCCGTGTTGCCACATCATATCCTGTCTCCGGGATGACAACATCCGGAGACCAAGATGGCGGCCATGATGGAGGCGACCAGAAAAAGGTCTGAATACACAGCACATAAACAAAAAATGGGGGGGAATAAAAATACCCAGTTTCTGAAATCACCAAAGGAAAGAGCAAACTAACAATCAATGCAAATTAAAGGTCTCTTGTACACAAATCAGCAGTGCCCCTGCTATTACATATTATCCATGGCATATAATTTAAAAAACGTCATTTATATGTCACAATAAGAACATTACATACAGATATTGAGAATTAACCCAAAAGCATACCATCTTATTCTAAACCATCAAACCAAAGATAGAGAATCCACATACCAGATGGGAGGAAAGAAATCCTATCCAGAAACTGACTCAACCCAATCATCAAAATGAAAATAACATTGTCAATAACAAAGGAAAAAGAAAGAAAAAGAAGAAAAAAAGGAAAAAGAGAGGAAATAAAAAAATAAAGAATAACAAATACTGAATACTAAAGGATCCATACATAGAATAAAAAGAAAAACACCTATGATCACATTATATGGAAATGGCAGTAACATTTTGTACGCTGCTAAGTGGCCTCACCATGATAAAAGGTGTTTTGTAGACATCTATTGTTGAATATCTGAGATAAGTGGGATGAAATTGACTTTGTATAAAGCTGTAAAGGGAAAAGTTATTTGGCTTCCAAGATGCAATGGTTTATCGGACCAACAGTATGGAATTTTCTTTTGTAAGGATGATTTTAGAGTGTCTTAAAATGTTGGATTTTGAAGCATTCATTTTGTAGTAAACAACTTTGCTAAAAAGTTGGAGGACATTGTATACTTTTGGGAGGGAGCGGGTTGGGTCAGTCAAAGTCAGTATTACGTCATCTGCAAACAGTGAGATGACATGGTGGAAATTTTGTGAAGTAATACCTCTTATATCGGGATTCGTTCTAATTTTTTCTGCTAAAGGTTCCATGATTAGGGCAAAAATTAATGGAGGTAAGGGGCAGCCTTGTCGTGTTCCATTAGAGTTTTTAAAGTTTTTGGAGAACATGCCTTCCGCGAACACATATGCCGAGGGAGAAGAGTATAGGGCTGGGATAGCCTATTGTATTGGACCTCTTATACCAAATTTTTCAAGAACTCTATGAAGGTAACCCAATGTACTCTGTCAAAAGCCTTCTCTGCATCCAATGCTAGGGGCAGAGAAGGCTCTTTGGATTTTTCCATTATGTCCAAATGATTATTCATCCTTCTAGCTGTATCAAGGGCCTTGCGACCAGATACAAAACTCACCTGGTCTAGATTGATCAATCTCTGTAGAATTGTCCTCAATCTATTAGCTAACAGTTTGGCATAGACCTTCACGTCTACGTTTAGCAAAGAGATAGGTCTAAAATTCTGTGGCGTTAGGTTCAATACCCGGTTTAGGTAGAGTAATAACAGTAGCTGTTCTGCCCTTACAATGTGTTTGTAGTACAAGGCTTGGCAGACAGATAACGACTTCTGAATAAAGACTGAGGCCAAAGGGTTAACAGTTGTAATCTTTACTGAGAAAGATTTACATTTCTTTAAGTTTAAGTTTTTTTGTTTTTAGCTGTAAAACTGCAAAACATAAATGATAAAAGTATGCATTAGCATTAAACATTACATTACAAATGAAATTAGTATCATGCATGCTACATTAGTGTAAAGCATTAGCTAACAGAAATTAGGTCTAGCTAAAGGAACTACCTCGCCGAAACTACTACCAAACACACACAAAAATGCAGTTGAATTAGTAGAACACATACTACTTAATTGAATACTAATGACAGCCTACCTACAGACTTGTGCTTCTAAGGCCAGTTTTAAGAAATACTGGAGCTATTCCCATGCTTCTTCACTGCAGGAGGTATTAAGCAATGTGTCTGCTGGACAGGAAGTGGGCATAATATACTACAGTTCCTGCCAGTAATGGATGTCAATTTAAAGCAACAGTAAGATAATGAATACACTGTATCGTGATCAGAACAGTAGCTGTTAACATTTCAGGAGGAAAGTTGGCTCTGGACATAGCGGTATTGAACACCTGAAGTAAATGTGGTAATAGTATGGCACTTAATAATTGATAATACTCTGAGGAGTAACCATCGGGTCCTGGAGATTTTGTTTTTGGGTGAACTTTTGATCAGTTTTTCTATTTCTAGGACTGAAAATGGTTGATTTAGTTGGGATAGATCTGTTTAAGGGAGTGTAGGCAAGGATACTGGAAAAAAAAAATCAGAAATAATTTTATCCAAGGGTTGGGGGTTATCAGCATCGTTTTCTAAATTGTAAAGTTATTCGTAATAATCACTGAAGACATCAACACTTTCTTTTGGGTTAATTTCTTTTTTGCCTATTTTGGGATTGTAAATATAGTTTTTTTTTGGGCTTTGGGGTAACCAACCCCGGGACTTTAATGGTGTTAGTATTTAAATACTAACACCATTAAAGTCCCGGGGTTGGTTACCCCAAAGCCCATTTTCTTATTCTATTTAAAAATTTGGGATGTGGTGTTTTCTTATTTGGTCCCTCCATTCCTAGCTTCATTTATAGTTTTTTTTTGTTTATTAGCTTTTTCTTTTAGCTTGGTAGCTAATAATTTTCAAGCTCTATTGCCATACCGATAAGATTGCGCTTTTAAAGCTCAAATAGACTTATCGTGTTATAAAAGGTCTTTAAGCCGCTTTGACCATTGCTGTTTAAGTTTAGCACTTAGTTGTATAAGTAGACCTCTAATATACACCTTATGGGAGTTATGTTGGTAGAATTCTTTAAGTGGTGTCAGAATGAGTTTTTTATTTTCTGGTTGGGACAACAAATTAATGTCGTTGCGCCACCAGTTTGCCCTTTTTTCAGTACAAAGATCCCCCCCACAGTTATGGAAACTGGAGCATGATCAGACCAAGTGATATAGTGAATGTTCGATTTGGTGACCCTTTGAAGCGGAAATTTGTCTACTAGGAATAAGTCTATCAGAGAATACAGTATCTCACAAAAGTGAGTACACCCCTCACATTTTTGTAAATATTTTATTATACCTTCTCATGTGACAACACTAAAGAAATTACACTTTGCTACAATGTAAAGTAATGAGTGTACATCTCCAGATGTCAAATAGATCATATAAGGAGATAAAATGAGCCAATGTTGCTCTATGTTTCCCATGGCGCTTGTCGCCAGAAAGGCCCAGGTCAATGTTCGGGATGGCATTGAAATCTCCACATAAGACTAGATGTCCTTTCTGCAATAGGCCACACCTCTTTTTTTTGAGGGACCATTTGCCAAAAATACGTGAGGAAATTGGTGATGTCGAAAGATTCGTGGTTTACGGGAGTCAAAGTGAGTCATCTGGTAACATATTATGTCACATTTGAGGTTGCAAGCTTCTTTCCAAGCCATTTGTCTCTTGTATGGGCTATTTAAGCCTTTTACATTCAGTGTAGAAATTTTGAAGGCCATGGTAACTAGTTATTGGTCGTGTGATAGGTTATGTTGTTGGTTTAGAGTTGTTAAATTGCAGCAAAAATTATTTACCTGATTGATGAGACCTCCTTTAGTTGATGACAAAACTTTGGTGGTTGAAGAGTAGGTTCACAGGATAGATGAAAATAGTGGCCAGACATGCTCCTAGATGGTGAAGGTCTATAATTGGAAAACTGTACCAAAAATAACGTCAATACAAGAACAAAAAAAAACAAAAGGTAAAAAACAGACGATTCAGAACTTGAATCTGCAGAAATATTCCCACTCAATTAGTGGGGGTCAAAAAGAATGAAACAGAGTGGCATTCTCCTGGGTTGCCAGAGAATTGGTGAGTTATATTCTAGTGGATAAAGCACAGGGATTAGCCCGCCTCAGCGTCAGACGCACAACGAGTAGAAGAAGGAGAGTTAGGGGGATCTTTGTCTGTAGAACCTTGAGGATCCAGGATGTTCCATTTCTGCAATAGGCGTAGTCCTTCTTTTACAGTAGTGACCATATAATTAGCAACATCTTTTGTTATGAGCAATCTGGCTGGTTATAGCCAGCGATAAGTGATGCAGGGATTATTTAGAGGTTTTGTGATAGTTGCGAGTTGTCTGCGTTGCTGTAGAGTGAAAGCAGAAAGATCAGCAAAGAATGGCAGATCTTGTAGACTCTGTGGTTCGTTATCACGATTTCTTGTGACCCTCATTAGCCATTAGGGATGGGCTGAATGGACCCCTGTTCGGTTCGCACCAGAACTTTCAAACACAACGAAAGTTCGGACCCAAATAACAAACCCCACTAAAGCCAATGGGACCCGAACGTCAAAAATCCAAAGTGCCCATTTTGAAGGCTTATATGCAAATAATTGGGCATACAATGGTTATAGGGGTCCGAGTCATGCCCTGAGGGACATGTATCAACAAAAAAAAAAGTTTGGAAAAAAATTTGATTTTTAACCACTTGACAACTGGGCACTTAAACCCCCTTCCTAACCAGACCAATTTTCAGCTTTTGGTGCTCTCACATTTTGAATGGCAATTGCTCAGTCATGCAACACTGTATCTATATGAAATTTTTGTCCTTTTTTTCACACAAATAGAGCTTTCTTTTGGTGGTATTTAATCACCGCTGGGTTCTTTATTTTTTGCGCTATAAAAGAAAAAAGACCGAAAAATCTGTAAAAAAATAAATTTTTCTTCATTTCTGTTAAAAAATTTTGCAAATTAGTAATTTTTCTTCATATATTTTGGCCAAAATTTATACCGCTACATATCTTTGGTAAAAATAACCCAAATCGGTGGATATTATTTGGTCTTTGTGAAAGTTATAGAGTCCAAAAGCTATAGTGCGAATATCTGAAAATTGATCACACCTGAAGTACTGACGGCCTAATTTCTAATTTCTTGAGACCCTAACATGCCAGAAAAGTACAAATACCCCCCAAATGACCCCTTTTTGGAAAGAAGACATTCCAAGGTATTTAGAAAGATGCATGGTGAGTTTTTTGAAGTTGTGATTTTTTCCCACAATTCTTTGCAAAATCAAGTTTTTTTTTTACTTTTTTTTTTTCACAAAATTGTCATATTCGCAGGTTATTTCTTACACACAGCATATGCATACCACAAATTACACCCCAAAACACATTCTGCTATTACTCCCGAGTATGGCGATACCACATGTGTAAGACTCTTACACAGCGTGGCCACATACAGAGGCCCAACATGCAGGGGAGCACCTTCAGGCGTTCTGGAGTGCCCAGGCCAATTCTGACATTTCCCTCCTACATGTAAAAATCATCATTTATTAGCTAGAAAATTACATAGAACCCCAAAACATTATATATGTTTTTTTAGCAAAGACCCTAGAGAATACAATGGCGGTCGTTGCAACTTTTTATCTCGCACGGTATTTGCACAGCAATTTTTTTAACGCGTTTTTTTTGGAAAGAAAAACTGTTTTGTGCTTTACAAAAACCAAAACAGTAAAGTTAGCCCAATGTTTTTGCATAATGTGAAAGATGAAGTTACGCCGAGTAAATAGATACCCAACATGTCACCTTTCAAAATTGCACGCGCTTGTGGAATGGCGCCAAACTTTGCTACTCAAAAATCCCCATAGGCGACGCATTAAATTTTTTTTACTGGTTACATGTTTTGAGTTACAGAGGAGATCTAGGGCCAAAATTATTGCTCTCGCTCTACCGATCGCAGCGATACCTCACCTGTGTGGTTTGAACACCGTTTTCATATGTGGGCGGGACTTACGTATGCGTTCGCTTCTGCATGCGAGCACACAGGGACAGGGGCGCTTTAAAAATTTTTTATTTTTTTTATTGTTCATTTTACTTTATTTATTTTAGTTTGATGCTTTTTTTCCCAAAAAAAAAATGTTTTGACCACTTTTATTCCTATTACAAGGAATGTAAACATCCCTTGTAATAGGAATATGACATGACAGGTCCTCTTTACAGTGAGATATGGGGTCAATAAGACCCCACATCTCACCTCTAGGCTGGGAAGCCTGAAATTAAAAAAAAAAAAAAAATGATCCTGGCTTCAATCGTAGCGGTGAGTCGTTAGAAGCACCGGAGGGCGGCGGGAGGGGGGGGACATCCCCTCTCGCCTCCCGTAAGAACGATCAAGCAGTGGAACAGCCACTATGATCATTCTTATGGTGTAGGGAATCGTCGGCTGAAAAAGTTGATATCTGAATGATGCCTGTAGCTGCACCCATCATTCAGATATCCCCGCACAAAGTCAAGGACGTCGTATGAGGGCCGGCGGGTGGGAAGTGGTTAAAACGCATTTTTTTTTTTAACACAAAGTTGTCCATTTATACAATATTTCTACCACATAGCATGTACATACAAAAAATGACACCCCAAAATAGATTCTCCTACTCCTCCTGAGTACGGCGATACCACATGTGTGAGATTTCCACAGCCTGGCCACATACAGAGGCCGAGTACAGCCGAGCATGGCTCAGCATGGCAGGGTATGGCTGGGTATGGCAGGGTATGGTGGGGTATTGCAGAGTATGGCGGGGTATTTGCAGAGTATGGCGGGGTATTTGCAGAGTATGGCGGGGTAATTGCAGAGTATGGCGGGGTAATTGCAGAGTATGGCGGGGTAATTGCAGAGAATGGCGGGGTAATTGCAGAGTATTGCACAGCATTGCACAGTAGTAGGGATGGCTGAGCATGGATGGCTGAATGTCTCTGTGCAGTGCTGTGGGCACTACATATCCAGCCCACAGCGCTGCAGCCATCCATCCATCCCCCTCTCCGCTCACAGTGTACCGATCGGTACACAGGAGGGGAGGAGAGGAACGGGCGTCATCAGATGACGCCGGTCTGTTTACATGTGATCGCGCCGTCATTTGACGGCGCGATCACATGGTAAACGGCTGCGATCAGCGGCCATTTACCGGGATCCGTGTTTGTAGATAGCAACAGTGCGATCTGCTGCAGGTGTGCTGAAAAAGGCCCAGACAGCTGAGCTTTGGGGAGTGGGCCGGGAGATAACAGTTGCAGAATGTGATGGAATAGGGTGGCTGCTCTCTACTCTTTCTTGATGTCGGCCTCCTTGGGGTTGTGCAGCCTCACCTTCAGTTTTCTCCTCTGCTCTATCTGGCACCCTAGTCGCATCAGTGACCTCATCATCATCATCACGATCATCTCCATCTCCTCCATCTTCATCATTAACACTGGAGACAACTTGGCAATACGCTGCAGCTTGGGGAACATGAATGCCAATTTGTCTACCAGTGTTCCTCCCTCTCTCTAGGCTCATGTTCCTGTCATCCTCAACCTCAGAATCAACATCTGAATCCAGTGAGGGCTGGGCATCATCAAGGAGCAATTAGCTGACGCTGTGGTCAAATAACTCAGCTGACTTCTCAATGGCTGATGTTGGGGCTATGGCAGGAATAGATGTGGACAAGGAGGCAGGTTTATCCACTCTGGCAACTGCAGGGGACTGCACACTTGTCTCTGCTTGCATGACAGAGGATGAGGAAGGTTTAGTAAGCCAGTCAACCACCTCCTCTGCATGCTGTGGCTGGATAGCACAGGCAAACTCACTAAACAGAGAAAATTATACCCTGCCTGAGGACTGTCCACCATGTCTCCTTGTTGCTGGCCCCCTTACAGTGCCAAGGGAACGTCTGCCTCTCCTTGTTGTCCTCCCAGACATTTTTGGGAGGGGGCGGTGCTTATAAGCAAATGTAAAGAAGAAGTTGAAAGTATGTAGATGCACTTTAATCAATGTAAAGAGGTGTTTGGTGCACTTTAATTTGAATACTCACACTGCACAGACACACTCCACGGATACACTATAATATACCGCAATATAATGTGCCAAACATACAGTGATGCAGTACCGCACACAGAACTATATGGCGTTAAACTGGCAGTAACACATGCAAAATTATATGGCGTTAAACTAGCAGTAAAGCACACAGAAGTAAATGGAGTTAAACTGACAGTAACGCACACACAAGTAAATGGCGCTAAACTGGCAGTAATGCAATCAAATAGACGGTGTTCAACCGTCACTACACTGATGCTATCTGAACTGTCCCTACTCTAGCTATACACTAATGTAAAGATTACTGACACAGTCTCACTACACTAAAAAAACACAATGCGTTTCTGAGCTTGCGCAAGGTCCGTACGGCACATGCGCGCTCCTTTATCAAATGTATCAATTGATAAAGGAGCGCGCATGTGCCGTATGGACCTTGCGCAAGCTCAGAAACGCGTTGTGGTTTTTTTCCCCACTGACAACATCGCCAGCTGCTCCCTGGGCTGCCGCTCCGTCCTCCCGCAGAGACAGGCTTTGCACCGTCCTGGCTTCCCCACCAGACTGCGCTGTGCTTGGAGGCATCTCCTGGGAATCGCTGATTGCTTTTTTCCTCCTCCCCCATCTGGGATTATACCTGTCTGCTCTACATATTGCTCCTATATGTAAGTTGATATTTTTATTATACATTGGTGAATAAATGATTTTACTTAGTGGCGCTCCTCTCTTTTTTCGTTTTTTACCTGGATGGATCTGAGCTGACTTCTCTCTACAAGAAGAGCTGCCTTTTGTGAATCTGACCACACAGTACCCCACAAGAAAATAAAAGTCTTATACCCGGTGTTGGTTTATGACTTATCCTTCAGGGATCTTCTCCTGCATTATAGACTGCCTCCTGGCTCCTGTCCAAGACTTCCAACACCATCCTGATCACACTGGGATTGTTCCAGCCATAAGACTTTATTATTTCATTTACCTTTAGAGACATTTGCCTCATAGCCTCTGAGCGCCAGTTTTTATTTGTTTTTAGTGCTGATTTTGTCTCTGACAACCCACTGAGGAGAGGAGCTGTGTCAGTGTGCAGTCATCTGCTCTGTCGGCTAGCCCCCTCAAGTTTACACATTAAAATGTTGTCTCACACAGAAATGTCACCTATAACTAAATAATAATCACTTATGAGATTCAAACATTCAGCAGTGAACACCTTAATCTCTGTGCTCAACTGAACGCATATAATTTCTATGTGAACAGGCTACAGTAGAGCAGTGGAATGGCTCTTATTCAGACCCCTCTCTACTGCCCTTTCACATATAAATGCAAAACAGTAAATAACAAATAAAACTTTTAGCAAAAGAACTCTCTCCCAGCTGTCTGCTCTTCCCCATTAGTCAGCTGGAAGTTGTAGTTCCACATCACTCAGCCAGAGGGCGAATCCCATCTGTACGGACTACATGTCCCAAGATGCTTTACTCTAGCTTGTCTCTGATTAAGAAGGTAACAGGTCAGCATCAACTCAACACTAGAGGGAAACAGCTCCCCTCGCAACAATGCCACACAATGTCTCCTAATTGCAGGAATAAGTAGATATCCAGCTCCTGGCTGCTACACATTGAATTGTCACTGGAGTTTTGCCTTACCCGTTTCCTTATGTTCTTTATGGGTTACTTGTTGCTGTATATTGCACCAATTGAGTATAACTTGTCACTGCTGAATCTGTGTACTCTTTCAATGTTTCAACATTGTTACTGGACCACTATACTGACCCACTGTTTATTTCTTGATCTACTTTATACCTTTTTTTTAGTACACTTTCTGTAATTACTTGAACATTTTCAATAAAAACTATTGATAAATAAAAAAATAAAAGTTTATTTGTAAAAGAAAGGCTCTATACATATAGTAACAATAGAAAAAAAAGATACACATCACTAGTTTAAAAAGGTAAAAAAAAAGTTTTAAAACTATGTAAATCTCTATAAACCTTAAACAAAATTTTGACCCCCAAACCAATTATTGTTTACCCTTAACCATAATTTTTTTATTGGTTCTTTCTTACCACAGGCTTACATAAATTACTTTATAAAGGGCAATCATTAAAGATTGTCTGACTATTCCAGTGCATGAGGTCATCCTGAAATATAATCTTATTAATTAATTTCTTTATGGCATGTAATAATGGATGATTGATGTGCTAATATATAATTCTGATTTCTTGTCTCTCCTATATTAATCTAATCCAGATCTTGTTCCCAATTTTTGATAAACTTTATATTAGTGGAGTGATATCGGTAGCTTTGTGATCTTTTTTATATGGCTTGTTAGATTTTCAGTGACGTACATATGTTCAAAGGTCAATAGCAGTCAAGTATTTTCCTCAAACAGAAACATGGCCATGCTATGTCATTAAAGTATGATCTTTCTTTTATGTTTTTTATAGAGTCAGCTTTGGATTAGAATATCATCATCAACATTTTAGCCATCTTGAATAAATTATTATTAGACCAACAGGCTTATATAATAAGGGGAATAACTCAAAGCAATTAAGCAGTTTTCATCTTTTCCTTTGATGACTTGTCTAGACTAATTCAAAGTAGATGTAAACCCCAAACGAAAGATATTTGCTAAACCATTGTGTAAACTATTGTCATTACGAAAATAACTACAACAAATATAGAAAAACACAAACAAAATGCTTTCACCTTTCTTCTCCTTTGTTGCAGTCACTTCATGTTTATATGAATACAGTCTAGGGATGACTGTGTGCCATTTGTTATGTAGGGTTTCCTGGTGGTAAAAAGCGGGGACTATGCCTGAACAATCTGTGTTAAGATGCTTGTTTGTAGTCACCATCCGAAGTTTGTGTGACGGTAACAACGAAGAACCAAAGTTGGGGGAAAGGGGAAGTGAATTGTCACTTACTGCCCCAGGGATCTCCCCAACGCTGTCACATAGACCAATAATAGCCAGACAGAGATTCTATCCTTTCCACACTCTATAAAAAACCAAAAGAAAAAAGTTTTGTTTAAAAGAGGAGTATGGGAATTTTTTTTATTTTTTAATCGTACTTACCTAGGTGGATGCAGCATCGGTCTGAAGCTGCATATGTCCCTTGACGGCTCCCTGAGCAGAAAGCTGGTGACTGTCAGTCACCACTGACTGCTCTGCCCCCCCAGTACTCACTAGAGCACTGGAGGGGGCGCGAGCGGCCGGCTCAGGCTCTCAGCAGCGCGCTGAGAGGCTGAGCCAGGTGCCGGTCCAGGCATGTGGGCGGATCCCGACTATTTGGTCGCATCAGCCGACAGTGGACTTCAGCCCACTGTCAGCTGAAAATAGGTCACAGGAGCGCAAAACGAACTGCACTCCTGTGACTCACAGGAGAAAAACAGCCAAACAAGCTTTGTCTGTACTTCTCCTGTAGGATAGTACTATGGTCATCATGGGCAACAGCTACAGCATATAACACAATACGTTAAAATGTTTACATAAGGGAACGTGCACATTGAAGCAGCATTTTCCTTCTATAGTTCCACCAAGGAAAGGTTTGTTACTATGAACTCTTGCATCCTTATGATGTCATTACATATTACATAAAATAAAGGAAAAAACACTGCGCTCAGAAAGAAAATAATTATACAAAGCTGCTAGCACTAAGAGTCCACATACAACAACTCGAATATAATTGTACAAAGACAGTGCAGAGCTACAAACTCAGTGAACAAAGACAAAAAATGAACTTGAATGATTGGAAAACAATAGTAATAATCAAATTAATCACAAAGTCCACCAATAAAATCTACCATGGACAGAAAGGAGAATCTCCATCAAACTCAGTGGTAAAAGGCACATGAGAGCAAAATCCGTGATGCTTAATAAAATAACAATAATAAATAATAATAAAATAGCGCACCGGGGTCTCCCTCTGACATTTCCGCCTCTAAGTGGCTCCAAAAAATGCTCAGAAGTAAAACAAAAAAAGCGCTCTCATAGTGTAGTAATGTGACTATAAACTTTAATATATTAAGCAACATATAGGAGTTTAATATAGGAGTTAAAAATGTTGCACTCAGATAATAGCAGAATAAAAGCAGCTTGAACAATCATGCAAGATGCTAAATATCATTCCTACGGGCTCTGTTCCGAGCACGAATCGGACCACCCAATCAGATCAGACTAGCGTTGTGACGTCTCCATCATAGGAGGAGCCCGTAGGAATGCCATTTAGAATCTTGCATGATTGTTCAAGTCATTTCTGTCTATGGTGGACTTTATTGGTGGACTTTGTGATTAATTTCCATTTTTCTTTCGGATTACTTATTTTTATTTTGTATTTATCATTTGTTATTACCATTGTTTTTCAATCATTCAAGTTATTTTTTGTCTTTATTACATATTTCATATTGGAAGCCTCCATGAGCCTCCATCAAGGCTTGTTTTTAAAGGGCACAGGCCTGAGGACTTCATCTTGATCTTGGCTTCACTATTTAAAGTGATCCTGTTGCTAAATCTGGCCATAGATGGATCAAAATGTGTCTGGTTCTGCAGGTATGAAGTTTAGACACCTGGAGGTACCTACTCATACCTTCAGCAGCTTTCCTTGTGCTGAAATATTAGGCTGTTCTTATTGGTCCACAATCTGAGAAACCCTGAGTCTCTCCACATATAAACCATCAATATAATAGGTTGCCTGAATAGCCAATAGTAATGTACAACAAACTCACTCAAAAGTTCACAAGCTTTGCTTAATCAGAACAGCCCAACCTATTGTCCGTAGAGTGGGCAGTGAAAGTTGCTGTAAGTATTGATATCTCCCAACTTTTTGAGATGGGAATGAGGGACACCTATTAGCAGATGTATGTAGACAAAGGACACACACCCTTCCATGCTAACTTAAAGGAGAATGATGAAAAAAATGATTAGTTAAACCCACATGTACGTTTTTTACTACTACTATTCCTTTGTACTAGCTTTTGAAATGTAAAGATGCAGCAATTTAGAATTTAGAAGAAAAGTTTAGCACTGATAAAGACTTTTTAAAAGATAAATAGTGCATTTTATATACAACTATATAGATCAGACCAAAATGATGGACAAATGAGAAGGAAAGAGGGACAGAGGGACTTTTTTTCAGAATCAGAGACAGTTCTTTGAAAACAGACAGTTGGGAGCTATGAGTATGTGAGGGTACCTCTAGGGGTGAAAGTTTGGTTTCATCTGTCTTACCTGGTGCTATTCCACTTCTTTTTCCCCTGAATGACAGGTTGGGACAGGTAATATCAAAATATTGAAGGATGACTTGTGGGAACATATAGTTCATTTTGTAATATTTGTGTCAGCCTACTAATCCTGTGTAAATCTGTGGATTCTGAAGCTACTCCCAGCTATTTTATTGGTTATGACTGATCAGTAATCATATTTGATACAACCACTGAAAATGCTACTACAGTTGATTGTTTGATAATGTGATCAAATTGGCAAATGTGCGTCAGTTCCTTGAATGGGTTATTAGGAATAATCGTATTAAATTACTTTGCATTTGAATTTAGTGTTGAAGTCCAAAAAACTGGTCACAGATTTTACAATCTGATTGTACTATCTGCTTATACTTGTATACACACATAGATTATTTTTGTTCAATAAGCAAGGCAAAATGAAAATAGTCTAGCAGATTCCCCCATCCACACTATACAGCATAGATGGAGATATCTCCCTCTGTGGCTATAGTATCCTGAAAGCCGCAGCTGCCACCTGTCATAATAGTCAAACTAGCCTGATTAGATGCAGCTGCTGTTTGGTTGACAATTTTTTGCCCGTGTCATTCAGTTTTTTCAGTCGAAGGATGTTGGGCAGGAAGTGACTGACACGGCCAGCGAAATTTGTATAGTATGTGTCCAGCTTAAGTTTTGGTGGAATTGTACAGAAATCTAAAGGTGTGTGGACTCAAGATTAAGGACATTTATAAAAAGAGGCTGAGGCTGTATGAAACATTCATTGTGTAAATTAAAACATACGTTAATTTGCTGAATAAATCCTACACTAATAATAACGATTCTGTTGGCTTGAAATTTTAACATAAAAATGTTATATTTTTCAACATAAAAATAAATGTTACATAGTTACATAGTAGGTGAGGTTGAAAAAAGACACAAAAGTCTATTAAGTCCAACCTATGTGTGTGATTATATGTCAGTACTACATTGTATACCCCTGTATGTTTTGGTCCTTGAGGTGCTTATCTAATAGTTTTTTGAAACTATCGATGCTCCCCGCTGAAATCACCACCTGTGGAAGGAAATTCCACATCCTGTCAGAAACCATGAATCAGACTGAGACAGAAGTACAGTTAAATCACACTTGTTTAATAATAATAAAAAAAGATAAACAGAGTAAACATAGTCAAAACATAGGCAGAGTTCAGGAACCAATTGGATAGTCAGACAAGCCAAAACGTCAGGGTGCCAGAGAACAGCGTAGCAGAACAGCAAGCGGGATCTGGAGCCAGAAGGAATGTCAGCCAAGCAAGTCTTTAACAGGATCTCTAGAGATGTGACCAAGGCGAAGGCAGAGATCATCTGGACTGGACGGCTTAAGTAGGCAGGACTGACGAGTAGGATATCATCAACAGGTGAGTCAGGGAGAGATAGGAGCTGGCAATTAGCCGACAGCGGAGCGGCCAGCTCAGAGACGAAAGGGCTGAGCCCAGCCCTGACACATCCTTGTCGCTCCTACAGTAAAGAACCCTCTACGCAGTTTAAGGTTAAACCTATTTTCTTCTGATTTTAATGAGTGGCCACGTGTCTTATTAAACTCCCTTCCACTTAAAAAATGTTTTATCCCTATTGTGGGGTCACCAGTACGGTATTTGTAGATTGAAATCATATCCCCTCTCAAGCGTCTCTTCTCCAGAGAGAATAAGTTCAGTGCTTGTAACCTTTCTTCATAACTAACATTGGCCTTCTCTGTACTCGCTCCATTTCCAGCACATCCTTCCTGAGGACTGGTGCCCAGAACTGAACAGCATACTCCAGGTGAGGCCAGACCAGAGTCTTGTGGAGTGGGAGAATTATCGCTTTATCTCTTGAGTTAATCCCCTTTTTAATGCATGCCAATATTCTGTTTGCTTTGTTAGCAGCAGCTTGGCATTGCATGCCATTGCTAAGCCTATCGTCTACTAGGACCCCCAGGTCCTTTTCCATCCTGGATTCCTCCAGATGTTCTCCCCCCGTGAGTAGATTGCATTCATATTTTTGCCACCCAAATGCATTATTTAAAATTTTTCCACATTTAACCTCATTTGCCATGAAGTTGCCCACTCCATTAATTTGTTTAGATCTACTTGCAAGGTTTCCACATCCTGTGGAGAAGTTATTGCCCTGCTTAGCTTAGTATCGTCCGCAAATACAGAGATTTAGCTGTTTACCCCATCCTCTAGGCCGTTTATGAACAAATTAAATAGGATTGGTCCCAGCACAGAACCCTGGGGGACCCCACTTTCCACCCCTGACCATTCTGAGTACTCCCCATTTATCACCACCCTCTGAACTCGTCCTTATAGTCATTTTTCAAACCATGTACTCACCCTATGGTCCATGCCAATGGACCTTACTTTGTACAGTAAACATTTATGGGGAACTGTATCAAATGCTTTTGCAAAATCCAGATACACCACGTCTACGGGCCTCCCCTTATCTAGATGGCAGCTCACCTCCTCATAGAAGGTTAATAGATTGGTTTGGCAAGAACAATTCTTTATGAATTTATGCTGATTACTGCTAATGATACAGTTTTCATTACTAAAATCTTGTATATAGTCCCTTAACATCCCCTCCAAGAGTTGCATACTATTAATGTTAGGCTAACTGGTCTGTAATTCCCAGGGATGTATTTTGGCCCTTTTTTAAATATTGTTGCTACATTGGCTTTTCTCCAATCAGCTGGTACCATTCCAGTCAGTAGACAGTCAGTAAAAATTAGGAACAATGGTTCTTATAATTACTTGACTGAGTTCCCTAAGGACCCTCGGATGCAAGCCATCTGGTCCCGGTGACTTATTAATATTAAGTTTTCCAAGTCTATTTCTAATTCTGTCCTCTGTTTGCCATTAGGGTGCTTCCTGTGATGTGTCATGAGGATAAATACTGCAGTTTTGGTTACTGAAGCCCCCCCAATTCCCTCATGAAGACTGAGGAGAAGAATAAATTCAATACCTTCGCCATCTCATCATCCTTTGTAACCAGATTTCCGTCCTCATTCTTTATAGGGCCAATATGATCTGTCCTCCTTTTTTACTGTTTATATACTTAAAGAGTTTCTTAGGATTTTTTTTTTTGCTCTCCTTCGCTATGTGTCTTTCGTGTTCTGTCTTAGCTGCCCTAATTGCACCCTTACATTTCTTGTTGCATTCTTTGTAACGTGTGAATCCTGATGGTAATCCCTCAGCCTTGTATTTTTTAAAGGCCTTCTCCTTTGCTTTTTATGCATTTTTACATTGGGGTTAAGCCAATTATGACTTTTGTTTGCTCTTTTAAATTTATTTCCCAATGGGATGCACTGGCTAATGCCCTTCTTTAATATGCTCTTAAAGCAAACCCATCTTTCCTCCGTGTTCTTTGTTCCTCAGATTTTATCCCAATTTGTATCTTCTAGCAAAGTTCGTAGTTTAGGGAAGTTGGCTCTTTTGAAATTCAGTGTCTTTGTAATAATGTTACTGGTCCCCAAAAAGTTCATTTAGGGTCAGATTTGTCTGTCGAAGTCCCGCTAATAATTGCAGATCGTCGCTATTACCAGTAAAAACAATAAAGAATCAAAGTCCTTAAATCTATCCCATAGTTTGTAGATGCGATAATTTTTTGCGCAAACCAATCAATATATGCGTATTGCGATTTTTTTTCCCCAAAAATATGTAGAAGAATATATATTAGTCTAAACTGATGAACAAATGTGTTTTTTCTTATTTTTTTTTTTGGATATGTATTATAGCAGAAAGTGACAAAAAAATTTTTTTTTTTAAATTGTCAGTCTTTTTTTGTTTATAGCGCAAAAAATAAAAACCACAGAGGTGATCAAATATCACCAAAAGAAGGCTCTTTTGGGAAAAAAAGGACATAAATTTTGTTTGGGTACAGCGTTGCACGACCGCGCAATTGTCAGTTAAAGCGGCGCAGTGCCGTATCGCAAAAAATGGTGTAGACAAAAGGCTTTAAAAAAAAAGTTAATACATTCTGTATTCTATGTTCTTTACAGATATACTGTATATGCATGTGTGTGTTTGGGCCCTTTCACACTGGGGTGGTTTGCAGGCGCTATTGCGCTAATAATAGCGCCTGCAAACCGACCCGAAAGTGGCGCTGCTTTGTCTCCAGTGTGAAAGCCCCGGGATCAGATCAGGATGGTTGAACTATCTTGTAAATTACATTATAAAAAGATGGGCCAGGGTCTGTCAGTAGCCATTCCTACTGTGCTTTCTCCTACCACAAATAAGTTATGTTGCAGTTTTTTTTTTCGTTTTTTTTATGTTGATTTATATGTAATGTATATATGATTTATATGTTTCAGAAGTTTCGGCATAATTGGCTACATCATTCTATGTAGTCGGGGTGGGCATAGGCGTCCAGAGTCCCACCTCCGGCTGTATCCATCCACGCTCCCACATAGGTTTACGCTCGGTTACCAGTTCTGAACTGGAGAGCGTTACAGCAATAATTTGCTTCTATTATTCTTAGTAGATACCTTCACATCTTTCTTCTGTCATAACTATTTTCTACTGTTAACCTTCTCTAACAGCGCTAGCTGATCTCATTCCCACCCCTACTCATCCTACAAGACCTGCATCGTCTTACATCGACGTAGCATTCATGCAGAAGACACATTTTAGGGGCGACAAATTACCCATTCTCAGGAATCGGTCATTCCCGACGGTATATCACTCCACCAATCGGTCGGCTAAGTCAAGGGGGGTCTCCTTTTTTATTTCCGGCAGAGTGCCATGGACTCTTACGAATTCAATTATAGACCCTGGAGGTCGCTTCTTGTTGGTAAAGGGCTTGATCGGCGACATCAAGGTTACTTTGGCAAACGTGTACGCCCCTAATGATCACCAAGAGGTCTTTTTAAGTAAGATACTTATGAAGCTGACCAATTTTACAGAAGGCCACTTGATTGTAGGAGGAGACCTGAACGTTCCGTTAATCCCAACAGAGGACACATCCTCTGGTCTGTCATCTATCTTCCTCAGTTCACGTAAACGCATTACCCAATCTCTGCACAAAAACCAACTAATTGACATATGGCGCCTTCTCCATCCTATGGAAAAGGACTTCATCTTCTATTCCCTGCCCCACAAAAACTACTAAATTGATTATTTCCTAGTCCCCCATGCCCAGCTACATGCAGTACATGACTCAACCATAGGCACCATTACTTGGTCTGACCACGCCCCTATTTTCATGTCCTATGCCCTTCATGACTCCATGACTATCAGGACACACCAATGGAGACTAAATGAAAGCCTCCTACACGACAAAGATGTACTAGCAGACGTAACCAGAGAACTAGACTTTTACTTCAAAACCAATGACACCCCAGACACCCCTGTGACCCTGGCATTGTCTGAGAGGCACACAAAGCAGTTATCCACGGAGTGTTGATCAAACATGGGACCAGGATTAAATGGGAACGGACTGAACAACTTAGGACCCTACTTGCAGACCTTGCCGCCCTAGAGCTCCATCATAAACAGACTCAATCCCCCTCTCTGGAGAGAGACCTTTTGGTCAAGCAGACGAAAATAGCAGATCTCTTATAATTTAAGACGATCAAATCCCCCACCCAGGAACAGATAGATTCCTACCTATCATCATCACTCATGCCCCAACTATCTGACACAGACAGGGACATCCTTGAAGACCCCATCACTGTAGAGGAACTGCAGGGTGCGGTGGGTACTACTAAACTGGGTAAAGCACCTGGCCTAGATGGTCTCACCGGCCAATACTATAAGACCCTACTCCCCTCTCTTGCTCCATATATGGTCAAGCTGTTTAACGTACTTGGCACGACTGCAACATTCACAGCTGACACTCTATTAGCTCACATCTCAGTGTCTCAGTGATCCCCAAAGATGGGAAAGACCCAACCTCTTGTGGAAGTTACCGACCGATCTCATTGCTAAACTTGGATCTAAAAATCTTTACAAAAATACTGGCAAACAGGATCCAACACTTTGCACCGAACCTGATCCATTTAGACCAAGTGGGCTTTGTTCCTATGCGAGAAGCTAGGGATAACACCACGAAAGTATTGAATCTGCTTCAGACAGTCAATAAATCACGGACACAGTGTGTGTTCCTCAGTACTGACGCAGAGAAAGCCTTTGACAGGGTGAACTGGAATTTCATGCTCGCAGTTCTACGTTATGCTGGCTTCGGTACCAAAATGCTAAAAGTGGATTTCCATGATTTACTCCCGACCAGCAGCTCAAGTTCAAGCCAATGGTGTCCTATCAGACACATTTAAAATCACGAATGGGACACGCCAGGGGTGCCCTTTGTCGCCCCTCCTTTTCGCCCTGTCATTGGAACCGTTTCTCTGCTCAGTTCGACTCAACCCAGACATTACTGGAATAAAGTTAGGAGACACGCAATGCAAAATTTCGGCCTATGCCGATGACATGTTATTTTCCACCGCGAACCCTTTGGTCTCACTCCCCAACTTGATGAAGGAGTTTGAGAGATATGGAGCTCTCTCCAATCTCCAAATTAATTTCTCCTTTTCCTAGTCGGAGGCAATGGATGTTAACTTCCCACAGCGGTCTACAGTACAACTTCGCCACAATTTCAAATCTAAATGGACTGACAAAGCGTTGATGTACTTGGGCACAATGGTCCCCCCCAATATAGCCAAAATCTTTGAGCTAAACTTCCCCCCATTACTACAGAAAGTTAAGCAACTTCTAGACAAATGGGACGTCGGCATACACTCTTGGTTCGGCCACTGCAATATTATTAAAACGAGCATCCTCCTCAAATTTATTTATCTTTTACAGGCATTGCCAATCCATATCCCATCTACCTATCTTAAAGAGGAGTTCCACCCAGTGGGGCCATTAAAAAAAAAAAAAATTAAAAGTCAGCAGCTACAAATACTGCAGCTGCTGACTTTTAATTGGACACTCACCTGTCCCTGGGTCCAGCGGTGCGGGGGATCGAAGCCCCGCTTGTCCCCCCCCTCCGCTCGTCGGCGCCGGCATTTCAACTGTGGGCGCCGGGCTGTGGCTTCACAGCCTGGCACCCACTGCGCATGCGCGAGCGGCGCCGAGCGCCGTGATTGGCCGCTCAATCACCTGGGACCTGCACAGGGTCCCAGATGATTGACAGGAGGGAGGGAGAAGAGCCGAGCCCTTCCTGTGCCTGGGGGAAGTGATGTCACCAGCCCAGGCAGACGAAGGGGCAGACTACGAGGGACCACCTAGCAACAGGCATTTAGAGGTAAGTAAAAAAAAAAAAAATATCCAAATGTTTTTTTGTTTTTTTTTTTAGAATTTTTTACATATGTTTGTTTTTTTGGGTGGAACCCCACTTTAAGCAGATCCAAAAAATATTCTTTGATTTAATTTGGGCTCATAATGACGAAACCAGCTAATGCTGCCTAAGCAATACGGGGGATTAGCAGTACCAGACATATGCAAGTACTACCTAGCGATACATATGAGTAGACTGATAGATTGGAACAGACATGCGGACTTTAAAATATGGGTTTGCATTGAACAGGCCCAATTGACTGTTCTTCTTGGTAGAGCCCCTTGGTGTTTTCCCTCCCTTCCAAGAGAGATGAAAAACCACCCTCTAATAGGCAACACAGCCAAACTTTGTTCAGTCCTGCTCATATCCACCCCCATATCATCACAAACTTCACCCCCATATCCAGTTCTAGGGCACTCTTTTTTCCCTCCAGGACTTGGCGATACCAACCTCCGGAGCCTGTCGCGCTCAGGCTACACACAAGCTTCCCACTACATAGTTGCAGGAGCGTGGCCGACGATTTTGGCGCTGATGGACCAGTCGGGCATTTTCTGACTGGGATTTTTGAGTGCCCTCCAAATGACTCACTTCCTTAGAACTCTCCCGGCCATGGGCCTGTTTACCAGGCTTCTTAACACTTTCGAAGAATTTTGCTCAGAGACGGGGACGATGCCCCACGCGCTCTCTCCAAACTATGACATACTAGTTACCCCTGCAGAACCCCATTTCTTGAGCTGTGTGCAGGAGTGGGAACAAGACTTGGGCAAAACTTTCAGTACAACACTACGACAGCACATCCTCAGATTCAGGTACAAGTCTTCTATTTGTACGAGAACGCAGGAGACCAATTTTAAAATCCTCACCGGTTGGTACAGAACACCAGGGAGACAAGGGTACCATATTACATATTTTTTGGACATGTCCCAAATTAACACACTTCTGGATGGAGGTTAAACGCATTCTCCAAAAATTCACAGAGTGCAAAATACCAGAAGACCCAGCCTTCTACCTCCTCCATGCTTCAAATATACCTGGGAAGATATACAAAGAATCCATCATCTGCCACCTTCTAGACGCCGCTAAGGCATGCATCCCCCTCAAGTGGAAATCCCCACAACCCCCGACAGTAGGGATGTGGATTCGTAAAGTAAAGTAAATCAGTAGAATGGAACACTTAGTTCTTTCAGCACGACACCAACAGGAACGATACTCTAAGACCTGGTCCCTCTGGAACTACTTTATATTCTTTGACGAAAGGAAGATCCTCCTTGACGCTGATTCCAACGACTAAATTTACACCACCAATAACAGCCCAGCCAGCTATACAGGTTCACACAAGATACACCTCAGCATTCCCATCCCCATCCCCATCTCCCTTTTCCCTTCCCCCCTTCACTCCTTACCAACCCCTCTCTCTCAATCTTTCTTTTTCTCTTTCTTTTCTCCCCTTTCTTGGTACAAGATACCTTTCTAATATATAAAATTATAAAATTGATTAGGACTGGTCCAGGACCCTACTAGGGGCAGCATAAATGGATCACTGTTTGTAATGTCTTGAGTACATTTAGTACCAGGACACTACATTAGGTACTCTTATTATGGAACATGACATACACCAGGTAACAGGCCTCCATATTGTCCTTTATAGGCAACAATGTGATCGCATCTACAGTGTACATGTGCAATGCTTTGTTTCACAACCTAATGTATGTATCCAGATACAGTGGGGATGGAAAGTATTCAGACTCCCTTAAATTTTCACTCTTTGTTATATTGCAGCCATTTGTTAAAATCATTTAAGTTCATTTTTTTCCCTCATTAATGTACTCACACCACCCCATATTGACAGAAAAACACAGAATTGTTGACATTTTTGCAGATTTATTAAAAAAGAAAAATGAAATATCACATGGTCCTAAGTATTCAGACCCTTTGCTCAGTATTTAGTAGAAGCACTCTTTTGATCTAATACAGCCATGAGTCTTTTTGGGAAAGATACAACAAGTTTTTCACACCTGGATTTGGGGATCCTCTGCCATTCCTCCTTGCAGATCCTCTTCAGTTCTGTCAGGTTGGATGGCAAACGTTGGTGGACAGCCATTTTTAGGTCTCTCCAGAGATGCTCAATTAGGTTTAAGCCAGGGCTCTGGCTGGGCCATTCAAGAACAGTCACGGAGTTGTTGTGAAGCCACTCCTTCATTATTTTATCTGTGTGCTTAGGGTCATTGTCTTGTTAGCAGGTAAACCTTTAGCCCAGTCTGAGGTACTGAGCACTCTGGAGAAGGTTTTTGTCCAGGATATCCCTGTACTTGGCTGCATTCATCTTTCCCTCAATTGCAACCAATCATCCTGTCCCTGCAGCTGAAAAACACCCCCATAGCATGATGCTGCCACCACCATGCTTCACTGTTGGGACTGTATTGGACAGGTGATGAGCAGGTTTTCTCCACACATACTGCTTAGAATTAAGGCCAAAAAGTTCTATCTTGGTCTCATCAGACCAGAGAATCTTATTTCTCACCATCTTGGAGTCCTTCAGGTGTTTTTTAGCAAACTCCATGCGGGCTTTCATGTGTCTTGCACTGAGGAGAGGCTTCCGTCGGGCCACTCTGCCATAAAGCCCCGACTGGTGGAGGGCTGCAGTGATGGTTGACTTTCTACAACTTTCTCCCATCTCCCGACTGCATCTCTGGAGCTCAGCCACAGTGATCTTTGGGTTCTTCTTTACCTCTCTCACCAAGGCTCTTCTCCCCCCCGATAGCTCAGTTTGGCCGGACGGCCAGCTCTAGGAAGGGTTCTGGTCGTCCCAAATGTCTTCCATTTAAGGATTATGTTATGGAGGCCACTGTGCTCTTAGGAACCTTAAGTGCAGCAGACATTTTTTTGTAACCTTGGCCAGATCTGTGCCTTGCCACAATTCTGTCTCTGACCTCTTCAGGCAGTTCCTTTGACCTCATGATTCTCATTTGCTCTGACATGCACTGTGCGCTGTAAGGTCTTCTTATATAGACAGGTGTGTGGCTTTCCTAAACAAGTAGAATCAGTATAATCAAACACAGCTGGACTCAAATGAAGGTGTAGAACCATCTCAAGGATGATCAGAAGAAATGGACAGTTAAATATATGAGTGTCACAGCAAAGGGTCTGAATATTTAGGACCATGTGATATTTAAGTTTTTCTTTTTTAATAAATCTGCAAAAATGTCATCAATTCTGTGTTTTTCTGTCAATATGGGGTGCTGTGTGTACATTAATGTGGAAAAAAAATGAACTTAAATGATTTTAGTAAATGGCTGCAATATAACAAAGAGTGAAAAATGTAAGGGGGTCTGAATACTTTCCGTCCCCACTGTATATGTCCTTGACCATGTTCTTTGAATAAATAAAATATAAAAAAAAAAAAAAAAAAAGTTCTTGTGCATGTAAAGGCAGGCGCCTCAATACTGTTGACAATATAGTGTATATAGCTTTGTTTCCAAATAGAACTTAAGGGAGTGTGCTAAATACCATGAATCTAGAGTTGTTCATGTTCTTTGCAAAAGAGCAGTGAGCCTATCAAGGGCTAGCTGGAGTTTACAAGATCATCTGAGAAAAATAGAGATGTCACTTCCCTGCCCCTGTGACTATTCTATCCTGAACTATGTCTTAATATCCTGTCTGAGATATTTACAAACATTGTTGGAGGCCAAACATCAGCTTATTTGTTCCCTCCTCCGATGCCACATTTGGCACCTTTCAGGGGGTAGGGTGGAAGGGGGACCTGTTTTGACAGGTCCCCCTTCCCCACTTCCAAAAACTTCTGCGGTGCAGTCCCTCAAAAGTTCAGCCCCCCTCCTCCTTCCTCCTCCGTTGGCCAATTAGAAAGGGCAGCATGCTTCGCGCATGTGCAGTAGGGAACCGTCTGTGAAGCCGAAATGCTTCGCTGCCGGTTTCCCTTAGTTGGGATGGCGGCGGCAGCACCCGACAGCCGATCCGCAGTTCAGCTGGGATGCCAACATCGCGGGCTCCCTGGACAGGTAAGTGTCTATATATTAAAAGTCAGCAGCTACAGTATGTGTAGTTGCTGATTTTTTTATTTTTTTTCCCCAGGCTGGAACACCTCTTTAATGCTAATATGCAGACACAGATCTCCCTGCATACACACACCGGACAGCACAAATAGTGTAGAGTTAACTCCTTTTCCCACAATCCCTTGGTTTCCTACAATTCCTTGGATTCCCACAAGCCTCTGGGTTCCTGGACATGCCCTGGTAAAATAAGTTTCCCTGTTTCCCACCCTCTGCAGTACAGAGAGACCACACTTGATAAGGCAAAGGTGGCTGGGTATGTGATCTGCACTCTGGTGTATGATCCTCCATTGTTAGTCTTAGCCTGGGCTGGACTGGGACAAAAATTTGGCCCTGGACTTCATCCAGACCGGCCCACTTTATAACAGTATATAAACGATACGCAATTGCGCAAAAAAAAAAAAGTAGAGAATTATGTACAGTGTTCAAATAAAGGTGCAGTAAGTGTTCCCAAAGAAAAGTTGTCTGTGCACAGTCCCAATGAAACAAAGAAAAGGTTTGCAAAGATCGGCAATGGCCCTCTTACCAACGACCAGGCTGATTCCAGGCCTTCCAGCTAGCGACTCCCAAATGAACGTTCTGGCTGCAGATCCAATTGTGATGATCCCCCGTTACGGAGCACGAAGCGTGGGTAGCTGCAGTGTAGAGATGATGCTGATCAGATGTCCGATAAATAGCAGGCAGTGCTGGACCCCTTCTCGGTCAGGTAGGGGTGCTGTGGACCGCGTGGTAGGCTGCAACTTCACTCTCTATGCGTGGAGAGGCCCTTCTCACATGAGGCCCCAGAGGAAGAGAGTGCAAGGCCAGTCCATGGTGTCTTTATAGTTCTTCCCAGCAATCTCCCTGGTGGTAGCAAAGATTCCTAGGACATGTAGTCCTGATCCATAGTTATGCAGGGGAACAGCTGTCTGTTGGAACTACCAATCCCACAATCCTGTTAGTTGGGCTCACAAACATGATGTCAGTTTGATAACGCTGAGCACTGGAGGGATAATATGGTATACAGATAGGGCAGGGAATAGCTGTTCGTTGCAAGTGTAGTCCATATTGCTACAGTATAAACAGCTTTTTCTTTTTTTAAACTCTTTATTTCGAGAAATAGATGCATTCCAACATTGCAGGCGCCTTTAGAATTACATGTGTAAGTTACACTCCGTTCAATGGCAGGTGTCATAAATAAAGAAAACAGTTATAAATAAATAAATAACATCTTATTTTTGAATATATAATTAACCGCTTCAGCCCCGGAAGATTTGGCTGCTCAATGACCGGGCCATTTTTTGAGATTCGGCACTGCGTCGCTTCAACTGACAATTGCGCGGTCGTTCGATGCTGTACCCAAACAAAATTGATATCCTTTTTTTCCCACAAATAGAGCTTTCTTTTGGTGGTATTTGATCTCCTCTGTGGTTTTTATTTTTTGTGCTATAAACAAAATAAGAGCGTCAATTTTGAAAAAAACACAATATCTTTTACTTTTTGCTATAATAAATATCCCACATTTTTTATCAAAAAAACTAAGTTTTTCCTCAGTTTAGGCCAATATGTATTCTTCTACATATTTTTGGTCCAAAAAATTGCAATAAGTAAGCGTATATTGATTGGTTTGCGCAAAAGTTATAGTGTCTACAAAATAGGGGATTGATTTATGGCATTTTTATTATTCTTTTTTTTTTTACTAGTAATGGCGGCGATCTGCGATTTTTATCAGGACTGCGACATTATGGCGGACACATCGGACACTTTTGACACATTTTTTAAACCATTGACAATTATACAGGGATCAGTGCTATAAAAATGCACTGATTACTGTGTAAATGTCACTGGCAGGGAAGGGGTTAACACTAGGGGGGCAATCAAGGGGTTAACTGTGTTCCCGATGTGTGTTTCTAACTGTGAGGGGATGGTACTGTCTAGGAGGAGAGAGAGATCAGTGTTCATACATAGTATGAACACACGATCTGTTTCCTCTCCCTTGAAAGAACCGCGATCTGTGTGACTGGTTCTCGCTCTGTCACGGGCGGAGCCCCTAGTGGCCAAAAGGTGAAGCGATATAAGGTAACGTTGTTTCGCCTAGCAGTGCCATTCTGCCGCAGTAAAACTGCGGCGGCTGGTCGGCAAGTGGTTAACAAGAAACAGTTCAATCAATAACTTGTGGGAATCACAAACATAAAAAGACTGGGAAAAATCCACTCTAATATACAATCCGAATTAACAAGGCATTAAAATGGCTAACCATCCAAAAAGGTCCAAAATCACTGTTAGGGCCTATAGAAGAAGCTTAGAAAATGAAAAAAAAAATTTCTCTACAACTTTGTCAATGATCACATCAGAGTCAAGGTAGCAGAGGATGTCCTTTTCTCAACATGAATACAAAACATAAAATGTGTTAACTGAAAATATAATCTAACTCCTCACTCACCTCTTTTATTATTTCACGTATTCTCCTCTGTAGTTTTCTCCTCCTTCTAACATCACTGCGTAAAATGGGAGGTCTAACATCATGCAGGAACATTGCTACAGCCTCATTGGCTGGAATTTCAGAAACCAGTATTGCTGCACAGCTAATCAGAAGCCTTCAATGCACTGCAATCTCACAGTGCATTATGGGGTGCTCCGCGGCAGGCAAAAATGTCCCGCAAGCGCCCCACATGTTCATTTGTGGGGCGCTTGCAGGATGTTTTGTTACGTTCATCGTGCCCATCCCTATAAACCACATTTAAATTGACTCGCGGTTTCAATTGCCGGTACCCAGCTATTGAAAAAAAAAAGGAAAAAATTGGCGTGCCTCCACCGCTTTGATAGTCCTTATAAAGGGAAGTAGCGGGGCCGCCCAGCAATGTGGCCTGGTGGCCCCACCCCCTTGTGAAGTAACAGGCCGGTGCATGCTGGGTCAGTAACTTCGCCAGGTGGCTCTGCCCTATATAAGAAGTGTCAAACAGTGGAGGAGTCATTCGGAGGTCGGCCGTCAAGGAAGGCAGAGCATTTTTTTCTGTTCTTTTTCAGATGCGACGGGCGGCATGATTGACAATAGATTTACATCTGGGGACACTTATTTTTATTTTTTAATAAAGAAATTGTCAAAAAATGTCTCTGTGTTGTAGTAACATGCCCAAACCATTGTGACTGATATGCTTTGATATGCCCTGCTATTTCAGTATACAAGATAGCTTAAATTTGCAACTATAATAAAATGCTTAGAATGATGCGTGCACAAGCACTGTACTATATATATATATATATATATATATATCATTGTGGGTTGGTTTGGGACAGATGCATGACTTATGACTCATAACCAGATGGTCTGTTGACCCGCGTTAACTCAAGATGACGTATCTTAAGGGGTCACTAACTTGTATAACCATATAACTATATATTTCTATACAAATACATCATTTACTAACCCCCCCCCCTCTTTCTATTGGTATGTTGAACCATAAATAAGCTGTAACACGCCTAATAAAGGCAGACATTTTCTTGAACTCACTTCTTGTGTCTAATGTTCATTGAGATGTCTCACGGTACCGGGGGTCTTCTGTGGTCTGCAATATTAACCCTTGGGTGGTCTGTCATGTACCTGGAGTACTCTATGACCCCTTCAAATGGAGGCACTTGCTGAGATAAGGTGATCATCTGTCGTAAGGTACCTTGTCTCATCTTGACGAATTGTTTTCGTGCCTCAGCTCTAATAAAACCTTAGCCTCTTAAATTTAGTTAAGAAGGGAGACGGACCATGCCTTTTAAGTGGCCTTTGGTTGGCCTGTTAAGAAGTTTTAATAAGTAGTACTTCACTCCTTTTGGGAAGGAGGGAAAAGTGTTGGTGTTAATAAGGCAATTACCACTTGGGGCCCACAAAACTCTGTCTTGCTCTATCGTGCTTTTCTTGTCGCATTTGCATAGCGTATAAGATAATCTGTTGTGTGAAACACGGGCTGTAAGGTAAGGCAGTCCTACTTTCACTGTGATAATGAGTCAGAAATAGGGACAAAGTAAATTAGAAATTTTCCTTGCTTATATCCAAATATCTTGAGAGTGGTGAGCACACTTTTGGAATGTATGTTCATATAATCTGCTAAGTTTTCTTTAAACAATGAAAGAAGGTATGGGGAAAATTCGAATGTGTGTATGTCGTTACTTAAGATGTTAAAAAGAAATTAAGAAATGTTGTTGCTGTGGTGCTGGTGCATATAGGAAAAATGGGGTTTTGGCTATGCGATTTAAATTTAGAATGGATATTTATATTTTTGCTGAGTGTCAACAAATATCTTAAGGGAACAAAATAGACATACAGTGTATAAAGAGAATGAATATTAAACGGCCAGTCAGTACAGTAAAAGTACAGTAGTTTATGAGGTCTCCCCTTTACTAATATTTGTTTATAGAATTGTAATTATAAGTGCTTAATTTGTTTGTAAGATGTGTAATTGTTTGAAGTACATGTTTAACATGTTTAATGACTCTTTGAAGGTAAAAAGAATAGTATTTTGAAGGTTGCAAAAGAATGTGTTAGATGGGCTGGGGGGTTGTGTAAAGTGAGGGAATGTTTTGATGCAAACACCCTACTGGTGAGGATTAAGTAAGTGAGTTTAAAGGTGTTGTTAATGGAAACATCCCACATTGTAGAGGGTGAAGCAAGTTAAGTTTTGAAGGGGTAGAGTGAGAGAGGAGTTATTTATTAATGAAAGTATTAAGGTCTTGGGATTGCAGTGGAAAAGTTAATAGAACTTACCACTCCTGGGGCCAGGTAGAGCTCACATCTGGAAACTTAGGGACACTGTGTCTGCAGTTAAATCCATTATCGAAGGTGAATTAGTATGCTACCGATATGTCCGCCATACAGTTCAGAGACAAGATACACAGGAGTAAAATTTAGTTTTAAAAACAGAAAGTAACATTACACAGCTTTTAGAGGTTTAAAGGGACATTGGAAAACATTAATGGCAAAGCATACCAATCCTGGCAAAGTCTCAATGTTTGCTGTAGCATCGCGGGAAAATTCATTTTCATGTATTTATTGATTATGAAAAATATTTGAACCTAAGGATGGTCAGAAATTACATGTCAATAACTGTCTAGAATGATAGCTGGTTTAATATGAGGAAGTTCATTTTTTTGCAGCCTGTCTCAAATCTACGTAAATCTACTCAAATCTAGTAGATATTGAGAAAATTTGAGATATGTGTAAGCCCAGGTTATTAATATAGAGAAAAAAAAAGAAAAAAGGGGAACTTGCCATTCAGCCCCTGTTGAAGACCCCTAGGTCGAAACGCGTCGGGCTCATTCACCATTCTCCATGTTGCCCACTTCTTTTATTTCATTGTGATCACGTTTTTATTGTTAAAAGTTTTTTTAGAAATAAAAAACACCCTTTTTATCTGCACTATGTGGAGGCACATTTTTTTCTTTCCACATACTCTTCGAATGAGGTCAAGTGTTTGATTCAGCTCCACAAGTGATGTCTTTGCCTATCTGATACGCATCTCGGTTGCCTGCTGTAAGGACCTATCCGGTGGCCCCCGGAGATCCATGCAGAGTCCAGCTTGGAGGATTCGAGCGACAGGACGTCCCTGTCCACGCCTTTGGTGGCAGACTGCTCATGCGATTCCCTGACACGGGAATCCACGTGATCTGGTAAGAGTTTTTTATACACCATCCTTTCCATGATCGCCTGATCCGGTTGATGTGTCCCCTCTTTGTGAAGTCAAACTTCTGTTAACTACTTGAACACCATCACCCTCTGGAGCACATCCACATTTTTGTACAGTGGGACATTACATCGTTCACATATAGAATTTATATTGACTTTATGTTTATCACATGCCATTTGGCTGATGTTTCATTATTACTTTTCCTGATTGAAGTACAAGCAAGGAATTTCTTTGTCTTTGATTACACACTTATTCACCATGCGCTACATTTTTATTTTATTCAATTATTTATTGTTTTTGTCAGACTATGTAGCTGCTTCCCTTGTTTTCACCAATTAGCGCAGTGTTTCCCTCGCACTTTTTCAGCATAATAATTGTTACTTGTTTTAAATGATTAGCCAAATACAGACCAAGTGTTTTAGCACATATAACATTGCCATCTTTGTTCTGATAATTCAATAATAAAGGTTGGAACAGAAAGGTAAGAGTTAAAGCGGAGCTCTGCTGAAATTTTTTTTTTTGAAAGTCAGCAGCTACAAATACTGCAGCTGTGGACTTTTAAAACATGGACACTTACCTGTCCAGGGCGCCCGCGGTGTCGGCACCCGAGGCCGAACAGCCTCTCGGTTCTCGGGTGCGAATATCTATGCCGGAAGTTGGTGCAAATACCTGTATTATATAGGTATCTGCACCCCCTCCCCCCTGAAAGGTGCCAATTGTGACACCGGAGGGGGGGAGGAATCAGATGAGTGGAAGTTCCACTTTTGGGTGGAGCTCCGCTTTAAGAGGTTAACCCGAACATTTAAATGTAAGAAGAATTGTATAGCAGAGCTATGGAGTGTGTATGTGTGCAGGGCACACACAAGTGGTATCACTGGTAGCATTTTTTTAAGCTTGTGAACTACTGGTGAATTATTGGTTATTAGGTAAGGGAAAGTTGTTGTTAATAGAGAGGAATGCTTAATTTTATGTGTATGTGAATTTTTGTCTTGTCTTGGAATTCCAATTTAGAGTATAAGTTGTTTTTTCTTCTGAATGCAAATGGATTGTTAGGTAGTTAATATACAGTGAGTCCATAAATATTGGGACATCGACACAATTCTAATCTTTTTGGCCCTATACACCACCACAATGGATTTGAAATGAAACGAACAAGATGTGCTTTAACTGCAGATTTTTAGCTTTAATTTGAGGGTAGTTACATCCAAATCAGGTGAACGATGTAGGAATTACAACAGTTTGTATATGTGCCTCCCACTTTTTAAGGGGCTAAAAGTAATGGAACACTTGGATGCTCAGCTGTTCCATGGCCAGGTGTGTGTTACTCCCTCATTATCCCATTTACAAGGAGCAGATAAAAGGTCCAGGGTTAATTTCAAGTGTGCTATTTGCATTTGGAATCTGTTGCTGTCAACTCTCAATATGAGATCTAAAGAGCTGTCACTATCAGTGAAGCAAGCCATTATTAGGCTGAAAAAACAAAACAAACCCATCAGAGAGATAGCAAAAACATTAGGCGTAGCCAAATCAACTGTTTGGAACATCCTTAAAAAGAAAGAACGCACCGGTGAGCTCAGCAACACCAAAAGACCCGGAAGACCACGGAAAACAACTGTGATGGATGACCGTAGAATTCTTTCCCTGGTGAAGAAAACACCCTTCACAACAGTTGGCCAGATCAAGAACACTCTCCAGGAGGTAGGTGTATGTGTGTCAAAGTCAACAATCAAGATAAGACTTCACCAGAGTGAATACAGAGGGTAAACCATTGGTGAGCCTCAAAAACAGGAAGGCCACATTAGAGTTTGCCAAACAACATCTAAAAAAGCCTTCACAGTTCTGGAACAACATCCTATGGACAGATGAGACCAAGATCAACTTGTACCAGAGTGATGGGAAGAGAAGAGTATGGAGAAGGAAAGGAACTGCTCATGATTCAAAGCATACCACCTCATCAGTGAAACATGGTGGTGGTAGTGTCATGGCATGGGCATGTATGGCTGCCAGTGGAAGTGGTTCTCTTGTATTTATTGATGATGTGACTGCTGACAAAAGCAGCATTATGAGTTCTGAAGAGTTTCAGGCAATATTATCTGCTCATATTCAGCAAAATGCTTCAGAACTCATTGGACGGCGCTTCACAGTGCAGATGGACAATGACCCGAGGCATACTGCAAAAGCAACCAAAGAGTTTTTTAAGGGAAAGAAGTGGAATGTTATGCAATGGCCAAGTCAATCACCTGACCTGAATCCGATTGAGCATGCATTTTACTTGCTGAAGACAAAACTGAAGGGAAAATGCCCCAAGAACAAGCAGGAACTGAAGACAGTTGCAGTAGAGGCCTGGCAGAGCATCACCAGGATGAAACCCAGCGTCTGGTGATGTCTATACGTTCCAGACTTCAGGCTGTAATTGACTGCAAAGGATTTGCAACCAAGTATTAAAAAGTGAAAGTTTGACGGATGATTGTTAATCTGTCCCATTTAAAAGTGGGAGGCACATATACAAACTGTTGTAATTCCTACACCGTTCACCTGATTTGGATGTAAATACCCTCAAATTAAAGCTGAAAGTCTGCAGTTAAAGCACATCTTGTTTGTTTCATTTCAAATCCAGTGTGGTGGAGTATAGAGCCAAAAATATTAGAATTGTGAAGATGTCCCAATATTTATGGACCTGACTGTATGTCCTATGATCCTGCCAAGACGGAGAGCGTTGCTAAAGTGGGCAGGTGAGAGGGACAGAGTAGGGTACTCATCTGTGTGTGGTGCTTTAAGAGGATAGAATTGCGGATTTGGACAAGGACAAGTTACTATTTGAGTGATTCTTCCTATCCAAAGTATTGTTTAGCACAATACACGGAGGTACATGTCCGCTTGCACTATGTTGCTTCAAGTAAAAAGAGGGGATCAAACTGCCGACCATTCCTTCGCCACCACTTTTGCATTACATATTCAGCGAGTCCGAGAGACTTGCTGAGGTGGAGAGTGAATGTTAAAGAAGGAGTTGATTCAGAAAAGTTATCTAATAAAATACATGTTTATTGTTAAAATGTTGCAACTATTGTCAGTCTATTCATGAAATGTGTTGGGCACATATTAAGCCCATGCCCAATGCATAGTTAATTGGGAGCATTAAAAGGGGAATGTGACACGTCACTGATAAATTACATGTATGCGCTGGTACCAAATGTTTTTTTTTGAGCAATCTGATCAGATACAAATTTTTAAAAGTAGCATTTCAATTTATGTATAGGGTATCTTGATTATTCCAGTTAGAGTCTGACTTTAAGGACCGTTTCAGTTGCAATTGCCTGTCCTTACATTATTGAAGTTAAAAGGTGTTTTTTTTTCAATATCAGCAAATGTGCTATATTTGTGCAAATGGTTTTATTTGTGTTTGGGCTATATTAACAAGGATTGTGGATTTTAAAATGTTTGATTTGATCTTTTTTTGGTTAAATACAAGTTAAGGATTTAAAAATATGGAAAAAGGTGTTCAAAGGTGTTCAGATTGTGTTTTCTTGTTTTGGGAGTAGAGGTTATTAGGCCTATGTTCCTGATAATGTATATTTCCCTAAAAGTTTGGGGTTACATTAAAATTGATAATGGGATTTTGGTAAAAAAGGGTGGAACTATTATGCCCTGTACACACGGTCGGACTTTCCGACGGAAAATGTGAGATCGGAGCTTGTTGTTTTTTTTTCCGACCGTGTGTGGGCTCCATTGGACTTTTTCCATCTGAATTTCCGACCCACAAAGTTTCAGAGCTGGCTATAAAATTGTCCGACAACAAAATCCGTTCGCGTAAATTCCAACCATGTGTGGACAATTCCAACGCACAAAGTGCCACGCATGCTGAGAATAAATTCTAAGATGGAACTGCTCGGTCTGGTAAAATTAGCGTTCGTAATGGATATAGCACTTTCGTCACGCTGCAATGTTTTAAATTGTTGAATGCGGCGCACTCTCTTCTTCTTTATAATGCTAGAAGAATGAAGTTGTTTTGCTGCTTATGTTCACACAGACTTCTCACAAACTTCTTTCTTTATTATTTCTCGTGATTTCATGAATATAATATTTGTATTTGTCACATCTACCGAAAAAAAATTTATTTTTTATATTTTTTTTTTTATTATTTGTTGTATTTTTTTAAAATCCAGATCTCCTGGTTTTTTTTTTGTTTTGTTTTTTGGTGATCTCCAGAATTGTTTTGGGTGTGTTTTGTGTGTCAAGTTACCACAACACCATTATTATCTTGTCTTTTTTAATCTCAAGGGGGTTGCTTGGTGTTGGTGTCCCTTGTTAATTTCACATTGTATTTTGGAAATGTACCTGCCTCCTCACAAACAAACTGTCCTTTTTGAAGGAAAACACACATAGGCAAGTATTAGTTCCAAAAAATACCTTTATTAAGTGGTCCTAACCAAATAAAGAGGGAGGCAACGCTGGAGAAACAGCAGAAATTGGCGAAGCCTTTGGCCCCCAGGGAACACATGAACTATTTTCAGGCAAAATTGGTGGCCTGAGGAGTCCTTATCTAAGGGAGTACAATCTGGGCCAGAAGTCCAAAAGATCACGAACAGCAGCAGATGACATGTATGTCCCCAGGCTGTGGCCATACAAGAGCCTGCATCTTTTGTCAGACCAGACTGAACCCAGGCCATTACTTTCTTGTCTTCCTTTCACTCTTCCTACCAGGCTGTGTCTGTGGTGTTGGAGGTGTGGCAGGAGGAGGAGGAGGATGCAACTCACACAGGTGGGTATTGGGTGTGATTTGGGCCCTCAACCCATTATTTAATGTTTTATAAATGATTTCCTCACACATGAGGCATTGGCCCTCCTCCATGTCCTGCATTTTGGTGGCAGCCATGGAGGCAAAGGCCTCTTCATGAGTGGGGGTGGCTCTGAGGGATGCAGACGCCTCCTGAATCAGCCTGAGTGCTGACTCCTCCACGTTACTCCTCTTCCTAGGTCTTTTGTTTGGAAGGCGGAGGGGAGGAACCTGCGATTCTGTGAGGCTTCTACTGGGCCAGGCCTTCTCCTGACTGGCACTAACCCCTGCCTCCTCCTGGCTGCCACATTCCACAGCCTCCTCCTGTGTGCCACATTCCACAGCCTCCTCCTGAGGTCTTCCTGTGTATGAAAAAGGGACATAGTTTTAGTTTTTTCTTCATCAATTACACACAATTTTCATCTCATGACTGTTACAAATTGAATGTTAATAAATAGAAAAGACTATCATTCTGAGCCCAGCCTTTTTCATTCTTGTCACAATTATTTCTGCCCACTACTGTCTATTGATATGTAAACGCCTTTATTAAATCAGCAATTAGTGATCAATAATACCATCTAGTAAACATCATTTATGTGTTGCCAAGAAATATGTAGAACAATGCTATACCTGACTCAAGCTGGGCTCCTCAACTTCTTCCTGACTGTAAGTCCCAGGTTGGACATCGGAAGCCTCAGCTGGGGTGGAAGATAGGGTGAAAGGAAGAGTGGAAGGAAGAGTGGAGAGGGATTCCGTGACTTCAGTCTGGTCTGACAGAAAACGAAGTAGTACCACAGCCTGGGGACATAAATGTCATCTGCTGCAGCTCCTGATCTCTGGGAATTCTGGACCTTCTTGCGCTCCCTAAGATATGTGCTCCTCGGGCCACCAATTTTGGCTTTTAAATATGGGATGGTTGCCGTGGGGACCACCGGCTTCACCAACTCCAGCAGTTTCTCCAACGTTGCCTGCCTCTTTTGTTTATGATTATAATGCGGGTGTTTCACCTGCCACAGACAGGGCAGCTCCCTGTATTTGTCTATGAACAGGGGGAGGAAGTTATGATCATTGAAGCCATCCATCTTCTCTGCAAGACACAACACAAGACAAACCCTAAAGTCAGGCTAAACTCTCCTAATCTTGTCCCAACATAGGCCTCAATCTATAAGCAGTATAGGCCCAAGTTAAACTTGTACCTTCGTTATCACGATCGGCACTTCCGATACTCCTTTCTCCGCTCACAGATCGTACGTACGATGCACGCATGTTACGCTTTATATACATTGCGCATGCGTGAAACTCTGCCCGCCCCTGACATTCTTTCTAGTCTATTCCCCGCCCCTTCTCGTTCGGCGCAGTGGGGGAGACCACATGGCGGAGACAGAGCAGGTGCATGATAATAGCAGCAACGAGAAGGAGGAAAGCCCGAAACGCCACAATCCCGGAGGAGTTTTAAGGCATCAAATATGGCCTTTGTAGAGATGATGGAGATGGTGGACATATTGAAAAGGGCCGACTATGACGGGAAGCATGGACCTTACCCCAACCCATATGTCAGAAAGGCCAAGATCATGGCTAAAGTTGTAAAGAGTCTGCACAGGAATTTTGGGGTACGACGATCCAAGGATCAACTGAGGAAATGGTGGTCGGACCTCAAATTAAGGGAGCACGATCAGTATAGAAGGATCAGGAGAGTGCTTCAAAATAGTAAGTAGTTGTCCTGTGTTCTTATTCTTTATTTTTATTACATTCGTGCTGCTCCATGTGCTTTTTTTTACTGTTGTACAGTTTAAAATGGCAACTTTCATGTTCATGGGCACATAAATCGTTCGTAAGAAACATTGCTCATACGGCCACTAAAATACAATGTTTTGGCCAGATGCAGTTCAATACAGTTTTTCTGGCCTACTTCTATTAAAAAAAGTTGGTTGTCTAGATGGGTTTGTAACTAGAATGAAATGCAAACTAGATTCTGTATAAGGGGAGGACACTCAGCAACTGTTTACACATCTGGACGCTGGAGCACTAGTGTGGGACACCAGAACACCCTTTTTATTAGGGAGCCCACACAGGTGCTCCAGTGAACACTATAGGGGTGTCTCCATCTGTGAAGCTTGCACAAAACAGGTAAGTATTCAAGCTTTACAAAGGACAAAAAAAATTCTTCAGCTTGGAACTCTGCCAAAACAGACAATTGTACCCCACTTCCAAGCAATGTTTCATATTCCTATTTCTGCCATCAAATATCTGTGTGCTAAGTATACCTATTTTTGTTCACATAGGGGAGAAAAGACTCGGAGGACACCACTCATCAGAGGAGACCAGGGACCCCCCACCTCAGGAAGAGGAAATCCCTCAAACCCAACCAGAGGAGGAGAAGGGAGACGTTGTAGAAATTGTCACCACAACAGGTGAGTATCTGCGACCACAGCTTCAGGTAAGAGATGGATGCCTGCATATTTATAATACATGGTGTTTTTTTTTGTTTTTTTGTAGGTGATCAGGATGTTGTGGAAGGGGAATGTCATTTCACTAGTGAAAGTGCCCAGATCCTCATCGGGGAAATAATGGGGTGTAATAGGGATTTAGAAAACATAAAGCAAAACATCAATGATGTTCAAAACAAAATCATTGATGTTTTAGGGAGAATCTAAAACACCAAGAAATCCCTACATTTCTTCAGCTTTTTTTGTTTTATGACTAACATTTTTTACATATGTTAAAAGCCAAATTTAGAAGATGCACACAGTGTGTCAACACGTGTTATCTGCCATCACGGGAGATCAATGTATCAATTTTGTGGGTGCAACCCGTTCCTCAATAATAAAGTAGCTGAGAGGAAGGAGTTGCACCCACAAAACACATCCATTGATCCCCCATGATGGCAGCTAGCACATGTTGACATTAGGCAATTTGTGTGCATCTTCTAAATTTGGCTTTTACAGGGGTGACATCACCCCATCTGCTGAACGCATTATCAAACACAGTTTGTACATACTCATGTCTGATAATGCCTTCACTTTATAAAATTTGAACTTTGTAAGTTCCAGAGTTGTGTATTTTTTTATGGTTTTAAACATGCCTGTTTAACCTTAAAAGGCGATTTCTACTTAATGTGACCTAAAAAAAGTGTTATACAACAAACATGTTTGTTTGTTCAAAAACCTTTTTATAAACGCACATGTGATTGTGCATTGATTAAAAAGATTGATAATCAATAATGTGTGGCTTCTTTCAATGCTCAAAAGCATTTTTTGGAGTAAAGTTGGTGTTTTCAGTGACAATGGGGATTATTTACTAAAGGCAAATCCACTTTGCACTACAAGTGCAGTTTCAGTGCAGTCTCAAGTGCACTTGTAGTGCAAAGTGTATTTTGCTTTAGTAAATAACACCCAACAGTGCTTTCTAATTTTACACAATCACGCCATTTTCATGACTCTCCAAATTTCGGTCATGGTACATATATTAACAACAAAAACAAGGTGTGTGTGTGTAGCAGACCCACAACATAATAATAATAGTTAGCCGAAGAAGAGATTGTCACCTCATGTGTCAACGAAATTTCGTTTGCACTGTTGAAGAAAAAGGCCAAAAAAAATAATATTAATAAAACATAACCGAGGAGACAGCTAAAAGAAAGCCAAGCAGTAAATCAAAGCAAATATTTGTTCAGTTTCAAATATATTTTTATTTAAAAAATGTCTCAGACATTGTCTGGCATATTGATGGCCCCCCTACCCGCAAAGCATTCCATGTATCTTATACGGACCTCGCGGGCACTTTGGGGCAAGCCAGGACGGCCACTTTCATGCGCCGTCAGGGTTGGTTCATTATGAATTCCGACCTCAGGCCCAACTGAGGCAGCATAGTTCAAAGAATTTCTCCTTAAAAAGTTGTGGGGAACACAAGAAGACAGGATGATGTGATTGAGTTTATATTCTGCCGTGTGTATCGGTGTAAGAAATAGGCGGAAGCGGCTGGCCATTATTCCAAACGTATTCTCCACCACTCTTCTGGCTCTGGCCAGCCGGTAATTAAAAACCCTCTGGTCTGAGGTGAGGGTCCTCATAAAGAAGGGCCGCATAAGATGGTCCCCCAGCGCAAACGCTTCATCCGCAACAAAGACAAATGGGAGCCCTTCCGCATTGTCTTCTAGAGGTGGCAAGCCCAAGCTGCCATTCTGTAGTCGCCTGTAGAACTCAGTCTGGGTGATGACTCCACCATCCAATATCCAGCCATTCTTCCCCATGTCCACATACAGGAACTCGTAAGTAGCCGTCACCACGGCCAACATCACAATACTATTGAACCCCTTGTAGTTGTAATAGTTTGACCCCGAGTTGGGGGGGTGGGACTATGTGGACGTGCTTCCCATCAATTGCCCCTATGTGGTTGGGAAAGTCCTACCGCTGGGCAAAGTGGGAGGCCACAGTCTGCCATTCCTGTGGCTTGGAAGGAAACTGTGGAGTCAAAGCAGAAAATAAAAATTAGTCATTTTGCACATAAACATTGAAAGCAGATTAGACACAAACATTCTTGGCCAACATCAGTATAATATTTATTATAGGGAGTATTTAAAGACAAAAATATAAGGTCCACTTATCAGATTCATCACCCCCTCTAATGGCCCATTGTAAAAATTTTAGGGGGGGAGATGTTTTGGACAGGTAACCCTCTCCACTTCATTGAGAGATGAATCCCTAAATAATGTGTATTACTTTGGCCAGCCCCTCCTTACTTACACTAGTGGCAGCCCACTAGACAGGTAAGAAGTGTCATAATACAAAAATATAAATACACACTGTCCAAAGTGGAGCACAATTTTAACATTATGCAATTATCTATCAATCTAATAATAGGATACAAAAACTTTAAACAGCACCATTTGAAAGTATTCAGGCAGGCCCTTGCACTACATGCTTTGGGGAATTCATACAGAAATCTGACCACAAAAGAGGTAGGTATGTGCTAGCTACTCTGCCAAAATTTAAGGACACAAATAACATTTTTACACATTTTAGGGGGTGTTAAGGGTAAATCACTACAATGGAGCAGACAAAATACATTGTTAAGTGACTAGGCGAGGTGGATATAGGCCCAGGAGAGCAAGCTGGGGAGGTAAGTGAAGGCAAATATGCATGAAGGACAAAAAAAAAAACGTTAAAAAATTCCAGCATGCATGAGGACAAAGGGGACATTCACAGCATATTACAATCATGGTAATTAGAGAATAATGAAAGAAATACAATATATTATCAAACATTAAATACAATAAAACATGATGTTAAAGGATAAATCTTACCTTAATATAGTCCTTCTGCAGGACCTGGATGATGGCAGAACAGGTCTCTGGGATAATGATCCCCAGAGCCTGGGGGGAGATGCCTGTCGAGAACTTTAGGTCCTGCGGGCTTCTCCCTGTTGCCAAGTACCGCAACGTGGCGAGGAGCCTCTGCTCCGGAGTGATGGCTTGCCGCATGCAGGTATCCTGCCTGCTGATATAAGGGGTCAGCAAAGCCAACAAACAGTAAAAAAACGGGGTCCGTCATCCTGAGAAAGTTCCTGAAATCGTCAGAATTATTCTCACTCACGCAGGAGCAACCAATTCTTGGTCCATGAACTCCACCCCACCCTGTTCATGGACTGGACATGTGTCAAAGTAAGAACCCCAACACCAAGCCCCTGCACAGCATGAACTCTACGATGAGTACGTACACGCAACATGGCTTCATAACGGTCGGCTGGTCAGAACGAAGTAACAGAACGCACTGAAGAACAGCATGGCCTGTGAAGAGCGACCCTAAAATCAGTAACGAGTGGACAAGAACACACTGTATAAACCAATGGGAACTCACTTCACGCACTAAAGACCAGATACAAACCCACAAGCACAAACTGAACAGCAAAAAAACGATCTGAAAACCACGAGTCTGAAAAAGTGCGAATCGTCTCTCACCAAACTTTTACTAACACGAGATTAGCAAAAGGAGCCCAAAGGGTGGCGCGCTTTGTATTGAACTGCCCTTTTATAGTCTTGTCGTACGTGGTGTACGTCACCGCGTTCTTGACGTTCAGAAATTCCGACAACTTTGTGCGACCGTGTGTATGCAAGACAAGTTTGAGCCAACATCCGATGGATTTTGTTGTCGGAATGTCCAATCAATGTCCGATCGTGTGTACAGGGCATAAATGTTTGAAGAGTTACTGAAATTAAGTAACCAGGATCAAAATAAATTGCTGCATGTATTGAGTCCATGAGATACTAAAATATTGAGGGGAAAGTTTGTTTGAATAACAGTCAGAGTGACTATTCTGGATATATTTACCTTTTGAATTCCCAGAGTGTCAATCGTGAAGTGTTAATGATGTAATGTTGTTTATCCATCAATGTTTTGTTTGTTACTGATGATCAGATATATTTGCAAAGTTGGGAGGCTGACTTCTGAGTCAGAATTTGTGTTTGGGTAAATTGTTCCATTCGAAGACCCTCGGGTCCACTTGGATCCCGGGGACAGAAGGAACTAAAAGGTGTTTAAGTTTTGTTGAAATACTGGATGTGAAGGGGAAAAAATGTTTAGTTAAATATATTGAATCTATATAATGAAAACTCTTGCTGAGAAACATTTTTATTTCTGCATGCTTTACTTATGTTTGAGTCAATGAGGAATATTATTTTTAATACCTCCAATGGTTAAGGCCTGAATTGATCAGGTAGATTCTGTGATTATTCATGTTGGATGAGGAGTATCCGCCCCAGCCAGCCAGCATTCACCCCCAGCCCCTGCACACAAAGAAATGCCCACCCCATTCATACCCTACACCCCATTCTTACCCTGCCCTATACCCTATTCGGATGAAGAGATGACTATGGGTTTTACATGGAAATCTTTGTTGTTCATCTTTGTTGTTTAAATACCGTAGGAGGTGCTTAGATGACTAAATGTGGATCCCTGCTGGAAAATGTTCCTGGGAATGACACCTTGAGGGTTAGCCAATGACGCACACCCAAGGTCTGCGGAATTCCAGTGAGCATCACAAGGGAGAGATCCAGATACACCAGCCCGGAGACCCAAGTCTAACCCAATGCATCAGTTTCAGTCTGTCTTTGGATATTGAGTTCTATCCTTACAAAAAAGGCAGGGTTTTTGGGGTGGAGGATCTCTGTAAACTATGGGTGAGCACAGAATTGAAACAACATTTTGGGAAAAGTTTAGGAGAATGAGAATTATAATGTGGACATTTCCTTTTCCTTCCTTTTTATGAATTTAATGGACATTCAGAAGCCATACAAGAGACTTTTTTTGTGCTTTTCTTTGGGACTATTTTTATTTGGCCTAAAGGCTGTCATGCCCCTCCCACTTGCTTTTATGGACTGTCACGCCCCTTCCCCCTTTATATTTCATTGACAACTGCTATGCAACTGAAATTATGTGTTTATTGTTTTCTATTTTTACATGCTTAGTGTGGTGGTAAATTTGTGGGAAAGTAGTCCAGGTGAATGACGTGGGCATATTGGAGTTGTGTTTGTCACGATCGTGACAAAAGAGAGAATTGTAGTAATATGCTCAAACCATTGTGACTGATATGCTTTGATATGCTCTGCTATTTCAGTATACAAGATAGCTTAAATTTGCAACTATAACAGAATGCTTAGAAAGATGCGTGCACAAGCACTATACTATATATATATATATCATTGTGGGTTGGTTTGTCTGGGACAGGATGCATAACTTATGACTTATGGCCTGTTGATCCATGTTAACTCATGATGACATATCTAAAGGGGTCACAGACTTTTATAACCATATAACTATATATTTCTATACAAATACATCATTTACTAACCACTCCCCCCTCCCTTCTTTCTATTTGTATGTTGAACCATATATAAGCTGTAACACACCTAATAAAGGCAGACATTTTCTTGAACTCACTTCTTGGGTCTAATGTTCATTAAGATGTCTCACGGTACCGGGGGTCTTCGGTGGTCTGCAATATTAACCCTTGGGTGGTCTGTCATGTACCTGGAGTACTCTAATACCCCTTCATGTGTTTTTTTTAACTTTTTGACACTTTTGGTGAATGGGTAGGGGTAAATAGTAGCTGTAGCCGTACTCATTTATTTAGGGGGGCAGGATCTAGGGACCCCCTTGTTAAAGGGGGCTTCCAGATTCTGATAAGCCCCCACCCGCAATCCCCACCACCACAGCCCAGGGTTGTGGGGAAGAGACTTGGCATGTGGCCTGGTGTGGTTAAGGAGGGGGGCGCTCGCTCAACCCCCCCTTTCCTGACTTGCCAGGCTGCATGCTCAGATAAGGGTCTGGTATGGATTTTAAGGGGGAACCCCATGCCATTTTTTTTACTTTTTTTTTTTTACTGTCAAATGTTTTTCTATTTTTTTAGCTGTCAGCGGGGAAGCCCATTGACAGTTGATGATTCATCGGTTGGTAGCTTTTACTGCGCCCTGATTGGCAAAGTAAATTTGGGTGTTCCCCGAATGGGGCGAACAGCCAATGTTTGGCCCAAACTTATGCTTGGGCCAAACCATTTGCTCAACACTATATACTAGCAACTGCCGCCTTTCCTGCCCTACTAACTCTGCTGGCCTGCCTCCATCACTAGCCTCTGCCACCTCATGCTACCATTATAATCTCCTGCCATTTATGCTGACCTGCCAGCATTACCAAATCCAGCCACCTCTTATGACCTACCATTGCCAACATTGCCAGTTCCTGCCCTCTCTGCTGGTTTGCCACCATTAACAGCTCCTGCCACATCTGCTGAACCACCACCATTACCAGCTCCTGCCATTTCTGCTGGCCAGCCACCATTACCAGCCCCTGCCACCTCTCCTGAACTGCAACCATAACCCGATCCTGCCACCTGTGCTGGCCTGCTGCTAACACCATTACTAGCTCCTGTCAACTCTCCTGGCCTGCCTCTGCCACCATTACCAACTCTTGCCACTTCACTTGGACTATCCCCATTACCAGCATCTACAACCTTTGCTAGCTTGCCAACAGTTCAATTTCCTAATACCTCATATAATATAAATGTAATGTAATATAAAATATAGTTGTATTCCCTCGGAATGGGCATTTTCAAAGGCTGATTAGCATGATCTGCTGGATCCAGTACAGTACAAACATATTTTTATATCTTTACACCTATCCCTCTTTTCATGAATCACTTTACTGCTTAACCTGTTTCTTCATCTTCCTGGATTTAATTAGAGTACTTCCTAATTTATTTAAATATAATTGATAGAATGTTAATATAGTGGGTGTAGGGTGTAATTTCTCACTACATCAAGGTTTATACTCATTATGACTGATGCTTGTGTAATTATAGCATACTCATCCAGTTGGTACTGCCTATTCTTTTGATTTCAAAGTAAGTTTGCATTGTTGAAAAGTCTTTACACATTCCTTTTATGAGAAAAGGTGGTGAGTGAGGTATAATTCAAATGCATATGTTTTTAAATAGAGAGGACGTAAATATTTCCATGGAGTTGAGTGGTATTTGTTCCTTACATGTATCTCTGTACTTCTGATCCCCCCACTTGTAGAGGTGTCCAAAACTAGCATGAGATTACTGGGTGACTGGACAATCAAGAGACAATTCTTACTTATATTACGCACAGACAATTTGCAACACTGTTTTTAAAGATGCAAAGAATCAGGAAAACGTTTCTTCATGTAGCCTTGCATTCATATATGTTGATAAAGAAGAGATGATTAAAGATAGACTGTAAAGGGGTCTAGGGGTACTAATGACATGTCTGGTAAAGGGAGGATTGTTCTTGTGTAGTACTTATCATGCAGACACAGGTCACGCTAATTATTTTCCCACAACCCCTGGGGTTCCTGGATATGCCCAGCGATCATAATTTGTTTAGTTTCTCTTTCTCAGCAGCTAAAAAGGCCACACCTGATGACTTAGCTTGGCAAGTCAGGTAAGAGGCCCTCTGCTGTCAAAATTAGCATGCAGGCAGCAGGAACCTATTAGCACGCAGCTTCTCAGGTAGACTCAACTACTCTGGGGAACCCCTTGCTGACTGCTGGCATAATGCTGCAGTTCCAATGGAGTGCCTCCATGTCCTCAAGCTTTGGATGCCTTCAGCTGTTTACCTGTTTTACCAGTGTACTCAAGTTCCAGTGGGGTGGCCGTTTGTTCCTGGATCTCCTCAACTGTTCACCTGTGTTACCAGAGCTTCACAGGGATAGATGCTGTTTATGAAAATAAAAGTAAGTAGATGCGATTTCAACAGTTTTACTGAAGTAGTGATTCCCAGATTGACTCTTTGTTGTTATAGAGTCTTATGCCCTGTACACACGACCAGTTTTGCCGTCGGAATAAACTGAAGGTTTTTCTGACGTAGTTCCGACGGAATTCTGCTCAAGCTGTCTTGCATAAACACAGTCACACCAAATTCCGACTGTCCAGAACGCGGTGCCATACAACACGTACGACGCAACTAGAAAAGCGGAAGTTCAATAGCCATTAGCCAATAGCTTCTGTCTCGTACTTGCTTCAGAGCATGCTTCGTTTTTGGTGCGTCGGAACAGCATACAGACGAGCGGTTGCTCTGTCAGAAAAATATAGAATATGTTCTGATGATGATCTAAGTCTGTCTGAATTTTCGACAGAAAAAGTCGGATGGGGCATACACACGGTCGGAATATACGATGAAAAGCTCCCATCGGACTCTTTCTGTCGGAAATTCCGCTCGTGTGTACGCGGCATTATGGAGACTGTGCTATGCAGCCACATGTTATCCTGACTGAGCCAAAGAGATATTGCTGTGAAGAGTCCTTAGTTGTGCTGCTTTCATAATCTGACTCTGCAATGTATGTACAGTATGTTCCATGTTGCCATCATAAACTAGTTTTTCATTATTCTGCAGTGTATGAATGTTTTGCTGTCATAACCCTTGTAGCATGGGGGATTGTTCAGCTCTGTGGTAGATGCGTTTTCATGTAGTGAGTCCACATCAGACAGGCGTTTATAGGTAAGGGCCTGATAGCCCACGTTTATTAAATGATAAAAACAAAAGTTCACTCAGAATCCCATGCAGGGGGTTAAATGTCATTCAGACACAATTGAAAATACAAGCCCACCTGGCTACTCTTCAACAGCACTGCTGCTACATGTACTGGTCCCTCAAAGCACCAGGAACATATATCCCCATCAATCACTTTTCCTGTAAATTTTAACCTGTTTCACAGGCACCCCGCTACACCCTGTTTTGCGTTATTGCTTCTACCTTTGCACCTGTTTAGTAAACAGCAAGTTACAGTTATTTATATTCTGAACATTCCAATGATTACCTTTTTTTTTTTTTAACTAGTATCTCATCTTTCATTTTAGTACATACACATTCTTCTGTGTACTTCTGTAAGGACTTTCTGCATTATTATTCCTTTTAATAGTTAGGTCTGGCCTAATGATTATTGTGCAAATTAGTTTGCGGAAGAAAGAGCTGTCCCATAGGAGAGACATTGTGCTGCCAGGAAAGACATCATCTTCTGGATCTGGAAGTCATCCTGGTCAAGTTGGTAAAACCAATAGAGTTTTATTTTCCCTTTGGAAAGCTGACATTCAGATTCTGTTCCCTATTTGAACACCAAAGCTCCGACCAAATTCCAGATTAAAGTGTATCTAAACCTAACAACAAAAAATACTGTATATATTGCAGGTTCTAAGTCTTTAGATGTGGCAGCTGTATTCATTTTCTATTTTTCAGACGCTTTCCCCTTCATTTTACACCTGGTGATATTGTCAGTAACAATTTTTTTTTTCTTTAGGATTGGGTAGAGGATGGGACCGTTAAAACACCAGCCATTTTTCTTTTAGCAATCAAAGGCCTATTGGAGAAATGTACCTGTTTTCTTGTTCTGGAGACTATGGAGTCACTGCAGCAGGAAGTAAAAAAACATGACTGCTGAGGTGCAATGGGCCGGGTACAAATTAAATGTAACATAAATGTATAGAAAACCTTCACCCTTGCCGTTTCACCCCATTATATAAACACACTTACAACCAGGCCACAGCTTTATTAAAATCCAACACATAACACGTGAACTCTTTTAAACCGGTGCTAGTCACAGTTGTACTGTGAGCACGCAATTCCAAAAGGGGGCCTGTCCTTACCATAAGTGCTGGACAGGCCGCCTACTCCTGATTTCCATCAAGCGCATAGCCTATTACAGCCACTTTTATGCTGGCAAGGTCAAGAAACCACAGCAAGCTGTGACATACCATAGAAAAAAGGGGCGGGAGAGTGGGCAACTCTTCCAGGCACGTTCCTCAAAAGACCCAGAATTCCCTGGGGCAAAACTTTCTTGAGCTCAGGCCCAGCCCATCCCCCATAACAACCAATCCATGGTGACCACTCAGCCACCTTGTCCTGCACCTGGCCATGCCCCCATCAGTCAAGGCTCTCTTTCCCTAGGGGGGGCTCAAGAAGCCTTCACTCTCCATCGGTGGCACAAAGACTAGGAAAACTATCATAAACTACAGGAAGCGTATGAACAAGGACCATCATGGTTGGATCACTGGGTATTATTAAAACTGCAGATTTAAAAATATTGAAATGAAAGTAGATAAATGTAAGATTTTGATGAATGGGTTTACATGCACTTAAATGGCTCTTTCATGTAAAATGTAATTATTTTGTTTGTTTTTTTCATACCTACTGCTTTAATGCTACAGTCACTATCGATTTGGAAAAAATAAAGTACAAAGCAAACCCTGTGCGGAGGAGTACAGCCCATACAGTAGAAGCACTTCAAGGGCACTCACAGCATATAACTGATTTTGTTGTTATCAATGAATAGCAAGGTAAAAAAAAAAATATCCGACAAAGGACCTTTCTCATATAACCCACATGCTTTCTCAAGGCATTTGGTCTCATTGCCTGGAAAGAGCATGTGCATCACAAAAGAAATGGTCGCTGGTTGGATCATTTATAGGTGGTTTTGCACCTTCCATTTTTTGACAATAAGGAGAATAGTATGCTGTTAGTACCCTTGATGTCCTTCTATGGATCATCCTAATTTTATGATCTGTTACAAGTGAGTATCGAGACCCGTCACTGTGAATTTCATGATGGAGAGGTTTTTGGGATCTCCAGGGTAAATCTCAGAAAAAGCAAATGTGAGTCCCATACGTTTTTAGATGTTGTTAGAACTTTGCAGAAGAGCCATGTATACGGAACAATGCTGACAAGTGCATTGTAAGACCTCTCTGGGTGCCCCCTTTTGGCAATCCACAAACCTTTTTTTTTTTTTTTTTAAAGTAGCACTTTAATACTTTAATTGGAAGAACAGTCTTTATAGCCAGTTATTTTCCACTATTCTATGTGTACAGTCTCTTTTGTTCCTCTGGATATATACAAAGACAACCACTGATTTGTTTATTCACTCTGTGGTCTAGGCAGCATAAATCATTGACCTGAAGATCTTTACAATACAGTTTGGTGCCTCAGGCACGGGAAGCCAAGCTATGAAGATATAAAGCTTGACTCACATTCTCGCATTTCAAAGCAGTTTCTTTATCACTGGGTCACCCCTCCCTGGCAAGTATGTAATCCTTGCAACAAAATGTGTTTAGATTATAGCCATTACATGGATTCATTCAAGTGTTCCTTCCCTTTTCAAATATAGCACCCAGCTGTCATATTATGCACAGTGAAAAACAAGAACATATATTAAGAAGAGGATCTAGCACTTTCAGTTGATTGCATTAGAGCCTTAAGATGCCTACAGACATTAGAGAATGTTCGCCTGATCTGGCTGTTTATGTTCAGATCGGGGAACATTTAAATGTTTTTAGGCCCGTCTATTACCCTGTCTAATGCTTTCGAGTCAGGCCTGCTTACAAGAAAGTTAATTGGCTTTGACAGAATTTTCAAAGCAACCACTATTGTTTTCCCGGAGACAGCCAATGACCCCCCTCCCTTCCACACACTCCTCCTTCTCTCCTCCATAGACACCAACTTGCAAGTTAGGTTGATGAAATGAAGGCCTCTTGAGCTCCTAGTGAAAGGGAGCCTTGACTGATGAAAGCATGGTTTAGTAAGTGGGTGTTAACATATTGAAGAAAGGTTAAAGTAGCTCCGCTGTGATTGGCTACCAAGACAAGGGGGATAGGGCATGAACTCCAGTAAAGGCTACGCTGCAGCATGCACTACTGACCTGAAGAACGTCAGCATTCAGAAGAGTTGCCCACCCACATTTCCATTTTGAGAATGTTCAATCCAGCTTTATTGTTGGTTTGACCATGGGAATTAATCATATTGCTTTAATGGACTATGTCCTCAAGTGGAACTTTTGGTCAGTCTAATACCTCTCTGGTACTGATGACAAGGAGGGGTCATTTAAGCTATGTCAGGTTACGGTTCACGTGTGCTCACAGTATAACTGTAAGTTCTTATGTTGACATTTTTTAATAAATATGTGGCATTACCCTTTCCACTTAGTCTCAGTCTCTGTATAATTTTTGGGCAAGGTTATGTATTACAGCACATATGCTTATGGCTTTAGGCTTATGCTTCCCAGTATGCAGTTCAAAGATCTTTTATTACAAAGACTACTTGGTGGCTGGGCTGTGCATGCATGACTGGATGCTGCCTAATGTATGTAAGCTTATTTAAGTGTAGATCAGGAATGCTCAGTGCACAGTAAAAAAAAAGGCTGGATTTAGCAACAATTCACGTCTAAGGCTGTCCATAGACTTTAGAGCAGGCATCATTAAATGGCAGACTGCGGTCATGGATCAGAACCAAGTGACAGTCCCAGATTGACCACACAGGAATGCCGCAGTTGTGCCACTTAGGAAACTGGTTGCTCTTTCTCTTTTGCCTTAGCTGCTCTATAGGTTCCTCTCCTGCTTCCACACAGCCAAGAGGGTGAGGCTGTGGATCTGCATGGGAAGGGCAGGAGATGCAAGCGGGTGATTGGTTGCTGGGATGCTGGACAGTCCTAGTAATCAATCACCAGTTTGTTAATAAGAAAAGTTGGGCAGCACCCACCCTCCGTCCAAGCCTGCCTTGTGTAAGATAGATGTGTTAGTGAGGATAAAAACATTGGTGTGAAAGGGAAGAAGGGAGGGGTGAAGCTCAATTTTTCAGTTGGCTTTTGTGGAGCTGGTTAGTGTCAATAACGCAGTTCATAGCTTGGGCTTTGACCAAAATCCATCAAAATTTGAGCCATGTATGCCCAGTCCAAAGAATATGTTACTCAAACATTTTATATTCCTGATATTTTTCTGATATACCATGTAGTTGTGTATGATAAAGTATCTTGTTTTCTTTATATTTCGTTGTTTGTGTGAAATACCTGGTGCCCCTGCCAGTCACCATACTTTCCTATTTCAGACTAACCACGCTCGGCATGAGAGCACAACCATCCCAGCGTGGTCAATTTTCTGGCTGTGCTGAGAGAACAACCTGCCTGTCTTCCAATGATTAGACTTCTACTATCACACCCCCCTGCCCATCCAATCACTGGGAAGATCAGTGTATTGCTGCTTCTCCACCCCCACTTCTCCAAGCCCAGCTGAGAACAGAGATCATGTGATCACTTATTAAAAAAAAAAAAAAAAAAAGGTACTTATAATGCTTTTATATGTATACATGTTTTGCCTTCTGTTTCTATTTTAAACTGAATGGGTTGTTTTAGAAGGTAAGGGTTCACATACACTTTAAGGTCTGTGGCACACTTCCAGTACTCTCACTGGCAACAACATGCCAGCAGCAGGATCATTAAAAGTGTAGAGAAAATGCCTTCCTCCACCCTTGCTGCCTGAACGAGCCAACTGAAAACTTACAGAATGTCATTTGCCAGCAATGGAGAAATGATTAGCTCATCTGGTTATTGAAGGAGCAACAGTGTAGCAGCAGGTGATTATTTCTTTGCCCTGTAAAGCGTTCCCGTTGCCTATGAGTTGACACGGGCATTAGGATTACATGTGTGTCCTAATCATGTATATGGGCTCATTTTAAATACAATATACCTTTAAATGAAATGTATCTTACAGCAGTATTTCTTTGTGATGTAAAACTTGGCAGAAGAACACATGACTGGAATGAAAACGGAAACACTAGGTCCGCCTCGAAGACAAAGAGGCCTTTGAAGTGGGGCTGCAGCTCAATCCCACCAGCATGCGATCAGAAAGCCATTATAGTAAGAATACATAACAATCAAGGGGGGGAATCATGTTAAAGTCAACAAACATATTCAAAGTCATCATATTTAAGCAGATCTCTTGTCAATAACAATGCAAGATGAAAGACTGAATAGTAACTTATCTGCTGCCGATAACTTCCAACATGTTGGAAATTCACTGCTAATGAAAATACACATTCTTAACACTCATGCATGTAGCACCCCTTTGTGCTCCCCTTTGTGATCCAGTTATTACAGGCAAAACCAAAACGGAAAGGCTTGCTTTGAAAAAACAGAAGTAATCTCCCCCAAGACCAATAAGTGGTTGGAGATCTTTCTGCATTAGGTTGCGTTTCTGCAATTCAACAATGAGACCTGCTATGAGAATTTACACCAATTTTGCCAACCTACAGTGTGGTGAGGTATAGAGACCGTTACTTTTTCTATGTGCAATAGGAAATTATCACAGCATTTGCTAAGAGGTTGCAAAATATTTCAGGGATAAAAAACAACTCTGAATTCTTAAGCAGATGCTCATTATCACTCAGGAGTAGGATGTCCATAGATTTTCTAGAATGCTATGGTGGGCATACATAAACAGACTGCTTTTAGGTGCCACCATTACTTGCTGCATGCACAGACGTGACAGCTTGGCTTGGCTAAGTGCCATGATTATTTATGAAGAGGGTAGAAATGTTAGATGATGTTGCAGCAAGTACCTCTCTTGGGGAAGAGGGGGCAGTAGAGTTCAAAAAAGTTTTTCCAACCTGTCTAATCAATTGGTCATCCCAAGATCAGTTGTGTGGCAATATGGTGAAGGAATCAAAGCCATAATAGATGGCTGAAAATGTCCAAAAATAATTGTTATCTCTTGTCTGTAATGTCTGTAGGTGGTTTAAGCCTTGTACACACACCACTAGCTGGTTGAATGGAAAAAAAACCTGACAGATCAGGTTGGAGCTGCTGTACTTAAAATCTGATGTTAGTACTGCCGTCTCCCCTGCTGTGCTATTGTGTTCTGACAGGGAGTCACCCCCCCCCCCCCCCAAGAAGACCAGAACACTCCTACCAGAACATTCCAGTCAACACTTTCAGCCATTGGCTGAGAGCCCTGATCGGGAGTCGGTTGGCAGACCTTTTTCAGTCATGACCCTTTGAGAGTTGGACCGGCTGCTGTACACACAGGCCGAATGTCAGACGATTTCTATTGAACCGGTCGATGCCGTCCAACATTCAACCTGTGTGTACTAGGCTTTAAACCCCCATGTTGAATAGGGACTTTAAGCTTTGAATGATTCATTATAATAATGCCATTAAAGGTTTTATCCCAAGTTACTATTTTCAGCCACTGAAGTACCACTTTTTACTTCTCAGGGGATGATCAAATCAATTGTGTTGCTTGCAAATATCAGACTATAAATATTCAGCATTAGGATAGCCAATAACCATTTTGAGCATCACCATCAACTGAGTATTGGGCAGTGCAGAAGTTCACTAGAGGGCAGTAATGAGCACTTCTAAGTTTCAGCAGCTCTCACTGTCACATACAAAAGTGCTTGAGTAAGTTTGAACCAAGCCCTGATTATGCTTTCAATGTAATTTTTATAGGCTAGAAGAGAGGGAAAGCTCATAGTGCAACTAATGGTGGCGCTAAGTGAATATGAATAGACAGGTGTATCACCTTCCATCACACTTGGAAAAAAATGTGCCCATCTATGGCCTGCCTTAATTAGCATATGCATTAAATGACAGTCACCCAATCCAACTTTTAAGCTGGCTACACATTATACAATGCTCTTGTGCAACTTTCCTTTAGATTTACCAAAACCATAAAATATGAGGTCAAAGCTAAACACTTTCAAATTGTATGCAATCAGGCAGGCCCTAGACCAGGACAGCTATTTAGGGCAGCCTTTCTCAACCAGGGTTCCTCCAGAGGTTGTTAGGGGGTTCCTTGAGACAATCAGCAATGTCTTTCTGTTAAGCCTAGTACACACTAGTAGTTTTTTTTCTTTCGCTCAACCCAGCAGGGCTGAACAGAAAAAAACTGACAGCCATGCGATGTTCGTACAGCAATCTCTGCTGCTGTGCTGTTGTGTTCTGACAGGCCCCCGCTAGAACACTCTGGTCAGCGCTCTCAGCCATTGGCTGACAGTGCTGATCAGGAGCTGATCGCCAGACTTTTTTCAGTTATGTCCTATCGACAGAAGCTGTCCGAACGACTGGCTTCTGTCTGACCGGCTGCAGTACACATGGGCCAAATGTCTATTGAACCAGCCAATACCAACCAACATTCGGCCTGTGTGTACTAGGCTTTAGGTAAGTAACCACTGACAACTAGGATCTTTTAACTACACTATATTACCAAAAGTATTGCGACATCGGCCTTTACAGGCACATCAACTTTAATGACATCCCAGTTTTCATCTGTAGGGTTCAATATTGAGTTGGCCTACCCTTTTCAGCTATAACAGCTTCAACTCTTCTGGGAAGGCTGTCCACAAGGTTTAGGATTGTGTCTATGGGAATATTTGACCATTCTTCCAGAAGCGCATTTGTGAGGTCAGGCACTAATGTTGGTCTCCGCTCTAATTCATCCCAAAGGTGTTCTATCGGGTTGAAATCAGGACTCTATGCAGGCCAGTCAAGTCCCTCCACCCTAAACTCGCTCATCCATGTTTTTATGGACCTTCCTTGAAGAGTTGAAGCTGTTATAGCTGCAAAGGGTGGGCCAACTTAATATTGAACCCTATGGACTAAGACTGGGATGCCAATAAAGTCCATGTGCATGTAAAGGCAGGCGTCCCAATACTTTTGGTATTATCGTGTATCTGTAAGGGGGGGGGACTCTTTCCAATGACCACAAATGTAAGGGGCAGTCTTCCTAGTGGCCATCACAATAATGTATAGTGAACTGTAGATATAGTCATTATTAACTACTTCCGACCAGCCGCCACAGTGCGTCAGGTTGGCACGGTTGCGCGAATCGCCGTCATTGTACCTCGGCCGCTTTAAGAAGCTATAGGGGGCGCGTGGAGCCGATACGCGTGGCCAGCGGCCACAATGTCCGCCAGCCAGGCGCGATCGCTCCTCAGAGAGCCAGAACAGGGATCTGTCAATGTAAACAGACAGATCCCCGCTCTGACAGGAAAGTAGAGAGAGATCTGCTGTTCCTAGTAATGAGGAACAGCGATCTCTCTCCTCCTCTTGTCAGTACACTGCCCCCACAGTTAAAAACACCTCCCTAGGGAACACAGTTAACCCCCTGATGGCCCCCTAGTGTTAACCCCTGCCAGTGACATTTATACAGTAATTAGTGGCTATTTTTAGCTCTGATCACTGTATAAACGTCACTGGTCCCAAAAAAGTGTCAAAAGTGTCCGATCTGCCCGTGCAATGTCGCAGTCCCGCTAAAAATTGTAGATCGCCGCCATTACTAGTAAAAAATAAATAAATAATAAAAATGCCATAAATCTATCCCTTATTTTGTAGACGCTATAACTTTTGTGCAAACCAATCAATATACGCTTATTGCGATTTTTTTACCAAAAATATGTAGAAGAATACATATTGGCCCAAACTGATGAAGAAATTTATTTATTTATTTGGATATTTATTATAGCAAAAAGTAAAAATGATTGTTTTGTTTTTTTTTCAAAATTGTCGCTCTTTTTTAGTTTATAGCACAACAATTAAAAAACACAGAGGTGATCAAATACCACCAAAATAAAGCTCTATTTGTGGGGAAAAAAAGGACATCGATTTTGTTCGGGTACAGAGTCGCTCAACTTTGAAACTGTCAGTTAAAGCGACGCAGTGTCGTATTGCAAAAAATGGCCTGGTCATTAACTGCTTGCCGACCAGCGCACGACGATGTACGTCGACACAATGGCACGGCTTCGCAAATGGGCGTACCTGTATGTCCCCTTTAAGATGCGGCTCAGTGGGCGCGCGCGTGCGCCACCGGCAGGGCGCCCATGCTTGATGTCCACCGGGGGCCTGCGATCGTGACACAGAGCAGCGGAACAGGGAGATGTAAACAAGGCATTTCCTTGTTCTGCCTAGCAACATGACAGGGATCTACTGCTCCCTGACATTGGGAGCAGTGATCTCTGTCATGTTGTAGTGAGCCCATCCCCCCCCCCCACAGTTAGAATCACTCCCTAGGACACACTTAAGCCCTTGATCGCCCCCTAGTGTTTAACCCCTTCCATGACAGTGTCATTTACACAGTAATCAGTGCAATTTTATAGCACTGATCGCTGTATGAATGTCACTGGTCCCAAAATAGTGTCAAAAGTGTCCGATGTGTCCACCGCAATGTCGCAGTCACGATAAAAATCGCAGATCGCTGCCATTACTAATAAAAAAAATGTAATAAAAATGCCATCAATCTATCTCCTATTTTGTAGACGCTTATTGCGATTTTTTTACCAAAAATATGTAGAAGAATACATATCGGCCTAAACTGAGAAAGACATTTTTATATATATATATTTTTGGGGGATATTTATTATAGCAAAAAGTAAAAAATATTGCTTTTTTTTTCAAAATTGACACTCTTTTTTCGTTTATAGCGCAAAAAATAAAAACTGTAGAGGTGATCAAATACCACCAAAAGAAAGCTCTATTTGTGGGGGGAAAAAAGGACATCAATTTTGTTGGATACAGAGTCGCTCGACCATGCAATTGTCAGTTAAAGCGACACAGTGCCATATCGCAAAAAGTGCTCTGGTTAGGAAGGGGGTAAATTCTTCCGGGGCTGAAGTGGTTAAGGGGGCAAATCCTTCCGGTCCTTAAGTGGTTAACAGGGGTTTCCCAAAACCAAAAAGTTATTTCAAGGGTTCCTCTATATAAAAAGGTTGAGAAAGGCTTGTCTAAGGGAACAAATAACTGGGCAGTTTGGTACCTATCAGAAATAAGCAACAATATGATCTGTCAACACCTCTGACATAAACAGAAATGAGCACAAAATGAGCGAAAAGCTCCTGTTCATGGGATTGAAGCCTGATTGTGACATGTAAAAGTGGTGGCATTGTGCATGCACATATGACCTCCCCTGTAGGTCTATATACAGACTCTATCTCTGCCTCAGGAAACATAATGGCATTCCAACAAAGTTCCGACCTACAAATGGTTCTTTACTTGCTGCTGTTTTTTTTTTGTACTGTTTTAGAGTAAATAGTTGTAAACAGTTTTGTTATTCTGGCAGAAATGTAAGGTTTTGTGATTAAAAGGTACATGATTGAGTGGGTCTTTCATTGTGGAATTCAACTGCTGGGATAGCCTTGGGTGGCACACAGTGTCACATATCACTTGCAAGTCTTCCATGCTGATAGCTCATACAGTGAGGGTGTAATGTGACCTTAAATTAGTGACAAAGAGATGAGGTGATATACATATGCAGGAATGGGGGAAGATGGGGGAGGGAGGTGTTCAGAGGATAAAAGAGAAGCCTTCCAAATCTCTTTCACCAATTGCCTTTCCTCTTCCATCCCCCCTGAGAGGGGAAAGCTTTGTCAACAAAAAACAGTGTGATATGAAGGGGGAAAAAAAGAAAAATCTCAAAGGTGCAAACAATGAGACAGAAGGGGCTGTTTGAAGTGAGAAAGGGATAAATATGCGCGGGGAGGGGAGTTTAAAGCAGAAGGAAAGTTTGAACTGCTAAGAGGATTATAGGAAAATCTACCTTCCTCTTCTAACTTCGTTTTTTTTATCTAGCAGTGCTGAATTCACAGGATTGTGCTCAAAACTGAAACGGGTTGCTCAGAGAGGCTTGGTAATTCACTCATGAAGGCCACTATATAATGTCATCCAACCATAATTATATTTTTAAAGGACTACTCCACTTTAAAATAAAGATGGACTCCTAAAGCTTAAAGATAGACTTGGTAATTCACTCATGAAGGGCACTATATAATGTCATCCAACCATAATTATATTTTTAAAGGACTACTCCACTTTAAAATAAAGATGGACTCCTAAAGCCTAAAGATAGACTTGGTAATTCACTCATAAAGGGCACTATATAATGTCATCCAACCATAATTATATTTTTAAAGGACTACTCCACTTTAAAATAAAGATGGACTCCTAAAGCCTAAAGATAGACTTGGTAATTCACTCATGAAGGCCACTATATAATGTCATCCAGTCATAATTATATTTTTAAAGGACTACTCCACTTTAAAATAAAGATGGACTCCTAAAACCTAAAGATAGACTTGGTAATTCACTCATGAAGGCCACTATATAATGTCATCCAACCATAATTATATTTTTAAAGGACTACTCCACTTGAAAATAAAGATGGACTCCTAAAGTCTCATACATAAAATGAGATTATCGGACGAATTATCGTTTACTTTTGCATGTTAGTCTCAGATCGAAAATGAAGAGGTTACCAAACTTACAAAAATTCTCCTACGTTAGAACTATTTTGGAAGCGATGTAATGTGTTGTATTTTATTGTAATGTATTCTTCAGTTACGAGAATGCGTGGTCTTGCTCTTTTGATGTTTTTCGGGCAAAAACTGTACTGATTAAATCGAAATCATACGATCTGGTATAATACAAGAAAAATTTCCATTTTTGTGCCTTCGGATAATGACGGATGAACTGTCATGATTGGCCCTCGAAAGCCGTATACTAATGATCAGATTATCATACGATTGCTTTAAAAGCGGTATTTTTCGTCCAATTTTCTGATCGTACGTACTAGGCTTAACAGTAGTAAATCTGGGCAAACTAAAAGGAATATGTTTAATTAACACTCAAGGAGCAGACCCCAAAACCAGCCTTCTCTTTTTTTATTAAGTACATGAGGTTCGGGATTCTCCATAGAGCAGTAAAGTGGTGATCAGGAAAATAACAGATTTTGAAACTTTTGACTAAAATGATATGCATATCTACCTGATCTGCAGAGAAACATGAAGTTCAGGAAAGCAACCAATTGTGATTTATTCATTTATGATTGCCTGCGTTTATTTTTAAAAATATGCATGTATATATTCACGCCATTCAAAATATTCACAGTTTGAATAATCAGTTTGCTCATAACCCGACGTGTACTGTTGGATGTGCATGTTGAATGAATAAACAATTTGTAAGGATAGAGTTGTTTTAAAACCAATAATCATATCCCAGCCATAAATGGGGTCAGATAGTTGCAACATTTAAATTATGCTAATACAATATTGCAGCTGTTTTAACTATTTGATTTTTGGAATTGATTGACCAATATGGCGGTTCAGAAAACAATCAGACCTAACTGTGTGTGGTCAGATAGACAAGCAATAGACAACTCAGCACACCGACAGTTCCTGTGGATGATAAAGGGCACTGTCTAAATATCACACCCATGACCTTGATCACGGGAGGTCACCATCTGTAAAGGTGTAAGAAAGAATAATGCTCCAATACAAAAGCAAAACTGACACTTTAACAGTTTACAAACAATTATATGTGTAAATATATTCTTCTATTAATTTCAAGGACATTTAAAAATTTTTTAAAAAAAGGTAATCATGGGGCATCTACATACCCAACATGTTACATGGATGTTGTGATCACCCTTTTTTCACATTAATTTGTATGATGTTGACCTCTAAAGCTGTTTATAGGCGATAGATGTTGGTTGAGTGTGATCGTACTGCCAAGATGAAATTTTTACAAATTTCATATAAATGCATGCAGTTGTATTTCTACGTTATCCAGATTTATTCACATCTATGCAGACAAACCCAAAACAAGACTTAATAATAGGTAAATAAAAACAATTATCTGAAAAAACCTTGGGTATTATTATTATTATTAGAATAATACATACAGGATTTATAAAGTGCCAACAGTTTGTGCTGCGCTTTACAACACAAGGGCAGACAGGACAGTTAAACACAACAATACAAGAGGAATCAGAGGATATACACTATTTTTTGAAGAACATTGGATAGGACCTTCTGTTGGAACTCGTTGCAATGGTGACTGTCATAGGAAAAGGAGAGAGCCTTATGCTCCTCATACCAATGATGTTGACTTCCAAAGCTGGTTTTAGGTAACTGATGTTGGCCGAATGTAGGAGAATTACCCTACTACCTAATTATCATTTTTACATTGATTGTATATTAATATGAGCGGTTGTATTTCCTCACTATCCATGTTTATGAACTAAAAGAGGTATGGGATGAATTACATTCTCCCCATACCCAGACTTATGGGGTTTTTCTGTTTGATTACTTCAGCCAATTGGAGTTTCAGGGGAATGAAGAGAAGGTGAGCATGTGCTGCTGGGGAGGGAAAATGAAGTGGCTTTAAACGAAACCCTTTATTATGTGTAGTAAACAAAGTAATAGCATTAGTAAATACAATTTTTTTTATAGATTTGACAGGTAGAAGGAAGCACTAAAGCATGTTATGTTCTCCTGTGTCATTTCTTTGTAGTTGTTTTTGCCTAGAGTACCGGTATATTCTTTTGTCTAGGGCAAAATAATATGTTGTTGCTTTATAAATAAATTATAACAATAAAATCCATATATGTGCTGTCCAGTCCAGTAAGCCCCGGTTCACACAGGGGCGGCACGACTTGCAGGTTGCCTCACACGACTTCCACGGTGACTTGCAAAACGACTTCTGTATAGAAGTCTATGCAAGTCGCCTCAAGTCGCCCCCAAAGTAGTACAGGAACCTTTTTCTAAGTCGGAGCGACTTGCGTCGCTCCTATTAGAACGGTTCCGTAGTACAGAACGGGAGGCGACTTGTCAGGCGGCTAGGTCGCCTGACAAGTCGCCCCTGTGTGAACCGGCACTAAGGATCCAGTATTGCTAAGTAAAAACACTTCAGAGGGATTAGAACTAACAAAGCTGGCCATGCACAATCTGTTGTTTGATACAGGCATTTCACTGCTATTGCAAAAATGTTACTGTATTATCAGGTAAAATAGGTGAGGTTGGGAGACCAATTCAAGAAGATAATGTCTACAGTCAGTTTTTCTTGTAAAACCTTTACTTTTGCTGTAGGACCCATACGTTTGCTGTAGATGCACAGAGTGCAATGTTGCTTGAGCTGGGAATTAATTTTACAACAGCATCTTGGCTAATGTTTTGAGCCAATTCACCTCACCTAATACAATATCTGCCTGTCTATATGGAAAGTCTTGCTACAGTAATCATTAAATATACTTGACAAAACTGCATTGCCAGGCTGCACAGTTGCTCCATTGTGTTGGTAGTTGAGTGCATTAGAATTCAGGTGCTAGACTTGTAAACGTATGTAAATTTTTGACACCCAATACTCTTTCAAGATCATACTATCATACAGTTAACAGGACTTTTGTTTGTCCTACACATTTGATCTCTAATAGACTGCCTTTGTGGATCATTGGTATGTGCAAATTGGTAACCTGAATGTACTGATCAAGGTGTTTTTTTCTCTACATGAGCTGAGAACAACTTGAAAAGACATCAACAATTAAAAGAACGTATTTGCATTTCTTATGGAATGAAGCAGGTTTTGTTGGTCCCTTATATCTTTGAAGCTTCTATAGAGATGACTGACTATTGACCTGGCTTGATAAAGAACATTTTAGGCCTAAAGGTAGAGATGATGCATGATTCATTAGGCATTTTTGGCAAGATCCAGTGACTAATGTGTCTAGGAAAATCAAAACAACCAAGACAACTTTCATAGGTATGTTGCAAAGCCTATTGTTTATCTTGTTAATAAACAGCATCAGATCCTATTGCCTGATCCAACCCTCCTCTCTCCATAGTGCCATTCATCTCAGTTGAACTTCCAGCATTATTCCCAGAATGTCATTTTCTCAGGGTGGTTAGATTGTGCCTCCAAGAACCCTGAAAATAAAGTTATAATCAGCCTGCATGATAGTATTTCAAATACAAACAGTTTCTATTGCCCAATAAAAAATGAATCCCATTTGAACTCACTTTCTCTAACATCCATTTTTTTTAATGAAGTTGATGTGCCCATAGGGACTATACTGTGGTGGTCAGAGAGAGAAGAATTACGGGTGGGACAGGGGTCTCCAAACTTTCTAAGCAAAAGGCCAGTTTACTGTCCTTCAGGCTTTGGGTGGGCTGAACTGTGGCCAGTGGAAGAAAGCAATGCCCCATCGTTGGTTGTAATGGGAGGAATAGTGCCCCTTTTTGGTATCAGTTGGAGCAGTAGTACCCCATTGATGCTGTCAGTGAGAGAAATGGTGTCCCATCATTTAAGTCAGTTGGAGAAGTAGCGCACCAAGGGCGAGCTAAAGGCAAGCAAAGGACCACAGTTTGGAGACCACTGGGCTAGAGGATCCCCAAGAGATGTGATATAGCAGTGTTCCAGTGACATTAGTGATTGGATTCCTCTTTATTGAGAAATAAGTACATAAAGCAATTTATTCTCCATCTAGGGTACAAGCCGTGTTTTAGAATTGGAATTTGCTTGAAAATTATGCCCTATAGTTTAAGGACTGTTATACTGGAGACAGCCACTAGAGCAATCCACAAAGTCATCCTGGAGAGAACTTGCATTGTTGGAAAGTTGTGTATAGGTGAAAAATATGTGCATTACAGTATTCAGTCATTGTTCCTCTTTGTAAGGGGCATGCTACATCGGCAAAGATCCATTCTGCCAAAGCTAATGCAGCTAAGTCATCCCTTTCTAGGAGGGCACCAATCTTGGTCATCATGGTAGGGCCTGTATGATGTTTGCCCAGCTGCTTGGGAACCTGGCAATTACACTTCCAATAAAGTCTTATTACAAATGTATTATGTCTGATTGTCTTTAAAAGTAATTTGTCATGATAAAAACTATTGAGCTGCCATTGTTGACTGGTTTATGAAAGTGTGAGCTTGGGGATGTTATCCTGATCTTGGTAGCATATCATGTTTTATTTTTACAGGTATTTACATGGCATTAGCAATTTAACCAGCACTTTACATACTGTACATCATCATTATTATTATTATTATTATTATTCAGGATTTATATAGCGCCAACAGTTTGTTTTTCACTTTACAATATAAAGGGAGACTATACAGTTGCAAAATAATAAAATAAAATACAAGGGGGCTGAGAGGGCCCTGCTCATGAGAGTTTACAATCTAATAGTTCTTGCTATTAAGAAGCCTACAATCTAAGTTTTTATCTCACCTACATACACATACTAGAGCCTATTTAGGCAGGATCCTATTAACCTACCAGCTTGTTAGAGGAAACCAGAGTACATGAAGTAAACCCACACATGCACAGGGAGAACATGCAAACTTGGTGCATGTAGTGTGCCCAATACCTACATTTTTCTTTTGGATCAGTGAGACACTATGTTGTGAGACCAGGATCAGGATGATAACCTTGAGGCTGTGTACCTTCAGAAACAAATGAGGAATAGCAATTTCTATATATGTAACCTGCCAGATTCCCTTAAACCGAATATCCAGATGACTGGCCACACTATATGCAGCCTAGTTGTCTTGGATGTCATGCTGACCCTCCATACTAAGAATCAATTCATAATTCTTTATTTCACGTAATTTGTTCGGATCAACACAATTTTCCGCAAATAATATTCATTAAGTAAAGGTTATGATCATTAGAACAACACTGAAAATAAACATTCCTCTTACTTATGCTTACCAGCAAAAACACAGGATTCATAACTGCTTCCGTCTCTAAATCCCAACATAACCGGGAGGATGGTTATTGTTGGCATCTCGTTGGCGGCGTCATTGGCAGCTATTTTATTTTATCAATCCTGTTGGAAGAACCAGCTTTGCAGTGAGCTAGAATAAAGAAACAAAGATGATGTATTGTTGGTGTGTAGCCTGTATTATCGACATGTCTGCTTCATACTAGGACATTGTTTAGGTTAAAATTAAAGTTAACAATACTAGAACTTAAATTATCTTCTGATACAAAATATAACAGATGCAGACCTGGTGACAATCTGGTCATGTTTGACGTGAGGATAGTGTCAGCAGATATACTCTGAATTTCAAAACTTCGAGAGACATTTTTGATCAGTTCACTATTGTTCTGTGATAAAAGAGTAGAGCTAAAATGAAACAAAAAACTACAATCTATGAGGCAACTACCCGATATGTTCTAAATGTGCATGTCAACTGTGCTTGGATTTCCAAAAATTAGAAGCAGAAGCTTCCTTCTATGAGTCCCTTAAAGTAGAACTAAGGGCAACATTTTATTTTTTCATTTTGGATAGAGTTAGGGAGAAGGCCCCTGTTTTTTGCCATCTGTGTCCTATAGGGGAGATTTCCTTTCACTTTCTGTTCTATCACCAAAACAGGAAGTAAGAAGAAATCCCTCCAAAGTGTGGGAATCCTAGGGAGTCACCAGGGTCACCAGAACCAGTGTCCCCATTGGCAGATTTTCCCTCTGTTATTGGTAAGGTCTCAACCCAAAGTTTGGGATTTCCTTTTACTTCCACTTTTGATGTTAACGGTAAACAAGACAAACAGAGATGGTGATCTCAACAATGGGGGTACAAAGCAGAAAAAAAACCTGACCAAAAAAAAAAATGTTTTGCCTTTAGTTACACTTTAAAGTATGTCTTAGTGCTAAAATGTGCGAAATGTAATATATTGCAGCTTAACATTCCTTGGATGTGGTGTCTGCATTTGTTTTCTTTTTTTCTTTAAGTAGATTTTTGCTTGTACAGGAAAATATCTGCTAATCCTGCCAGAAAGCTTGAGTCCTTATAACTTCCTGCGCATTAAACTTGAAATCTCTAACAATGTTACCAGCATTCCCAATTTACCTATGCAAACCCCCCCCCCCCCATCCCTCACATGTAATGGAGAAGAGGAACGTAGTCCTAGAAAGCAGAGTGACTGGCAACACTGCTACTCCATAAATACAGTACGATGAGGGAGTGTTTTCATTTCAGGACAGAAAGCATGTTACTTGCAGGATTATCAGGTGAAAATAAAGGAAGCTTAAAGCGGATATTGTTTAAAAAACAAAAAAAAAACCCACCTGCAATATAATGGCATAATGTGCTAGTATGCATTACATACTAGCACATTATGAAATACTCACCTTGGAACAAAGCCCTCCAGTGCTGTACTGTCACCGCTGAGAAGGCTGACGTGTTACGCTCGCTCCGGCTATGTGATTGGCCGGAGCCGTGATGTTGTCACGCATCACCACGCGGCATGTGCGCAGGAGCCCTTGGTTCCGACATGAAGCTCTGAAGTTCCTGCAAGATATGTCGGACCTTCGGAGCGCATGCGCGAGTGATGTCACTGGCTGAATGCTGGGTGAATATCTCCTAAACGCACGTTTAGGAGATATTCATTTTACCTACAGGTAAGCCTTATTATAGGCCAAGCGGGCTTCAAAAAAGCTTAACAAATAGAAACTAGTGCAGCCACCATATATAAAACTGTTGAGCTGCAATCATTTATGTTTTTGTTTGTTTATTTTATATATGGCCACGTTCATTTTGGTAAATTTTGGCACTGCATACAAAAGACAAAACCATGTCGTATAGTTCAGTGTTTGTCAAAAATGTTCATAAATTCCACAAACAGGTTATGTTTTCAGCACTTCCAGACAGCTATGCAGGTGTGTTAATTAGTAATAATGTTCCCTGTGAATTTGTGTTGAAAGCTGGAAGACAATAATGGTAGGCTCACATCTGTGCAGTTCTGCATTTAGTTTCACAGCAGTCTATTCATTTGAATGGGCTGCTGTGCCTGCGTTTTCTGCAGGAAAAAGGTCCCAGCACCAGAGGCATAACTAGAACCTACAGGGCCATGGTGCAAGAAACCATAAAGGGCACCCCTGACCCCCACAGTGGGGGAAAGCCAGAGACCGGTCGTAAGTGCGACCTTTGCAACCCTGGTAGTTCTGCAGTTCAGTATTTTTTTTTGTTTATTTATTTATTTATTTATTTTGTAATTTTCTTATTTTTTTACAATTTTATTTATTTATTTTACAATTTTATTTTTTATATTTATTTATAATTTTTTAGGAGCCCAGTTGAGGGGCTTTGGTGAAATATCAGGGGACTAAACAGACCTCTGATGTTTCACCTTTGAGACAGAGAAATGAGATTAAAGACACAGCCCTCAATCTCCTTCTCTGCAGCCTCAGCATCACATAATGAATGGAGAGGAATAGCTCTGTACAGAGCTTCCCGTTCATTGACAAACATAAAGCATAGTAAGCACAGTTTATTATGCCTCAGTTATTAACAGCTTCAGCCCCAGAAGATTTTACCCCCTTCCTGACCAGAGCACTTTTTGCGATTCGGCACTGCGTCGCTTTAACTGACAATTGCGCGGTCATGCGACGTTGCACCCAAACAAAATTGACGTCCTTTTTTCCCACAAATAGAGCTTTCTTTTGGTGCTATTTGATCACCTCTGCGGTTTTTATTTTTTGCGCTAGAAACAAAAAAACTGCGACAATTTGGAAAAAACTATTTTTTAAAATTTTTTGCTATAATAAATATTCCCCAAAAATATATTAAAAAAAAAACCTATTTTTTCCTCAGTTTAGGCTGATATGTATTCTTCTACATATTTTTGGTAAAAAAAAAATTGCAATAAGCGTATATTGATTGGTTTGCGCAAAAGTTATAGAATCTACATAATAGGGGATAGTTTTATGGCATTTTTATTTATTTATTTTTATTAGTAATGGTGGCGACCTGCGATTTTTATCGGGACTGCGACAATATGGCAGACGCATCGGACACTTTTGACACTATTTTGGGACCATTGTCATTTATACAGCGATCAGTGCTATAAAAATGCACTGATTACTGTGTAAATGACACTGGCAGTGAAGGGGTTAACCACTAGGGGGCGATGAAGGGGTTAAGTGTGTCCTAAGGAGTGATTCTAACTGTGGGGGGGGATGGGCTTCAAGTCACATGACAGCGATCACTGCTCTCGATGACAGAGAGCAGTGATCGCTGTCATGACACAAGGCAGAATGGGGAAATTCCTTGTTTACATAGGCACTTCCCGTTTCTGCGGCTCCATGACACGATTGTCGGGAGACCAGCGGACATTGAGTCCACCGGTCCCGCAGACACGATCACGCACAGTCGCGCACGCGCCTGCTATCCCCGCCTCTTAAAGGGGACGTACAGGTATGCTCATTTGCCAACCGCTGCCATTGAGCCGACGTATACGGCATGCAGAGGTTGGCAAGTGGTTAATGAATAAACTCAGTGATTGGTACTTATTCATTAGGACAAGGAAGGGGCCAGTAAATGACACATTTATTGACCCCTTCCCCACTCTCCATCCTGATAGATCCCCCACCGCAGCGGGCAGGAGAGGGGGGGGGACCCGGTAGCGCTGGGTATGAGGGGGGGCAAGGGATCACACAGGGGCTCATTTACAGCAGGAGGTGAATAGGAGGGGTAGCAGGGTGGCATGTAGAAAGGCTGAAAGGCTGCAGGAGGAAAATGGAGGGGATCAGTTCCTCCACATGCCATCCCACTGCCACCCCACTGCCCCTCCTATCCAGGTGTACAGGGGGCCACATGGGCCCCTTAGAGCATGGGGCTGGATCATAGTTGCGACCTCTGTGACCCCCTGTATGTACGCCCTTACACTTTTTAAAAACATGGCCGTACCTAAACCGTATAGTGCTTTGACACCATGCAATTATCAATGCGTGAGGGTATGATTTACACTCACTCCCACACAGGCACAAATGTGATCTAAACCCAAGAACAAAAATATAATATATTGCAGGGTACCAGGTTGCTTTCTTTCTGGCTTTTTTTTTTCTTTTCTGTTTTCCTTTTATTTAGACTCTTTTACTTGTTTCACCTGGTTACCCTGCTAGTAACACACTCCTTGTATTAGGGTGAGAATGCTCACTAAGCCCTTGTTCACACTGCCGCAACTTCAAAGTCCCGCGACTTTGGATCCGACATCCCTGCGTGACTTCATCATGGCTTGCATACGACTTCTTTAACAGAAGTCTATGCAAGTCGTGTTGAAGTTGCACCAAAGTAGTGCAGGAGCCTTTTTCTAAGTCAGAGCTTTTTGAGTCGCACCGATTAGAAATGACTCCATTGCTGTAAATGGGGCGCGACTTGCATGACAGATCGCGGCAGTGTGAATCGGGGCTCACTGTACAGTGTCAGTGTAGAAATAGTGTTGTCACCCTAGTACAGGAAATTTGTTAGGACTACAGAACAGATAACAGTCAGCACAGGCAGAGAGCACAGGAAGGTATTGGGTGACAAGATTTCCAACAGAATCAACAGTTTTGTGCATTTATTGGACAGATATAACAAAACACTTTTAGTGGTATTTAACAGACCAAAGGGAGCAAATAAGTGAAGTCCATTGTTAGGGTTTATAGTGGTATCTGAAAGCAGGTTTGGGAAACAATGGCTCCGGTTGTAGGCCTGTTTATTTGATCACAAAACAACAAAGGGCCTCATGCAGTGTTTAAAGGAAGACACTTGCTCATAGCCATCAATCAGATTCTTCCTTTCATTCTCACATACGACACTCAAGACATTAGAGGAAACTTGTCAGGTTAGAAACACAAAAGCTTCCACCGTTGACATGTTTTTTAGTTGTAGACTCTGGATCTGTTATCCTAAACTTGCTTTACTACCTTGTCATTGACCCAAAACAAGCATGCAGCCAATGAAGTGCCGGGACACTTGATATACACCTAATTGTTCATCCAAAACAACCAGGAATGGCAACTTTAATATTTCTTTAATATTAGGCTGTTTTAGAGATAAGTATTTCATTTTTTCTATGGACCACAATAAATGTTCTTCTTTCAGAAACTCTTATGCATAAAGCCCTGAGGTCTTCACAGAAGATTTCACCACATTTACACCAAAATGCACACATTACCACTCGTTGCACTAACCTCCATGGATGTGCGATTAAAGACGCGTACACACTATAAGAAAAACAGGCGAACATTTTCGTCTAAAGAATTTTCGTACGATTTTCGTATAGTGTCTACACAACTTTCGACAGCCGATTCCCAAAGGGACAAACTCCAAAATTTTTCTTGTACGGGAACAGAACAAAAGGTTTTCGTTTAACCACTTGCCTACCAGGCACTTACACCCCCTTCCTGCCCAAGCCATTTTTCAGCTTTCAGTGCTGTCGCACTTTAAATGACAATTGCGCGGTCATGCTACACTGTACCCAAACACATTTTTTTTATCATTTTCTTCACACAAATAGAGCTTTCTTTTGGTGGTATTTAATCACTGCTGGCTTTTTTATTCTTTACAAAAAAAAAGACCAAAAATTTAGAAAAACAAAATGTTCTTTACTTTTTTTCTGTCAGTACATTTTGTAACTAAGTTATTTTTCGCCTTCACTGATGTGTGCTGATGAGGCAGCACTGATGGGCACTGATAGGCTGAACTGGTGGGCATTGATGAGGTGGCACTTATGGGCACTGATGAGGCGGCACTTATGGGCACTGATGAGGTGGCCCTGATGAGGAGGCACTAATATGCTACACTTATGGGCACTGATAGGTGGCACTGATATGTGGCACTGATGAGCACTAATAGGCGGCACTGGTGGGCACTGATAGGCGGCACTGGTGGGCACTGATAGACGGCACTGGTGGGCACGGATAGGCGGCACGGATAGGTGGCACGGAAAGGCGGTACAGATGGGCACTGATGGGCATTGATGGGTGGCACTGATGGGTGACACTGATGGGCATTGATCGACAGCAGTGATGGGCATTGATGGGCAGCACTGATAGGTGGCACTGATTGCCAGCACTGACTGGCATCGCTAATTAGCACTGATTGGTGGCACTTGTGGGCAGTGGTGGGCACTGATTGCTGCCACTGGTGGGCACTATATGCTGCCATTGGTGGGCACTGTTTTGTGACACTGTATTTATTTATTGTAATCAGGGCACTGATGATCAGTGCCCTGATTACATCCCTAGATGTCCCCCTGTGAGGAGATGCTGCTGATCGGCTCTCTTCTCCTCACACTCTGTCAGTGTGAGGCGAGGAGAGCCAATTACCGGCATCTCCTTGTTTACATGTGACTGGCTGTGATTGGACACAGCCGATCACATAGTTAAAGAGCCGCGGACGTGGCTCTTTACAGGGATCGGGGTCGCGCCGTGTCCTAGCAACACGGCATGGCTGCAAACGCTGTGCTGCGCACCCCCCGCGGGCGCGCGAGAGTGGCCGTTCTGGGACGCGTCATATGACGGCACTCTAGAAGGAGAGCTGCACCGCCCGCCATCATTTAATGGTGGGCGGGCAGCAAGCAGTTAATGTGTACCGTTTTCATGCAATTTTTAGTACAAGAAAAATTAGAAAAGAAAGACTGCTCATGATCAGAAACAATGAACAACAAAAAAAAGCCTTTGTCGTATGAGAATTTTCATACAAACGAACGCTCGCCCGATTTTCTTATAATGTAAACCCCACTTAAGACACAATGCATTGTGTTTTTTAAAAACTTAGTTTGAATCTAACAGCAAACAGTGTGACAACGCAGTGGGAAAAGTGAAAAGAATTCTAGGATTCATCATTAAACGGGTCATCAGCAGGAAGAAGGAGGTCCTGAAACCCCTATATAGATCTTTAGTGAGGCCTCATTTAGAACACTGGGGTTGATTTACTAAAACTCAAGAGTGCAAAATCTGGTGCAGCTTTGCATAGAAACCAATCAGCTTCCATTTTTTTTTTCAGCAAAGCTTAACGAAACAAGCTGAAGTTAGAAGCTGATTTGCTACAATGCAGAGCTGCACTAGATTTTGCACTCTTCAGTTTTAGTAAATCAACCCCAGTGTGTCCAGTTCTGGAGACCTTACTTACTAAAAGAAACCTAAAGGGGTTGTAAACCCTCATGTTTTTTTCACCTTAATGCATCCTTTGCTCGGCCTAAAGCTGTCCACATAGACCATCCTCCTCACCGACATCAACGTCATCCCTTCCTCGCTGCGCTCCACGAGTGGTTCAATCGCTCTACTGCACAGTAGTTTTCCCAGTCACTATTGCAGACTGACAGCGGTGAGAGCCGGCGGTGCGGAGGATGGTCTATGTGGACAGCTTTACCCCAGATGCCTGCATACTTAGATGTGCCTCATTTAATCAACCATGTGAGTTGCTAAATGTTGTACCTTCATTAAATGTAACCATATTGCTACACTTAGAGGCGCCTCTCTTCTCTTTTATACTCTGTAGCTCCTGCTGGATTTTGCTTCTAATCCTCTTGTGGAGGCTTCCATTTGTGGATGAACATTTTATGGTTACACAACCTATCACATTGCTATAATCTTTTCATATGGACTTTAAACTGAAGGACTTATGCCCCGTACACACGGTCGGATTTTCCGACGGAAAATGTGTGATAGGACTTTGTTGTCGGAAATTCCGACCGTGTGTAGGCTCCATCACACATTTTCCATCGGATTTTCCGACACACAAAGTTGGACAGCAGGAGATAAAATTTTCCGACAACAAAATCCGTTGTCGGAAATTCCGATCGTGTGTACACAAATCCGACGGACAAAGTGCCACGCATGCTCAGAATAAATAAAGGGATGAAAGCTATTGGCCACTGCCCCGTTTATAGTCCCGACGTACGTGTTTTACGTCACCGCGTTCAGAACGATCGGATTTTCCGACAACTTTGTGTGACCGTGTGTATGCAAGACAAGTTTGAGCCAACATCCGTCAGAAAAAATCCTAGGATTTTGTTGTCGGAATGTCCGAACAAAGTCCGACCGTGTGTACGGGGCATTATGAAGAAATAGTTGTGGAATGAATCATTTAAGTTTCCTTTATTTCTTACGGGGAATTTCGCTTTGATATGCGAGTGCTTTGGATTACAAGCATGTTTCTGGAACGAATTATGCTTGCAATCCAAGGTTTTACTGTACTGGTAAATTATTTCTGTGGGTAAATAAATTAGAGATTAGGGTGATGATTTAATAAAGAAAGTATTACACCAGGTTTGCATTCATATTTCAACATTTGTGGTCCAACGTGTAATGGGATTCTTACAGAGGTATTTAAAAGAGTAAAAAGTGACATCATCATTTTCAGTTAGATCCATGTAGAAATCATACCGGGGCAAGCCCTTTTGAAGTTCTAAAGGGCTGAAAGGACAACCCAAACAAATAAACCCTTTAACATACTTCAATTCTGCTCTATGTTCACTTTTCTGTTAAACAAGCAGCTCTTGCAAATCTCTCAGAGGTCATCTGCATAAAAATGTTAGGACCACCTCAACTCAATTCTGTTAGTTGAATGGAACAAATGGAATCTCGGGTACTACGTGGCTGCCCAAATTGTTCATTGACTTGTGATTGTTAAGGTACAGATGAGATGAAAGTCACCTGATTTGGTCATTTTTAGCTCTGCCCTGAAGTCTCTCAGCTCATAACCATCAAGAAAACAAAAAACAAAAGAGCATGTTAGAAAATCTTCTTGATTTGCTATTATTCCCCCTATGAGATAAGCAGTTCTAGAAGCATCTCTCAGCCCCACTGATGATCTTCTCTTCCCCACTCCATTCACATGCACAAAAAATGATCTGCCAAGCAGAACTTTCTTATTCACTAACTTCCTGGCCTATTCTGCTGTCTGTGGTAGTTTTATCATGCATACATGTCCCACTGCCATCATAGGATCTATAGGCGGCCCTCGAAAGATGGGAAGATGGGTTGTTCACGTCTGACATCTGTGGAATGCTGCAAAGTTCTACATAAATGTAAAGGTTGCTGACCTTACAATATATTATTGAAGATGAAAGGGGAGCTGGAAGGAGCAGAGAGGTTTATCAGGGAAGAACAATTATGATCGGGAAAAAATTCCTAACCTGTCCAGTCTACTGTTTCTACTAAAAACCACGAGACCTAACAATGGTTATCTGAAGCCTATATGGAGTGCTCTCACTAGCCATACAGAGTAACCAACAATCCTCTGAAGCCCAACAACCCCATGTACAGCCTAGTACACATGATCACAAAATTGGATAAAAAATACCGCTTTTGGTGCAATTGTACGATAATCTGATCATTAGTACACAGCTTTTGAAAGCAGATAACGACAGTTCATGCAAAATTTTTCAAAGGAGCAAACACAAAATTGTTCTCGTACGATACCATAGTGCATGGAATAATTTAATCAGTACAGCATTCATCCTAAAAAAAATCAGCAGACCAAGACCCCGCATGCTCGGAAATGACAGAATACATTACAATACAACACTTTACATCACTTCCAAAGTTTTCTGTCGTACGAGAATTTCATAACTTAAGCAGCCTCTTAATTTTCGATATGAGACTAGCATGCAAAAATAAAACGGCCGATCGTTTGTCCGATATTCTCATTGAGTGTACGAGGCTTAACTACTTTTTTGTTCATTGCCTACTGTATCTCCAAAAAAGTTGCTCCTACATAAAGGGGTTGATTTACTAAAGGCAAACAAACTGTACACTTTGCTCCAGAGCTTAGTAAATGAGCAAAATTACTAACTTTCATCATCCAATCAGGTGCAAGAAAAAAAATGCTGTTTTTTTTATATATTTTCTTTGCATGTCATTGATTATTCTTTGTAACGTAAAGCTTTGCCTCATTTACTAAGCTCTGGAGCAACTGCACTTTGCAAAGTGCTCAGTCTTTTTGCCTTTAGTAAATCAACCCCACATATAAATGTACAGAAAAAAACTGTAACAATCCAACATTTGCTGTAAAATAAATCCCACTAGTTTGAACCACTGCATGAACATATTATGGTTTTACTGAAGTATATGTTAAAGTGTTACTAAACCCAGGACCCTGCATTCACTATACCTGGTCTCCCACAGTACACAGAACATGGAAATGCAATTATTTTATTAAATAGAAACTGATAAATACCTTTTCTCATCAGCAGTATATAGCAGTCTTGTGACTTCTATCAGTGTCTGGTTAAAGCTTGTAGGGGGAGTTTTCATTCTTCTCTGACTGCCTTATGAGGCTGCAGGGCCCTTGACCCTCTATCTGGACAGTACTGATTGGCCCTGTGATGATCACATGCACCCTCCCAGGAAAAAAAATACTCTCTAGCAAGGCACACCAAACTGAGCATCTGCTCTGTTCTATGAGCAGATGGATTGGGGACTGTGGAAGAAGGGGAGGATCAGAGAAGACAGGATCAAACAGCCTTTTAAAATAATGCAGAAGATTACCCCTTAGGTTCCACAGTGAGTATAACAAGCATGCTTTACTGCATAGACAGACTGATTTTACTGTTGTGGGTTTAGTAAAACTTTAACATCATCATTTTTTCTATATTTTATATTAGACTGTATGGTCTACAACTGTGGTACCTACAAAGAAAGAGAAAACTCATCTAAGCTGCTGTAAGCCTTGTTGCACCTTGTTGCATCTCTTGGCAGCAACTTTCCTCTTTTTTCCTCTTCGTTTGCCAGATTTCAAGTTGTACAAACCTTATCTGTAGGAGTCTAACGTGAAAATGTGAAAGCAAATTTTAATTTGTGTATTTTATCACACATTTTTGATCTAGCTGCCCATGGAAGGTAAGTAATAATGATAACAACAACTTCTACACAGGATGTGGAAACCTTGCAAAAAGACCTAAACAAAATAATGGGGTGGGCAACTACATGGCAAATGAGGTTTACCGTTGAAAAATGTAAGGATGCATTTGGGTTCCAAAAATATGAGTACTAGGGGGAGAAGCTAGAATGGAAATGGACCTGGGGGTCCTAGTAGATGACTGGCTCAGCAATGGCATGCAATTCCAGGCTGCTACAAGCAAAGCCAATAAAATATTGGCATGTATTAAAAATGGGATAATTCTCCCACTCTACAAGACTCTGGACGTATCTTGAGTATGCCGTCCAGTTCTGGGAATCAGTTTAATCAGGAAGGATGTGCTGGAACTGGAGAGAGTCCAGGGAAGAGCAACAAAACTAATAAAGGGACTGGAGGAACTCAGCTATGGGGAAAGACTGCAAACATTGAACTTGTTCTCTCTGGAGAAGAGACGCTTAAGAGGGGATATGGTAGCGATGTACAAATACTGCACTGGTGACCCTAGCATAGGAAAAAACTTTTCAGTTCAAGGGAATATAAAAAGACACGCGGCCATTCACTAAATTTGGAAGAGAAGCGTTTTAACCTCTACTGTGTAGAGGGTTCTTTCCTGTCAGAGCGGTAAGGATGTGGAATTCTCTTCCACAAGCAGTGGTATTAGCAGAGAGCTTTGATAGTTTCAAAAAACGATTTGATAGGCACCTTAACGATCACAACATACAGGGATATACAATGTACTAGTGACATAAACACATACACACACACACCATAGGTTGAACTGGATGGACTAATGTCTTTTTTCAACCTCACCATATGAATATAGTCAAACGCAAATATCTTAGCATCAGATAACTGACAGAGTTAATAGATAATTCCTTTACTGGACTCATTTATGTAATATATAGCTTGACAGGTGCATATGTCAACCATATGAATTTCCCAACTAAATGATATACCAACATGGAGCCAGCCATAGTAAACATGACAAATAGAGAACATGTGCCATGTTATTTCTCTAAAGCTGCTTTTGCACATTTCCTTGCAAATTCGGAGATAAAACATTATAGCTTGGCGGACTGACACACGCTTGAAAACACTGGGCTCAGTGTAGCTTTAGTTACTTAGGAAATATCAAACGCCAAAGTCAGCACAGATGATAGGTGGAGGAGCTGTTACGGCCTGACCCTGCAAGCTGGCAGTCTATCCAAAATGGACAGAGGCTGTAGTTGAACTTCTTGGCAAGTTAACTTTACATTTTGCAGCCCGTCATTGGTACTTGTAGCATTCATTTATCATTCTAACCAGGCGAACGCTCTGAAATTGTATCACATTGTAAGTCGTACTTATAAAATAGGAAACCACCCTGATAAAAGTATTACAGTTCCAAGATATCTGATTGGAGCTGTTCAGCTCTGCTTTCATATTCATTATCCAGAGATATTCATTTTAGAGTAGGTATGGTTCACTCAAGGTCATTTTTTTCCTGATTGAAACTTAAGTTATGTGCCAACAAGTATAATCCCCCCCCCCTTTTTTTTTTTTAAATTTTTTATTTTGGTATTTACATTGCGTCTGAAATACAGCCAGTGTACTTAGTTCTAACATCTAAAATGTTTTTGTCAGACAACAAAACATTGTGGAAGCCTTACACAGCTTCCTAATGTGGCAGCTGGATCCCTGCATACTTGAAGCGCATAGAGAACAATGGACAACATTATCAGGAATTGCTTTTCCATAAGCAGAGCTGGTTTTAGGAATTTTGGCGCCCATCGCAAAACACATATTTGGACTCGGTGCTCTGAAGATTTTAGAATGTTGTAAGGGGAGGGTGGGGGGGGAGTATTAAACAAAAGATAAATAGACAAATACGTTGTATAAGAGTGATGTAACTATGTCAAGGAGTCATAGAGAAATTCTAGATAAAAAAAGATATTTGCCGATTCACTAATTAAATAAATTCACATTTAAATGCCACAAATGAGTAAATCTTTAAAAAGCCGTACTGATCAGTAATTCGTGCACAATTTGATAGGGGAAACCTGCATTTATAAGCAATGGTTTAATGACAAGTCTATGGCGGAGAAAAATGTCATTGTGGGGCACCCTAGTTTCCCTAGTATCCAGAATGGAAGAGTAAGCCCGGCCATACATGGAGCTAATTTCTTTCCTGCAACCACAGGTTGCAGGAAAGAAATTCACTCAGTTTCCCCATCAACACAGACAGCATTGATGCAGGAATCCCTTCTGCCAAGCCATTGACTTCTCCCAGCCAGGAAGCAGTCCCCGCTGGGAGAAGACAGCAATTATTACTAGCGACTATAGTAGCCGCTAGTGATAATCGCAGGTAAAACCCGGCATGCTGGTTGTACCCAAATTTATTGTTCGATCAGCTTGGTACATTCAGCCTGCCCATACATGGTACGAATTTCGGCTGGTTCCTGCTGAACCAGCTGAGATTCAAACCGTGTATGGCCTGTCTTAGGGAGCCTGAAATTGGGGTGCTATGAGGGCCAATCGTAGTGTGAAGAACAGCCCATGCCGAACTGGAAACAGTTGTTTAACAGCAATGCATGTACACCGTGTTGGTCAAATGTGGGCTTAACCATGTGGTAGCTTGATAGTGGCAGACCTATAGAGTAGTAAATTATACTAATATGGTCTTCTAAACAGACAATGCTGACTTGATCTCACCCATGGCACCATAGCAATAGACTGGTAACAAATGGTAAATGCGGAAATATGCAAACACCATAATGGCAAATGTGTTAACTGGTTTCTATGGGTAAGCACTCCAGCTCTCATAACACCCAAGTCCTTCACTGTCCAATAAAAGCAGAAGAATCCAGGCAAGGATTTTAAATAAACAGCCAGACAAGTTTCCCCCTTTAAATAAAACCCCAATTCCAAAAAAGTTAGGATACTGTGCAAAATCTACATAAAAACAGAATGCAATGATTTGCAAATCTGGCCCTGTCCTAACTTTTTTGGAATTTGGGTTGTACCTGTCCCAAATTTTTTGAGACGTGTTGCTGCCATCAGTTTCAAAATTACCTATTTATTTTCTTCTAAAATTTTTTTTAAAACATTTCAGTTTAAGGCCTCATGCACACTGGACATTTTTACAGCTGCCGTTTTTGGCTTCAGACATTATTTTCCTGCAGCCAGTAAAATCCCCAGCATGGTATCCTGTGTGTCCATGCACACATAGGCTTTTATCAGCGTTTTTTGGCAGGGGCGTTTTCTGGCTGGACAAAAAAAAAAAAAAGAAACAGAACTTTTTAGGTTTTAAGAGGAATTTTTCAGCTGTAAAAATGCTCTAACTCTGATAAAAGCTGAAAAACAGTAAAAAAACAAGGCTATTATGCTTTTATCATAATTTTTGAATCATAAGCTTTTGTGGGAGTATAGTTTTGCTATAAAAGAAAGCTAAAAATTGCTGAAAAACGCTACTGCAAAAACACTGCAAAACTCATTCTACAGCTACAGCTTTCTACAGCTAACGCTACTAGCATTTTTTTAATGTCCAGTGTGCATGAGGCCTTAACATTTGATAAGTTTTTTATTTTCTATTGTGAATAACATATGGGTTTATGGGATTTGCAAATCATTGCATTCTGTTTTTTATGTAGATTTAACGCAGCGTCCCAACTTTTTTGGAATTGGGGTTGTATGAATGTGCCTGTGCTAGCATTCTGCTCCAATCCTGATTCGAGTTGTCTAACCCTGTATGCATTGCTCTCTGTATCTTACACCAGATCATCACCCTGTTCAGAGGCCCACTCCTTGCCGTTCAAAACGTGCAGAGTTGCACCACAGACAGCTACCATTATACATCATCTGGCTGCTCCTTGTTCTGACTTCCTTATATAAACAGAAAGGAATCAATCAGCTATTGGTATGTATACTCCTGACACTAATGGCAAATCGAAGCAGAAAGCGACAAGTGCAACATTTTTTTGTATGAAAATATATGAAAAAGCAATTGTTTCAAAAATGTGTTTTTATAAAAATGAGTGGGGGAATTTCTAAAGTTCTTATCGCTGTCTATATCTCCACTGGGGAGACTCACCTCTTTATTTGTCCTGGTGATCATTGTCACCTACACAGACAGAAAGAGAGAAATCCAAAAATGTTGAGCTGCCACCAGAATAAGACATGAGGGAAAAATCCTTCAAGGGGACACCCATTACTTTGACAACTCTTTAGGATGGAATGCCATTCAATTTGGAGAGATTTGTTCTCATTTCCTGCTGCAACTTCAGGACAGGAAGCGAAGGGAAACCTCCTATCAGGACACAGGTAGCAAAAAATTACATTTTACATTTTCCTTACTATTTAAAGAGGAAGTAAACTCCCCTGGTTTGTTTAATAAGGCCTATAATATAATAAGGCCTATAATAAGGCCTACCTATAAGTACTGTAAATATCTCCTAAACGTGTACCGTTTAGGAGATATTTACAGTATACCCCGCCGATTACGTCATCGGCACTAGACATGTGCATTCGTTTTCGTTCTAATGCATTTTCGTCCGAATTTCAGGTATTTTCGATATGGTTTTAACAAACGATAACGAAAGTGCAGAATCCGAAAAACGAAAGATCCGACATAAACAAATGCTTTATTTTCATTTTTGTTGCTACAACAGTTCGATACATAGGAGATTCGACATGATGATGACAATAACAATCTGTGTCCATCAAACCTGTGGTCGAATGTGCCTAACCTTAACTCTATTAGTCCAAGATTATTCTACATAGAGAGAAAAGATTTGACGTAGGGGAAAAAAGATTCGACATAGGGGAGAAAAGATTCGACGTAGGGGAGAAAAGATAAATAAAAATAATGATGATGGTGAATGTTATTGGCTGATTGTAACCAAAGAGGAGGAGCAGTAAAATAGTTAGAACTAAGTACACACGTACTTTGGCTTATGGTGTCTGTTGAAAGTTCTAAGAAGATTCGACGGAGCAGGTAAACTATACGGTGTAGTACAGTTTAGCTGCTCCGTCGAATCTTCTTTGAACATTCGACAGACACCATAAGCCTTCAATGACAGATTCGACCGTAATTTGGATTTTCGGACGAATGCAATTTTTAACGAAAAACGAAATAAATAAAAACGAATTTCGGGAGTAACTAAATAAATTTATTTTTCGGACGAAAACCAAATTCCGAAACGAAATATTTCAGTGTGCACATGTCTAAGGCACATACGCTCTGAGGGAACGGCCGCCTGCGCCCTTTTTCAGAGCCGTGTCCGTTTTTTGGGGGGGGGGTATACAACCTCTTTAAAACCAAAAACACTTTAGGACTTCCACCCAAAACATCAGTATAATTCGTTTTTACTGCAGTAACAACATGACTCAAAGGGTCGAGTTTGTGCAAGGGGAATTATCATTAAGGTGTGCCTAAAGCCTGGTACACACTAGCAGGTTTTTTTTCATTCAACCCAACAGGCTGAATGAAAAAAAACTCAAGAGCTCGGGGGAGCTGCTGTTGTAACTATTCCATGTTAGTACAGCGATCTCCCCCACTGAGTTATTGTGTTCTGACAGGGGGACTCAGTGCCCCCGCCAAAACACACGGGTCAATGGCTGAGAGCGCTGACTGGATGCCGATCGGCAGACCTTTTTTGGTCATGCCCCTTTGACAGAAACCCGATGATCGGCAGGTTTCTGTTGGACCGGCTGGCGTACACACAGGCCGAATGTTGACCGGTTTATATTGAATGCTGATACCACCCGATATTCGGCCTGTGTGTGCCCGTGCACTGATTGGGAGCCAGTCAGCAGACTTTTTTTGGTCAGGCTCTTTCGACAGAAGTCAGCCGTCCAGCCGGCTTCTGTCTGATCGGCTGCAGTACACATGGGCTAAATGTCGGCCAGTTTCTTTTGAACCGGCCGATGCTGCCCGACATTTGGCCTGTGTGTACTAAGCTTAAGAGATGTCACAGAAAATTTTGCTGCTCAAGCACCATGCAACAACCCCTTTATTTTTATCCTTCTAAATACTGTACAGTACTGTATGGTAGCCTTACATATAAAGCAGACTAAATATTGGCTCTAATGGTGCACTCTTGTTTAATGTTGATAAAACATTCATGTGGCATAAGGGACAGAGCTTTACAAAAGCAGTCTTTGAACATATATATATATATATATATATATATATATATATATATATATATATATATATATATATATCATATATGTTGCCACGCTAACATAGTGAAAATAAATTTTGAAAACAAAAGTCCATATCAAAATGGAATCTAAGCCTTGTCTACTATATAAAAGGAATTGTTCACTGATACTACGAGGCTCCTCAAATCCTGTCGTGCTGCCTGGACGTTGGATTTCCCGCAGCTTGACAATGATGATTGAAATGATGGCTGGAGCACCACATTTGCCAGATACAGTTCAAGTTTCTTCATAGGATATACTAGACTCCCGCTAAATTAGCAAGGATTTTCCCTGCACACCCCTCAAACTGCTGTAGGTGTGATGCACCTGGAGCAGATTTTCTGCACATTATTTGGCTTTTCCCGCACATCCAGTAGTTCTAGGTGGGTGTGATGGACTGTGTTAGGTGATGGACTACCATCGCCATTGTACCATCTATCGAAGTCTGTCTGTTGGGCTTGGTAGACACATTAGCACCCAAAAATGTGATCCGTACTCTGCTCACACTGCTCCTGTACTATGTTCGCAAAGTGGTTATCTTATCGTGGAAGAAACCGCTGGCTCCTACCCTAAAGGCCTGGAAGGCATTTATTAACAAGGCTCTACCGCTGTATGAAGCTACGTATCTAAGTAGAGGGGTCAGACTAATTGCCCCATTGTAAATAGTTGAACTATGTGGAGGGTAGTGAGGCTTGTGTAAGCTTGGATGGGAACTTATAACCTCCTTTACTACTGCTGTTCGGGGGATATTATACTGCATATACCGAATGTACATTGTATATGTCCTCCCCCTTCCCCTTTTTTTTCCCCTTTACTATGATTTCTATATGGAAGGATTTCTGATATCTGCTATTATTTGATATGGGAGCTGCATTGTACATTGTTGGTGCTGGGAATTGTAGTGCTGAATGTTTATTATGTTCTAAGTTTGTATATGTATTTTTCTATGTTAAAAACCTTTAATAAAAAGAATTAACAAAAAAAAAAATGGAATCTAGCAAAGGTAAATAGAGTGTAGGAAATAGTCCAAATCCAATGTATGTCTTGAGGAAAATATCACTGATATTGTGAAGAGATCATACTACTCCATTAATGTAGTGACCATGTGAGCCATCACCATTGTGAGAAATGCACTCTTAAAGACCGAAACGACCCCAGTACAGAGTCTGATTCACCTGTTATAAATACTTCCACCGAGAACATTCAGTTCACACCACTTGGTTTAAATATGTCAGGCTGGCTTTCTCTCCAGATTAGTAAGGACTAGGGATGAGCCCGATGTTCATTCGACTCGAACATCAGGTGTTTGCCTGTTCGCCGAATAGCGAACAATTTGGGGTGTTCGCAGCAAATTCGAAATTCTTTTCCTGCGGCCTGCCAGGTTGCGTGCTCAGATAAGGGTCTGGTATGGATATTTGGGTGGACCCCACACCATGTTTTTTTTTAAATTTTGGCGCGGGGTTCCCCTTAAAATCCATACCAGACCTGAAGGGCCTGGTATGGATTTTGAGGGGGATCCTCACGCCATTTTTTTAAAATTTTGGCACGGGGTTCCCCTTAATATCCATACCAGACCTGAAGGGCCTGGTATGGAATTTGGGGGGACCCCCACGCATTTTTTTTTAAATTTTGGTTTGGGGTTCACCTGTGGGGGAATCCAATGCCATTTTTATCAATGAACTTTTATGTGTACTGCCGGGACCGACAATTCCTTATAGCCGCAAGTACTTTTAAATGACTTTTTTCCTTTAGAAATGTCATTTTACTCTCGGACTGTTCTAAACACGGGAAACATGCGCCAATTTACAGCCATACTATAGACACCCCCGAGGTATGAAATTTAAAGGAATATTACACTTTTATTGTTTCACTTTAAGCATTAATAAAATCACTGCTCCCGAAAAAACGGCCATTTTAAAAACTTTTTTTTGCATTGATACATGTCCCCTGGGGCAGGATCTGGGTCCCCAAACACTTTTTAAGACAATAACTTGCATATAAGCCTTTAAAATTAGCACTTTTGATTTTTCATGTTCGTGTCCCATAGAGACTTTAATGGTGTTCGCGTGTTCAAACAAATTTTTTGCCTGTTAGCATTTTCTGCTGGGAACCGAACAGAGCGGTGTTCGGCTCATATGATCACCATTGTCCTCCTAGTAAGGACAATGGTGATCATGTGTATAATCAAATATCCACATGGAATTAAAGCAAGGAAAGCAACAACAACAAACATGTTATACTTACCTGCTCTGTGTAAAGGTTTTGCACAGAGCAGCCCCGATTCTCCTCTTCTCGGGTCCCTGCTGTGCTCCTGGCCGCTCCCTCCTGTTGAGTGCCCCCACGGCAAGCAGCTTGCTATGGGGGGACCCAAGCCGAACCGCAGCTCCGTGTATCTGTTCAGACACTGAGCCATGGCCCGCCCCCACCCCCTTTCTCTCCTCATTGGCTGACTGAGTTTGATTGACAGCAGCGGGAGACAATGGAGGATGAGCTAATGAGGAGGAGAGTCCTGGGCACCTGAGACGCTGGATCTAGATGGGGCTCAGGTAAGTATTAGGGGGGCTGTTGCACACAGAAGGTTTTTTATCTTAATGCATAGAATGCATTAAGATAAGAAAACCTTCTGCCTTTACAACCACTTTAATGTAAACACATGATAAACATTCTACTCACATGATAAACAAGGTGAAGTACATAAAAAATCACACTTTCAAGCTGTACAGCAAAGGTTCCAACTCCAAAGAACGTGGCAGTGTCACCTGCGTAGGTTCTGCCCAATGTGTGTTTCATCCCATAGGACATCATCTTGGGCAGCTATGTTATTATCACTAGTTACACCAGAGCAATTTCTATTTTTGTTTGTTGTAGTCTTTATACATGTGCCTAAAGCCCCTTGATATCTGGATACTGCCCTGGGGGTCCGATTCTTGAGCCTGCACATTCAATCTCTTCTTATGTCTTTGGCATTTGGATCTTTAATTTGCATGCTTGAATATGAAATCTCAGATCCTCCTATAGATTCGGAGTTTGTCATTTAGGAATCCTCCCCATTATTGGAGCTATCATGTTTTCTTTGCATCAATCTACATATAAATACAAGGTGAAAGAGGTATTGATGGCTAGTAACATGGAGTGCTGAGATACAGAGTCCCAGTCACAATAGATAGTACCTAATAGAAGAAATACTTGTATTTGGCTTTTATTTTCTATATGAAGGAGCCACAATTAATTAATCAGTCTTACAACAAAACCAAGCTGCAATACTGACATACTGAAAAAAGCCACGCACTTTTTGTAGCAGCTCTCTTCCAAGCTGGTGGCATCACTAGTAGTCAAAACACACTTTGTCACACACACAGGCCCACACAGTCACCGAGACAAATATGCAGAGCTGCCAACACATGAGTGGCTGCTCCATTCAAAGGAGTTTCAATTGGCAGCTTTTCATAAAGCCAAATTAAAACCAAACCCAGCACAGCAACCAAACATCCCATTAACCAGTTACTCACCAATTCCTGCAATCAGGTATTCAAATTAATTGGCAAAACCATCTAGTAACGTAGTGCTAGCTTGCAAACAGTATATAAACAAGGTTTGGTAGCAAACATATCACGGTTTGCAGCCTTCCTATATAAAAAGGTTTTTGATGTATTGTTGTTGCTTGCAGCATGTGCTGTAGACTTGCCAAACACAACAAAAGCAGATGCAGATGCACGACTCTGAATCAAGTGGAGAGTTAGGCCAGGATTAGGCAACCTGTGGCGTTTCAGCTGTCAGAGAACTATGAGTGCCAGTGTACCCTGGCCAATGCTAGGTCTGTACTTTTATGCAATGAGAGATATGATACATGTATACAATTTACAAGAACAAGAGGTTGCGTACATTGAATGACCACAAATGACCAGATTGGTTCACAGTAGGAAGGGGGCTACTGTTACCTTATCCTCTGGTTCTGTTCTCACCCAAAAAACAAGCCAAACTCGAATTATGATAATCAAAATAAGCTCAGCTATGTCCTGTAGTAGTCAATACCTTCCCCACCACCAGGTAAGGTCACTACTGTGTTCATTAGTAGCAAAATCAAGAAAATAGCACTTATTATCTCACCTGTAAATCAGTGAGAAGTGAATAATGGCGCGTTAGAGGACTTTGAGGAACATTGCTGATATAATGACCTGTACAGCAGACATACTATAAGAACTGTTGGCGTGATTGATCTCAGCACCTTTCACGCATAGCTTGATAAATAAGCTTTGCTTAGAAAGAGCTTTGTATACTGTAGTTATAGTCATGAGTAAAACTTGTAGGTATAACCTTGGCAAAGGCTGACACTAACCAATTGAAGCATTAGAAAAAAACAAAATGAGGATCTAATGAGATGGCTTTCTATATACTTTATGGTGGTTGTCATGGCCACATGGACCAGGGAAGCCTTGCAATTTCAAAACAGAGATAAAACCCATCTTATATTTAGGATTCACAATGTTATTATAAATATTCACACTTTGATTTATTTTGCTTGTCAAACCGGGTTATTATTACTGACCATCTTAAAGGATAAGTTCTTTGTAAAATAAATAAATAAATAAATGCTCATCTTTTTTGCAAAAAAAATGTGCATTTATTTTATTTTTTTTACTAGGAGACTGCAATGCATTGTACCCATCTACAGATGGCAAGTGAAATGCAGGACTCCTGCAGACTGCCTGCTCTTATCTCATACAGGCAGGCAGTTACACACTGACAGGAAGAAACAATGAACTACCTATAGTGCCCAACAGCGCCCTGGTAGCTCATTGAGAACTACAAGGCAACAGTTGTAAAGGCTGTCGGTACTTGTAGCTCTCACATTTACAGAGCTCTGTTAAAGAATGACGGGGCTGGGTGGGCGGAACCCCGCACAGCCGTGTTTTTCTTATTTAAATTGTGACTGCAAGTTTGGGGAGAAGATCCCCGGCTCGCTGTTACTAGAGTCGGGGAGCAGCTGCAGCATTGAGAACCTGTTACATTTTCCACCCTAAAAATGGGTGGAAGATATAAGTTGTTCCTAAAGGTGAACTTATCCTTAAAACTCTTCTCACCAAAATGTAACATGAAATCTAGCCTCTAAAGTTAGATAAGGCAATATTATCATGTCTATGGGCCCTGCTCATGAAGCTTAACAATCATGAGGATAAACAAATGACCGGCCAGACTGCATCAGGTTGTGTTGAGGACTATTGTTTCTCTTTGCTCTGGTTGCTACTTTCCTCCTCCCTCTCCATAGTCCCACTAAAAGGTGTCTTTAGATTTTGAAAGGATTGGACTGTGATGATTATAGATCCTCTTTGACTCTTTGTACTTGATCTACATCAGGCAGTGGATCTCAAAGTTAATGATATTTACTACTGGGTTGGGTTTTTCAACCTATCGACTAATTCCCCAAGGTAATAAGGTTGGTTAAGGTGTTTGCAATATGTATAAACATACATATTTGTATAGGCTTGCATTTTGTTCTGCACATTAAAAAAAAGAATTTATCTGCAAGTGGTTTAATTGTAAATTTTAGATGTTTGGTTTATTAATTTATTAGATTGGGCAAACATGTTGTTCTAAAGGTACCTATATATTATAAATCGTCATTAGATAAGTTCTGAAAACAATCAGACTCAAATAGAGCCCATTCTACAGTACCAGAAAGGTGATAAGGAAATCATATTGACCACACTGGACATTTTTATCAGATACCTTATTGTTTCTTGTTGCTATTAATCATTAATTGAAGTGTAGAATCAAGAACAGCCCTGCAGCTCATTGTGGTTCATATGATGTAGATTTATGTATGCAGAAAACAACCAAAAAGAGAATGGGGACATTTCTAGATCACAGATGGGTATACGACCAGAGATAAGTTTGGTGCAGTCACCTGAACATTTCATTTACTGATTTTAAAATAGCAGCAATTAAGGTATTTGTAGGCCCTAAAGGACAGTCAAATGTTTAGAAATTAATATGATCGACAAAATCATCTCTTAAATGGTGTGGATGTATACATGCAAGGAAATAGTGGTCTAAAGTAATTCAACCATAACAGCAAAACTAAGGGGAAATAGCCATCATATTGTTGGAGCAATTTCTACTGTTTCCCTCTTAAAAAGCCAGTACTGGAGGCCCCCTTCCCACCTCACATAATAAAAGACCCTGATACCCTTGGCTGATATTTCACTAATCAGATCAATACAATCATCTCATGAAAGGCTTTGTGCTACTTGCAGAACTTTGTGGACCGCCCAGTCCTTGACTCACTACAGTAGGGCTCTGGAGGCCCCCCATCCACACCTCCACTACCCCGTTTCCACCCCTCTCACCATTTTCATCCTTCAAACATTATGCTTTTGGAGGACAACCCATAACCTGTCTCTTTTAGAGATTTGCAAGATAACTCCTCTTACTTACACCTGACCAGACTGCTCCCACTGCCACACAGTAAAAATCCAGATAACTACTTCTTACCCAGGAGTGAAACATAACTTCGATTTTTATAACACACCTCATGGGTTTTCTCAGAGTTTCTTAAAACGTTAATGTCCTGATTGTCAAATTATGCTTTTGTCGTTTCTAAGCTTTTGATAAAACTTTGAATAATAAAAAAAGAGCATGCACACTCAGTTAAGCCAAGCATGCAAGAATATGGAGCTGCTATCAGCTAGAAAAGACATATCGGCAAATATGATTGCCCTCTGTGACTAACTTTTAGACATAAAGTATTTCATCATGTTTTCCAAACAAATTTGGTTGGGTGAAGATCATTTAAAGTCTATAGGTACCTACACACAAATGTAGTATTATTTGTGTCCACCGAGAAAGAATTTCAGTGGATGAACTATGTCTGTTACAGGCTATTATGAAGTAAAAACTGTACAAGCGATACAGCTCTATTGCAGGTAATAAGTTGTTTTTTTTAAGGAGAACCTGGAACCCTCCATACTTCTCCCAAGGCAGGTTTACTTTAATACATGAATAAATTCCATTACTAGTACCTCTGTTATCGCTATATGAGCTCTATACACGTTGTGGTGCAACAATGACTCTATAACCCCAGCTTACCAAGCTCACTGCTTAGGGGTAATAAATATTTATGCTGTCCAATTTAAACCTTGTGTTTACTCATTAACAGCCTCCTGTCATCACCATTTTAAAAATAGCCCACATTTGCCCTTTCCTTATGCATGATACAACGAAAATGCTAGCACATGTACTTATCAGTTCCAGCTTGATCATTGTAACATTCTCCTACCAACAATTATACTGGCATCAGTCCATCCTTAATTCTGATGCTCAGCTCTTCTCACTTCTCAAATGCTGCTCTTCTAAGTCAGTCCCTCAGTTCGCTGCTACTTTTCCAGATCATGTACCGTAATTTAAAATTCTAAAGTTTATCATATATTTTAGAAGGTGATGTGGCAAGAGCTTTCAGGAGAAACTGGTTGGATTGGACATCTATTCTCTATGGGCACCATAAAGTAGAAGACTGGTCAAAAGCTAAGCTTAAACCTACTCCCACCTTAATTTTAATACCTATGCTGACTACCTTGTAAGGGAAAGATGTTTATACTTACCTTACCTAATCTAAGGGCACTCCAATCCAATCATATGATTGGGTCCCAGCGCCAGCTTCAGTGTAGAGGAGGGACAGCCAACAACAGATATCCCACAGTAAAGCCTGGTACACACTATAAGGTTGTTTTCATTAATCCCAGCGGATTGAACAAAAAAACTGTCAGCTCCGCTCGGAGCCGCTGCACTAACGATACAACATTAGTACAGCGATCTCCCCTGCTGAACAGAACACTCCGAATGGGAGCAGGCCGGCTGCTGGTTTTCCAGCATGCACAGCTGGCTTCTGTCGGACTGGCTGGCATACACACAGGTGAATGTCGGACGGTTTTTATTGAACCGGTCAATGTCTCCCGACATTTAGCCCGTGTGTACAGGGCTTAAGTCTATGGGTGATGTCACTGCCCAGGATCTGCAGCTTTTGTTGCTTTTTTCTCCTCTCCCCTGAAGCCAGCCAACTGGGGGGGGGGAATCACATGACCGGATTGGAGCACCCTTACATTGGAAAGGTATACACGTCTTTCCTTTACAGGATAGTTAGAATAGGGCTTATGGTCCATACACATGATCAGAAAATCGTACGAAAAATACCACTTTTGAAGCGATCGCACGATAATCTGATCATTAGTACACAGCTTTTAAGAGTTGATCTTAACAGTTAATGCTAAATTATCCGATGGGACAAGCACGAAAAGTTTTCTTGTACGATACCAAATCATACGATTTTCATTTAATTAGTACAATTGTCGTTCGAAAATACAATACAAATACACTACAATACATTACATCACTTCCGAATTTTTATTCTGTCGTACGAGAATTTTCGTAACTTTAGTAAACTCTTCATTTTCAATGTGAGACTAGTATGCAAAAAAAAATGGATAGTCATTCATCTGATAATCTAATTGTGTGTACCAGGCATTAGAATGGGAGTGGGAGTAAGTTTAGGTTTAGTTTAGCTTTTGACTGGATTTCCACTTTAACTCTAGCCTACAAAGTGATCTATAATCTGATCCCTTTGTACTCAGAACTATATGGGTACCAACCAAAACACAACCTCTACCCCACACCTCCTCACACCCTCTGACACTGAGGACTTTTTACAAGTCTTTCTTCTCTAGGATTTCCTTTCATGTGCCTCTTAGCACTTTACAACTCTTAAGGACTTCAACCGCATCCCTAAAATCATTATTGTCTCAAAAATTTTCTTCATTTAGTGATCTAGCATGGCTTGCACAGAAGATGACTTGGCAAAAAAAAAAAAATAATAATAATACCAAAAAATTGGTACCATTTAAGATGCCTCAGTAAGTTATATCCCCACCAGACTGGTTACATTGAGAGCTGGAGCTGCTCGGGATGGATGCTAGCTTGTCAAGCTCCATATGAACTACAAGAAAATGGCACCTGGGTCCCGGTTCCCCAGAGGCCTAATAGTGACCTCCAGAGTTAGGGACAGCTGACATTCTTCTGTGTAGAGTGGGTTACAAGGCATAGTGGGTGTAATGCAAGGTAGATTAATTGGCTCCAGACACTTCTTGACTGCAAAGAGGTGCCTGGCTTGGCACACATGACTGCTCTGCAAGCGTCACCTCCGCTGGCTGGGTCCCTGGGTTGACACCTTGCTGAAGTTTCCCAATTCTTCACCATCCCCGGTTGGTGAGAATACTGCTCCGGTACTTGCTTCAGCTACTCACTGTGGTCCCCGGAAACAAGGTGGATGGTCCCTTAGTGGCGACAGCTTCCCCCTTACCTCTGACCAGGACAGGTTCTCCGGCTGGCCGAACCCTCACTTCTGGTTGGACTGCAAGCCGCAGTCCCAACCCTACGCTGCTCTCTTGCTTCTGGAAAGGCCCTCAGACAGCCTAGCAGCCAGATGTCTTCGGGATAGGCCTCAGGCTCTGCCCTAGCAGCCCGGGGCAGCACAACAAACGTCCACCTAGACAGCCGTCCAGGTGGCACAGAACCCTGATCACCTGACTCCACCCAAATAAATAGGCTCTCCCAGCAGGCCAAGGGACCCAAGAAAATCCCTGCCCATTGGCTGAGACACCCATCTATTCCTAATCTGTCCTTGCCATGCCCTTATCTTATCTAATGCCACCAGATACCCGGCCATCTAGTGACAGAAGAGAGAAGTCCAGCAACTAAAAGAATTATGGTGAAATCAATTGACCTCCTAATAATCGGCCAAGGCAACTACCACTTGGCAGGTAAATTTAAGAGCAACCCTGCCTAAACATCAGGGTGCTACACCAAAAAAAACTAGACGGATAAGAGGTAACTTGATTTAAACAGTAGAGATGCACCAAAATTTCAGCGAAACATTTTGGCCGAAAATTGTGTTATTGGCATTCGGCTAGTAAGAGAAAAAGGTGCTTAATGGCACCGAAAACGCATTTGATTTTGCCGAAAATGTACGTCGATTTTGACGCGATTTTTACCGCGATTTTGCGACCATTTTACCATGCTCTACTGTGTTTATGGTGTGTTTTCCATAGGTCATCTGACTCAAAAACTTAACATGGGTGCTTTAAATCATGCTGCAATCGCGGCAACAAGCATCGCAGGAAGCATGCTGCCCAAAAGTAGCTCCTGAACTTTTTTTGAGCGACATGCTTCCCGAGATGCGTGTTGCCACAATAACTGACCAAAAATGCAGCAAGCAGGATTTTTAACAACACAATGGAAGCCCAATGGACCAGTGTGCAGACATACATAGAATTTAAAGGGATACACTTTTCTTGAGCTTTTCTTGCGCTAAAGGTGCCAATATTCATTTAAATTGATGATATTAAATAAAAAGTTGAATATAATACAATTATATATAAAAATATAAATATTTTTTTAAAACTGTCATTTTCGGTTTTGGTTTTCAGACAAGTGCATCCTGCATTTTTTGTTTTGGCACCAAAATTTCCATTCGGTGCGCCTGTAGTAAACAGACACCGGAGTCCATTTACATACGGTCATCCATAGAGCTATTACGGGTCCACCTGTGTCTGCCAAACAAACTGGCATTTGTCCCGTTCGGCTCAGATTTAGCAGGAGATCCGCTCATAGATCCTCTGCTAATCGTAGTGGACCCCACTCTGTGTGAAAGAGCCCTTAGGCAGAGGGATGTTTTTATGGTACAATGGCTTTTCCATCCTATGTACACAATGGCCCATATTTCAGTCATTGTGGACACCATATGGGCCACACAATAAATATGACTATATATAGTGTATTCAGACAATATCTATACTATTGACTTGTTCATATCTATTTTTGGTACAGTTTAAATCACTCAGAATGTATATGACCTGCAGTTGACCATTCTTCTGGCCTGAATCAAGCAGGTTCTGCAATCCCATGGAATTGTATGGGCACGCAAAACCAATCCGAAGCAAACAAAGGTCTGATGACATGCTCACTGGGTGCTCCCGGCACACTGATCAAGCTATGTTTGACACTCTCAGGCACGACTTCTGATCGGGAGAACCAACCACTGTGGTCACATGATTGGAAAGGTGCTCCACCTCCTGGCCTTAAAGCCAATTTAAAGGGCCGATGGCAGCTCTCAGGCAGGGGTTAATGTAATTTTAAGTATTGATAAATCTGAAGTTTTTATTAAAATAAAACAGGGAAATCCTGCCATAAAGGTCCTGTTTAGGTCCTTCCTGTTATAGGGTGACAATGCCCTGGCCCTGCCTTCCAACTGGGCACCTGCATCATCACCCTGTCGAATAGGTTCCCAATAAAGACTGTTTAGACAGATATTATGCAGGTATGGTCCACTGTTGTCACCATCAGGAAATCGCCATGCAGCCAATGGATCAATGGAATAGATGCATCTTCACTGCAATTAGCCTGCAGTGGATCAGCAGCAGCAATGATCTCTGGTGTCTGTACAGTTTTGGTTGTGCTCACAAATGACTGCCCCAGATCAGAACCTGCTGCAACCTCTCACTTTGTGACTTGCTACAAAGCTTTAGTGCACATTCTGAATGAGAGTCATTAAGAGAGAAGAGACTAATGAAATGCTTCCTCTTGCCTGCAGCAGAGAAGTTCAAAGACTGCTAACGAGCTGCAGGAGATGGCCAGAGACTGCTAACTTAATGCAAGAGATGGGTACAGACTGCTAACATGCTGTGGGAGATGGTCAGAGACTATTTGCATGTCATGAGAGATAGTCAGAGAGATCGTCAGAGACTGCAAATGTGCTTCAGGAAATGTTCAGAGTCTATGAGCATGCTACAAGAGATGGCCAGAGGCTGCTAACATGCTGCAGAAGATGGTCAGAGACTGTGGGCATGCTGCAAGAGAAAGTCAGAGACTGATAACATGTTGCAGGAGATGGTCAGAAACTGCTAATCTGTTGCAGAAGAAAGTCAAAGACTGCTAACATGTTACAAGAGATGGTCAGAGACTGCTAACATGTTGCATGAGATGGTCAGAGACTGCTAACATGTTACAAGAGATGGTCAGAGATTGCTAACATGCTGCAGGAGATGTTCAAAAACTATGGGCATGCTACAAGAGATGGCCAGAGGCTGCTAACATGCTGCAGAAGATGGTCATTGACTGTGAGCATGCTACAAGAGATGGTCAGAGACTGCTAACATGTTGCAGGAGATGGTCAGAGACTATGGGCATGCTACAAGAGATGGTCAGAGACTATGGGCATGCTACAAGAGATGGTCAGAGACTGCTAAAATGCTGCAGGAGATGGTCAGAGACTGCTAACATGTTGCAGGAGATGCGAAATTGAAAGTGTATCTTCACACGGAGTGGCACCGTGGACACACACAAAAAAGTAAAACTGTGCCACGTCCTAACAATTATGCAGAGAACAAAACAAGAGGGACTTTTGGACTTTTTAGGCACAACTCTTAACAAAACCAGTTATAAGAAATAATATTTTATTTACTTAGAAAAATACATAACAGACAAAACACATTGCCTAAAAACACACCACAACATGTGTATATATTATAAAATGCTCGCTATACAACACCATCTATAATAAAATATTCGGACGTCTGGGTATACTTTCCACAACAAGATCAATCCGAAATGGTGACTTGATAGCGGGTCTGTAGTCAGTTCAAATCATGTAAATCTTTGTACTCGACATGTTTCGCGTAAGGTTACGCTTCTTCAGGAGCAATACAGGATATGTTGTGGCTATCAGAACATATAAACATAGCAGAAACATAATAATTAATACAATGTATGTAATCAGAAGGCAGACGTCTCCAATGACGCCACATAAATAGTATTTTAAAGATAAATGCTGGTTCAAGCGGAGCAGTGATGGGCGCGCCAAACACCGGGGCGATGAAGGGCTAGCTATGGGGGCGTACACAACATGATCTAATGTAATGTTACAGAAGGTGTGTCACCGTAGGGAAAGTTCATAGGGTAAGTACAAATTTTGTTCCCAATGCCTAGAGGGGTAAAGAGAAAGAGGAGAGAGGAGGGAGAGGGAAAAGGGAAAAGGGAGAGGAAAAGGGGAAGAAGGGGGGGGGAGGAGGGGAAAGAAGATAGGGGGAGGGGAGGGAGAGGAGGAGGAGGAAAAAGGAGAAGGAAAAAAGAAAGGAGAATGAGAAAACAAGTTGAAGGGGGAAAGAAAGAGAAGGGGAGAAGGAAGAGAGGGGAAATGGCGGAAAAGGTAGGAAAAAGGGGGGGGGGGAGGAAGGGTGTTTAGGGGGGGGGGAAGAAAGAGAAGGGGGGAGAAAAAGAGGACGGAAGGAGAGGGAAGAGATGAGGGGACGAGGAAGTGGAGAGGGAGGGGGAAAAAGGGAGAAAGGAGAGGGAAGGAGTATTGAGGCTGAAGGAAATACTCACATTGTGGAAACCGTATAAAATCATAACAAGGGTAATGGTCCGCAAGCCCACACGGGCCGGAAAACCGGCAGACAGATATATCTAAAACACGTCGGAATGTATGTGAGATAGTACTAGCTTATTGCATAAGCCTGTTCCTAAAAGAAAAATAGTGAATTTGTAATAAACAATAAGGATGTATAAGTATAAGGGGGGTGTGTCAAGTGACATAGCCCCCACCATGTTATCATAACACTCACCAGTGTTAAGTTTTTGCAGGTGTAGTTTTACTTTTTCTGTGTGACTCTGGATTTCACAGTGGGGCTCAGATACTCCAAGGCAGGGGGTGCCAGAAGCCCAATGTAGCCAGAGGCAGTCTACCAGGGATCTCTCCTAAGATATAGACAGACACATAGAAGAAAAGGAGGGGGATAGTAAAATAGTAACTAACTTGGGAAGATAAATATTCATCCATGATAAAAGTCTGGCAGCTATATGCTATAGCGAAACGAAAGGGGTACCTGCATATGATGACAAAACGATCGCCGGCGTGTAGTGTCTTCCTAGGGCTGAAACGGAGTACACACAATAACAGGACATCGTCCTATTTGTGTGCACGTCCCGTCCGTCGTCAACCAATCGGCAGCGCCGACGTGACGTCATCCGGACCGGCCGAATGCTCACAGTGCGCATGCGCGCCGTCCAAAACGAAAGCGCCGTCCACACAGGGGTGGCGCCTCCAGTGAGGAAAGCAGCGCACGCCCACTGCAGGCTACACCAGCCGGCACATAATGTGTACCAGCTGATGTAAGCGCCACATCAAGAGAGGCTGATGTGACGCTGGGCGGCCGCATAGCAGCCAAGAACTTACCACCAGGTGGCGCCCACATCAATGCACCGCACGAACTCAGCAACAACAAAAAAACAAAACACAATGCATGTACAGAAATTAGAGCTTCAACATAAAAAGAATTTTTTAATTTTTGACAACACCTGAGAGAGTCCCATCTCTCAGACGTGTATCTCAGAAACCGCAGTGTACATATGAGGATTACTTGCTGTGAGCTCAAGCTACAGTGAAACCTTCATTTTATTAGATACATATGTATAAATATTTTATGTATAGGCATACATATGAAGTAAAGAGAGTAAAGGGAGTATGGACTTCAATAGCGAACAGCATGTTAGGGGTCATCTATAAGAAGATATGTACAAGGAGTGAATCTCCTAACGAAGAGGTGAAGGGGAAAAGCAAGGGAAGGGGAAGTTAAAGGGGAAAGATAGGGGAATTAGAAAAAAATTTTTTTCAGGAGCAAATGAAACACACATGTTTCCAGAACATTATTGTAGAAAATTGACCATATGGCCTGGAGTAACTCAAAAACCAGTCTATGTGTCAGAAATACTATCAGAGGAAAGGTTTATATGACTGTGATTCGTTTATGCCAGGGGCTCGAGTTGCGTTCAGGCGTTCTATCCAGAGTGTCTCTCGTCTCAAAATTTGTTTGTCCCAGTTGCCACCTTGGGGGCTTCTTGGGATCACCGCAAGGGCGATGAAGGAGACCACCGAGGTGTCGAACCTGTGATAAAGGTCCAGGTGCCTGCTCACTGATGTAATCATTTTTCCTCCTCCAGAGTAGTATATATGGTCCTTTATACGTGAGCGAAATTGTCTAATAGTCTTTCCGACATAGAAGGCTTGACATTCGCATGTCATAAGGTAAACTATGCCCTGAGTTTCACAATTTGCGTGAAAATGAGGGGTGAACATTTCTCCATTGGGGAGTCTGAAGCAGGTACCCACCCGGATCCAGGGACAAAACGAGCATCTCCCGCATCTGGTGATCCCTCTGAGACCAGTTTGTGATGGAGGATCATTACAAAAATGACTAGATGTGAGTTTATCTCTAAGGGATCTACATCTCCGAAATGTAATAGCTGGAGTAGGAGCAACATATTTGGCCAGGATTGGGTCCTCACGTAGGAGGGACCAGTGTGTAGTTAGAATATCACGTAGTTCTGAGTGGTGTTCGGAATACCTGGTGATATATCTTACCATCAGGTTGGATTTGGGAGTTTTATTCTGGTATAGAAGGGAATTTCGTGGTTGACGCAGTGCTTTATTGTAAGCACGGCGGAGAAGTGATTTACTGTAACCCCTTGCCCTCATTCGGTCACGAAGTATATTGGCTTGTTGCTTAAAATCCTCCGTGAACGTACAGTTTCTACGGAGTCTAAGGTACTGCGCGTAAGGTATACTTCGAATGAGGGTGTGTGGGTGAGCGCTTCCTGCGTGCAGCAGAGTATTACCTGCTGTAGGTTTACGGAACAGGGAGGTGGCCAACCGGCCATCGTTGTCTTTGCGAATTGTGAGATCGAGAAATGTAATAGTAGAGTAATCACTACATACCGTGAATCTCAGGTTGAACCTGTTACAGTTTAATCTCTCCACGAAGGTATTTAGGCTCTCCATAGATCCTGACCATACAATAAAAATGTCATCAATGAAACGCCACCAACACATCACCTGATTTGTGAAGTGTAATAAACTGTCATCCGAAAACACTGCACGTTCCCACCCCCCCAGGTACAAGTTGGCGTAGGTGGGTGCGCAACAGGTACCCATGGCTACGCCCTGCACCTGGAGGAAGTGGGACTCGTCGAATGTAAAGCAGTTGTGCGTGAGAATAAAACGTAGCAATTTCAGAATAAATTCACAATAGTCCCAGCGGTGGTGCGTTTGTTCACGAAGGAAGGTACGCGCTGTCTTGATGCCCTGCTCGTGAGGGATGCTCGAGTAGAGAGCCTCGACATCCAGAGTCACGAGCAGGGCATCAGGAGGCACGACCATCCCCTCGATCTGCTTCAAAAGATCCAGTGTATCCTTTATGTATGAAGGTAGAGATAGTACATGTGGTAAGAGGATTGAGTCGACTAATCGACTTGCATTCTCAGTTAAAGACCCAATGCCTGACACTATGGGTCTACCCGGGGGCCTGGTCTGGTTTTTATGTACTATTGGGAGTGCATAAAATGTAGCCATCCTAGGATGGCGTACATTCAAAAAATTGTAGAGGTCCTGGTCAATGAGGCCTTCCTGGTGGGCAGAACCAACGATAGTCAGAAATTCAGTCTTATACTGATCAATTTCTGTAGACTCAATGCATCTATACTAAGCTTTGTTACAAAGGATGTCCATGACCATCTGTTTGTAGTCCACTTTGGTCATGAGGACAATGTTTCCGCCTTTATCGGCGGGTTTAATCACCAAATCAGGATGGTTTTGTAATTGTGTAATTGCTTGTGCTTGAGCGGGGGTCAAATTTTGATGCTTTTGTATTACATTCATTTTTCTGACATCGTTGATCGTGCCCATCAGGAAGGCCCAAATATTGGGATTGGTCATCAGATCCGGAAAGCGTTGAGATTTGGCTCTAAATAGGTTGTTAGGTATGGTGACTCCAAAATTAGAATTCGAAGTCGTGGGAGTCTCCTCCTGGCTAGATTGATCGTTCTCATCAAGTAATAGCATTAAATCTCTGAGGGCTCTAAAGTCCTCCATGGTGAAGTTTTTGACTTGTTCGGAAATCTGCTTGTCCTGTATGGATCGAGCCCGATCCTGATCAAACAAGAACTTGTATGTGAGATTCCGGGAAAATAAGTATAAGTCCTTAATGGTTTCATATTTGTCAATCATAGTGGATGGACAGAAACTCAAACCAAGTTGGAGAACCTCCACTTGGTGGGCATTGAGGGAATAAGGGGTTAGATTAAGAATATCTAGATTGGTAGTTACGTGAGCGGTAGTTTGTACTCTGGTACCTGAAAATTTAGTGACGGGTTCCTTGTTTGGGAGACATGTGGGTCTAGTGTGCTTTGTCGAAGATGTGTACCAGATGTGTTGTTACCAAAGGTATTTGATGGTGTTGAATGTGTGGTTTCAAAGGCCATAGCTCCCTGTGCTGAGGGTCTGCCTGTGTCATTAACTATAGATGATGAGGTCGCATTCATCGACGAAGTGTGTGCCTGTGGTTGTGAATTGAGAAGCTGGATCGCCTGAAGTGCCGTGGCTCCCAGGTATTTACCAGGTGGGTGTCCATTTGTGTCAGTATTCGAAGGAGTGTCATGTGAAGATTTAGTGTGAAAAGAAGTGTTGTCAGGAAGAGGACGTTTTTTGAAGTATGGAGTGTAAGACCCACCACCAAGATCCCGCTTACGTGCTCCTAGTTGAGAGTGATGAGTAGTAGAATTGCTTTTTCTGGAGGAAGGCTGTGAAAAAAACAGAGAAGAGTCAGATTCTGTGTCATCGTCTGTGGTATACAGTACATTTAGATCCTGTTGTGTACGCCCCCATAGCTAGCCCTTCATCGCCCCGGTGTTTGGCGCGCCCATCACTGCTCCGCTTGAACCAGCATTTATCTTTAAAATACTATTTATGTGGCGTCATTGGAGACGTCTGCCTTCTGATTACATACATTGTATTAATTATTATGTTTCTGCTATGTTTATATGTTCTGATAGCCACAACATATCCTGTATTGCTCCTGAAGAAGCGTAACCTTACGCGAAACATGTCGAGTATTAAGATTTACATGATTTGAACTGACTACAGACCCGCTATCAAGTCACCATTTCGGATTGATCTTGTTGTGGAAAGTATACCCAGACGTCCGAATATTATATTATAGATGGTGTTGTATAGCGAGCATTTTATAATAATTTGTTCTCTGCATGTTGCAGGAGATGGTCAGAGACTGCTAACATGTTGCAGGAGATGGTCAGAGACTGCTAACATGGTACCAGGCACATGATTTTGGAGACAAAAAAAAGAGACTGTTAGAGATCACTGCTATAAAAAGCCCATTTACAAATCATTGTTACCACACCTGTACTCCCTATACTCCCTATAGTAAGTGTGGCATATTTGATATTTCTCTCAGCAAATTCCATAGTAAAAAGTCTGAAAAACAAAGCATAAAAGAGAAAACGGATTTAAAGCACAGAAAAGAGCAAGATAGCATGAAAGATTTTATTTAATGTAGGCATCTACTGTGACAAAAATGTAAGCAGTGCTTTACATACCGTACATTCACATCGGTCCCTGCCCTTGAGGAGCTTACAATCTGAGGTTCTTATTTCACATGCATACATACACATAATACAATCAATCTAGAAATGAGTAATTCCCACTGTTATTTTTTACAAATGCTATGCTGCATTATAAAGGCAGCAGGCAGGCAACATTTAAAACTAAACTCCAAGTAAATTGTATAGTTACATTAGTCCAGCTTAGAGCAATTTATGTACACATATTCCATACCCGTGGGATCCCTGTGAAGTGGCCAATCACTGTTGTACTTTATTACCACTACTCCAGTGACTGCCGCTGTCTTGCGGGTCATGAGCAGCAGGGAACACAGGGGGTCCCTCCCTTGCTTGCCACAGGCATCATTCACAGAATGTTATAAATATCTGTCAATGAATGGAAAGCATTTTCTGGCTGGAAGAGGTGGAGATTGTGACATCACCACCTACCCCTCCACTATGTCCAATCAGAGAATGTGTTGCATTCAATAAGAAAACCGCAAGGCGTTCTGTGAATGGTGCCCGTACTGAGTGAGCAACCTCTGTGGTTATCAATCAACAGAGAAGCTACTCAGCACAGGACCCCAAACACAATGAGGAACACGGTAGTAGCAGTGACTACTACAGTCATTTTCTGCTTCCACAGGGATCCCACAGGTATGGAATATATGTACTTTCATGCTCCAAATAGGACCAATACAAGTAACTATACAATGCAGTCCCTACCTGGAGTTCAGATTTAAAGTGATTCTAAAGGCTTTCTTTAAAAAAAACAAAAAACCATGGTATATTTACCTTCTCTATGCAGTGGTTTTGCACAGAGCAGCCCAGATCCTCCTTTTTTTGAGTCCCTCACCAGCGCTCTTGGCTAGGGTTGCCACCTTTTCTTCAAGCCAAACCCGAACACTTTGGCCGCACATGGCAAAATGTTATTTTTACGGGGGAACACTGTGGACTCTGGTGTAAAGGGGAACTCTGATGTAAGGGGGGTTTGGCTCAACAAACCTCCCACTTACATCAGAGCTCACAGGGCACTCCTTACATCTGAGTCCCCCTTACCTTAGTGTACTCACTTGCTCGGAGGCAGGAGAGAGAAGGAGGGAGGGGTAAGACTTCAGTCACAGAGATTGAATGGTGAGCTCACTCACTCGAGGATGGAGGCTCAGACATCAATACATTTCATCCACGATGTATCTGCCGGTTGCTGGGCTTCAAACTTCCAGCCCACACATCTCTTTCCTGAGACACAGAACGTCAGGGATTGGAGTGTGGGAGGGAGGAGAAGGAGCAGATCAAGCCCTATTTCCTTTCCTGTCTGTGTATGGTGATGGGGCCCATGTGCACACCTTTGCACTTGCTGGTTGTGGTACTTGGTTACTTGGGGAAGCACAGTCCATTCTGAATCATGTGTCCGGGTTTCGGGCGGTCTGAAACCCGGACACATGATTCAAAACCTGGACTATCCGGGTAAATCCCGGACAGGTGGCAACCCTACTTTTGGCCTCTCCATCCTGCTGAGTGTCCCCAGAGCAAGCAGCTTGCAATGGAGGCACCCAAGCAGGTTCCTTCCCGAGCCGTAGCTCTGCGTGTCCATTCACACACAGAGCCGTGGCTTGTGCCCGCCCCCTCTCTCTCCTCATTGGTTCACTGGCTGTGATTGCCATACATATAGGTGTAAAAACATGAGCTGCTTTCAGATCTGTAACACAAAATACAAAAATCTGCATCTAAGAATGTTTGCTTTACGTGCTTACGTGTCTTTACGCATTTGCTACCTAACGCCACATCACGTACATGTAAGTGGTTTTACAGGGATGATGCCTGCAACTGCAGGCATCTTCCAGGTATATTTTTTTAAAGCCAGCAGTTGGCTTTTATGTAATTAAATTCAAAATTCTAACAACAACTTACAAAGCTATCCACAACTCGGCCCCCAGCTACATCACTAACCTAGTCTCAAAACACCAACCTACTCGTTCCCTTCATTCTTCCCAAGACCTCCTGCTCTCTAGTTCCCTCGTCACCTCCTCCCATGCTTGCCTCCAGGACTTTTCCCGAGCCTCTCCCATCCTCTGGAACTCCCTACCCCAATCTGTCAAACTTTCTCCTACTCTGCTTGCTTTTAGATGATCCCTGAAAACCCTTCTCTTCAGAGAAGCCTATCCAGCCCCCACCTAACAACTGTACTTTTACTTTCTCCATCAGATCATCCCCCACAGTTATTACCTTTTGTATCACTTGACCCTCCCTCCTAGATTGTAAGCTCTAATGAGTAGGGCCCTCTGATTCCTCCTGTGTTAAATTGTATTGTAACTGTACTGTCTGTCCTTATGTTGCTGCGCAAACTTTTGGCACTATATAAATCCTGTATAATAATAATAGCCATCCTAGCTGATAATTAGCCGCTGCATTGCTTCTACGGGTGGCAGGAAGGGAAACCCCCCCCCCCTACCTTAAGGACTGGAGACTGGCTAGTTCACTCCAGGACCGTAATGTGCTTCTTCTTGAGCCACTCTTGTGTTGCCTTGGCCATGTATTTTGGGTCATTGTGTCATTGTCATGTTGGAATACCCATCCAAAATCCATTTTCAATGCCCTGGCTGAGGGAAGGAGGTTTTCACCCAAGATTTGACAGGAAATGTCCCCATCCATCCTCCCTTTGATGTGGTGAAGTTGTCCTGTCCCCTTAGCAGAAAAACACACCCAAAGCATAATGTTTCCACCTCCATGTTTGACGGTGGGCATGATGTTCTTGGGGTCATGGGCAGCATTCCTTCTCCAAACACGGCGAGTTGAGTTGATGCCACAGAGCTCGATTGTGGTCTCATCTGACAATAACACTTTCACCCAGTTCTCCTCTGAATCATTCAGATGTTCATTAGCAAACTTCAGACGGGTCTGTTCATGTACTTTCTTGAGCAGGGGGACCTTGCGGGCGATTCAGGATTTCAGTCCTTCATGGCGTAGTGTGTTACCAATTATTTTCTTGGTGTCTATGGTCCCAGCTGCCTTGAGATCATTGACAAGATACTCCCGTGTAGTTCTGGACTGATTCCTCTCTGTTCTCATGATCATTGAAACTCCACGTGGTGAGACCTTGCATGGAGCCCCAGACCGAGGAAGACTGACAGTTATTTTGTGTTTCTTGCATTTGTGAATAATCGCTGTTGTTGTCACTCTCTCACCAAGCTGCTTGGCGATGGTCTTGTAGCCCATTCCAGCCTTGTGTAGGTCTGCAATTTTGACATCCTTGGACAGCTCTTTGGTCTTGGCCATGGTGGAGAGTTTGGAATCTGATTGATTGATTGATTGATTGCTTCTGTGGAAAGGTGTCTTTTATATAGGTAACAAGCTGAGATTAGGAGCACTCCCTTTAGGCTGGGCTCACACCTATTCGAATTAGATGCAGCTTTTCCCGCATCCAATTTGCAAAGCAGGAGAATGTGACTGGCTCCCTATGGAGCCGGTTCACATAGCTCCGTTGCGGCTGCGGAGGGCACTCCACAAAAAGGCTGTGCGTCTTTGGCTCAGTTTCAGGGCTGAATTCAGGCATAGATCCGGCCTTAAGAGAGTGCTCCTAATCTCAGCTCGTTACCTGTATAGAAGACACCTGGGAGCCAGAAATCTCGCTGATTGATAGGGGATCAAATACTTATTTTACTCATTAAAATACAAATCAATTTATACATTTTTTGAAATACAGTTTTCTGCACTTTTCTGTTGTTATTCTGTCTCTCACTGTTAAAATAAACTTACCATTAAAATTATAAACTGATCACTTCTTTGTCAGTGGACAAATGTACAAATTCAGCAGGGGATCAAATACTTTTCTCCCTCACTGAACAACTATATAGATCAGACCAAAATGAGGGACAAATGAGGAGAAAAGCGTGATAGTGGGACTTTGTTCCAAATCAGGGATAGTCCCTCGAAATCAGGGATAGTTGGGAGGTATGCGATTCCCTCAGCTTACCACAGAAATCATGGAGGACTGGAAGGTCCCCAAAGATCTCTGTGGTACAGGAAACGACATCACTTCTGGCTCCCCAGATGTAAACAGTGCCATTTTAAACCACTTCAATACCGGGCTATAGTCATATGACATCCACAGATGGGATCTTCCATCCTGGGTGGGTGTCATGTGATGTCCTCGGCTTCTCGCTGCTCCTGCGGGCCTCCGGGGGCCCGCAGCGTGGTGATCGTGGATGAGATGTGTCCCTCGGACACAGCCCATCCCAGATCCGTGTAAAGAGCCAATAACAAATGGCTCTTTACCACGTGACCAGCTGTTTCCAATCACAGCCAGTCATATGTACTGTCTACATGCATTGAGTACCTGTCAGAGTCCATCTGAGTACCCAAGTACCAGAGTACCTGTCACAGTTCATCTGAGTACCCTAGTACCTGAGTACCTGTCACAGTCCATCTGAGTACCCGAGTACCTGAGTACCTGTCACAGCCCATATGAGTACCTGAGTACCTGTCACAGTCCATCTGAGTACCCGAGTACCTGAGTACCTGTCACAGTTCATCTGAGTACCCGAGTACCTGTCACAGTCCATCTGAGTACCCGAGTACCTCAGTACCTGTCACAGCCCATATGAGTACCTGAGTACCTGTCACAGCCCATCTGAGTCCCCGAATACCTGTCACAGTTCATCAGAGTACCCGAGTACCTGTCACCAGCCCATCAGAGTAACCGAGTACCTGTCTCCAGCCCATCAGAGTACCCGAGTACCTATCTGCAGCCCATCAGAGTACCCGAGTACCTATCTGCAACCTTTGCCTCATAGAATATATGATCGGGTGTTTGCTTTCCAAAATGGGGTCCTTTTGTGGGTATTTCCACTGTCCTTGTGCCCCAGGACCTTCAAATGTGTAATAGGTAGGAATGAAATGAGATGTGTAATTTATGCTCCTAGAACACCTGAAGGTACTACTTCAATGTTGGTCCTCTGTATGTGGCCAGGCTGTGTAAACGTCTCACACATGTAGTATCGCCATACTCAGGAGGAGTAGCAGAATGTATTTTGGGGAGTAATTTTTGCTATATACACGCTATGTGTTAGAAATATCTTATACATTGACAACTTTGTGTAAAAAAAAAAAACAAAAAAAAGATTTTCATTTTCTTTCCACGTTTTCTGAAGACTGTAAAAAATATTAACCATTCAAAAGACTCATAATGCTTCACAGAAAATATGTTGGGGTATTTGTTTTCCAAAATGGGGTCATTTTGTGGGTAATTCCATTGTCCTGGTGCTCCAGGGCCTTCAAAAGTTTAATAGAAATTAGAGGTGTAATTTATGCTCCAAAAACACCTGATGGTGCTCCCTGCATGTTGGGCCTCTGTATGTGGCCAGGCGGTGTAAAAGTCTCACACATGTGGTATCGCCATACTCAGGAGGAGTAGTAGAATGTGTCATTTTTGCTATATACATGCTTTGAGTTAGAAATATCTTATAAACTGACCACTTTGTCTAAAGCAAAATATGTTTTAATTTTCTTTCCACCTTTTCCAAAGACTTGTGGAAAAAAATGAACTGTTTAAAAGACTGATTATGCCTCATAAAATAGACATTGGGGTGTTTGCTTTCCAAAATGGGGTCATTTTGTGGGTAATTCCACTGTCCTGGTGCTCCAGGGCCTTCACAAATGTAATAGGTCGTTAGGAAATTAGAGGTGTAATTTATGTTCCTAGAACCCCTGATGGTGCTCCCTGCATGTTGGACCTCTCTGTGTGGCCAGGCTGTGTAAAAGTCCCACACATGTGGTATCGCCATACTCGGGAGGAGTAGCAGAATGTTTTTTGGGGTGTAATTGGAAGTATGCATATGCTGTGTGTGAGAAATAACTTGTTATTAAGAAAATTTTGTGAAAAAAAAAATTCTTCATTTTCCCAAGAATTGTGGGAAAAAATTACAACTTAAAAAAAACTCACCATGCCTCTTACTAAATACCTTTTGACTGTCTACTTTTCAAAATGGGGTAATTTGGAGGGTATTTGTACTTTCCTGACATTTCAGAGCCTCAAGAAATGAGGCTGTCAGTGCATCAGGTGTGATCAGATGTGATCAATTTTCAATGATTTGCACCATAGCTTGTAGACACTTTCACAGAGACTAAATAATATCCACTAATTTGGGTTATTTTTACCAAAGAGATGTAGCAGTATAAATTCTGGCCCAAATTTATGAACAAAAATGACTTATTTGCCAAATTTTATCATAGAAACTAAAATAAAGTGGGTTTTTTTTCAAAATTTTCACTCTTTTTTCACTTATGTCACAAAAAAATAAAAAACCCATTGGTGATTAAATACCACCAAATCAAATCTCTATTTGTATGAAAAAAATGATAAAAACTTTGTTTGGGTACAGTGTTGCATGCCTAAGTAATTGGCATTCAAAGTTTGGGAGCGCTGAAAGCTAAAAATTGGTCTGGGGAGGAAGGGTGTATAAATGCCCTGTATTGAAGTGGTTAAACGGCCAAAGAATCTGAACACCCCAATCTTGGTGTGATCAGATGCTTTTAGGGCAGATGAGAGGTCTGGGGTCTAACAGACCCCCAATATTTCCATAAGAGTACCTGTCACTGCCTATTGTTATTACAAATGATGTTTATATTCCTTGTAACAGCAATAAAAGGGATACATTTTTATTTTTTTAAAACAAAAATGTAAAAATAAAAAAATGAAAGTTCTCCTGTCTCCCCATGCTCGCGCACAAAGGCAAACACTTGCGTTGGTCCCAGAGGCATATGTAAACAGCGATCGCTATTTGGTATTTCCGAGAACGTCAAAGCTAGAGCAATAATTCTAACACCAGACCTCCTCTGTAACACTAAACTGGTAACCTGTAAATGCTTTTAAAGCATCGCCTATGGCAACTTAGTTTGTCGCCATTCCACGAGTGTGCGCAATTTTAAAACATGACATGTCAGGTATCTATTAACTTGGCGTAACACCATCTTTTATACTTTACCAAAACATTTGGTATTATATTGTGCTTGTGTGCATTAAAATGAATTAAAGTGTATTTTTTCCAAAAATATTGCGTTCATTAAACCACTGCGCATATACTGTATGACATAAAAAATTGCAAAACCAACCATTTTATTCACTAGGGCCTCTGCTAAAATATATACATATAATGTTTGGGTGTTCTAAGTAATTTGCTATCAAAAAGTACAGATTTTTACTTGTAAACAAAAAGTATCAAAAAAAGGCCGGGTCTTCTGGTGGTTTAAACGCCTCTACGTGCCAGTACTTTACTGATCATTACGTAGGAACTTTTCTCCTAGAAAACGCGTAATAACATCAGTAGAATTTTTATGGCCTAAATGGGGCCTAAAAGCAGCATTTTTATCCACTTGCCGACCGCCCTATAGTAGTTTTTTAATATATATATATACGTGATCGTGCACTTCTGGGCATCGGGCATGAGTGCGCTCCCACTGTGATTCTACACAGCTGGAGCTGATCAGCAGGTTCCATGAACCCGATGTCCGCTGGCACCCGCTGATCGTTCGGTACACACGCAGAACAGCGATCTGTCTATGTAAACAAGGCAGATCGCTGTTCTGTCAGTAAGGAGCGCATGTATCCTGTATTACTGCAAAGCAAGGACAGGATCTACGCCTTCCCCTAGCAAAAGCACCTCCCACACTTTAGTAAAACACCAGCTAGGTACATAGTTAACCCTTTGATCGTCCGTGATGTTAACCCCTTCCCAGGCAGTGTCATTAGTACAGTGAGAGTGCATATTTTTAGCACTGATCACTGTATTATGTCACTGGTCACCAAAAAAAGTGTCAAAAGTGTCAGTTAGTGTCCACTTTAAAAATGCATCAAAAACGCACTGGACCCCAGTACAGTAAAAAAAAAAAAAAACAGGAAAAAAAGAAGAAAAAAGAAGATAAAAATCATCTGGAATGTATCCAGAAAGGCATCAAAAACACACATGCAGAAACGCATCCGGATCGGATCTGGAGCGTGTTTTTGTAGTGTGAATCAGCCCTTAGAGCAGAAAGTAAAAAATAATCTTTGTTTTTGTTTTTTTTAATTATTGGTCTTTTTTTGTTTATTGTGAAAAAATAAAAACCACAAGAGGTGATCAAATACCACCAAAAGAAATCTCTATTTCTGGGGGGGGGGACACATAAATGTTATTTGAGTACAGTGTCGCACGACCGCGCAATTGTCAGTTAAAGTATCGCAGTGCCGTATCGCAAAAAATAGCCTGGTCATGGGGGGGGAATCTCCTGGAGCTGAAGTAGTTAAAGCTTTGTTATTTTATTCTAGCAGGGTTCTCTGAGACCTGGAAGTTATTTGAAGGGTTCCTCTGGGGTGAAGAAAGGTTGGACTAGGGGCCCCTGCATGTGACCCCCTGGGTCCCGGAGATCAAGGGTTGGATTAGGGGCTCCTGCACGTGTCCCCCGGGTCCCAGGGATCAAAGGTTGGATTAGGGGCCCTTGCACGTATCCCCCGGGTCCCAGGGATCAAAGGTTGGATTAGGGGCCCTTGCACGTATCCCCCGGGTCCCAGGGATCAAAGGTTGGATTAGGGGCCCCTGCACGTGTCCCCCGGGTCCCAGGGATCAAAGGTTGGATTAGGGGCCCCTGCACGTGTCACCCGGGTATCAAAGGTTGGATTAGGGGCCCCTGCATGTGTCCCCCGGGTCCCGGGGATCAAAGGTTGGATTAGGGGCCCCTGCATGTGTCCCCCGGGTCCCGGGGATCAAAGGTTGGATAAGGGGCCCCTGTATGTGTCCCCTGGGTCCCAGGAATCAAAGGTTGGATTAGGGGCCCCTGTATGTGTCCCCCGGGTCCCGGGAATCAAAGGTTGGATTAGGGGCCCCTGCATGTGTCCCCCGGCTCCCGGGGATCTAGTCCTTGTCACTTTTCTATGACTTGCTCGATGACAGGGTCTCTTTACAGATAAAAGTCGCGTCCGCGGCGCGTTTCCCCGTCAGGAACGATTCTCACTGACGGCTCCTCTTTAGTAGCCGGGAAACAAAGTGCAATTTTTGCAGCATAAACTAAATCCTTTCAGGTCACTTAGTTCAAAAACTAGAAAAATCCGAATTAAAACACATGCTAGCACTTAGCAGAGAGAAGGAAGAAAAAAAACTTCCCTAATCATTGACAAATGTGGAGTGCATGTGATTCCTCATCTCTAAAATGTGTTATTTATTTTTTGTTTCCTTGTAGTTGTCCCCCCTCCCCCCTTCCTCTGCTCATCCAGTTCAGGAACAGTTTGATTTTGCAAGTTTGAAAAATCTTCAAATCCCTTCCCCACCCCCTCCCCTTTCCTCGGCCTCCTGGCTGGCAGCACTGGAGGGGTTAACAGTGATTGAAGGCTCTTTGAAGATGGGATGAAAGGAATAGCTGCTGGAGACTCTGCGCGCTGATTGGTCCGGCGCCCTTCAAAGGACTCTTTTTCTTAACCAGAGGGGGGAGTCTGGCTTTAAGAAAGGAATTCAGAAATCCCAGGTCCTGGCAGAGACGCCGACACAAGCGAACCATTCAACCGGCTCGGAAAAATCCCCAGCCGCCTTATTTCAGCGGAAAAAGCGAGGCTACGTCTTTAGAAGTCCTCGGAAAGGACGAGGGAACGGCGGGGAGATTTTTTGAAGCGCTTTTAGACGCTTTGTAAGGAGAGGCGCTTGTATGGAGCTTCCAGGACGCAGCTTTCAGTGATCTCCACTGATGTTTCATTAAAGCCATAACACCCCTTTGTTCTTTTGGCTTTGTCCCCAGGGGGAGTGAAAAAGGGCTTTTTGGTTTTGATTAAAAAAAAAAAAAAAAAAGTTCAGAGAGGAGAGAGAGAGGAGGGAGAGGAGAGGAGTCCTTCCAGTTCTGGCTTACCCGAGGAAGGAAGGAAGGTGGGAGCTTCGCTCTGCACAGAGCAGCCTGCTGGATTATAAACTTGGAGCTTACATGGGAGGACCGCGGCCATGAGTCAGCTACCCCGGCCCTCTGCACCGCTCTGATCCGGGAATACCGAGCGACACACCGAGCGCACCGGGATCCGCCTGGGAGGTGAGTCATCACAACTTTCCCATCAGTCCGGGGGAGCGAGCTCTACTCATCCGGGCTCTCCGGTGTCCCGGCACCAAGACTGACCCCTCTACCTTCCCGGGATCACTTCTATATCCTCTTCCCGGGATCACTTCTACACCCCCCCTTCCCAGGATCACTTCTACACCCCCTTCCCAGGATCACTTCTACACCCCCTTCCCGGGATCACTTCTACACCCCCTTCCCGGGGATCACTTCTACACCCCCGGACCGGGATCACTTCTGTACCCCCTTCCCGGGATCACTTCTACACCCCCGGACCGGGATCACTTCTATACCCCCGGACCGGGATCACTTCTACACCCCCCCTTCCCAGGATCACTTCTACACCCCCCTTCCCGGGGATCACTTCTACACCCCCGGACCGGGATCACTTCTGTACCCCCTTCCCGGGATCACTTCTACACCCCCGGACCGGGATCACTTCTATACCCCCGGACCGGGATCACTTCTACACCCCCCCTTCCCAGGATCACTTCTACACCCCCCTTCCCAGGATCACTTCTACACCCCCCTTCCCAGGATCACTTCTACACCCCCGGACCGGGATCACTTCTATACCCCCGGACCGGGATCACTTCTATACCCCCTTCCCGGGGATCACTTCTACACCCCCTTCCCGGGGATCACTTCTACACCCCCTTCCCGGGGATCCCCTTCTACACCCCCTTCCCGGGAAACACCTTCTACACCCCCTTCCCGGGGATCCCCTTCTACACCCCCTTCCCGGGATCCCCTTCTACACCCCCTTCCCGGGATCACCTTCTACACCCCCTTCCCGGGGATCCCCTTCTACACCCCCTTCCCGGGGATCCCCTTCTACACCCCCTTCCCGGGGATCCCCTTCTACACCCCCTTCCCGGGGATCCCCTTCTACACCCCCTTCCCGGGGATCCCCTTCTACACCCCCTTCCCGGGGATCCCCTTCTGCACCCCCTTCCCGGGGATCCCCTTCTGCACCCCCTTCCCGGGGATCCCCTTCTGCACCCCTGGACCGAAACACTGACAGTATTTGGCTACATTGTATCCAATCACTTCCCATACATTGACCAACTTTTTGATGACATTCCCAGTTCCCCAATGCTGCCGCTAGATCTATACATGTCATTCTGGCCTTCTGTACACCCATACCCAGTGATGATGATTTTTTTTTTTTTTTAATTTTGGGCCCTGTGACTTGATATGTCCCCTGAAGTGGACCTGATCTGCTCAGATCAACTTTACAATGAAGTTCCCAATACAGCCTCCAGGTATTATCCTGACCTAATGTACCCCTAATGCCAAGTGATCTGTAGATCTGTCCCTGGAAGTGGACCTGAACCATTCTGATCAACATGACCATTATATGCCCCATTTTGTGGCCCCGCAGGATCTGATATAGCAGTGTTTTTTTTCTCTATATAATTATTGGCCACACACTTTTACTTCCCAATAAGGGAGAATAGTTCTGTCATAAAAGCTCATTTACGGGGGGAACCTGGAAAACAACCAAATGTCCTGGGCTGGCAGATGGGCTTCTCGGTGCCTACAGGCTTGTTATGCTGTTCCCCAATACTAGTTTCATTATATACAGCTTATTTCTATCTAAAGTCAAAACTTTTTCTTTAAGTTTTTGTTTGAGTGAGGAGATTGCAAGAGTCCTATTCTGTGTCCCTACTAGAGTCACCCCCTATTTGTCCTGATCACCATTGCCAGTGGGACTGGAATTGATAAAAATCCAAAATTCTGAATTGTTACCAAAATGAGAATGGAGAGGAAATCTTCCAGTGGGGGGCGCTGTCTAGGAGAGGATTTGCCCCACCTTGCAGAGATCTCTTACCTCCTGTTGTGTCTCGGAAACAGGAAGTGAGGTTCAATCCCCCCCCCCAAAAGCAAAAAAAACAAACTTGACAAGGGTCATTCATCTTTCTCCACTCTATTCAAAATGAAGAAACAGTTTTTGCCTTTTAATATTATTCCCCTCCTGAGTGATTTGATTTTCAGACCCAGTTTTTGTATATCTGTCCTGATAGTAAACCTTCTCCGCTCTGCTAGCCCTACGTGCTATTTAAAAAAAGTATTCTATCTGCTAAATAAACCATAAGGGGGGTATTATTTATTTGTTGTTTATTATTAATAATAATAATATTATTATTTATTAGCAATACCATGTCCTGTTAGAGGTTTGCAGTTCTGTTCTGAAGTTTTTCCTTTGGTTGGCGTAGTGGCTGTGTGGTTTGTTGCAGGCATTTCATCTTTTCATGGAAGTTTGAAGGCACTTTATTGCGTGACATTCCCAGTGTTCTCCATGTGGGCTGTAATGGATACAAGCGTGGCTTAAGCCCCCCCCCCCTTCTTGATGTGTAGTCAAGTCCTTAATAAAGTAATGAGCTGTGTTGTGGCCTTGAGGTTCTGATTAATTCAGAACAATTTATTTTCTGGTAGATCCTGCGAGGACGCCTTGTAACGTAGTGGCTTTAATAATGTTGTGCTTAGCCTAACGCCGCATTGTGCGCATTCTTGATTATCAAAGTATGCAGTGTGTTCCAGTGGAAGAGGATACTACACCCCCGCCAAGCTAAATATTTTCTGAAAGGTCGTTCTCACCTACCCCACTATGGGAAATGAGAGGCATCAATTTGCAGGGAGGCTTTCATGTCCTGTGCAATCCAAAGCTTGCTCTGTGTCCCAGCAGGGGGGGGGCTCTGGATGCAACCCCCAAGTGTCACGCTTTTGAAATGAAGTTAACCGGACACCAATGGTCTATTTAATTGGGGGTCAGATGTAGGTAAATTATCTCATTGTCTCGGTCTTTACTCAGCAGGCTTGTATTGGAGCTAAGAAAAGTGGAGACGTTGTCCATAGCAACCTGGTTCCTTTTGTGGCGTTTTTAATTTATTTTTTTTCTGGTGTGTGAGAGATCAGCAATCCTTTACTGATCCATTGCATTACGGTGCGTCGCCGCAACAAGTGTGGTGGTGCACTGGGCTTCCGTACACCAGAAAAAAGATACTGCAGGTGGATCAATGTGCGTTTTTGGCCCCATAGACTTCAATGGCAGAGCATTAAACATGCAAACGTGTGCACTAATTCTGGCAGCATTTTTGAATAGTGCATATTGTAAAAGGCTTGCACTTTTTTTTTTTTTTTTTTGTGTTGTCGTGCGCTAAATATACATCTTTGGGGTGCAATTTTAAAACAAATCGCACTACAGCGCAACAAATGTACCTGCAATGCAGAAGTCTTAAAGCAAAAGTGTTAAAAGCGCAGTTCTTGTAAGTTTTACTGATTTGGGACCCCCTTCATAACCCCCACAGAATGTGTTCTCATACCCTGGGGCCACAGAATAGTCAAAGCATGCAAGCCGTCCTCGAGTTGCTAGGAGCAACAGCAGTATTTTGCATTCTCTTCTATAGAGAAGCTGCAGTGTGACCTATCGCAGCTCTCATGCTGTCTGCAGGCGAGGGGCAAAGTGGGCCTCAACTGTATAGTATTTCATGAGAATTGGTGAAATAGTTCTTGCTGCCCTCATCCGCAAATGTCTGTGAACTTGTACCTATAAAAGTGTTCAAACATCTGGATATATTGGACACATTCACTGGTATGCTGGGGAAGAGAGCCTTTGGCCCACCTGTTGTGAATAATTTCTCTTGAAAAATTCTACAGGGCGACAGGGTATGGCGTAAGTCATGTTGAAAAGGAGGAAAATGGATCCCAGATGGCCATTTACTTGTAATAGAAACTTGCAGTTCCGGAGGAGTTATGGGCTGCAGTCTAAAGTGGATTCTTCCCTTAATGCACACTTAATGATTCACAATAAACTTTATGAAGCCAAGAGCAAAAACACATTTTCACCACTGCATTTTGTGTGTTTTTCACCCTGCGCGGTTCGGCCGTAATGTACAGGCCGCAGCCTTTTCTCAGGAAATATTATTTATAAATGAAATGTCATTTGTTTTTGGCATATATTATTGGCTGTAGCCACAATGGCGGATGAGACGAGTCACAGGGATGTAGCCTTTTGCCTGAGGCTCCACAAATGGGGAACAATTTGTGTATAATGGCCAAGCACACAAAATGAATGCTGTGGGGCCTATTTACAAAGGCACTTTTATTTCACTTTCTGCCAACCTCCATTTAAAAATCTTCCCTGTTGGAGGCAGATGAAACATTATTTTTTGCTCTGCATTGCAAAGTGTTGCTAGTAGTAGATGTCTTGGGGCCCTAGGGCACTTGTGAGTGATGTACACAAGAAAAACGGGTCATAACTAAAGAAAATGTCTTTTTAAGGGGAGTCATAAGACTCTCTAGTTGCTATGGCATAAATCTCCAGTCCTCTTGTATACAGCCCCTTTTTTGGTGGAAATGCGCAGTCCAATGGTTGTGTAATATTTAGACCAAAGAGGTTATTGGCTACAAATTATGTCATTGGTTAGTAGTAAACTGGGGTTTCCCTGTAAAACAAGCCATTGCCTTTCATTCAGCATACATCAGAGACCACTACTGCAAACCAGATGCTTTATTGTGTTAAGCCTTTTATTTAAATAGGTGTGTCTCTGGCGCTTTCATACAACTGTGATAACGTTGGGACACTGTTCCCTCTAAATTAGGGAAATGTTTCATCATGCATCTCATGAGTCATTCTTAACTAACATGTAATTTCTTTTTATCAGACAGTTGTCACAACTTCTGGCAGCCATGAGTTCTGCTGGGGTGCTGACCTGCATGCCAGACTCAGGACGAATCTTCAGGGAGACTTCTATACGCCCACCAGTGCCAGGCCAGGAGACCAAGAATTATAAGGTAAGCTTTTATTACTCCTAAGAGATAATGCCTTTATCACCCAATGTAGACATTCACCAACTATATTGGGCCTGCTCTGAACAACCCATCTTCTATCTAGCACAGCCTTTCGCAACATTTTCAACACAGAGGAGCCCTTGAAATAACTTTCTGGTCTCAGGGAGCCCCTGCTAAAAATGACTGACTATATCTACAGCTCATAGTACATTAGTGTGATGGTTAGTAGGAGGAATGCTCCTTACACTTGTGGTCATTGGAAATATTACGCCCTTACAGATGGCTTAAAAAGATCAGTGGGAACTTATCTAAGAGGTAGAACGTGCTCAAGGAACCCCTAGTAACCTCTGGAGGAACCCTAGGGCTCCATGGAAGTCTGGTTGAGAACCCCTGAGCTAGCATGATATCAATGCTTGTTACAAAATTGTTAACTTCAGTCATAATCTAAACCCACGTGGCCAGCTTTCTAAGGCAAGAAGAGTAATTGCATTTCTTTTCTATAAATCTGATTTATTTATATAGAGCATATAGGCCTCATGTAAAGATTAGCACTAGTTGCCCCGCCCGTACAACTTAACCAGCATGAAGAATTGATGATCTAAATAAAGCCAAAACTTTCTTCTGATGCTTCTATAATTGAGGTCTGTCTGTTAGTACTTGATAAACCTTGCCACAGAGTACCATGCTAACCAATTTATTTTTTCCTTCTTTCAATTAAGACTGAAAAATTCAGTATGGAACCACAATATTTTGAGCAACAAATGAAGCACAAGGAAGAGCCCCTTAGGGAGGCTGAAGGTTGTGTTGCCAATGACACTCGTTTCTCTCGGTGGGGAAGATCCCTCAATCTTTTGTTGGATGATCAAGATGGTGCTACACTCTTTCGGATGTATCTGGAAGGGCAGGGCTTGGTGGATCTTCTAAGCTTTTGGTTTGCATGCAATGGCTTTAGAGCCATGGACCCAGCAGAACCCAAGACTTCAAAGACAGCCAAAGCCATATACCGTTGGTATGTACAAAATAGCCAAGCTGTTTCAGGACGTTTAAAGCCAGCTACAAGGGCCCAAGTGAAGGAATGTGTTAAGAACCAACAGCTGAATAGGACTTTGTTTGACCAAGCTCAGCAGGAGATTCAGAGGGCCATGGAGCAAGAGGCCTTTCCTTCCTTTTTGCAGTCTGACATATGCAAGGAATACGCTCATGCTGTGGATAGTCCCACTCCGGATAGCCCTGGGCCTGGTCTCCCTACTCTGACTGAGGATGAGGAATTTGGCGGGTTCCACCACTATAATGTTGGTTCGGGAGGAATGGGGAAACTAAACCGTGCCTTCTCACGTTTGCCACCTAGAAACCAAAGGTGAGTCCCAGGAAACTAACCAGTTTCTTTAATGGTATCATTTACCCCTTGTTCGTTTTTTGCATTTTTAATAGGATTTTTTTTTTTTTTTTTTTTTTTTTTAGTTAATGATGGGTTAATTTTTTTTTTTTTTTCTTTACTTCAAGCTATTTTGTTTGTTCTCTGGCACTTTTTCTTCATTTTCTTTGTTCCTCCCCTCCTTGTGTTAAAGGTTAACTTAGCTGTTATTCCTTTCCCTGAGCTCACATATCTTTGATGTGAACAAAATCTCTCCCTGCTCCAGAGATCAAAGAACCATATCCATGAAGCGGCCGGGCTTTTTTTTTTCTCCCTCTATGCTTCCCCCTCCCTCCCTCCCAAGATGCCTTACTGTTTCAAAGCCTTCTTATCTTATAATGACTTTTTTTTTTAAATAACAGTTATTCTTTTTTATGGCTTATGTTGGATTAGATAGTAAATCTGTTAGACGCATCAGTTTGGAAGATATATTTGAGCTACAGCCTTTTTTTTTTTTTTTTTTTGGTTTGTCCAAACTTCTTGCTATTAAAAATAAAATGGCAGCAAACAGCCAAGTTCTCTTTTTGAGTGTATTTATTTATTTATTTATTTATTTATTTATTTTTTTGCATGATGCTCAACCAAGAAAGAGGATTTGATATACTAACGACAGTAATGTGTCAATATAATAACAGATTACAGTAATGTGAAACCATGCTAGAGAAATTCCAGAAGAAAGAGTTCATGTGGCAGAAGATTTTACAGATAACGTCTTAAATTAGACTTTGGTAGAAACCTACTTTTTGGTGCACATACAAGTTGCCCTACATGCAAGTCAAGTTGGCATTTTCTCTAAGACTACTGGTCTTTCCAGGAAGTGGGGCACAACTTTAAGTAGAACATTGTGAAGGCCATTGAGCCCTCTTTTGTCATTGGATGTGTATGTTCCCTTATTTGTGGACCTTACTGGACTCGCTAGATTCCATTTTTGTAAACCTTTTTAAATATAACAAAATGGTGGCACTTGTTAAGGACCACTTTAAAGTGACTTGTTTCATGGAGGTAAAACCTGTTAAAAATGTCACCTGTTGCCCATTCCTTTGATCTTGTCTCCCCTACAGAGCAACAGCCTCTTTGCAACTGACACACTTCCTCGTGTGTCGGAAGCCCAAGCATTGCATTCTGTGGCTTCTATTGCTCGCTCTTGCACCACTATGGAACATAATAGTGATGAAGGGATCTGCAGAAGAAACCCCCAGTGCACAGCTTGGGCGTTGACACTCTCGAAAGTGTCAAATGTGCAGATTATTTAAGTGGCCATGGCTCTTGTCACAAGCAGATTGGAGGAGCGGGTGGCAGTACTGAAAGTTTAAATGGTCTTCTTTTGGCCTTGCTTTTTTGATATTTTCATTCTTTGAAAATTTTGCAATAGAGTTGCTTTACCGGTGCAGCAAAACCTTTATCTCCTCTTCAAAATGTCTTCATCAGTTGCCTAACTGTTTCAAGCAAAATTTTCTAGTATTTAATCTTTTTAATCTATCTTTTTACAGATCCCATCTGCGGAAGACTGAACCAGCCTACCAGTACTATGCCCCTGCAGCAAGTATCAATGACAGTGAGATTTCAAGCGATGCCCTAACAGAAGACAGCATGTCTATAACAGATGGTAGTGTGTAAGTATTTGATCTTTACATAACATGCCAAGGTCAAATGCATATTTCTTTGCCTTGACCTGACTTTCTTTAGCGATTTGAAGGAATATTTAGGTCTATCATTTCCAATATTAAATGCTTTGATCTAGTATGTGTGGGCTCTAAAAAAAACAAATAACATGAGGGGAAATGGTAGCATCCCAAAAGGAAATGCAGGAGTTAGAAGAGAAATAATAATTCCACATGCTTGGACACGTTTAGATTTCTTTGGCAGGTGGTCATGCAGGCCTCTGTTCTTTCAACATGTAGACTGCTAGAGGGTACAGGTCAAGAAACACATGGCCTCTTGCTTTTTATTTTCCTATTGTTGAAGACAATGCATGGAATTTTGTTGCTCACTGCAATGAAACTGCCAAGTGCATTGCTCCCATAACTGGTATGTGTGTGTGTTTGGCACCTTTACAGCTGTAAGAACCCATCATATTTTGTTCCTTGCATCATTTTGATGTGTACACTGGACACACCGGTGATGTCAGAATAGAAGACTCTTTGGTAATGTTCTCAATTAAAATTGGTAAACCTGAACTCCCAGGCAGACATAGATCCAAATTAATTTAAGCTCTTTAATAATTATATGCTTGTTGATATGTAAGCAACGTAATTGCCTAAATTGTATTTGATACAGCCTCCTGCAATTCTTGTACAGCAGAAGTTAGACTGGAAAAGGGAGTAGAAGCATTAAAAGCTATAATGTAGTGCTCATGTGAGACATGTTGATAGGAGAAGGGAGCAGAGGGGCAGGGATAAGCTCATCAATCTACTGCTTCTCCATTCCAGTAATAGACTAGAGGAGGGACAAGACTTATATCGCCATACACGGAGCAAATTTAATTCATTCAACCACAGGTCGCAGGAATGAAATTCGCTTGTTTTTTTGTTTTTGTAGGCAGTGCTTATTGCCAGCGATATGTGCAGTTAAAATCCAGCATGCTGGTTGTACATTCAGCCTGCCCATGCACTGTTCGAATCTTCGCCGATTTGAACCCTGTATGGCCTGTCTAAGTGTTGCTTATCTGTAGCACAATTTATTTATTTTTTTGTAGGTGTTTTAAGTAAACTCTAGCTAAATTGTTAGTCAGTACGTGTTGGTTAGTGGGTTTGTGGGTTTTTTTTTTTTTTTTATATAACTTCTAAAAACCCTTTTATCTTACTAACAGAGATGGAATTCCACCCTACCGTTCCAAAAAGCAAAGGGAAATCCATAGAAGTGTCAGTGCCAATGGACAAGTGCCTCTGCCTTTTATTCCTGTAAGTATTTTGTCAAGTGTCTGCATAGGCAATGAAAACTAATAATGAATGTCCCTTCTATGCTGGCTTAGTCCTATATTCTCAGCCCTTGATAATATTGGTGTTCAATGGCCCATTTTTTTTGGTACGGTTTTAATTGGCACGTATACTGTTTTCGAGTATTCTATCAATGACATGTTTTCTTGCGTATGCCACACGCTTTGGTTCAGGCACACCAGAACAAAATCTGGTGGCCTAAAAAAAACAGATGGCTGTATACAGAATTGCCTATATGAGGTTTAAACTTGGCCACCTGTATTAAAGTCTCTGTATCATGAGATAGAATGGAGGCTCCCATTGCAAGCCTCCTTCTGAAATGCTAGATGCCTAGCTTTGTCTGACTTTGGTATGTTAGGTTCACAGTCCTAGAACATTCATGGTGTAAATGAGTGTCAGAACCATTTCTCTTTATGGTCAGCAAATGTCAAGGAACTAGCATTCTTAAAGGAGAATTCATAATTGGCAGCTTTTTGGTTAAAAATAACAAACATGTTATACTTGCTTGCTCTGTAAAATGGTTTTGCACAGAGCAGCCCGGATCCTCCCCTTCTTGGGTCCTTCTTTGGAGCTTCTGGCCCCTCCCTCCTGTTGACCAAGCAGCCTGCTTTTGAGGGCACCCGAGCGACAGCTCTGTGTGTTCATTTAGACATGGAGCTGCAGCCCAGCCCCACCCCCTTTCTCTCCATTGGCTGGCTGACTTTGACAGCAGCGGGAGCCATTGGCGCCACACTGCTGTCTCAGCCAATGGGAAGAGGAGTCCCTGGCAGCTGAGACACTGCTGCAACATCGCAGGATCTAGATGGGGCTCAGGCAAGTATTAGGGGGGCTGCTACACACAGAAGGCTTTTTACCTTTAATGCATAGACTGCATTAAGATAAAGAACTTCTGCCTTTACAACCACTTTAAGCTCACACTACAGTGTTTTAAACTCTACATGTTGTGTCCACATTAACACTTTAGTTTTGTATTGGGTGAGTTATGAAGTCCATAGATTAGTCATCTGTCTTTTGTTCAACCAGCGAGTTGAACCCCCAAAAAAAAAAAAATTTAGTCTTCAGTCATTAATATTATGTAGGCATACCAAAATCAACTGCCTGACCTCAAGAGACCGTTTCCTAGCTTTAGAGTGTGCATTCTGTGAGGTTGGGAAGCTGTCAATGTCAGGTAACCCCCTAAAGCTGAAATTTTTTAATTTACATGGACAGGCTGGTTGTACAGTAGTCGATCTCTCGATTGACTTGTGTGCAAACAGCCTGTCAGACTTTCTCCTCTTGAACAGCGTCACAGGCTGTAGTGCAGCAGAGAGGATGCCTCCATCCAGATTGATTGTGTGGCTGGGGAAATGGAGTCATTTTTGCATAAGCCCATCCAGAATGATTCTGAATGCAAATACCTGCTTTATATGCCAGATCCTATCGGCACCAAAGCAGCAGTTAGCTTGGTTACTTTTTGGACCTCAATAGGTCCACTCCTACTTATGTGCTTTGTACAATTGCCAGTCATTTGGACTTGCTCTGCAACAGCAATCTGTAATTTTGGGCATCTAAAAAACTGTCAAGTCTGAAAAAAACAAATACCCAGTTTAATGAGGCCAAGCGCAGGGTGCAGTAATCCATGGCAGTAATCGGAATTTGTTTTCCTGCCACCTGACCTTGGTTTACAAATGATTTTGCTTGGGGTTGATACGCTTCACTTTTGCACCGTGTTCCTGAATAAGCCTGTTGTGGGCATATTTAGTAATAAAATGCAAGGAAGACTTCAGATTTTTAGAATGCAATGTCCTATGGCAACCTGTCAGATTTGAGTTTGTCATCTGACCACTGAAAAACAAATTTTGATTGGTTGCTGTGATTTAGCTACTTTGTACCACCTTGGCCTTTTTTATATAAGCATATTGCTTGTCTGATGTGTTTATTATTATTATTATTATTATTATAGCAGCCAGATTTTTTTTTTTTTTTTTTTCTCTCCCTAAACATTTTCTTTTTTTTTACAGAGAACCTTGCGCCCACCAGCTGAAATGATGCCAACAAACCCTGCAGAATTTGCTGCAAAACTAATGCAAGCTTTGGAAAAAGTTAAAAAACAAAGAGACGCAGAAGAAAAGCTGGAGGAAAAGCTGCAGAGGTTGAAAGAGGTAAAAAACTTAGAAACCTTCCAGGAGGGAGGCAGTAGTTTATCGGCACCAGCGGAAAAATGCCTGTGATCGTAGCGTACACCTGGCATTATGACAGGTGACAAGTTCAGGCATGCAAATTGTAGAATACCACTGGAGTCGCCTTTGGCAAGGTTCTGCCCTAAAGATACAGGAGTAGCTTTAATTACTTTATACTCTTCAAAAGGCAGGCTAGAGACTGACGGTGTGGCTTGGTTGTGCTATGAAAGAAAATTTGGGGCTGGAATGTTAAAAGAAAACAATATTTTGAGAAATTTGTTTTTATCCTAACAGGAAGAAGAGAAAGCGGAATATGATATCCCTCCGTCTAACGACAACGTGCCAGCTGCTTCCTTTGAGGATGACCCACAGTCTATACTGGATGACCACGTATCAAGGGTCTTGAAGACGCCAGCAAATCTGTCGCCTAGATCTCAATCCCCCTTCATACAAAGAAAAGCCAAAGGTCAAGCATCATTTGGCAAAGGTCAAAGCTTAACTTCCTGTCACTTGAGGCCAAAAGCTCCCCCAGGAATGGAGGCACCTGTCACACAGAATGTAGAGCAACGCAGTTCTGTGAGGTATGTATGCCCATGCCAGTGAGGGGGGGGGCTGATGTCTTGTGTGTTTGAATTGGAATATCTTTTTCATGCTGTTATGAGCACCTAATGCTGCCCCATACTTGACATTCTCCCATGCGTTGTCGGTGCCTATAGATGCCACTAAATCATGCAGATTATTACTACTGCTGTACATAGCTCCCAATTTATTTATTTATTTTTCTGTACACTTACATTATGTGCTTCTTTAGTTCCCAGGGTACAAGAAGTTCCAGAAAGCCAGAAGGCTGTGCAACAGCACAGAAGACGGAGGAAGGTCAATCCTCGGTTGGGCTGACCACACCACTTTCTGCCGAGCAGGAAATGGAACGCAGCCATAGTGTCTTGCAGTGGGTTCTTGACAGTGCCAAAATGATGAAGAAACATAATCGGGATGCTACCACCAAGTAAGTTTATGCAGTTGGTAAATGTTTGCTACAAGTGCAGAACCTGAAAAATACATTGCATACGCTTATTCTATGACTTCCATGTCATTGTGGTTGAAACCGATTGACTGACTGCTGAAAGTCTATTTGCTAACAAATTAATTTTTCTACAGTGTAAACCACTGTCCGGAGGTAAAGAGGACCACACACCGTACAGCATCCCAACCAGCGCATCTGTTCCTGCAGGATACCTCTATGCCACCTCTTAATGCTCCTAATACCCTCGACCAGCTGGAAGAAGCCCGCAGACGCCTAGTTGAGGAAAAAAGAGTTCCAAAACTTCATAAAAACAGGTAAAGATCATTAGAATTGTGAAATGGCATTGTTCATGTTCGCTCCTGGTTTCTGCATGTCTTTGATACTCCACAGCATGATCTTCCGGCTGTGATTGCAGATTGGTGTACACAGTACAGACTTTTCCTTGAAAGCATGGATCATTCTGTTGACTTTATAATTTGTGTTGGTGGAGAGGGGGGGGAATCCACTGAACATTTGGGTGGACCTCATTCTGTTGAATTTGCTTCCGGCTCCACACATCCCACTGAGGCTCCGTGGTGAAGTTTCCCACAATAATTTGAGTGTCTGCTCCTTTCCTAAAGCCACAATGAAGGCATGTCACTCTCTGAAAGTTGGATTTCCCTATAATACTTGGTCTTGGCTTTGCAACAGATGTGACAGCAGGGTGGAATCGGACATTCTGTTGGTGTGTGGGTTTTTTTGTTTTTTTTTTTAGCCAGGTATATATTTAAAAAAAAAAATAGATATTTGAAAAATTAGCTAAAGAAGGATGCTGGTTCATTTAAGCTGGATACTTTGCATTTAGGAAGGGATATCTTTATTGCACACTAAGCATCCTGCCATGCATGTAAATCAAATAACAATGTAAATCTTGCCTAGCTGCTTAGGCACAAGTTTTAATACTGTCTGTCTGTACTCCAGGTGTGCGCAGTCTGCAACGCTGAAAGAAAAAAGCAAAGCTGGTGAAAGCGTCTCTTCCTCTGGCTTCTCCACACTGAAACTCTCTGAAGAGTAAGTACTTTGTGATCTTGTGTCACTTCTTCACTGTAGCAGTTGTCACTGTTTTGCAGAAGCTTAGAAATACACATGTGTCTGTGGTGGTGTGTGTTTGTTTGTTTTTTTTGTTTTTTTATATTGTGTGCTTGTATTCTTTCCGCTGAGCTCCTTTCCCTCCTTGGTTCTTGGCTTTGAATGCATGGGTGGTCAGACTGTTAAGCACAAGGCGGTACAATGCGTATATTGCTGACATCAAGCATATTTAGTTGGTGGCTTTCTCTGTAGCACTCAGTGATTGTAAAGTGGTTTGTGGTGGTATTATATTTTTTCCTTTAATGCATTAAAGGGGGGGGGAACCTTATGAATTTAGAACTTAAAATGAACCTGTTTGGTGAAAAATATTATTCTTATACGCTAATTTTTTTGTTGCAAGCAAATCTTTAAACATGCAATCCCTGTCATATGGGCACCTGCAGAGCCAATAAAAGGGCATTGCATGGAGTCGGAGCTCACTACAGTAAATAGTAGGCCTTCTGGCTGCAAGTGCCAGGTGATGGGGGCTCCTAGAATGTCTTTTCATGACAAGTACCCTACTCTTTGAAGTTCAGCATAGGAAGAAGTGTCTCTCACTCATCACTACTTTTCCTGACAGTTAATGAGTCCAAATTATAGTGCAGGCAGCGATACAATGCCCTAGAGGTAATTTGAAACACATATGAGCTGCAGTGTCTCTCTCTCTCTCTCTCTCTCTCTCTCTCTCTCTCTCTCTCTCTCTCTCTCTCTCTCTCTCTCTCTCTCTCTCTCTCTCTCTCTCTCTCTCTCTCTCTCTCTCTCTCTCTCTCTCTCTCTCTCTCTCTCTCTCTCTCTCTCTCTCTCTCTCTCTCTCTCTCTCTCTCTCTCTCTCTCTCTCTCTCTCTCTCTCTCTCTCTCTCTCTCTCTCTCTCTCTCTCTCTCTCTCTCTCTCTCTCTCTCTCTCTCCTCCCCCCCTTTTTTTTTTTTTTTTTTTTTTTCCCTCACTTGATAATTTTATTAATTTTTTTTATTTTATTTTTTGTTTTTTTTAGGCTGAAGTCCGTTAAAAAGTTGAGCAGCGATCAAGGGCAAGGAGGTTTAGCGATTGTTTACTACTTCTGTGGCGAAAGAATCCCTTACATGATTCGAACGAAGGAGCCAAGCTTGACTTTGCAAGAATTTAAAGAGCTGCTGAGCAAGAAGGGAAGCTACAAGTAAGTACTGAGGGGTTTTTTTTTTTTTTTTTTTTTTTTTTTTTTATATGAGGGTTAAATGTTAATATAGTAGAGCTAAGGGGAAAGCAAGGCATTAAAGCGGATCTTCACTGCATGTGAGCACCAAAAACACTATTTGTCATTTTTTTTTAATATTCAAAAGAAACTCTTCCATTCATCCATGTCTCCATGATTTGTTTTGTTGAGAAATGACTGAAACATCCCCCCCTAGTATTTCTGGCTGTGGCCATCTTGAGTAAGGGCAAATGATTAATGTAGAACTTCCTGGAATCCGTCTGCACTTGCCTCAGAGGCACGCATGCAGGAGTGAGCGCTTAGCTGAGAAAGCCCCTCCCCTCCTGAAGCCTCCTGGGATGTATGACATTTTGCAGAGGCAAGAAACAAGGAAGAAGTAACTGAAGAAATGTAAAAAAAAAAGTTTAGAAAAGTAATTGGGAAAGTAGATCATATCTATTAATGCTAGCAGCATGAGGATTACAAATTTGGAGAGTGGCTCCACTTTTTAATCTATTTCAACCAACTGGAAATGTTTCTTTTAAGTGGAATGATAAAAAGCTGACTGCTGATTTTTGATGTGGACTACTGTACATGGATTTCAGAGTAACCCCCTACTTATCGTTTTCAGATATTACTTTAAAAAGGAGAGCCAGGAGTTTGAATGCAACGCTGTATTCCAAGAGATCTCCGAGGAGGATGCCGTACTTCCACTCTACGAAGAAAAGATTATCTGCAAGGTGGAGAGAGCATGTTGAATGTACACTTGACACAAGTGAATAGCATCTTAGTGCTGCTTGTAGAAGTAAAGTCTTCCTGGATGATGGGACAGAGCAGCAAGATGGAAGTGGAGAAGGATAAAAATGGATAAAGCAAAGATTTTAAGAGATTGAACCAACTTGCATGATGATAGTATAAATGGAATGCCGGCCTAGAGAAAGGGACAAAGAAAGTTGTCCATTGGGTTGTTGCGCAGGGATGCAGTATGTGAAGCAGAAGTTTTTGATCTCTTACTGTGGATAACCATACCGAATTCTGCTTTTAACAAAAACTGAACTTTTATATGGAAGTGGAAGCAGGTTTTCCAGGTGCAAAAAGTGAAAATCCTCACTTTCTGAATGTTTAAGGCCACGAAGTATATTCAGGTACATTTTATGTACATCAGTGTATTTATATAGCACATAGCTCTTCTTTTTTTGTTTTATTTTATTTATGGACCGGAGGGGACTTTGCCATATAACATAGAGCATTGCCTGCTATGTTGTGAATTACCACTACATAATCCAACATTGCAAGTCTATGGATAGTCAAACACCCTTACTACAGAACACGAAGAGCTGATTGTCATTGGTCAGTTGTCTTTCATGGAATGAGGTCAGAACCTGGACCATTCAGAGCGAAAAAAAAAAAAAAAAAATTCAACATGCCATCAGTTTGAAGAGTAAAACCTTTCCTTTATATTCAGCTAATGCTGAATATTGATTCTATGGATGACAGCTACTTTTAGGATACACGTTTTTTATTTCTGGTCATCAAGCTATGCAAAACAGTTGATCCAAATGCTGCTAATTCAGTTTGCTGGTGGCATTCTTGTCTTGTTTGTAAAGCAAGAATTCACAGCCAATACTGATCAGAGGGATGTTGCCATCTGACATTTTTACTTTAAGTCTATTTTGAAATACCTTTTTTATAGCTGAATTTACATTGTGGTACTAGTTTTTAATATAGAGGTAAACTGACCCTCTGTGTTTGTAATCGGGGGGTCTCATCACTTTCTCCTTAGATTTGTTCTGTTTTAGGAACAGATTGGACTGTTTATGTGATAGTCTTTTTGGATCCAGCATGAAGGTCCCATCAGAATGCATTTTGCAGGGCTCACTATGATCCTGTTGAGCAAAGTATATGGACAAATATAACTGAAGCCATAGCGACTAATTCTTATACTCTGTTTTAAGGGTTTATTTTCTCCCTTAATTAACTTAAAGGGTTTGATTGCCTTCTGTACATACTGTAAAAGCACAAAAACTAAAACATGCCTTTTTTATTTAAGCAATAATAGAAAACTGGGCATTTAGTAGGCGTTTTAAGCCTCTTGCATATTTAGACGCCCTGTTTAAAGTCTGTACTTAACTTTATCATCCAGATATAAAGGATAAATTGTACCAGGCTGTCCATCTAAAGTCCTGGCTGTATCCAGACAAGAACACTGGGGTTGATTTACTAAAACTGGAGCGTGCAAAATCTGGTGCAGCTCTGCATAGAAACCAAATACTAATTTTTTTTTTTTTTGTCAAAGCTTAATTGAACAAGCTGAAGTTTAGAAACTGGCTACCATGCAGAGCTGCACCAGATTTTGCACTCTACAATTTTAGTAAACAACCCTGTTGCAGAAATATGGATTTTGCTTACTGAGAATCAGTGGAATCCATTAATTCATTATGGTAAAGAAGTTCCTATTGTCTTAAATGGTATAATACTTGGGAGGATCGGGCCATCATGGACTGAGTTGGACAGTACAGGGGGTCCCCGGGTTACAAACAAGTTAGGGTCTGTAGGTTTGTTCTTAAGTTGAATCTGGTTGTAAGTTGGAACAGGTAAATTTTTTTTTTTAAGTGTAGCTCCAGCCAGAAGAACTATTTTTAAGCTTTTTGGAAGGGTTATCACCCCTGTAACATTTGTTTTGCTGTGTGTGCCCCTGTTCAGAGGATTTCACCTCACTTTCTGTCCCAATGACCATTTTAGATTTTGAAAATTTTGGGTTGTTGTGGAAACAAGCCTTGGTGATAAAAGCTCAGTGGAGACACCTTTTTCCCATAATAACTCTTACAGGAGTGAATTTCCCTTCCTAGGGGTAGATTTCCTCTCACTTCCTGTGCCCCTCCGTTTGTAAGTAGGAGTTGTTTGTAAGTCAGATGTTTGTAACTAGGGGACCGCCTGTACTGGTGTAGTAGGTAAAACTTTAATGCTAGGTTCACACTTATGTGCGTAGCTTTGGGTGCGGGAATCAAACGCACTGCTTTGTAAAACTGCACGGAGCTGCCATTCATTCTGAATGGCACCCCCATGCATGTAAAATTGCAGGATCAAAAAGATCATGCGATTTCCCTGCAGCCCTGGTTTGTTGGGGGGGGGGGGGGGGGGGGTCAGAAGCACAGCAAGGGCAGCTCATCACTTGATTGGGCTGTCATGCCTGCTCAATTGCAGCTTGCAAAAACGCATAGGTGTGAACCTAATAACAGACCTCATTCACACAGGTGTGCAATTTTATATGTGGTTTTAGGCATTTTTTTTTTCTTTTTTCTAAAAACCTTTAAATGCACCTGATGACTGTAAAGTGTTACTAAATCCACAACAGTAAAATCAGTCTGGATATGCAGTAAAGCATGCTTGTTATACTCGCTGTGGAACCTAAGGGGTTAATCCTCTGCATTGTCCTAAAAAAAAAAAAAAAAAAGGCTGTTTGATCCTGTCTTCTCTGATCCTCCCCTTATTCCTCTGCTGCCTAGGACAGAGCCTTTGGAATCATTCTGCACATGCTCAGTTTGGTGTGTATTGTTAGGGGTTTTTTTTGGGGAGAGTGCATTTGATCAGCACACAGGGCCAGTCAGCACTGTCCAGACAGAGGGTCAGGGGTCCTGCAGCCTCACAGGACAATAGGAAAGTCGGAGTAGAATGAGAATAGTCACAAGACTGCTATATACAGCTGATAAGAAAATGTATTTACCCCTTTATATTTACAAAAATTATTGCATTTCCGTGTACTGTGGGAGACCAGATATAGTGAATTCAGGGGCCTGGGTTTAGTAACACTTTAAATGGTATCATTCATACTGTGGTTTTTTTTTTTTTTTTTTTTTTACTTGGCTTTACCTTGGCTGTATTAAAAAAAAATAGAAATTCATGTGTCCAGACGCAGATCAGTTACTCTGAATGCATATTTCTAAATGCAAGTCCATTTACCATGAGAGAACTTAGTCTGGAAAGTTATAAAACTTTATTCTTTCCAGATCAAGTCCTCCTGCATTTAAATAAAACGCATAGGAGGAAAGTGTGAATGAGGGTTAAAAGTGAGGTTTTGCCATTTTCACTCTAAACCACTGAGTTCAGTGTTATGTAAATTCCCATATTAGTGGTGCCTGGTGGACCGTTCACCTAATGTGGAAGGTCTGCAGTTTTGGGGGTGCAGTAACATTTTAATGGTTTTTAGTTGTGGTGTTTAATGGCGCAGCACTTACCATGTAACCAGTGTTTCTTGCCAGATCCCTGGAGAAGGGGGGGGGGGTGTATTTTTTTTTAATATATCATAACTAGTTCTAGATCTGTCTATGGACACCTGAGAGTCTAAACATAGTAAAAACACTGTTTTGATTAGAACAGACTAGAACACTAGAACAACTTATTACAAACTGGACCAGCAGGGATTATCTGTCCTCCTTTTTTTTTTAATTTTTTTTTTTAATTTTTTTGCCTTTCCATTAAACTGCCACTCCAGTAATGAACTGCCCCCCCCCCCCCCCCAGATCTTGCTGTCACATGAAAAGCTGTAAAGTTTGCTGGAAGAAGGGCAGATGATGTAGAACTTCTCTCTGCATACGTTGCAAGAACACTAGCTGGTTTGCCTATTTTGTTTCATTTAAAAGTTTTTATTGAGCACAACAGACAGGGCAAAAAAGTCCAACAACATACATTTGTACATTAAAAATGGGGTAATGAGTACAGCAATAAAAATGTAGCTGGTTTACCTATTATTAATTCCTTGTGTGTCATGCCTAGACTAGCCATCCAGTATGCCGCACAAATCAAAGTAGACCATCAAAATTTGCCTTCTATGTTTGCATTTCCGTGCTAAGCTATTTTTCCCAACGGCTGGAAAGTGCAGTTATTCGGCGCAATAGGGTATTTAGAAATTTTCGTTTTTGAACTGATGAAATTTTTCATTCTTTCCCTGTCCAAATTAATAACCAATGGATTCTCCTGTTACCCCAAGATGAACTTCAGCCCAAAATGCAAATTTCTCTAGTTGAACTGCAGCTGTTCACAAACTCCAAATTTACTATTTTTTTTTATTTTTTTTTATAAATGCCAGCATTATGTATTTTTTTTTTTCTGGAATGTAAATGTTTTAAATATAAAAAGATAACTATTTAATTCATATTAATAAAGTATTGTTCTCATCTTGGCAACACCTGTTTTAGAGGTGTTGGGAAATAAGTCTGCAGTTACAGGGAAAGAAACTGAAAAAAAAATGTAATACTTGTAACAGCAGATGATGATGTGGTAGCCAATCATTTGCCAGCGGTTTTATACAGTAATTCATATTTTTTATATCTAATTATATACACTTGTATAAATATAAATACATTGTTTTATATATTTCAGAGTGATTAATTAAGGTGTATAAAATTTAAAACATTTTCCTATTCTACAAAATGTAAAAATGAGCTGAAATAAATAAAATTTATATTTTTTTTGAAACTTTCGTGTGTGGTGAATTTTCACAGGAAAGCTCCTCCATCCTGCAATGAGTGGAAAAAAGTAAGTTTGCTGCGTGCTCTATGGTGTTCTCAGCCTTGCCCAAATCTAAACTGCAGAACGCCTCACCCCCTATGTCAGGGGTCTCAAACTGGCGGCCCTCCAGCTGTTGCGAAACTACAAGTCCAATGAGGCATTGAAAGGCTGACAGTTACAAGCATGACTCCCACAGACAGAGGCATGATGGGACTTGTAGTTTCGCAACAGCTGGAGGGCCGCCAGTTTGAGACCCCTGCCCTATGTTATAAGTAGATGGGATGTGTTGTATAATCCTAATGTTCCCTCTATCCAGGGAGCAAAACAATGCTGCTCCTATGAATACAGGACAGTGAATGAGTTGTGTCACCCCAGGACAGAATGTGACAATGTGTCAATCACTAGATGAAAATGGGATGTAAAAAGAGAACCAATGCAGCCATCACCTCTAAAGACCTGTAAGCTGCAAAATAAGACACTACTTGTTCTTGGATTTAGATACACTTTAGGCCACAGAAAATCTCCCATGTAGCTCTAGGTGTAGTCACATGCTATACCATTAAAGTGTCACTAAACCCACATCATAAATAAACGCTGTATTACATGCTGTTCATACTCTGTCATTATGAGTTTCGTTTTCTGTATGCTGCAAAAAAAAAAACCTGGTTGATCCTGCTGCCCTCTATCTCCACCTTCTGTCCAAGTCCCCAATGCAGCTAGGGATTTTGCAGAGTAGTGTTGGCAGCTCTGCACATGCTCAGTTTTCAGTGTGTTTCTATACTGAATATTTCCTCACTATCCTATCTGAAGTGGCCCATGTGACTATAGTCACACATGTGGGTGTATACACAGTGGTAAATGACAGCCCGCTCCCTCCCCTCCTCCATACCCGCTAAACACAATGGGGTGAATATATTTTCATGTAGTTTAATGGAGGCTTCACCTTCCCTCTTATTCGAAGACACAAGCTGGAGAGCCATGACACAGCCTGTGACTGGTAGAAATCCACCCACACCATGTTGGTACCAAAAATTACATTTTTTATTTCAAGTTTGTATGACAATTTAAAATGGTTTATTGGTTTACAACCGCTTCGGCTCTTCTGGGAAGGCTGTCCACAAGGTTTAGGAGTGTCTATGGGAATGTTTGACCATTCTTCCAGAAGTGCATTTCTGAGGTCAGGCACTGATGTGGACAAGAAGGCCTGGCTCAGTCTCCACTCCAATTTATCCCAAAGGTGTTCTATTGGGTTGAGATCAGGACTCTGTGTAGCCTATTAGCACCAATAAGGGTGTAAAACGCATCAGATGTTTGTACCTCTACCTCTGGTGGATGGATCCCATTTTATGTCAATAAAGGGGTTGCATTGGAGTGCGGCTGTCCCTCTTTCTTCATGAAAGGGAACTCTTAAGGTGTCAGCATACCAAGACATTTTCATGCTCCCAACTTTGTGAGAACAGTTTGAGGATGGCCCCTCCTTGTTCCAATATGACTGCGCACCAGTGCACAAAGCAAGGTCCATAAAAACATGGATGAGCGAATTTGGGGTGGAGGAACTTGACTGGCTTTCAGAGTCCTGACCTCAACCAGGTGGAACACTTTTGGGATGCATTAAAGCGGAGACTGTGAGCCAGGCCTTCTCGTCCACGTCAGTGCCTGCCCTCACAAATGTGCTTCTGGAAGAATGGTCAAACATTCCCATAGACACACTCCTAAACCTTGTGGACATCCTTCCCAGAAGAGTTGAAGCTGCAAAGGGTGGGCCAACTCAATGTTGAACCCTATGGACTAAGACCCCATACACACTATTAGATTTTCTGCAGACTTCTATTTTGTCTTCACATTTACCAAAAACCATATATGATTAGGTCAAACCCTAAGCGTTTCAATTTGTATGCAATCAGGCAGGTCCTTGCACTTAATGGTTTTGGTAAATCTGAAGACAGAAATCTGCAGAAAATGTAATGGTGTGTATGGGGCCTAAGACTGGGATGCCATTAAAATGCATGTGTCCCAATACTTTTGTTAATGTAGTGTATATCATGTGTAAAATTGCATTCTATTTGCCCTGAAAAAAGGCTTTAAAGTCAAAGAACACCAGTATAGCCCCAGTTTGCTTGCTGCTCTTATAGGGTTCAGTAAAATCCACAAGTAGCAGGCAGGGGGCGCCCCCTGCTAAAAAGTGATTGTGCTGACCACAGGATGATGCACGTGGGTCTTGGGGTCTTCTACATGTGCTCTAAAACTGAGTTGTAAGCATACATAACATTAGTGTGTACTTTGTTGTCCAAGCATCTAATGCTAGTTAAGAATACTCAAACTGCATTGTGTATGATGGCTAACGTCCAAAACGCACAGATCTGATGTGTGATATAGATAGATATTATATACTACTTCTGTAACAAACCCAAAATGTTACCTTTTTTTACTTTCCACTTGGCACATTTTTTACTTCCTCCGGATTCTGTATTTTGCCTGAAGTTCTCTTACAGGTATGTTTAAGGGAAAAATATTAACATCTTCACAAAACAATGAAAGGCTTGGTTTAATGGCATTAAATGGAGCCTGTAATGGTAAGCTTTACTGCACAAGAGCACAAAGTCTCATTGTTATGAACTTAAGCCACTCCTTTTGTATGAGACATTATTACCCGTAAGTTTCTAAATGAGCTTTCCTCTAGCACTTTAATATTACCCTCCCCATTATATACCAGTGGATTCTGACAGCTGTCTGCTACTGAGGAATTCAAGCATTGACCTGACTGGCAGGATAAACTTCTAAAGTGCAAATGATTGTCATTACTTTTGTTTACTGGATAAGCAGCTTATGTCATAAATATTCTATATTAGCAGGTTCTTATCAATGATGGGAGCAAAATAAGAATCAATTACACCCTCCCTCAAAATCCTTTTAAATGGTGGATTGGAGATGTGTCTTGCTTGCAGTTATTACCTATAGGTACGTGGCTGTTAATTAAAGGATAAATCCAAGACAGTTCAGTGTTCTGTCTGGGGTTTGTGTTTCCACGTTCTCCAGGTTATACTTGTGCTTTATTCGTTTGATATCGTCCAGAAAGTTTAATGGTTATCGCCTAAACTTCGACTAAAAATTCTATCATTTTCTCTATAGTTACTTTTAGCCCTGGTTTACACCAGTGCGGCTTTGAAACCGCGCAATTTCATGTGCGGCTTGCTGACATCTGTGCGAGTTCATTTACAGAGATGTCAATGCAAGTTGCACAGAAATAGTGAAGGAACCTGTTTCAAAGTTGCTGCGACATGAGTCGCGGGGATTTGAACTGTTCCATTGGTGGCAATGGGGTGCGACTTGTCATGCGATTTTTGAACTGTCAAATTGCACTGGTTTGAACCAAGGCTTAGGGCAGAAAGTCCAGGCAAACCAATAAATACACAAGTGTGATGCATGTATAGAAGGTTTTTACCTTCAAAAGGATTTGTTACATAGTCTGGCTAAAAAAAAAAAAAAGACACCAGTCCATCCAGTTGAACCAATAAAATGGAGGGGGGGGGGGGGGAAACAAATCATACGTTCTTATATACACAATGCTATACCCACAGTAGACCCAGAACAAGGCAAAAAAACCCCAACAAAGCATGATCCAGTTTGCTACAGCGGGGGGAAAAATTCCTTCCTGATCCCCGAGAGGCAATCAGATATTCCCTGGATAAACTTTACTTATAAATATTAGTATCTACTTATATTATGTACATTTCGGAAAGAATCAGGACCTCTTTTAAAGCAATCTACTGAGCTGGACAGAACCACCTCTGGAGGGAGTCTATCCCACATTTTCACAGCTTTTGCTGCGAAGAAACCTTTCCGTATTTGGAGATGAAATCTCTTTTCCTCCAGACGTAAAGAGTGCCCCCTGTGATGACCTTAAAGTGAATAACTCAACACCAAGTTCACTATATGGACCACTTATGTATTTGTACATGTTGATCATATCCCCCTTAACCTCCTCTTCTTACGAGAGAATACATTCAGTTCCTCTAATCTTTCCACTTAGCTGAGCTCCTCCATGCCTCTTATCAGTTTGGTTGTATTTTTGTCCATACAGTTCTGAGATTTTCCCCGCTTTACCACCCTGCACGTCCTGCGCGGTAGACCTACAGTATTATATTTGTAATGAAGCAGGCTTGAAGGCAGGTGGGGATCTCTACCTCTAAAAGATGGATGCACAGCTTATACAGATCTGTGTGGAGTGTCCCCTAGGGTCCTTTCACACTGGGGCGGTTTGCAGGCGCTATTGCGCTAATAATAGCGCCTGCAAACTGACCTGAAACAGCCGCTGCTTTAATTCGAGGGCTTTCACGCTGGAGCGGTGCGCTATCAGGACGGTAAAAAAAGTCCTGCCAGCAGCATCTTTGGAGCGGAGTGTATACTGCTCCTTTACCGCTCCTGCCCATTGAAATCAATGGGACGACGCGGCTATACCGCCGGCAAAGCGCCTCTGCAGAGGCGCTTTGCGGTGGTTTTAACCCTTTCTCGGCCGCTAGCAGGGGGTAAAACCGCCCCACTAGCAGCCGCTTACCGACGGTAAAGCGCCGCTTACAACGCCCCCGCCCCAGTGTGAAAGGACCCTCAGAGAGAGACTAGTCCCCGTTCACACCAGAGCAACTTGTCGCACGCTATGTCCTGTGGTCTGATGAGACCAAGATAAACTTATTTGGTTCAGATGGTGTCAAGCATTTGTGGCGGCAACCAGGTGAGGAATACAAAGACAAGTATGTCTTGCCTACAGTCAAGCATGCTGGTGGAAGTGTCATGGTCTGGGGCTGCATGAGTGCTGCCGACACTGGGAAGGTGGAGGAGCGCAAGGTCTTCAGTGGCAACCTGTGAAGCTCTGGTGAACTCCATGCCGAAGAGGGTTAAGGCAGTGCTGGAAAATAATGGTGGCCACACAAAATATTCACACTTTGATCCCAATTTGGACATTTTCACTTAGGGGTGTACTCACTTTTGTTGCCAGCGGTTTAGACATTAATGGCTGTGTGTTGAGTTATTTTGAGGGGACAGCAAATTTACACTGTTATACAAGCTGTACACTCGCTACTTTACATTGTAGCAAAGTGTCTTTCTTCAGTTTTGGCACATGAAAAGATATAATAAAATATTTACAAAAATGTGAGGGTTGTACTCACTTTTGTGAGATACTGTATATATACATGCAAGCATATAATTAATAGTATGTTGAAGCTGCTATCACATGTATGTTATGAATCTAACAATCTCTCATGTTTTCCATCTTCACATTCTCCTGAAGAAGCCAGATACCATGTGCTTGTAGAGCACAAGCAGAAGGACACATGAAAAGATATAATAAAATATTAACAAAAATATGAGAGGTGTACTCACTTTTGTGAGATACTGTAAATAATGGCTGATACACATATGTGGTGGCAGCACAAGAAATGGCTACCAAAAACCTTGAACTTGGGCTAAAGGTGCAATGAGACCACCAATGCGTTTCAAAATTACAGGTTTACAATCTTCTTCAGGGATGCTCATATGGTACATGTGTAGGTATTCAGACCACAAATGCTGCCTTTTTATATAGATAAGATATAAAAGCAAGAGTGCCATCTGGCACCTCAGCTGCATGGCTACCACTGACTTATTCCTGTGTAATTCAGCAGTTTGTAGATTGACCAGATTTTGGCTAATTGTCTTTAATCCAATGATACTAGTGGACAACTTTCAAACACTAGCCCCGCCCTATCTCTTGTTGCACTTATCTTACACCCAATCTCCACTGGGATCCATAGGTGGCTGTTGTTTGGGCACTTCTTGGATGCCCCCAGTGGCCCCGGGTGCAGCGTTTCCAACCATATGCCTGGGCACATCTTGGTGGCACTACAACCTCTTGCTTTTATATTTTTTTGGCTTATCTACATAAAAGGCAGCATTTGTGGCCTGAATACCTACACATGTACCATATAAGCATCCCTGAAGAAGATCGCAAACCTGTAATTTTGGAAACTTGTTGGATATCTCATTGCATGTAGTCCATGTTCAAGGTTTTTGGTAGCCATTTCTTGTGCTGCCACCACATATGTGTATAAGCCATTCTTTTAATCATTTATATGATACTATATACACACGTTTTATCTGTTTGTGTAATAAAATGTATATTTTTTTTTTATATCTGTGTCTTTGGAGATCTTTTGTCTGATGTGCCTATATAGTCCTTTCCTATTGGAGGGTATTCCTTTGTTCTGTTTATATTGGGATGACAGCACTTTCACAGCTCTCTATCATATATAATTATCAAGTTGATTGATCGATCAGCTTGCGTACAACCAGCCTGCCAGATTTTATATGTTATTATTGCTAGCAGCTAGTATAGCCGCTAGCGGGGAGAAGACACATTTCTCGGCCGGAGGGATTCATCTGTCAGCATTGTCTCTGTGGTTGCAGGAAGAAATTTGCTCCGTCTATGGCTGGCCTAGCTATAAGAGGGGGTGATACTTTTATCCAAACATTATCTTAATGCAGGGTATGCGCTAAGGCAGTGGTCTCAAAACCGTGGCCCTTTGTTGCTTTTATCCAGGCCCTTGGGGCACTTTTTCATCCACTGATACCAACAGTGGGCCATAATTCCCCCCACTGAAACCCATGAAGGGGCACAATTCTTCCCAATGACACCAAAGATGGGGTCCAATTCCTCCCAATGACGCCAACAATGGGGTCCAATTCCTCCCTATAACATCAATGATGGGGCCCAAAGACACCAACAATGGGGCCCAATTTCTCCCAATGAAAGCAACAATGGGGCCCAGTGACACCAAAGATGGGGCATTGCTTTTTTGCCCAATGGCCACAGTCTGGCCCTCCTATTGCCTGAAGGACTGTAAATTGGCCCTTTGTTTCGAGAGTTTGGAGACCCCTGCATTAAGGTTAAAAAAAAAAAAGTAGTCTTTAGAACCACTTTCAAAGCTAAGGTCACCTATCAAGTACCTGGTGCTGAAAGAGAGAGAGGGCTTCCCTTGCGACTTAGTTTCAGACTCCCCCCAAAGGTGGAACAGGAGGAATCAGGCTCAAAGACGCACAGGTCGGCTGTTGGAGTGCTTACAGAGATGTTGTCAGAAGAACGTCCAGGTATACAACTGATGCACTGGAATGGTGTCTGCAGACAGGTGGTCCCAGTAAAAAGCAGCAGGTTTCAAGCAGAACAGAGAACAGGAGAGAAGTCAGTTTGAAGTCAAGGTCAGGTACCAGGTGTGGATAACAGCACGTGTAGTTAGAAAGATAGCCAGGGTCATACACAGGAGAGCAGAGAAAGAAGATCCATTAGACAAGCTAAGGTCAGTTCAGGAGGCAGGTAAAAGACAGGTCCAGAGGCAAGCCAAGTCGGTAACAGGTATTCACAGATGCAAGGGGTACACAGGAACAAATGCACAGGAAAGCCGAAGATCAACCAGCAATTTTAGAGTGACTGGCCTCCTTATAAAGGCCGGGAGCACGCATAGCTATGCGCCAATGCGCATTCCTGAGGCCATGCAAAGTACTGGCAGGAATGACAGGTCTTCGAACACCTCTGCTGTGAACAGTGCCCTGACATCTCCTTTTGCACCATAAAGCATACAAGTATCATCACACACTGTATTCAGCTCCAGTGTGAAGTAAATGAAAGACATTCTGCATCTTAAATTCCCACGCATTGGTCACACCCCTCTGACATGTTTCACCAACATTGGGCTTAATTGTATCACCATGTGATAGCAGGAGCAGGCAGGGTTCCCCTGTCATTTTTGAATAGAGCTTTCTTTTTGTGATATTTTATCACCTCTGCGGTTTTTATTTTTTTCGCTATAAACAAAAAAAAGACAAACAATTTTGAATAAAAAACAATATTTTTTACTTTCTGCTATAAAGCATTCCCAATAAAAAAATGTAAAAAAATCTAATTTCTTCATCAGTTTAGGCCAATATGTATTCTGCTACATATTTTTGGTTAAAAAAATCCCAATAAGCGTATATATTTGGTTTGAGCAAAAGTTATAGCGTCTACAAACTATGGGATAGATCTAGGGACTTTTTTAAAAATTGTTTTTACTAGTAATGGCGGCGATCAGCGATTTTTAGTGGGACTGTGACATTGCAGCGGACAAATCTGACACTAAGTGACACTTCTTGGGGACCAGTGACACCAATACAGCGATCAGTGCTAATAAAAATGCACTGTCACAGTATAAATGACACTGGCAGGGAAGGGGTTACACTAGGGGCGATCAAAGGGTTAAGTGTGTCCCTAAGGCTTAATGTACACTGGATGTTTTTACAACCTCTCCTGAACGATTTAACTTGACAGATAGTAACCCACGTTTAAAATGTCCGTTTTGCCGCGTTTAGCCGCGTTTGCATTTAGAAGCGTTTGAAAAAAATTTTTTTTTTTCAAAATAGCCAAAAATGAAAAATGCCTGTAAATGAAAAGTGGCTTAACGCGAGTTACTGCGTTTAACCGTGTTTAGAAGCGCTTGGTGCTTGAAATGCCTCTAAACTTAGCATCTGAACTAATTTTTTTGCTTTCCAAAAGTGAGCACAGTTAGCCACTAACAAAGATAGATACAGTGAAATAATTTATTGAAAAATTAGTATATATACCGTATTTATCGGCGTATAGTATTCATTTTAAGAAGGAAGTTTCAGGAAAAAAACTTTAATTTGAAATAAGGAACTTTGGGTCAGTGCCCATCTGCAGCCTCACCATTGCCATCAATGCAGCCTGATCAATGCCCATCTGCAGCCTCACAAGTGCCATCAATGCAGCCTCATCAGTCCAGATTAATGCAGCCTCATCAGTCCACATCAATGCAGCAGCCTCGCCATTGCCATCAATGCAGCAACTTCACCATTGCCATCAATGCAGCAGCCTCACCATTGCCATCAATGCAGCAGCCTCACCATTGCCATCAATGCAGCAGCCTCACCATTGCCATCAATGCAGCAGCCTCACCATTGCCATCAATGCAGCAGCATCACCATTGCCTTCAATGCAGCAGCATCACCATTGCCATCACTGCAGCTTGATCAAGAAAAATTATAAACTGCGCTAAACAAAAAATAATAATAATAGGTAAGGTGGAGGTGTTGCCTACCACCAGCAAATATTGGTAAAATTATGAGAAGCAATAATAAACACAAAAAAAGTCCAAATCCTCAAAGATAGTAGGATGTTCAGCTTAATTGTAAGTAACGATCCAAAATGAGCTATGATTGCCCTTACCAGAACTTCAGTGATAATGAGCGGATGGCATTAAACCCTGCCAGGGCCTTTGGGATAAGAAACCAATCAGCACCGTCCGTTATCAAATTATAGTCCCCTCAATGGATGCAGGAGAAAAAACAAACAGAAAAAAACTGGCCATAGTGTAGTATATCAGATGCTTAGCATGGACAAACAGACATACCAAACACCCTGGTGAGCACACAGGAACAAACCAAAAAAGGAAAGGGAGGGAAGTGAAAAAACCCCACCACCGTGGCTGTAGATTGTACTTACCGACTCACGGTGGTAAGCAGGCTCTATGTCAAACTAGGAGCTGATCAGTAGTTGACAAGGAACACTTTGATTCGTCCACATTAGCCCAAAGTCCATACCATCAGTATACAACCCAGAATATAAATGATAAACTTTCCATAGTGAAGTACGTTTAAAACCAGATTTAATGAGTAAAGTAATGCACTTACAGAATAAAAGAACTTGTATCGCATAGAGTATAAATCGCCGGCCGGCATAAAAACATGGAAGCGAAGCTCGTCCTACTTCCTGGTCACGTGGTAGCGTCGCTGCGTGCGTACCCACCACGTGACCAGGAAGTAGGACGAGCTTCGCTTCCATGTTTTTATGCCGGCCGGCTCATTTTGGATCGTTACTTACAATTAAGCTGAACATCCTACTATCTTTGAAGATTTGGACTTTTTTTGTGTTTATTATTGCTTCTCATAATTTTACCAATATTTGCTAGTGGTAGGCAACACCTCCACCTTACCTATTATTATTATTTTTTGTTTAGCGCAGTTTATAATTTTTCTTTATTCTGATTGGTGTTGTCGCACTGTTTACTGCTGCTCATGTTTCTAACGCGGGATTTTTTATTATATACTGCAGCCTGATCGATGCCCTTCTGCAGTTTAGAGGGGACAGGGAGCGGGGCGGGACGATCGCCGACAGATTACATACAGTGAGAATCTCCCATGATAGACAGAACAGTGGTCCAATGGTGGCCCAGGATAGGGGGCTTCCTATTACAGAGGCCGCCAAGTAAACAGGAGATTCTCACTGTATGTAATCTGATGGCGCTCGTCCCGCCCCCCTCCCTGTCCCCTCCGAGGCAGCTAAAATTGAAGTATTGGTGTATAACACGCACATGCTATTTGCACACGATTTTCATGGTGAAAAAGTGAGTGTTATACGCCAATAAATACAGTACATGAATCATAAGAGTATTAGCTCAGCCAATAAATTGTACATGATAAAATGGTACATATGTCATACAATATAGTATATATGCATATACAAGTATCAAAGAGACCTGACGCGTTTCGCAAGACCAATTGCTCGCTCTTCAGGGGTCGATGCGGATAGTATGTATCTAAAATAGACAAAGAAATGTATCACAGTGGTAAATGTCAAGGCAATGGTAGAAGGCGCTGAAATGCAAAGCGACTCCATACTTACCATTGGACAAAGCCAAAGTACCCATAGCTGAGTTCCCAAGGAAGGGCAGCAGCAGAAATGCGGTGCGGGAGCTGAGGGGGAGAAGACGAACACAGACACCACCAGGGAGCAGCTGGGCGGCAGACATGGCATAGAAAAGTGTATGGCCCTGGATGTCTCAATATGTAAATTGGTGGATATCAGCTGAAACACAAATGTATATCTCTCAGTAGGTAGCCAAGCGAGTAAACAAAAAGTATATAGTATATTATAGATATATATATATATATATATATATATATATATATATATATATATATGAGTATATATTCTTTAGTATACAAATATATATACAGTATGTCAACCATTGCTAAGTAAGCAAAAGTAGACAAAAATAGTACAACTGTTTGTATGGAGCAGACATAGGTAAATTAGATGACCTAAAATATATGTGGGAGGGCAATCCCTGAAATGGAAGAAACAAAGTGTATGAGAGGCAATGCACGGGTAGACGGGTGTAAATGAGTAAAGTGAATGAAGTAAAACATCAAATAAGTGATATGGTAAAGCAAGTGTATTTACCCTTACATTTGTAGACCGCCTAGCAGCAGCAGCAGAAACCTCTCTGATGTATCAAGTGTGAATAGGTGAAAAAAGTAATCACAGCCATGTCATACCGCCCAGCCTATATCCCCGGAGGGGGTCCGGTAAGCTCTGCCCCCAACGCCATACGAGGATGGTCAGACCCGCCGAAGCGTCAGCCGTCAACAGGAGCACACATGCGTAATGGTCTCCCGTCCATCCGTGATGATGCACCACACCCTACCAGGCGATGCCGCAGCCATGGACGCCACCCAATGGGTGTGGATATATGGCGCCGATATGCAGGTGGCCCCTCCCGTCAAAGGATAGGGAAGGGACAGCAGTAGACAGGAAACTCCCTTGTTGCATATTGCAGCTCCCACACCAAATATAACACCGATGACCGCCAGGGGAGGCAGGAGGGGAATACAGTGCCATAGAGCAGTGGTCATAAACCCTGTCCTCAGGGCCCACTAACAGGCCAGGATTTATGTATTACCTTGGGGAGAAGCAGACTAGAATACTGCAATCACTGAGCAGCAAGTGATATCACCTGTGATGTATTTCAAATATCTTGCAAACCTGGCCTGTTAGTGGGCCCTGAGGACAGGGTTAATGACCACTGCCATAGAGAATCACCACTGATCCAAACAACATATAAGGCTGAAAAATGTATGTATACTGGAAATGTAGAACACAGGGTGACAGCAGACCAGTTTTTAGGCTGTATGGGTGTCTTCCACCCAGGTTCAATTTAAACAATGAGAAAGGTCTTGTGTCACCAGTGACACATCTCCATCCCTATTATAACATATATACAGAAAGGATTGCCCTGGGACTTTATATGAAGTGACATATACACATAAGATAACATTGGATGAGTTCAGGGGCAGCTGAAAAAAGCAGCCAACTGCCTCTGAACGTCCGTTTACCAGCAGCAGTGTACATGAGGCCTGAGGTGCTTACTACTGTGTGGGGGAGGGATACGCTAGAGGAAAAGCGGGATCCGTGTTTCAGCTTAGCTTAGCTGAAACACAAGATCTCTCTTTTGCTCCCTGACAGATCAGTGGTCTGCCTTGTTTACATAGGGTCGCGGTGGCCAGATTCGCTGATGGACTCCCGCTATGTCCAATCAGGTTGATTTTGCACTGCTGGGCCGCCTGCCGCAGTATATATGCGGTAGGCAGTCCAGAAGCGGTTAAAGTATTACTAAGGCTGACCATACACAAGACATTTTGTTTTGTTACCCCGTCCACACATTCGATGTGGATGGGGGAATCCCTCCCCTAGACAGACCAGCTGAAGCACTGCATCTGCATGGCATCTTTTAGTCTGACTCGTTGAATGGCCCCTTTAACGCTTAGGGGGTACTGGTGGTTCATGGCACAATCCAGCAGAGGAAGGCATGGAGGAGGAGGAGGGGGTGGAGCTGAAAAATCGCAAATCATCACCACCAGCTGTACGGAGACGTGGCAACAAAACAAGCTCCAGCACTGAGCCCTATCCTGCATCTTTCCTAGTTGCAAGCAGCGTTACCAGTGTGCTGTGAATGAAATATATCTTCCCCGATGATGCTTGCTGGACCACTTGTCAGCAATAATGGATGTGCGGGGCCACCAATACATCGGCGCCATGCTTCTACACCCATCGTGGGACTTTCGCGTTAGCGGCGTCTTCACATCTGGTATATAGGGTGTCATCTAATTGGCTGGAGGAACTGCACCCACGTAGTAGCATGCGTAGTGTGTGCTTGTACCCTAGCCATATTATATATGGCATTTGGGGCGGAGCCCGTCGTAGCCACCCGGGGATTTAGGCTGGAGGGCTGACATGGCGAACGCTTTTCCTTTCATTTGGCTTTTCCTCTCATACATGTGAGGTCATATACATGGGTAAGCACGATGTCACTGACATTTATGATGACATCTCACCCCTCTTCACTTGCACATACAATATATTTTGTGGTCTGCATATCTACATTTTGTAATATTTTTTACAATTCAGCAGGACACTTTCCAACATTTTCCATTCTCTTGCTTTTTTTTCACACTTGTTGTTCCTTTCACTCTTTCCTCCTCTATTTGAACCCCTGCCCATTCTCTTGTGGACCTCAGTACATGAAATGGATACTCTTTATAATTTTACATATTTATACTTCCAGATCACCATTATGGTAACTATTAATGGACTTAGATACATATATATTTTTAGAAGAAACTAAAGTAGATATGGCGCTGTTCTAATACTACATGTTATTGTTAAAGGGTTAATTATAACCACCGATGTTACCAATTAGTGGAATGACTTAATGATAGGGAGAAAGAGGTAGATTACTCCAGATGACGTCAGAGTGATGAAACGCGTAGGGCGGAGTCAGCATACGTCCTTGCATCATTTCCGGTCACAGGTGCTGGTGTCAGCAATATATGCTTGTTTTATTCCAACTGAATGTGAGTACCTTTCTACTATTTGTGCAATTAACTGTATTCTACAGTATTACACTGTTGGGCTCCCTCTCTCTTTTTATGTGTATTAGTATATGATGGGATCGCTTCGTAACCAACAAGAAAGAGGAAATATACCCTAAATTGCTACACAGTGGCACATACTGTGGATGCCTTAGACCCCAGGAGGGGGTGAAGGATCTGGTGAGTGCAGCCATAATAGGAGCACAGTTAAGGCACGCACGATGTGATCACCCATGGGGAAGTGAATCAAACTAAATGTGGATTTTCACTGGCACACAAGCACTTTATTGATTTTAAGTGACTTTGGACTATTGTTCTCATTAATAATATCAGCACAGTTGGTTTCCCAGTGGCACATAGCACTTTATTGAATTTATATAAACTGGCACTATTATGTTAAGTTAGCCATTGTTGGCAATGTGAATGTTTACATGTAGGTGGATTTTATTACTTGTTTCATATGGGTTTTAGTTTTTATTGTATTTTTCATTTTATATGATCATCTTCATTTTATTTATGTTGACAAATTAGGGCATTGTGTTCACATTACACAAAGTATCTAAACACGCATAGATACTATATTTTTTTGGATTGATCATATACACTTAGTATCACCACACCCATTCAAATTATTTTTCGTTCATTTAATTTTCACATCACATTTGCAGGAAAATTTGGGAGATTAAGTTGTTTTTAAACAGTCACCTTTGCTTACCCTTATGTGGGGTTTTACTGTCAGCAGAGGAGTACCAATTGTAATCTACCTCTTTCTCCCTATCATTAAGTCATTCCACTAATTGGTAACATCAGTGGTTTTAATTAACAATAACATCTAGTATTAGAACAGCGCAATATCTACTTTAGTTTCTTCTATTTTTCATTTACTCCACCTAGTGGTAGTAATTTGGTAGAGGCAGCAGTTCCATTAAATAGTTCCAACTTTTGAGCTGTGACTTATTCCTTTGCGTGGACACATTTCTTTTTCTTTACATATATATTTTTGTTATACAGTGGAACCTTGGATTACGAGCATAATCCGTTCCAGGTGAATGCTTGTAATCCAAAGCACTTACATATCAAAGCGAGTAGAAGTCAATGGAAACTAAGATAATTAGTTCCACATTGACTTCTGTTGTATGCAGTACCGCATGTGGCCAAAGGTGGAGGGGTGCCAGAGAGACTTGGAGAGACCGCTCGGAGCCGCTCGGATGCACTTGGAAAGCCTCGGAAAGGCTCGGAAACACTCTGGAACAGAGTGTTTCAGAGTATTTCCGAGTGTTTCCGAGTGCATCCGAGCGGCTCAGAGTGTCACCGGCGCCCCCGCACCCCTGGCCAAATGCGGTACTGCACACCGCAGAATCTTGAATCCTGCTCTTTTTGCGAGACAACAGTCGCAAACCGAGTCACCATTTAAAAAAAAATAATAGCTCGTATTGCGAAGCGCTCGTTAACCGCGTTACTCGCAATCCGAGGTATTACTATAGTTGTCATGGTATACATGGCCAATGGGGCACACCAAGGGACAAATATTTCTCTTTTCTTTTCTATCTTTTGTTCTACTTTTTTTCTCACGTGATGCTTCTCTCCTTTTCCTCATTCCTTCTTCCCCTGTTTGCACCCCTGCCCATATTTCCATGGACCTCATTACATAACATTGATACTTCCTAAATATCTACACTTGCAGATTACTATTGTGGCAACTATGAATGGGCTTCGATACATATATATTTCTGTTACAGTTGTCATAGTATATATGGCCAATGGGGCACATCAAGGAACACATTCTTTTTCACCCTATTTCTTCGTCATGTTCGCCCTCCACCTGGCCTCCAGTTGGCTGCTGCAGGTTCTGCTCCTTCAGCTCCCGGTTGGATTATTTTTCATTGTCATCATTGGAAATCAGTCCTTGGGACCAATCGACAAAAATGTAAGTATGTGGTCCCTTATTCAGGCCCCCTGCTTCTTCGCTAACCACAACCATCATTGAATGTTATATCTCGCTGATATTTTTTTTATAGACACCCTGCACATGCATCAACTTCTGAGGAAGCGAGCAGAGCTTACTACAGCGTTGAGTTTACAGATGTATATGTATACTTTGTATTTCCAGCATTGTACCAAACATGTCTATGGTTGTAAGCTATATGCTTTATGTTGTTTTTATAATTTCAATAAATCCTGAGATTTACTCCATTTACTTGTTACCTCTATGATCACCTCATTTAAAGTCCCATGGGCTAAGCTTGTTGTATTGTGGGGGCGTGGCCAAGATGGCGATGTGAGCGGCTGCTTCTCAGAGAGCTCCGCACATCGCTGACATAATCCGGATCCATCTGGCTTCTAAATCCTCCGGACACATCCCTGCTGTCTCTGGGGGGCTCACAGACCCTCTATCTCTTGAGGGGGAGGATAATTTTTTTGATCCGGGGCCGCGATCGGGTCCGCCGGACGCTTCGGCCTACCTCGAGACACTAGGCCGCAGCCGCGGACTTTCCTGGCGGGCCGCGCCGCGATCCGGATGACCCCTGGCGCGGTCGGCGCCTCCGGAAACATCACGGCCCACCACGGGCCTCAGATAAAAGCTCAGGCCTAGCCACGGCCGCGGAATCGGCCCGGATTGCATCCTCAGGCCCTACAAACAGCTAGGCCGCATCCGCGGCCTCCCCTGAAGATCTGAGGCCGCTGGAACAGCTGAGGGTGACACTGACCCCAGAGATCTGGAGGGGAGAGCCCAGGAAAGCTGAGGGTCTCCATCTGGATTGTGGAGCAGGCCCTAGACCATCTCCTTCCCTGACACCCTGGGAGAGATACACTGAAAGTCCCTGTGGAAGTCCGAGGACAGCCCTGATTTTACTCAGCCTGCAGGTGAGGGGGCAAACTCTCTGGGGGGCACGTACAGCTCTAAATATACTGACTGCATACCCCTGAACCCCCCCCCCTGATAGTCTCCCACAGCCAGCCACTAATTACTGCCCAGACCGGGGCCTTGCTAATCTGAATGAGGCGCAGATCTTCTAGTGCAAAATATAGCAAGGGGGGCAAAAGGTTGGCCTTTCCACCATAGTCAGACTTCCCCCAGATGCCCACCTGTCCCACTCCGGAGGCCCATACCACACGCAGCACACATAGAGCCTCACAGACAAGCATCATGGAGCCTGATGACTCTCGTCCCCCCTGGCTGGCGGACGTCATGGCGGCCATAGCAACTTGCCAATCCACATTAACAACAAAAATAGAGGCTGTTCAGCTGGATATGGGTCTAATCCGTCAAGACATAGACAAAATTAGGTCGCGAGTTACCGAGACGGAACAAAGATTGAGTAACACTGAAGATACCGTGGCGGAACATGGAGCAACACTCCGTACGCTCCAGACCAAAGTAAAGGCCTTAGAATACAGAGCTGAAGATGCGGAGAACAGAAACCGGCGCAATAATCTTCGTATTATCGGTTTACCGGAGGGGGCGGAGGGGAACAATCCTACCTCCTTCATAGAGGGCCTGCTGCGAGACCTCCTACCGGAAGCCCGTTGGTCACCCTACTACACAGTTGAGAGGGCACACCGTATACCGCCTAAGCCAGGGCCTCCTGGATCCCCTCCTCGCACCTTCATACTCCGTCTCCTTAATTTCAGAGACAGGGATGAAGTTCTTCGTGCCTCCAGAAATGTTGGGGACCTAAGATTTCAGAACACTAAACTGATGATTTTCCCTGACTATTCGGTAGAGACCCAAAAACTCAGGAAATCGTTTGACCAGGTTAAGGCCGCACTGAGATCACGCAACATTCGCTATAGTGTACTCTTCCCTGCTCGCTTGAGGGTCCAGGATGGCGAGACGACTCGATTTTTCACCACACCAAGGGAGGCCTCTGTCTGGCTGGATTCTCTGCCACAGATCCGTTGACCGACCGATCGGTACACACCGAATCTCCTCTTTATTCTTTACTTGTAACAACCTGGGCCCAAGTCTGAATTCACATACGAACTGCTCCATGGATGACTTAGTTTTGTTGCACAGGTTGTGCCCAGTTCATCCCCATGATGTGTTCAGACTTGAGGGGGGTAACCAACTATCCCCTTTCAGGAAAACTCTAAGTTAATGCCCCTGCCTAAGCATTTGGTCAGGAGACTGTTGAGCTATGAGGCTTCATGTTACCAGCATACCTGTATCCTCTTAGTGATGGATCGACTTCACTGTGGGGTCACAACACGATTTACTTCTTCTCTGTTTGACTTCTAATACCCCACAGCCTGTTATAATCCATTAGCGGAGTTCTGACACTCGAAGGGCCGCTTGAACTGTTGCTTGCCCCCCCGTGTGCAATTTAGGGGGGTCGGGCTCGCCTCTTCCACGGACCCCTTGCTGCAGCCGGCGAGCTGAATTGGTTTGGGATTGAAACCCGCCTCAGTTCCCCTAATGGGGCTGTTCTAATTTACGTTAGAAGTTGGACTGTTTTCAGTTTGGTTCTGTTTTTGTTTTACAATTGTTTTTTTAAAAAAATTGACTCATCAGCATTGCAATGTTTGCAGGTATGTCCGTTATGGGTCCGGGGGTCCAGTTCGGGAGCCACGACCTACATTGATCCTAACATTATTATCATTCTGAGTAACCATGTCCTCCCTTAATATTGTTTCCTGGAACACTAGGGGACTGAACTCCCCGGTTAAGCGTTCCCTGGTGTTCCAATTCCTTAAAGCTTACAACCCACATATATGTGTGCTCCAGGAGACGCATTTGATAGGAAGTAGAGTTTTGGCCCTCAAAAAACCGTGGGTGGGTTATCACTACCACTCCACGCACTCCAGTTTTTCCAGGGGTGTCACTATTCTGATATTGAAATCCCTTCCTTTCCGGCTCCTGGATTTGGCCCTGGACCCTGATGGTCGTTATGTCATCATACATGCTAAAATATACTCTCTAACGTGGACCATTGTGGGTTTATATTTGCCTCCTCCGGCTTCACTACTGGTGCTCAACCAGATCACCGGCAAGATAGCTGAATTTGCATCTGATAACAATATTATATTGGGTGATTTCAATCTAGTCCCTGATCCGGATCTTGATAGACTGGCGCCTGCGGGGTATCACCATCCTGGGTTGACTGAGTGGGCGGACACGTATGGCCTGACTGATGTGTGGAGGTGGAGACACCCCCAGACCAGGGCATACACATGCCACTCGGCCTCTCACAGGACGTTCTCCCGGATAGACTTAGTCTTCGCGGGAAGTCCGGTCCTCCCACGGGTTACAGATATACGAATACTCCCTAGAGGAATTTCTGACCACGCTCCCCTGCTGTTGTCATTGGACCTCTCACTGGGCCCTGTAGACAAGATATGGAGGCTCTCGAGGTTTTGGATTTCAGACACGGCCGTAGACTCTCAATTCAGAACGGAGCTGCTTGATTTCTGGGTGGTAAATGTGGGCTCGGCTGACCCCACAGTTGTCTGGGATGCATTCAAGGCCACGACGAGGGGACAATACCAGACCATTATAGCCAGAGTTCGTGGGGAGCGCAGGGCAGAGTTGGTAAGGGCTGAGAGAGAGGCGAGTTGTGCAGAGATCCTCTTTGTTCGTACCCGGGACCCTATACACTACTCACATTTACAATTTATGACATCGGAGGTGGTTCGTCTTCGTACCACTCTTACCCAGAAAAAAATGCTGGCTCAATCCCAACGGATTTTTGAGCAGGGGGAGCGAGCGGGTCGCTTGTTGGCCTGGCTCTCCAGGGAGCAGGCGGGGGGGATGAGCATCTCCCACATCAGAGACCCTTCGGGACAGATAGTCCACACACCGGAAGAGATCAATAGCTGTTTCGCGGAATTCTATAAGTCTCTCTACATGTCCAGGGCAGACTATAGGGAGGAGGACCTGGTGGCATACTTAGACAGTATTGATGTCCCAACCCTTACGGTAACATATCGTGATAAGCTTGATGCCCCAATTACATCCTTGGAAATACTCCGGGCACTCAAATCAATGCAGACAGGGAAAACACCGGGACCCGATGGAATCCCTATAGAATTTTACAAACAATACGCTGCAGAACTAGTAGACAAGCTTCAGGACCTCTTCTCTGCGTCGATGCGCCTCGAGAGACTCCCGGATACAATGAGTGAAGCGATTATAGTGGTGATCCCCAAGCCCGGGAAGGACCCTACTTTATGCTCCTCGTATCGCCCCATATCTCTCCTGAATGTGGACACAAAGGTCCTGGCAAAAGTACTGGCCAATAGGCTTAACCTTGTCATCACTGCCCTGATCCACAGAGATCAAACAGGCTTCATGCCCGGGAGAGGTACTGACATCAACATTAGGCGTCTTTATACTCATATAGACAGGGCGGATGGGGAGTCCGGAGGAGTGGTGGCCTCACTCGACGCAGAGAAGGCTTTTGATTCCGTCGAGTGGGGCTACTTATGGGAGGTGCTCTCGCGTTTTGGGTTTGGCCCGGGCTTCACAAAATGGCTCCGCATGCTATATCATAGTCCTTCAGCCAGAATACGCACCAATGGTTGTCTATCGGAGAAGTTTAAATTGTTTCGGGGTACGAGACAGGGGTGTCCCCTCTCCCCGGGCTTATTTGCCCTGGCGATGGAGCCCCTGGCTATACTGCTGCGGGCTGACCCCGGGGTGAGGGGGCTTCAGGTGGGCCCAATCGAGGAGAAGATTTCGCTGTATGCGGATGACGCTCTGCTCTATTTGGCGGACGCGTCGTCCTCCCTGCAGACTGCACTAGGTCTAATTAACCGATTCGGCGGGTACTCGGGGATCCGTATTAATTGGGATAAGTCGATACTGTTCCCGCTCCATCAGTCGACCCCTAGGATCCCACACGTGCAGCTTAAATGGGTAGAGGACTTCAAGTACCTAGGGATTAAGATTAGTGGTAAAGTCCAGGATTATATGGACGATAATCTGCGACCACTTATGACACAGCTAACGGCTAGGTGTGCTTCTTGGCGTTCCCTCCCACTGACCCCGGTTGGCAGAGTAAATCTGCTAAAAATGATTTACCTTCCCAAATACTTATACTTTTTTCGCAACACACCCATCCATATCCCTAGGGCCTTTTTCCAGAGATTGGAGGGTCTGCTGATACACTTTGTGTGGGCTGGGAGGCCACCCAGAGTGGCCAAGCAGATCCTATATCTCCCATTATCCGGGGGGGACTGGCACTACCGAACTTTCAAATTTATTACTGGGCAGCTGTTCTTGTTACGGTTCGGTGGTGGTTCTCCCAGCCCGCACAGAATCCTGCTGTTACTCTTGAAGCAGCCATTTTGGGTTCTTTTGCAGCCCTGAGCAACCTTCCGTTTCGTGGACTTCGGGCTAGTCAGTCCATGACAACTCTGATGCGAACCACTGTAAGGGTCTGGCAGGAGGCCAGGAGGATATATGGGAAACCCAATCATATCTCACCTCATATGCCCTTATGGGGCAATCCCATGCTCCCTCACCTTTATAGTATACCAGACCCCTCTATCTGGGCAAAAAAGGGTATCCTCACACTAAAACATATAGTTCAGGATGGTAGGCTTAAGACTTTTCAGGCCCTGAGGCAATCATTTTCTATCCCTTCCTCCTTCCAATTTAGATACTGGCAGCTAAAGCACGCTTTTGAGGCTCAGTTCCCTGCCCCCCTTATTTTGGAACCAGACTCCATTGAACGGCTCCTGATTTCTAGCGTGATGGGGAAGCCACTTTCAACGTTATATCTATACCTCACAGTAGAGTATGACACCAAACTAACCAAGACATGGGAAAAATGGAGGGTCGATATCCCTTCCTTGGATGAAGAGGAATGGAAGGAGTGTTTAATTTCCTACATTCCTTCCATGATAGCGGCGAAAGATAGGTTCATACAATTTAAGTTCCTACACAGAGCGTACTTCACCCCACAGAGACTGGCGCGCATTTATGATCAAAGGGACCCCAATTGTCAGAGATGTAGGCAGGAAGTGGGCACCTTTTGGCACATGGTCTGGTCCTGTCCCAAACTCAAACCCTTTTGGTTAGCAGTGGCCACCACACTGAGCGATGTCACAGGTTTGAATGTACCGGTTGACCCTCAGATACTATTGCTTAGCCATTTGGAGGATATTGAGGGAGACAGATATAGTAAACTGTGTCTTACCTTCGCATTATATTATGCTAGGCGTGAAATATTAATGGTATGGAAAAAGGCAGAGCCTCCTACTTTGGCATCATGGAAAAGGTCAGTGAACATGGTACTTCCCCTGTACAGATTGACATATGAAAGTAGGCAATGTCCAGGAAAGTTTGATAAGATCTGGTCCTCTTGGGTAGATGCCTCTGGGGCCCCGGAACCCCCTCTCGCATAATTATTATGCTATGAAACTGGTTGGAGGAAATCTAGTGTCTCTTTGACTGCTCTCCCGCTGCCTGTTCCCTCTTCCCCTCCCTTGCCTTTCCTTCGTTCTTCTTCCCCTCCCTCTTCCCCCCCCTTCCCCTCCCTCCCCTTTCCCCCTCCTTCCCCTCCCCCCCCCCCTTCCTCCTCCCTATCAGGTTGGATTGAAAATGGTTACTTATGTAAGCTTATCTACGATGCTATAATACTATAATGTATTAAGGTGTACTGTTAAGTGATACTTCTGATATTTGCACAATTGGAATATCTGATGGGCAATGACTACAGGTTGAAGGTTGATTTTAATGTCATTTTCTTCTATACTTTGAATGTTTTAAATCACTCTGTAAAGTAATGCTGATTTGTTTAATAAAATTTTCTGTTAAAAAAAAAAAAAGCTTGTTGTATTGTATGTAATTAGGGATGGAGGTGCATCATATAAAGAGACAGTATCCAGGTCGCTCCTTTGCCAAGCAATGCCAAAATATTGCCTTCCACGTGATGGTACAGAGCTGGAATGGGCTTACGTGCAAATAAATAGTGGCTGGGAACCTGCCATTGTGGTACAGCACATTCTGCAAATTCACGGAAGGGGGCAGAATTCACCAGACGGGAAGGCAGGAGTTGTAAAGCCAGCAATTTGGACAAGCTGAAATTTAGAAGCTGGGCATCTGAGTGGCAAGGAGTGTGTTTTTTTTCACTGCAGAAGCTTGCCTGTTATACTCAGTTGGTGTCGCAAGGACCTATGACACCCTTTGCTATATGACCCTCCCTGTCAGTGGAGACTGCAGAGAGGTCATGAGATATAGTGGGGTAGACATGAAAGGTGAGGAGTGAGGAGGAGAATTGTGTCCCTTGTGTGTGGCTTTCAGGTGCCCTTGCCAATGGGCTGAATGGTGGGAGGTTAAATGCCTTGTCAATGAAGTGGTACCCAAATGGCTGGTGTTTTTGCCATGCTTGATCTGCTTGCGGCAGAAATTGCAAATCACAAATGTGCGATCGGCTGCACATGTGCTAAAAAAAGCCCAGACAGCTGAGCTGTGAAAAGTGGCCTGGGAGATAACAGCTCCACAATCTGATGGAATAGGGTGGCTGCTCTCTACTCTTCCATGATGGCTGCCTCGTTTGGGTTGTTTCTCCCCTTCATTTTCCTTCTCTGCTCTCTCCGGCACCTAAGTTGCATCATTAACCTCATCATCATCATCCCCTCTATCCTCATCATCACTGGAGCCAACTTGGCAATATGCTGTGGCTGGGGGAACATGACTGCCAATTTATTGTTTATCAGTTTTCTCCCCATTCTGTAGGCTCAGGTTCCCTTCCTCTACCTCAGAACCAACATCACAATCAAGTAATGTCTGTACATCCTCAAGAAGCAAGTGTCTGATGCTGTGTTCAAATAATTCAGCTGACTCCTCCATGCATGATGCTGGGGCTATGGCAGGAGTACCTGTGGACAACCAGGCAGAATAAGTCGCTCTGGCAGCTGCGGTGGACTGCGCACTAGTGTCAGCTTGGACCATAGAGAAGGATGAGGATGGTTTAGTAAGCCAGTCCAAACAACAACAATAACCCAGCGCCAGTGAATAAACACCTAAGGAGCTCAATCAAGACATGAGGTGTGTAACATATGTTGTGCAGTTACCACACCATATGATATAACATGTTATGTACAATTAACATGACTTGAAATCGAGGGGGGTGGGGAGTGGAAGGAAAACCAGTGCAGCTGGACCAACCGTAACTGATAGATACAGATCAGAAGCAAAAAGCAAAAAATGTCCAGCGCTCTGGATATCACAAAATCAAACTGTAACAGTCCAGAATGAAAACTGAATAGTTTAATGAAACCAAATAGTGAATTGTAAAAACAAGTTGTAAAACAAGTATTAAAATTAGACCCACAGTAACACAGTACTATATTGCACTTGAATTGGAGACATATTAATTTGCACTTGAAATAAAAGCATATATAAAAGACAGTTAGTCCTTAAGCAACAGAAAACCAACACGGGAGATCCATCCAGCTGCATGCCCCAACTAAAGTCAATAGGAAAAGGCAGTGGAAACGAAGAGGGGCGCCCAGATCAAAAAACCAAGGGGACTCACAGATTCCCCGCTGGCTGTGGGGTCTGATTCCAAGAGAGACGACTCACCGGCTCCAGAAGGCTGTGTGGATCGTGTAGCGTGAAGGGAGCCGATGCTCCGCCATGAGGAGAGAAGCCTCGCCAAGGCTCCGTGACGGTGGATGATGACATCAGCCCAGCTGGGAAAGGAGGGCGCGGCTTCTCACAGGAGAGTCGCCGGAGTGGCAGCTGGTGGACGTTGAGCTGCTGACTCTCCGGTCAGATTTTGCACTCTCCGGTTTTAGCAAATCAACCCCATAGCGTTGTGGTCAATGAAGTCTTCCTCCCATCCAAAGTTTTTATTGCTCTCATTTTTGCCATGTCGTCATCTTGGATTCAAGAGCCCACTGTCACTTCCTAATCACTCATGTGTGAGATCAACTGACTGAGGGCGATGATCCTAAAGCCTCCTCAGATGTGGGATGGTTGATGCTGGTGTTAGAGCTAGGGCTGTCCCCTGGGGAGCGACGGAAAAAAAGGGTATACAGCATTGTATACAGCACTAAATGTTATGTAATGCTGTGTTAAACTTTTGGGGGAGGGGCAGCAAACCAACGACAACCCCACACCCCACACGGGAGATGGACGAATGCGGCGGCGATCAGAGGCCTCCTTACCTTAGGAAGGAGGCAGATCAGGCAGACATGGATCTGCCTGCAGCTCCTCGCTCGGGGGCCATCACTTCTCCTCTAGGCCAAACAGGAAGTGGGTCCTGACTGAGACACAATTGGCCTAAGACACGATTGAGACCTAAGACTCCCTGGTCAATTGGGTCTCAGGAACTGCTTCCTGATGGCCAGGAGGAGAATCAGGAGGGCAATATCGAACATTAATTAGCTATTGTCACACAAGTTGGAGGGCTCGGGGGGCAGTGCTCTGAAAAAAAATGAAAATTGAAATTCATGCGTAAGTCGGCCGGCATGTAGATTAGGGGGCCGTGCGCTCCCTATGGACGGGCCACTGCTCACACACTATACTAACACTCTACACTAAGAGTCAAATGTTATGCAAAGCTTTGTTAAACACTGCACTACACTAAAACTACACTAACACTCTACACCAGGGGTCTCAAACTGGCGGCCCTCCAGCTGTTGCAAAACTACAAGTCCCATGAGGCATGGCAAGAGAGTTACATGCTTTCAGTTTGAGACCCCTGCTCTACACTAACTCGTTAGTAGCAAACTGAGCCCTGCTCTATCTATCTTTACTCGTTGGAGAGTGGTGTCACACCTATATGGAACTATGGAGTCAGTGAACCCACATCCCTAGTACAAATAGAAAAAGTCACTTGAGGGAGAGTGTGTATCCTCTAATGGGACTTTAAATTCAGTCACTGGCAGGTAGGTACTAATATATAAATGAGAAAGTAGTAATTAAAAGAGTATATTTATTATAGAAAAAAGATAAAAAAGGATAACTATGACATAACAAAATGAACGTCTAAAATAGATGCACATTCATGGATGTAAAGATTGGATACAAAACATTAACCAACTCTATTGTGTAATGGTAAACAATAGAAGAAACCCAACATTTCAAGGTATTTGTAGGTCAACCTCTTGACCGATCCTACATTGGATGCTATGGATGTTCTTGAAAACCTTTATGCAACACATAAGCGCAGGGAAACGGCGATGCTGGAAGGCTTGATCTTGGTTGTTTCCCTGACAGTGCCCCCTCCCAAGGGGCGGCCTCTGGACGCTCAAACTTGCCATTAACTCTGAATGTTCCTGGTGAAAAGCTTTAATCAACCGTGGAGCATGTAAGTTTCCGGAGGGTTCCCAAGAGTTATCTTCGGGGGGATACCCCTTCCATTTAATCAAATATTGAAGTTGTCTACCCGTCTTTCTGCTGTTTAGTATGGCTTCTATTTCAAACTCATTCTCCCCATCAACTTCAACAGGAGGAGGGGGAAGTTCCTCTCTTCCAGGAAATGGACTGGGGACCACTGGTTTTAGAAGGGATACATGGAATACTGGATGTATCCTATAGGAGCTAGGTAATGCTAGCTTGAAGGCTACGGGATTCACCATTCTTTTGACCTTTAATGGCCCTATGGATCTGGGGTCCAATTTTCGTGAAGGAAAAGGTAGCTTGAGATTGGTGGCGGATAGCCAAACTTTCTCACCTATCTTGAAGTCAGGGTTTCTTCTACCTTTGTCATAATGCTTCTTGTAACTGTCTTGAACCTCTTGCATGGTCTCCTGGATCCTTTGGAAATTTTTTTGGATGGAGGTTACTCGATCTTGGACGGCAGGGACTGAGGTTTTAGGAACGGAATCTGGAAGAAAAGAGGGGTGAAAAACGAAATTTGCCCAAAAAGGTGTTTGGTTAGTAGCTGTATGTATGGAGTTATTATAGGCAAATTCTGCGTAGGGCAGAAGAGAGGACCAATCATCCTGGGAGCTGGAACAAAAACAACGGAGATATTGTTCTAAGGTCTGGTTTGTTCTTTCAGTCTGTCCATTGCTCTGGGGATGGTATGCGGAAGAGAGACAAACCTTAATTTCCAGTGAGCTCCCTCCAAAACTTAGACGTAAATTGGACGCCTCTGTCCGAGACGATACTAACAGGGACTCCATGCAGCCTTACTATTTCCTTAATAAAGATGTTGGTTGTGTCCAGGGCAGAAGGAGTGCCTATCATGGGTAAAAAATGTGCCATCTTTGAGAGGCGGTCAACGATGACCAGAATGGTGGTAAATCCTTCTGAAGGTGGTAAATCAACAATAAAGTCCATGGAAATTTCTGCCCATGGCCGTTCTGGAATAGGTAAGGGCCTCAGCAGCCCCCAAGATTTGGCCTTAGACCCCTTACTCCACTGGCAAGTAATGCAAGAGGAGACATATTCCTTGCAGTCCCGCCTCCAACCAGGCCACCAAAAGGCACAGGAAATTAATTCCGAGGTTTTCTGTGTTCCAAAATGACCGGCCAATTTATGATCATGAAAGGTTCTTAAAATGAGAGGTCTTACTTCCAGGGGAACGAAAATCTTATTCCGGGCCCAAAGCAAGTTGTCATGCTTCTCCAAGGAGGGTACCTCTGGATCAGTACAGTGACTGGATGCTGCCCTGATAGTGGCTGTCAAATCAGATTGGGTAAGAAGACCAAAATTTTGAGGTGACAAAATGGTACTGGGCTCAGTTAACTGGAGAGGTTCTGGAAACATCCGGGATAGTGCGTCTGCTTTCCCATTCTTGGAACCAGGCCTATATGAAATATGGCAATTGAACCTGGAGAAAAAGAGTGCCCATCGTGCCTGTCGGGGTCTCAAGCGTTGGGCTGTCCTAAGATACTCCAGGTTCTTGTGATCAGTAAAAAATTGTGATAGGATGGGACGCACCCTCCAGCAGATATCTCCATTCCTCCAGAGCGAACTTGATAGCCAATAATTCCCGGTCACCAACATCATAATTCCTCTCTGGGGGACTTAGTTTCTGGGATGCAAAGGCTACTGGGTACAGGAGTGCCTTAGGACCTTGTCTTTGAGAAAGAATGGCTCCAGTGGCATTTTCGGAGGCATCAACTTCCAACCCAAATGGCAGAACTGGGTCTGGATGCTGCAGAATTGGTGCAGAGGTGAATAAAGTTTTCAATTTGGCAAAGGCTTCCTGAGCCTCTTGGGACCACCGAAAACAACTGTGTTGATGAGTTAGCTGCGTGATGGGTGAGACAATGGAGGAAAAACCCACAATAAATCTTCAATAGAAGTTGGTGAAACCGATAAACCGTTGAACCCCTTTCTTGTCTACCGAAGCAGGCCACTCTTGAATCGCCTTGACCTTTTGTGGGTCCATAGCAACCCCTTCAGTAGAGATGACAAATCCTAGAAATTGGACGATAGTCTTCTCAAACTCGCATTTTTTGGCCTTGAGGTACAGTCTATATCTCCTGAGGATGGTGAGAACTTTTTTCCTATGGGTTCTATGTAGCTCAATGGTGGCAGAAAAAATGAGGATGTCATCAAAGTAAACGACTACGAAGTTGTCAAGATAGTCCCGGAAAATATAGTTTACCAGATGTTGAAAAGTGGCATCACTAAATATTCGTAATGTCCAAATCGGGACCTAAAGGCGGTCTTCCATTCGTCACCAGCACGGATTCTTATAAGGTTATATGCACCCCATAAGTCTAACTTAGAGAATATTCGGGCAGTCCGGAAACGTTGGAATAACTCTGGGATGAGTGGAAGTGGGTACCGGTTCTTAATAGTTATTTTATTGAGTTCCCTGTAGTCGATGCAAGGTCTTTTTCCCAACGAAGAAAATACCGGCTCCAGCCGGAGAGGAGGAAGGGCGAATGAAGCCTTTTTCTAGGTTCTCATCAATATAGTTCTTAAGGACCTTTAATTCTACTTCAGACAAGGGAAATATGCGCCAAAAGGAAATTCAGAACCAGGTAACAGTTCAATGGGGCAATCGTCGGATCGGTGAGGTGGTAAACAATCAGCTTTCTTCTTATCAAAGACGTCTTTGAAATCGAGGTACACTGGGGGAACATGCTGGAGATTGTCAGATGCCGGAACCACTGTCAAGCAGGAAACTGAGGCTGGGGTAAGACAGTGCTGGGAGCAGTAGTTAGAGGAAAAGGCAATCTCTTTCTTATTCCAATTAATTTGGGGGTCATGAGCTTGTAGCCAAGGGAGCCCCAATATAATAGGAAATAAAGGAGAACTGATGAGATCAAAGCGTAAGAACTCTCGGTGGCCGGAGTCTGTGGTAGTAAGAATGGGTTGAGTTTCTTGTGAGACTGGTCCAGGGCAAGAAAGGGATCCATCAGCCAAACGGACCAGAAGGTTTTGTTTCTTATTTTGGCATGGGACGTGTAATCTCTTGGCTAAGGAAATGTCCAGAAAGCAACTGCATGCCCCTGAGTCAATGATGGCTGGTAGTTGAATCGCCTCTTCCGGTAACTGTAAGGAGACAGAAAGAGTGACGTAAGACTGAGAAGAACCTGTGGTTTGGTAATTCATAATGGATCGTGGAAAAAACTTACTGGGCCTCACAGGGCAGTTGCGTAAATAATGTCCGGACCCTCCGCAGTACCGCAGTACAGGCATAGGTTAGATTGGCGTCTCCGTTGCCTTTCATCAGGGGTGAGAGGAGATCGGACCAGTCCCAGTTGCATGGGTTCTCCTTTCTGGAGCAGATGTGGCTGAAGGAACTGGGAATGGTGGATAAGCAGCAGAGGCCTTGGGGAGCATCCAGCTGGGACGGGAGCCTGGAAACGCTCAGAGCGCCGCTCCCACATGCGCCTGTCAAGCTTGGTAGCTAAATGGATCCAGAGAAGTAGGGGTCTCAACCCGACTAGCTCATCTTTAAGGCCCTCCGAGAGTCCCTGGCAATATTGATATCTAAGAGCGGCTTCATTCCACCCAGTGTCAGCTGACCATTTACGGAACTCAATGGTATAGTCTTCAACTGGTCTCCTTCCTTGAAATAAGGTATGTAAAGTGGCTTCGGCTGTGGCGGTGCGCTGAGGATCACCATATAGTTGACCCATAGCCTCAAAGAAAGTATCCATGGAATTTAGTATAGTACTCCTCTGTTCCATGAGGCTGTGAGCCCAGGCCTGTGGCTCCTCGGATAGTAAGGAAGTGATGAACCCAACTTTCACAATTTCAGAGGAAAAAGTCCTGGGTTGAAGAGCTAAGTATAAGGAACAGGTGTTTTTGAACGCTCTGAATTTATTTCGGTCACCTGCAAATCGCTCCGGTATGGGGACTCTAGGTTCGGGAACAGCCATCATTACAGCGGGGCCAGACTGGACCTGAGAAGAGGAGGCCCCACTGGAGGGTGTTGGAGCTGCAGATGCTGGTGCAGGAGCTCCGGCAAGTTGCTGAAGGCGACCGTCGATCTGAACGTAACCTTCTTGCAATTTCTGGACAGCTTCAGTGAGTGCTGTGACTTGCTGGCATAGCATTTCAAGAGGAGAACATGCTCTGTTGGCCTCTGACATGGCTGGTTTGTACTGTCAGGTTAATGTACTCACCGAGGCCAAGATGCAGAGAGCGGTTCACTCTTGCGACTAAGCGCACTCCACCCCATGGAGATGGTACAGAGGGTGAATTGCACGAAGAGGCACAAGCTACCAGCAGGATGGGTAGATCTTGCGTGAAGGTCAGCGAGGAGCTGGGTAGTTGTGCAGGTGATAGACCCAGCGGGTCAAACAGAGTCCAGGATAGGCTGGGAACCAGGATATGAGACTGAGAGCAAATCCAAGAGCAGGCCGAGGGTCAAACACAGGAGACAGCAGCAAAGTTTCAAACAGGCAGAGGTTCAAGACACTGGAGACTGGAGGTAAATCCAGGTCACAGGCTGAGGGTCAAGGCAGGAGAAGGCAATCCGAGTACAGGCCGAGGGTCAAACACCAGAGGTAAGCAAAGTCCGTAAAACAAGCCAGGGGGTCAAATTCAGGAGAGAGTCAGAGTAGGTCAAGGCAATCCGGGTCACAACAGGTAATCGATAGGCAGGTAACAGGAACAAGATCACAGGGAAGCTGAGAGACAAACCAGCAATTTGTTAAACAGCAAAGCAGCTTTTATAGGCAGGCAGAGGACTCACGTTATGCGTGCGCTATTGCGCATGCGGGCGCGCCGTTCAGCTGGCCCGCGAATGCGCATGCGTCGAAGCGCCGTTCCGCTGCGCATGAGTGCAGAGAAACGGCGATATTGCCAGGCTTGATCTTCGTTGTTTCCCTGACACCCGGAGACATTGGGCCGCTAGGCTTCCTGAGGGCCTTTTCAGGAGCGGGAGAGCAGCGTAGGGTTGGGACTTCTGGCTTGTAGCCCAACCAAAAGTAGCGGCCGTACAGGGAACCAGCTGTGGTCAGAGGTGGAAGGGGAAGCTGTCGCCACTAAGGAACCATCCACCTTGTTACCGGAGATCACTGTGAGTAAGCTGAAGTCAGTACCAGAGCAGTCATCTCACCAACTGGAGATGGTGAAGAAATGGGAAAACTTCAATGAGTGCCAAGCCAGGAACCCAGCTGGACAGCAGAGGTGATGCTTGCAGAGCATCAGCAGGTGCCAAGCCAGGGGCCTAGTGGGTCAGCGGGGGTGACGCTTGAAGAGTATCTGTAAGTGCCAAGCCAGGGACCCAGCGGGGGCGACACTTGAGTAAGATACTGAGTGCTAAAAGTGGAAGAGCTCAGGGGATCCAGTGGCTATTGGATCTGAAGTCTAGTGAAAGACTGGGAGTTCCTTGAGTGAAGACCCACAGTGAGTGACTATGGAGTAAGCGGAGAACTGCTTGTGTTGCCAATAGTTAAATACAACTACCATTAGTAACTGCTACAAGATTGTTGCCATAGGAGACAGCGGTCCTACCTATACAGAAGCCGTGTCTGGCTGGAGACCTTCATCTGTATAGCTGTCTACCTATAGAAGTCTCGGAGTCTGACAATTATCATTTCATCTACTTAAGGGTATCCTGGCCGTAACCCTCTCTCCCTCAGTTCTGTTCAAGAGACAATAAATTTCTTTGCACTCAAAAAGTGTCTGGCACCCACCATTTCATCTTGCAGTACACCCACCATGCTTTGTAACCCACTCTGCTTCAGTTTTGATAAATCTCCCCAATGTTCTTTATGCAGATTGCTTGCTAAGTAGCCTGCCTAAATTCTGCCTCTCCTAGGCAGAATAACCCTTGTGGTGGAGTGGCATCTAGTATACCTTGCATGAAGTACTGATCTCGTGTAGTGTATATGGCTTACATTGCTTTTTTTACCTTCCTTCATATTGCTTCTGCTCATATCATTAACAAATTCCATACAAATTACTTAGCACCACAAAATGATACATTGCTCTGTATTCTCTAAAAGGGGTGCTACTGGGAGGTGGAAAGGGGGTGGAACCAAGGAACGATGCTTGGAGGTGGGTAGGGGGCGGAGACAAGAAGTGACTCAGAAGGGGGTTCCTGCACCTATTCTCTGAGAAAAAAAGGCCTGTGTAAAGCTTTTACTCCCGAGTAGAGTCTGAGGTCTTTACCTGTAGTTCTTGGCTGGGGGAGAAAGAAGATGGGCAGAAGCATCCTGGTTAGTACATTAGTATACTATGTATAGCAGCTGGGGAGTATTTATTACAGTCCATCCATGGGCACACGTGGTTATCTCTGTAAGGTCTCCTCCATATAGGTGACTATTCTCTTTTGGATCCAGGTAATGGCTGCCTGTCTGTACCTCCCTAGATTTCATTTCCTTTTTACTTAGTGTCCACCCAGACCTGAAGGAGAAGTACTAAAGAGAGTAGATATTTATGCACTCCTGTAAAAAAAAGTGCACATTTTTAATAGGAGAAGAGCCAAGGACAGAAGAAAGCCCAGCAAGTAAAACTGATTGCCCACATTGCCTGCTTATTTGAGTCATCAAGTCTTCCAAGCATAAATCTTGGAAACATACTAAGTCTTCCACGTCTCTAGAAAGCATCACATTTCACCCCATAATAGCCATTTCAAGGGCAGCCTCCTCTGGAAGTGTGTCCTGAGAAGTATGCTGGACAATTGCCTGTCACAGATTTAATGAGCTATAGTCAGCTAGAGTTAAGGGCAATACTGGAGCTCTGGAAGCCTTTCACAAGAATCTTGTCATACAGAAAAACAGCAGTGCTTTATGTGGCAAAACAAGGAAGCATGAAGAGCCTGGCACTCCTTCAAATAGCAGGAGAGATCTTCATTTGGGCGGAACAATACCTGAAAGCAGCAGTTTGTCTCCCAAGGTTCAATAGCAAACCAGTCACAGATTCAGCAAACCCATCTTGTGTGCGCTTTATCACCATTACTCATTGAATTTCTTTGCAATGTTAGGTGTTTATGAAGTAGGGATGAGCGAATGAGCCTGGTTTGCTTTGTGGGGGGTTTGTCGAATCCTGCATGAAAGCAGAAAAACCTAAAATTGACTCCCACTGGTATCTATAGAGAGGAAGAAATCTTATCAACAATTAAGGTAAGTTCCAAGGTCAACAGGCAAGGAACTGTCAAAAAAGGTCATAAGGAGCTGGGCGCTGCAATGTGGACATATACCCATGCAAAAAATAATGAGCAAAGAGAGGGTCCTCCTTTCGATGTGACTTCGAAGGTAAGATTGGTGTTTTTCCTATACTTTAAATTACAAAAAGCTATTAAAATGTTTACTCTTAAAAACTGAATCTATAACCCTCAACTTCGTACCCTCAACTGGCCCGGGGCAAAACAGTTTTATAGTATAGTTTGTGAGCTACCTTTTGGCAGTACCACACTGGATTGTTTAGAAGGTGTAGTAAAATGTCAAAACTGAGTGAACAAAAACACTTTAAAACCAAAATTCAGGTTATGCTCCTTAATCAAGAAGTACTGGGCAGTGTTTGGGATGCTAAACACACTATTTGGGAGAGCCCTTTTTTCCGCTCCTACTATAGCTCTCCTCAATAAAAATACAGCAGAGCTCACAAGATCACAATTCAAATTACTCCTGTAGATCACCATGGCTGCCAAGCAACCAGTTGCAACGGCCTGGAAGATCCTTAAGCTCTGTATCTTTGAGACCAAAACTAGAATAAAGCAGGCCATGTTTCATGGGAAAATTGAGGCAACTATACAAGATAAAATACGCAAATATACAGTATGTGCTTGATAGAATTTGGCTAGCAACAGGACCATACTCAAACACATTTGAATAGGCAGCAAATTGAAAGAGACAAGGCTGATTTAATCTTGCAATAAAAATGAGAGTGCAATATCTGAAAAACATAGCTACATATATAGGCCAAAATGTAAGAGGGAGAGACAAAGCAAGTTTTATTCTGAAACAAACAATAAGAGTGTATTATTTCAGAGATTTTTTTGATGCATAAAAAATGCATTCCTTTAAGTCCTATAGAACTCTTCACACTAGTCAGTTGTGTTTCAGTTGCATTTCTTAAAGTCCTGCTTACTGCATTTTTGGTGCATGTTTGTTGTGGTTAAAAAACTGGCAAAAACACAAAAAATGTCAAAAACACATAAAAAACACAGCATTGTATTGCAAATGCATTCAAATTGCATTGCGGGTGGGCGTGACCGGATGCTCTAGTGTGTGACCTAGCCCCACCGTACCTCCAGAAGAGATCCAGTCAGCTGGAGCCGATGCAGTGGCGAGGGGACGGCTTACCCTCAGTTTGGCAGCCCTGACACCCCGCTGTTCCACCAGGGAAACCCGCTCTTCACAGTGGGATCGAGGGACCAGAGAGAGAGGAGACCCGCTGATGCACCCGCAGTACCCCCCGCCATCATTCGCAGGACACCCCCGTGCAGCATGGATGGTCGGACGCTGAGTAGGGGGAGAGCTCACACAGTCTGGTCACTAACTGGTGAGGGGAGAGACCTTAAAGCTAAAACGTGAGTCCAGCATCTATAAATTATTTACCAGAGGAAGATAGACTGGTCTGCAGTGACACCCGGTGGACATTTCGTTATCTGCTTCTGGGATTTCCTGCTCTCTTTTGCATCTGGGGGGGGAAAATAAGCATTATTAGGGTGCTACCTCTTATTTTCGACCCGGGGAGTCGAAAATAAGCCCTTTTTGGATGGAACTAATGGGTGACCCAGATGAAGTGCTAACAGCCTTAAGAGAGTTCGCTGATTTGAATAGAGGAACTGCTCCAGTAGGGGTAATCTGGGACACCTTGAAGGCCTTCCTTTGTGGTATACTGATACAAAAACTGTAAAAAATAAAAAAACGGACCAAGGATTAGGAAAGGGTGGCTGGAGAGAGGGTGGCAAACATGGAAGAACAATATGTGAATAATCCGATCCCTGATACTCTCTGGGCTTGGTCAGAGGGACAATAGATTTACAGGACACTAATGATTAGGAAAGCAGAAAATAAACAACTTTTTCAGAGGCAGGTAACCTTTGGGGAGGGGGAAAGGGTGGGGCAAATGTTGGCCCATATGGTGAAGACAAACTCACCCCCATATATAGTCCCCATGATTAGTATAGGCGAGGGTAGGGTTTCTTCACATACTCAAGAAATTGTAGATAAGTTCAAAGAATATTATGAGCACTTGTATAGCTCCCGGCAGGAGGAAATGGGGGAGGAAGTAGACGCTTTCTTTAGGGCCTTGGCGATTCCGGCCCTCTCTGAAACTGACAGGGAGGAACTGGACTTACCAATAACATTAGAGGAACTGCAGCAAGTCACAAGGGAGATGGGAGGCCAGAAGTTTCCTGGTCCCGATAGCCTTCCGGCGGAGACCTACAGACATTACTACTGGGGGTCTTAAATCTGGCGACGGAGGGGGAGCTTCCTACATCTATCATGGAATCTACCATAGTTGTGATACATAAGGAAGGCAAGGACCCATTTAATACATCCTCATATAGACCCATCTCCTTACTGAGCATGGATATTAAAATCCAAGGTCATGACAACTAGGTTAAATAGGGTCATCCAGAAACTTGTCCACCCCCATCAGTTGGGATTTATACCTGGAAGATCCACTAGTATAAATATAAGATGGGTGTACCTTAATTTACAGATCCCGGCTGATAGGGATGGATCGAGGGCCATTTTGTCTTTGGATGCCACCAAGGCTTTCGACAGCCTAGAGTGGCAATATCTGTGGAGGGCCCTGGCCAAGTTACAATTTGGCCCGGGCTTCACTAATTGGATAAAGGTCTGAGGGGCCAGAGGCAAAAGTGAGTGTGAACAATGAATATTCTGACAAATTTCGACTGCTGAGGGGGACGAGACAGGGGTGCCCTATGTCCCCCCCCCCCCCATGCTCTTCGCCCTTGCAATTGAACCTCTGGTTGTGGCTCTCAGGTTTTCCCTGAAGGTAATAGGATTTAGTAGGGGATCAGTGGAGGAAAAAGTGGCATTGTATGCAGACAACCTTCTACTATTTACGCAGTAAATCTTTATTGTTGAAGGCAATGGAAATAATTACAAAATTTGGTAAATTTTCCGGACTTACCATAAACTGGGAAAAATCTACATTGTTACCAATAGACCACCTGGAGAGTCCCTTGCCTGAGGAGGTCACCCAAATTCAAATAGTGGACAAAATGAGATACTTGGAAATCAATATCACAAGAGACCCTAAACAGTATTGCCCCACTTTTGGAAAAACTTTGGACGATGTAACTTGATCAAAATGCTATGGATGCCACAGCTTTTGTATGCACTGCACCATTTTCCAGTGTGGGTATACAAAAAGTGGTTCCAAAAGCTAGACGTCATTTTCAGAGAATTAATCTGGAAAGGTGGCCCGGCAAGAATCCATTTGCGTGCCCTACAATTACAAAGACAGGAAGGAGGGGTTGCACTTCCACACCCTCAGAGTTACTTCCTTGTGGTACAACTACAGCATATAGGAGGGTGTAGCAGGTTGGAAGGGAGATGTTGTTACAAAACTCTCCACATGGATCAATGGTGGAAGCGATGGAGGCAGGCTCTTATCCCTCTAGGCTCCCCACACTAAGTCTAATGGCAAAAGTATGGGGTACAGTGAGGACATTGCTAGGGTATAGGGGACTTACAGAGTATACTCCCCTACGGGAGAATAGAAATCTGGGTGAAATTCAGAAGATGGTGACAACTAAGGAATGGGAAAGGTGTGGAATAAAGTTTATTAGCCAGCTATACAAGGATTACACTTTGAAATCTTTTCAGGAACTAAGGGAACAATATTGAATAAATCATTTTTTAGGTACCTACAGGTCAGGCATGCTCTGGGGGCACAGTTTAGAGAGAGGGCGCTTGAATGGAGCAAGATTTCTTTGCTCCAGAAGGTAATTAATGCAACCACCCCAAAAGGCTCATCTCGAGCTTATATCGGCATATATCTAAGGGGAGCCTGGAAGGGGTAGGAGGAGATAGGAACAAGATGTAGGAACTATAATGGAAGAGCAATGGAGTAGAATCCTTGAATTGAGCCCCTTGGTTTCACTTTCCCCCTCCCAATAGATGTCACATCTGTTTCTGCTATACAGAGCTTACTATACCCCTCAAAGGCTTTTTTTGTTTGGCCGTAGATTAGACACTAGTTGTCCAAGATGTGGGGAAATGGAAGGTGATTTAATCCACATGTTTTGGAGGTGTCCGAAGCTATTCCGGTACTGGAAGGAAATATCTGGAATTATAAGTCAGGTATTCAGAGGACCTCCAAACCGGTATGTAAGGCTCTGTGTATTGGGGTTTGTAGAGGGGGAGGGAAACCCCGGATGCACCCAGATTGCAATCCTTAGGTGTCAGGCGAGGAAGCTGATAGCACAAAGGTGGCAATCGGTTTTACCCCCATCTTGTACAGAATGGGAGCGAGGCATGAATGACGAGAAGGAAAAATCTGTATATGTCAGACAAGGTTGTTTAAAGAAATATGAAGAGATCTGGAAACCCTGGTGGGAGGCAAAAGGATATCCTTCCTAGAGTGGGCGGAAGACATTAATAGTCAAGAACCATTTGTATATAGGAAGAAGGATAAGAAGGTTTGTAGAGAGGACAGGGATAAATGATACCCACGTTAAAAGGAAAAAGAAAAGGAGTAGAGGACGAACGTAATAAAAATAAGAGGTGACATATAGGAACGATAGAATAGTGTGAATGAGGGTGAAAGGTGCAGAACAAGGAGGGGAGGGTGGTCGGGAGTGGGTATTGGGATAGTGAGGAAAGAGATGGAACAGAAGGGGATTGAATGGTGTGAGAGGGTGTGTTAGGAGGGTAGGTGTGGAGGTTTCAAATGGGAAGTGAACGGGAGGAAGATGGACCCGGTACAGAACAAATAATTGAAAATAATTTATTGTGAATATGCTTCTTTCTCCTCTTTCTTTATCTCTGCATATTAAATGGGGTGGGGAGGAGGGGGGGGGGGGCAAGGCTTGTTTATTGAAAAATTTTTTTTCATTGAACATATTTACATACAAAGATTATAAAGTTAAAAAAAGAAATTGCAATGCACCTGTATGAAGTGTGCAACTTCTGAATCAAATGACAAGTATCACTAATCAATGAATGGGCTGCCCTACACATGACAAAGACTCTAAGCTCAAGAACCTTTTTGGTCGTGGAGTGTTGCGCAGTTTCAGTCCGATTGTAGTGTGTTTTGTCACACGGCAAAAGTGTGGCAAAAAACGCCTCTGCTAATTATGATTAACCACTAGCCGACCAGCCGTTATCATTATACGGTAGCTGGTTGGCTCTCCTGCGCAAATCGCCATAGCTGTATGTCAGGTCGCACAGGAGCGATAGCGGGCTCGTGGGTTGGGTGGATTTGATGTCCACTGGCGACCCACAATCGCCTAGAACAGAGGCAGACTGTAAACAAGGCGGATCCCCATTCTGACAGGAGACATGACAGATCTACTGTATCCAGTGATCGGGAACAGTGATCTTTGTCATGTCCCTGCCAGCACATCCCCCCTACAATTAGAGCACACCCAGGGAACACAGTTAATCTTCCATTTTTACATTGATCACTGCATTTTTATAGCACTGATCAATGTAATAATGTCACTGGTCCCCAAAAAGTGTCATTTGGGGTCAGATTTGTCCGCCGCAATGTCGCAGTCCCGCTAAAAATCGCATATCGCCGCCATTACTAGTAAAAACGATAAAAATAAATAAAAAGTCCCTAAATCTATACCATTATTTGTGGATGCGATACGTTTTGCGCAAACCAATCAATATACGCCTATTGTAATTTATTTTTTCACCAAATATATGTAGAAGAATATATATAGGCCTAATCTGATGAATAAATTTGTTTTTTTTATAATTTTTTTTGGATATGTATTATAGCAAAATGTAAAAAAACATATTTTTTTTTCAGAATTGTCGCTCTTTGTTTGTTTATAGCACAAAAAAATAAAAACCGCAGAGGCGATCAAAAGAAAGCTCTATTTGTAGGAAAAAAAAGGACGTCAATTTTGTTTGGGTACAGCGTCACACGACTGCGCAACTGTCAGTTAAAGCGACCCAGGGCCGTATTGCAAAAAAATGGTCATTAAAGGGGCAAATCCTTCTGGGGCTGAAGTGGTTAAAGTTATGAAATGGTGACGCAAGCGCGATGCAGGTTTACGGTGCATTTCTAAAACGCACGGCAAAGCGTGCTTTTACTGTGCGGGTTTCCACACATTCGGAAACACACAGACGTGAATGTAGCCTAATTGTTAATGAAATATATGGTAGCTCCGCGCTCCTGATGATGACGGGTTGCAGCCTCCCCTGTTGGGTTCCCAATGGAACTTACAAGAGATAAAAAAGAGAAAAAAGTGGGGTGAATGGCGCTACCCTAAAACCATATAGTGTAAGCAAATTTTAAGTGAATACCCTGCCTCCAGGAAAGGAAGGAAATACCTATCTTGTTGGGGCTGGGTGTGTATAAGTATATCCGTCAGTGGTGAAAAAAAATGTAATGTAACAGAAACTGTGCTAAATAAGAGAATGGATGCCTATGTGCTCATAAAGGCAGATATGTATGGTTGGTCAGACAAAAGTTAATGCTAGACATAACTGTGCACAAAAAATATGAAAAAAAATATATAATATCTATCAAGCCAATATTGTGAACTAAAACCATACATAAATATGAGATCTCCAAAATGACATAATGACAAAAAATATATATACATTTGGTAGGCAAAAAATCAGTATCTTATGTGAGATCCCAGTGACAGGAATAAGTGAAAAATAGTATATATATGTGAAAAATATACATATAAAAAATATATATATAAACCAAGTCCCATACAAATTATGCGTAGTAAATCAAATTAGAATAAATCAAAAAGTAAAAAATAATAAAAAATAATAAAAAATAAATATAGAGTCCCAAAAAGTGGGAAAAGTGGGTACGCACGTAGTGACGCTACCACGTGACCAGAGGAGGAGGACGGGCTCTATTTCTTGTTTGCTATGCCGGCCGGCGTTTTTTATATGCAACTGCGCAACATTACCTTTTAAATTGTAAGTGCATTACTTTATTTTATTAAAGTGGTTTGGGATGTACTACACTATGGCCAGTTTATTTCCTTTTTGGGTTACACATTGATGAAACGGATCTCCTGGCTATAGTGAGTGAATATCCTTACTTCCTACCATCATCCCTAAAGATTCCAGGTTGAGTTCTAAGTCATCTGAGTTCTAAGTCTTGGTAAGCACACTCTACAGCTACGGTGGTCGGGTCATCACATTAGGGTGTTTGCTGCAACTAAGTGTCCATATGTGATACCCAGATATACTACACTATGGCCAGTTCTCTTGTTCTTTCTATCTTTTTGGTATATATGTATTGAGGGAACGGTGATCGGAGCCGGGAAAGAGCGGAAGTATTCACTACACTCAAAAGGCCCGGGCTGGGTTGTAAGCCATCTGCTCATACTGCTTGCTGTTTGGTAAGCGCAATTTACAGCCATGGTGGTCGGGCACCTCATTATATATTGTTTTCACATTATGGTGTTTGGGAGATCCTTAGTGCCTCTGTTTGATGCCTACTGAAAAATCTTTTGGGCACTTATTTTCTTTTAGCGCAGTTTTTTATTTTTATTGGACTTTTTGTGTGGTCGCACTGTTTACTGCTGCTTTTTGATTTATGACACAATTTTTCTAGCGCGGTTCTTTTATTCTAAAAAAACTTAAATATTTTTATTAAAATATTTTTAATTTATGTTACATAAATTATTATTTATTATTATTATTATACAATTAAATTATACATAAATCATCACTTTCATCCGAGTAGTTCAGCAGCACTACTCTGGGTGGGGGAGTCCAGATTTTTTATTTTAACATTTTCATTGGTGATACAATGAAAATCTTTGTACCAGCATTACTTTTAACTGTAATGCATATATATACACACACACATGCGCACATGGCATGAACATAATGAATATATAGATATACACTTGTCAGCTTGACAGCACATGAAAATGACGAATAAATATTGGTACAATTATATAAATACATAGTGTACACATGTCATTGAAACGGCATTTGGTAATACAGTAAATGGTATAATTATCAGAACATATTTAGTTTGGATATAGTACAGAATAAATTCCTATTGACAGGCATGTAGATACATTCTGAATGCCCGACGCGTTTCGTGTAAAAAACATTCCTCGGGGGCGAATGCTACAAGTTATCTACAAGGAAGAGAAATATAATTAATCTAGTGTGATACTAAGCATAGCAGGAAGACGCAAATTGCCAATCCTCGGTACTTACATGGGATGGGATGACATGGTGTTAGGTGGATATGGGGCCAGGGGGTTGTCCATCTTGGAAGCTAAGGTAGTCTTGAGCTGCGTGATAGCAGGGCGCACATACAAATACAACATCCACAGAACACAGGTTGCCAATCTTCATGGTCTATCAAGGTGACATGAGAAATGACCACCAAAGGGTCTATATGGATGAATATAATATGCGTGAGTCAGATAGTATTAATAGAGTGATGAGTTAAAAGTAGATACCCAAATGAGAAGGTAAAGGGTATAGAAAAGGTGTAAACCAGTACAGATAAAGTTGAGATGGTTAACCAAACACCAAGGGAACAGAGATGAATAGGTAGAGGGAAATGTTAAAAAGCAAGATAGACTGTTACAAATCACCAAAAACCAATATAGAAAGGGGTGACTAGCTGAATAAGCAATATGGTAGGATAACATAGTGATTGCCTTATATAGTTAGTAAGGTTGAATAAAGACACCAGTCCATCCTGAGAGTGTGTGGGTGTGTGTCTACAATTGTCCCTATCCCTGTGTCTCATTAAGATGCTCATCTATTATATTATTATTTATTTGAGGTACCCATATAGCACATCAATTTACATAAGCGCTCCACACATATCGCACACTCACATCGGTCCATACCCTCAAGGAGCCCACAATCCAAGGTCCCCAACTCACACTCATGTACTAGCGCCAATTTTGGACAGAAGCCAATTAACCTACCAGCAAGGCTTTGGAGTGTGGGAGGAAACTGGAGTACCCAGAGGAAACCCACGCAGGCACAGGAAGAACATGCAAACTCTAGGCAGGTAGTGCTAGGTGAGAGTGTTACCCCCTACACCACTGTGCTGCCCCATCCTTAAGTGTATACATAAGAGCAAAGTGCTCCTATAAGATGCAGCGTTTCCAAGTGTGTGGCAAAAGGAAACTGTGTCCGGGGAGGTGCCGTATATACGACCGCACACATCTACCAGCGCCAAGCTAGCACGCACGTGCGGGGAGGGGCCCTGACCACCCACCCACGACCGACGCCCATATAAGCCAGCTGTGTCATCTATGGTGGTAATGTTCGTGCTCATGTCATGACGCCCAATAGTGACATCACGCATGACATGAAGCGTGGCACCAATGCACTGTGGGTAACCGCCCAAACCCCCACGTCCCCCTGCATACAGTGCGGAAGGAGAGGGGAGAGGGAGGGGGCACAGAGCGCATCACAGTTCCCGGGCATGAGACATGAAAATGGCCCTGGATGGAAAGCAACCACAACTGACCACCATACTTACAGTTAGGGATGCACCAATACCGTTTTTTTACAAGTAAGAGTACCGATACTTTTTTTTTAGTACTCGCCGATACCAATTACTGATACACAGGGGTGTTGCTAGGACTGCAAAAGATCTGAGGCTAGAGCCCATAGCAGCGGTCACCAACCTTGGTAAGCAATTTTTCGCGGGCAAAGGAAGGCTGGTGTTGGCGTTTCAATCATTATGGCACCATGGTTGATATGGTGTCAGGGTGATCGAAGCGCATTGTTTCTATTGTTACATTGTAATATATAATGAAGTGGTTCAACCCACCATAATGCAGAATCAGTGGGAGCCCTGGGCGTGTCACTTGCCACCATCACCTGCCACTAGATCTGGATTGTCACTTGCCACGTCACCTGCCACCATTTGCAGATTGTCACTTGTCATATCACTTGCCACCATTTGCAGATTGTCACTTGCTATCATTTGCAGATTGTCACTTGCCACGTCACTTGCCACCATTTGCAGATTGTCACTTGCCACCATTTGCAGATTGTCACTTTCCACATCACTTGCCACCATTTGCAGATTGTCACTTGCCATGTCACCTGCCACCATTTGCAGATTGTCACTTGCCACGTCACCTGCCACCATTTGCAGATTGTCACTTGCCACGTCACCTGCCACCATTTGCAGATTGTCACTTGCCACCATTTGCAGATTGTCACTTGGCACATCACTTGCCACCATTTGCAGATTGTCACTTGCCATGTCACTTGCCACCATTTGAAGATTGTCACATCACTTGCCACCATTTGCAGATTGTCACTTGTCATGCCAGCCAGTGCCACCAAATGTGCATTGTCGCTGCATTGGTGGCAGGCTGGCAGCACTGGTCAGTGAGGGCAGGAGAGTGGAGATGCGGTGCGGGCAGTGAGAGATGATGTAATCTCTCTGCTCCACTCCGCACCTCCGACATTTAGGAGGCCCACGCTGTGAGGGCGGAAGAGCGCTGATGTGTGGCGGGCAGTGAGAGATGATGTCATCTCTCTGCTCCCTGCCGTACATCGCTCCCACATTGAAGTGGCCGGCTGTGAGGACGGAGGAGTGGTGACGGGCGGGCAGAGAGAGATGATGTCACCTCTGCTCGTCCGCCAGCTCGTTTCTCCTCCACTTCCAATGCCACCCACCGCAGCCGCGACCCGCTGAGACTCCTGGCAATGAGCTCCACATTCGGGGCTCCAGTCTCGATAGCCACCCCCTGGGGACGCTTATGCCGATACCTACCGCAACTGTTTTGTTTTAACTTCAGCTTTCAGCAATGGTACAAAGCATTGAAAAGTTATTTACAAATGAAATAAATTGTTTTTTTTTTTAATTTAGTGTTTTTTCAATGTGAAATGTGTAAATATATGTTAATATATATGTGCAAACATATTAACTAACAAAGCAAAAAAATAAAACTTTTAATTGTTTATTGTTTATAAAATAGACGTGAACAAAAAAAAAAGCAGGAAAATAATTAAATGGAGGAGAATAGGGAGTTAGTTAGGCTGATTAGAGTAAATTAAGGGTTAATAAGGGGTTAAACAGAGGAACATTTGTTCATCCCTTTGATCTGCAGATGAAGAAACAGAAAGATACAAAAAGAAGCTATGTTTCTTTTATTTTAGTGTTTTAGGGCTGAGCAATGTTGTTAATAAACATTGCCGGCCGTTTTTTTGGGGTTTTTTTGACAGCTCCAATTACCTGGACTTCTTTAACCACTTCAATACAGGGCATTTTCACCCCCTTCCTGCCCAGACCAATTTTCAGCTTTCAGCACTGTTACACTTTGAATGACAATTGCGCGGTCATACAACACTGTATCAATATGAAATTTTGATCATTTTTTCCCCACAAATAGAGCTTTCTTTTGGTGGTATTTGATCACCTCAGCGTTTTTCTTTTTTTTGCGCTATAAACAAAAAAGAGCGTCAATTTTGAAAAAACACAATATTTTTTACTTTTTGCTATAATAAATATCCCATGAAAAAAATCAAAAACAAATGTTTTCATCAGTTTAGGCCAATATGTATTCTTCTACATATTTTTGGTTAAAAAATCACAATAAGAGTATATTGATTGGTTTGAGCAAAAGTTATAGCGTCTACAAAATAGGGGATAAATTTATGGCATTTGTATTGTTATTTTTTTTACTAGTAATGGCGGCGATCTGTGATTTTTATCGTGACTGCGATATTGCGGCGGACACTTCGGACACTTTTGACACTATTTTGGGACCATTCACATTTATACAGCAATCAGTGCTATAAAAAATGCACTGATTACTGTGTAAATGTGACTGGCAGGGAAGGGGTTGACACTAGGGGGTGATCGAGGGGTCTGTGGTGTGAACCAGCCCTAAGTTCGGGGGTTGACACCACCATTTCAAAGTGACACAAAAAAATAAATAAATAAATAAAACATAAAAGCAGGGAGTCACTGTTTTCACCTCCGCTCCACCATGTACATTAGGCCATGTCATTTATCCTTGTACTTATGTGAGTAGATGCACAATATTACACAAAATCTGCAGGTTGCTCTATGGAATGTATGGAATGCTTGCTTATCCCTTACATGTCTTAATGTACATGGGGGAGTGGAGATGCAAACAGTAAATCCCTGCTGATGTATCCTGGAGTTCCCGAGTACCATTCAACAATCTGTTGCTGTGATATGTCATACAGACAGATGATTACTGACAACATGCTGCTATAACACTACCTATATTTTGGGTCTTAGTGCTTGGTAAGAGGCTGCATTCACAAGTGTGGAATTCACAAGGCTGCCTATTGTCAATAATGAGTGAAAACATATGGCAAAAAACAATGATGTGGAACCCTCCTACACTACTTACTTATTTTATTTGGACCAGAATTTATGTTTATTGATTTATGAATTGATATTTTTTTCTTTAGTGGTGTGTCACTGTGGACTAGTGGCGTCACCATTTGATTTTTATAATGTTGGGACACATATCACATTTTTTGGAATAATATTATGATCCTTTGTATTGAAATACATATAACCAATAGACATTGAATTTAGTAACACAGCGCAACATTTGTATTCTTTTAATTTTGCTTCAGCACTGGTATTATGTGCGGTTCGTGAAGACAGCTGTGGGAGTTTTGATTTCGATTTTTGCTACCTGCTGAGCACCAAGTGCAGTTTTTCTACCATTTAGGTAATATATCTCAAAAGTCTTAGGCCACTTTTACAATGTTGCTGTTTCTGTGCATAGTAAAAGTTCCATAGGTCACAAGTATTGATGTATACTGCTAATATATATATATATATATATATATATATATATATATATATATATATATATATACACACACACACACACATCAATATACACACACACACACACACATCAATATATATATATGTGTGTCATCATTTCCCAGGAGTCAGTGGGCTGCGCCAAGGGCTAGGTTGCCATAACAACAGGGCGGGCACTTCCGACCATGCTGCCATTTGTTATGGCAACCTGTATACTTTACAGCGCCGCTACGGCGCATTACTGCGCATGCGCGAGAATGGAGCGGTGCATGCTGGTCCAGCAGCAGCACCGTAACCAGGACGATAGTGCTTGTGGGTTTTTTACATGCCCAAAATGGAACATGCCAGGGATAAAAAAATCAAAGACATCGTTTGATCTAAATCGGCAATCAAGCAGACATCGATCGCTCTCTGTGTGATGTCATTGGATGGCCACGCCCCATTGCTATATAAGAGATGCCAGACAGTGGGCGACAACACAAAGGAGGAACACAGCCACAGCCACAGTACAGGAGCGACTTTTTTTTGCGGGTAACCAGCGGCAAGAAGACGGCAGCGGGAGAGGATGGCTCAGAGCTATTTTTTTTAAAATCTCTTTTTTTTTTACATTTCACTGTTTTTTGAGGTGAATGGGTAGGGGTACGATGTACCTGATACCCATAGGAGGGGGGCGGGATCTGGGGGCCTCCTTCTTAAAGGGGATAACCCACCCACAGACCCCGACAACCACCGACCAGGGTTGTCGGGAAGAGGCCCTTGTCCCCATCAACATGGGGGCAAGTTGCTTTGGGGGGGGTGGGACAGAGCAGATAAGGGTTTGATATGGATTTAGAATCCATACTAGACCCGCAGGGCCTGGTATGGACCTGGGGGAGAACACAGGCCATTTTTTTTCGCAATTTTTTTTTCCCCCGGCCATTTTTTGGTTTTTACATTCAGCTGTCAGCGGGGAACACCGCTGACAGAGAGACTTTCCACAATCAAAATAAATAGTAGTCTAATAATTCAATAGTAAAGAATAGCAAACTGTGATCTTTAACGGTGTAAATCAAAACCAAATGTAGACTTCAAAATAGCATAGTCAAACAACTTAAATGACTCTAAAATGGCCTATGCTCTCAGGCATAAAGGGGAACAGATCTGGCTTAAACACGGACAGTCTGTTTCCCTGAAATCACAGACCCAGGCAATGATCATGGGAGGTAATAGGCCACAAATGCAAATTTTCACTTTAACAATTAACGTGAGAGTTCCCCTTTAAAGGTAATCAGTGGAATCACTAAAATACTGGAACTGAAAGAGAAACAAAATGTAAAAGTAATCACAATGGAGATGTCCAGGATCTTCGGCTAGCCTGGCGTTGGTGTACTTGGTGTCCTGCTGAGCAGAATAGATAAAGTGTACTTGAAAGTATCCTGGTAAGGCAAAGTGGAATGTAGGATGCTAGCAGTATCCTGGTAAGGCAGATGAAATGTAGTGACTGTTCAGAAGGGAGTAGGTGTTCCCGCAAATGTGGGCACTGATAAAGCAATGTTGCCTGAATACAGTGTCTTTGGGATTAAATGAGCTTGAATCCGGTGGTACTACAAATACCAGAGATGTGAACAAAGACAATGGTGTCTGTATACAGTGTCTGGTGGTACTACAAATACCAGAGATGTGAATAAAGACAATGGTGTCTGTATACAGTATCTATGGGATTAAATGGGCAGGTGCCCAGATGAAGCTGGTGGTGATGAAAGTGACTTTACATGCTCTGGTTCCTGGCTCAGATAATGGCGTCCGACCACCGCCATGGCCTACACGGATCAGCTACTGTGTGAGTCACATGGACAGAAACAGCCTCCCGGCTGCCACTGGACAGTAAAGCAGTGCTGTCTGCAGGTGCGCCAAAGATGCACATGTGGTGACTCTTCTTGTACAGGTCACAACTCAGCCTCGGCACTCTCCAACACAGAGCCTCTGCTTGCAGGTCCAGACCGGCGTGCCAAGAGAGCGAGCAAGGCCTAGACCAGCCTTTTGTACATCCTGTCCCAGCAGTCTCCTCTTCTCTTCTCAGCAGTCTGTAAGTTGTAGTCCTAAAACAGTGCAATCTCAATGTGAAACTTGAGTTCTGGAACTACAATTCCCTGTATGCTTTGCTTCCTGGTGGTAATCACTCTGCTGGCAGGATGTGATGACAGTCTTTGCTGCCACTAGAGGGAAACAGTTTCACTGCAGTAATGTTGCAAAGTGTCTTCTGAAACTGCAGGTAAGATAGCCAGCTCCTCGCTACATAAGTCTCCTGTATAGTTAAAGTCACTGTCAACAGGCATACAACCCCAGCTCTATTTGACACAGGTTCTACAGTTACCCTTGCAGTATTTATCGTTCATTCTACCAGAAGTGCTTAAGGAGAGAATACTGGGAGAATTAAATTGTGGGGCCTAAACACTGAGTCATATCAGTGGCGTCACTAGGGGGTGCGTTGAGTGCAGACTGAACCCGGGTGACACCAGGGGCGGACTGAGCTGGGTCGCTCTGATGCCCCCTGAAAGGCTGCACCTCTTCCACCGCAGACATGCAGGGCCCAGGGCAAAACCTATGGCTCCATCCACCGGCTCCTTTTTTCCCCCTCCTCCAATGACCGCTCCGTCCTTTGCAGGTGCGGGTGACAGCTGGCTCGTGAGCTACAGCTGTCCTGGAAGGAGGGGATCCCCACACTGCTCTGTCCACCTCCAGCATGCATGAGCAGCATGACACTCTCTATATTCTCTCTCTCTTTATTTCTCTTTCTCTCTCTTTGAAAGAGAAGCCACTGACTGCGCCAATGAGCCAACAGCACCATGTGAGTGAGCACTGACCAGACCCTGACCCTCTCTCTCCCCCTGGCCCCCCTCTCTCTCCCCCTGGCCCCCTCTCTCTCTCTCCCTGCCTCCTCTCTCTCCCTGCCCCCTCTCTCTTTCCCTGCCCCTCTCTCTCTCTCTCCCTGCCCCCCTCTCTCCCTGCCCCTCTCTCTCCCTGCCCCCTCTCTTTCTCTCCCTGCCCCCCCTCTCTCGCTATCCCTTCCCCCCTCTCTCTCTCCTGCCCCCTCTCTCGCTATCCCTGCCCCTCTCTCTCTCTATCCCTGCCCCCTCTCTCTCCCCCTGGCCCCCTCTCTCTTCCTGCCCCCTCTCTCTCCCTGCCCCCTCTTCCTCTCTCTCCCTGCCCCCCTCTCTCCCCCTGCCCCCCTCTCTCCCTACCCCCCTCTCTCTCTCTCCCTCTCTCTCTTCCTGCCCCCCTCTCTCTCTCTGCAAGTTGCAAAAATTATTGGGTGGTGACCCCAGGTTTTACCGCACCAGGTGACACCAACCCTAGTAACACCACTGAGTCATATCCTGCTAATGGAAGTCTGCAAGTAATTGTGACTATTCCGGATTTAGAAAACAAGGGTGTTCTTCCTATGGAGATCATGGATCTTCTCTGTCCTGACACAGGTGACTCCCACACAGCTCTATTGATACTAGGCACTAATTGTACAGCAATACATATTTTCCAGACGCTTCTTGAAGAAGGTCAGTCTCTTTCTTCTGATCAAGTTGATATCCAATCTGAACTTCAAGAGTTGAGTGATGTCCTCTCTGCTATTGGCATGAAGCGTATCACATCAGAGATAGTGCTGAGTGTTGCCTCCAGTATTGCTCCCAAGCTGCTCAGGGAAGAAAGTTATGTTCTGAAAAGATGATGAATAAAGAAGTGTGGATAGTGATTTCTGAGAGAAAGAACTAGAGAGCCAGAGTGGAATTATCTACAATTGTGACTTGAAAAGTGTTCTCCCCATGCTGTCATAATTGATCCTCCCCAGGAGAGGGCTGGCAGCCTTAGGCCTGGGGGGCAAGTCCAGTCTAGTGGCCCATTGAACCACCGAATCAGCTCACCATCACCAGTTCCCATCAATGCAGCCTCACCAGTGCCCATCAGCTCAGTCTCATCAGTGGCCATCAATTCAGTCTGTTCAGTGCATTGGGATAGCCGACAGATTAGAAATAGACTGACCAATGGACACTGTTAGAGTGTTTTAGAGTGTTTTTTTTTTTTTTAAACGGCAGAAGTTGTACTCTGTGCAAAATGAAGGGGCAGGGCCAGGGGTGGGTCATGGGCAGGGCCTGACAGGGGGCCCTTGCTTTATTTGGTCCGGGGGCCCTGGGTGTTGTCAGTCCGCCCCTGGACAGCAGGACGCACCAGGGAGTCGGGACCCACGTGACTGGCTCAGGCTGCAAGTTTACTTGACCCCAAGACAGGAGCATCACACCCCCAGGATCGGTGGAGGCCGTGCCAGGACCTGATGAGCTGGCACGGGCAGCTGCCATCGATGAGATGAGAGACGTTAACACCCGCAGCTGAACCCCACATCCCATCTACCCCCCCCCATACACCCTATTTATCCTGCCCCAGGCCAGTGCCCACCCAGTAGCCTAAAAATAGCCCTCAACACTGTGGGTCCTGCTGGGAGCTGGCCATGGCCAGCAGGACCCACAAGCCAGTGGAACGCACAGGCCATGGCCAGTGGCCAGCAGGCTCCCTGCTGTGGGTCAGTGGGTGGGTGGCTGGCTGTCACAGTGCACCCTGCTGTAGGTGGCTGGCCTGGCTCCCTTCTGTTAGAAAGTGTCCCCTCCAGGCCCCATTATAGACTACAACAGAGTCTAATGGGACCTGTAGGGTGGTCTCTCTCTAACAGTGTCCATTAGAAAGTCTCTGTTAGAGGGAGACCCCCCTCCAGGACCCATTGGAGACTTCAAAGGAGTCTAATAGGACCTGGAGGGGGGGTCTCTCTAACAGAGGCCCATTCAGTGTCCATTATAGTATCTGTTAGAAAGAGTCCCATCCAGGTCCCGTTAGAGACTGAAAAGGAGTATAATGGGACCTGGAGGGGGCCTCTTTCCAACAGAGTGTACAGTGAACACCTTCACTCACTCTGGTCCTCATGTCACCCCCTCCTTGCCCCATGACTCTCACCCTTGCCCCAACCTCTCACAAAGTAAAAATAAAATTGTCACTGTGTAGCGCTCCTCTTACCTTAACTATGGGTACTGCGGCCGTGGCTGGCTCCCGCTGGCTCCTGTGGGTGACTGGCTGGCTCCTGTGGGTCGCTGGCTGGCTCCCTGGTGTGGATGGGTCACCGTGGGTGGCTGGCTGGCATTCCTGTGGTGGATGGTCACAGTGGCTGGTTGGCTCCTGTGGGTGGCTGGCTGGCTCCTGTGGGTGGCTGGCTCCTGTGGGTTTTATTCTCTCTCCTGAAGGAGTGGGCACTAATCCAGCCAAAGTTGAAGCAGTGGTAAACTGGGGACAACAGGATTCCTCGCTGACAGCAGAATACGTCACAAGGGGGTGGGAGGGGGTCACCTGGTAATGTCAAAAGGTGGCCCCACCCCTTAGTTATTTAACAACCGCCAGACAGCAGAGCTGGCAGATGGCGGGGAGCCTTTGTCGGGACCGGAGGGTTTTTTTTTCTTTTTTGAGTCGGCGAACATTTTTTTTGATTTTTTAATAAAGGAATTGTGTTTTTAATTTACTCTACACTTTTTTGGTGAATGAGTAAGGGTACTATGTACCCCATACTCCTTCACATGGGAGGCGGGATCTTTGGGGAAGAGGCCCTTGTCCCCATCAACCTGGGGACAAAGGTGCTTTGGAAGGGGGGGTGGAGCCCCCCCCCCCACGTTGAGGTTATGTGGCCTGGTATGGTTCAGGTGGGGGGGGAGATAGGCTCTCAATTGTTCCCCCCTTTTTCTGGCTTACATGCTCAGGTAAGGGTCTGGTATATCGTAAAAAATACTGCGCTATCCCATAAGTGGAAATGATCCCCACATGTGTGTGATGAAAAGACAAATATCTCAAACCAAAAATTGAAATGTAAAATGCTGCTGCAACCTTAGATGTGAAACAACCTCCACCTTACTAGCTATACAATTTAAAGGCTGCGCTGCTAGTGCAAATACATGATCATATTAACTGAAAATACCATAATTATGAATGAACACAAGTGAATTGTTTCATAACAAAAAATATGCACATAAATCGCATGCAAAAAAAATCGCATGCAAAAAAAATGAGTGGAACATTCAGTAAACAAAAACGATTAAATTGAGTCCATTTAGTCATAGATTGAAATGAACTGTAGGTCTTGTGGGTGTAGAAAATGGTTGGATAGAGGGAGAAAGACACCCTTCCTTCAAGTGATATAAAGATTAACTCCGTAGGGAGCGTGATGTTAAAATAGAGAGAAGATCCTCCACCTCAAGTAAGGTAAGCCCCTTACCAGATCCAAAGATCTCCTGTCACAGAGATCATGCACACATGTGGCTGTATCCCCCAGCCACTGGGTCTCTGTCAGTGCGCAGATCGGAAGCCACCTCTCCAGGAAATCAATCCAAACGTGATTTATCCGCTCACAGACCATGGATAAATAGGAAAGAAATACTCCATAGCGTAATACAGTTAAAATCCACTTTAATTTATATAAGAAAAGCACTTACAATTTGTGCAGTAAAGATCGCTTATAAAAACATGTAGCGCCGGCCGGCTTCAGCTGCTGCCCGTTCCTTCCGGGTTCAGCGTGGTATGGTGGTGACGTCAGCACGCCGCTCCTCCCTGGGTCTGGTATGGATTTAAGGGGAGGCCCCATGCTGTTTTTTTAAAAAGAAATTTGGTATTGGGAACCCCTTATAAAATCCATACCAGACCCAAAGGGCCTGGTATGGATTGGGGTCGGGGACGCTGTTTTTTATGCATATTTCATTGCTGGCATTCTTTTGTTTACATTCAGCTGTCAGTGGGGAAGCCCGCTGACAGCTAATAAATCATCGGTTGTTAGGGACACGGCAGGCGGCTTTTTCTCGGCCCGCTCCTTAACAACCAGCTATTTTTAACACAGAATTCTAATCAGTCGATCGTTTTTTGGACTAATCCAAATTTTTTAATTGTTCCAAAAATTTTAAATTTGTTACTAATTAATTCGGTTACATCTGAATCTCTGAATAACAATTTTTTTTTAATTACTAGATGTCCAGGATTGGCTTTTTTTACTGAAAACAGTGAATGGGAAGATCTCCCTGGTCCCAGCGTTGGGGCTCTGTGTGTTATGGCTACAGTAGTTGAAGATCAAGTGGCCTTTTTGAAATGTAGCTTATAAACCAGAAGCTGTGCCAGACATGTTCCGCTACCCTGCTGCGGATGATCAGGAGTCAAAAGACTGACCTGACCCCCTAGTCGGTCCTCACTTCCTAAGAGATTGGTAGAAGTTTAAGACAGAAAAAGGACTGCTCTATTGTGTGGTATCATGACCATTCTGGGAGACAGCAACTGGTTCGCCCATATTGCTTCTGAAAAATGTTTTTCAGAAGTCTACATGATCCTCATGGTCACCTGAGACCTGAGAAAATGTATGGCCTAGTTTGTAACCGTTTCTATTGGCTCAAGGTGAGAGATACCATAACTAGTCTATGTAGACATGGCCTTGGATGTTTACAGAGGAGAGCTTTACCAGTTTGATCTGCTTCATGGGGCACTTACAGATTTTGGGCCCTATGGACTTAGTCTGTACAGATTTTGTCTGCATTGACAATGATTCAAATGGAATTAGAAATGTAGTGGTGGTAACCAACCACTTTATCCGATATGGATCAAAGAGCAGTTACAGTCGTAAGAGTGCTTTGGAGGAAGTATTTCCCCACAGGTTATACTCAGATCAGGGCAGAGATTAGACACCTAAATAGCATCCTTCCGGAGTCTATAAGAGAGCACCAACTCTCAGAGACATCATTGTAAAAAATGTTGTAGAACCACCTCCAATTAGGGGATACGCCTTTTTTACAGGGAAAGGTTTTTTTCGCTGCAAATATTGTTTTGCCTGTCAACACTCTAATAAACCACAAAGGAAACTAACAGATTTTGTAGCCATCAGTACAGGACAATCCTACCCGATTAGGGATTTTATAAATGACCATACTGAAGGTGTTGTATACGTTCTTCAATGTAGCTGTAATCTACAATCTGTGGGAAGGACTAAAAGAAGTTTAAAGGTTAGAATTAGGGAGCATGTTAAAAATATCATGAAGGGCTTCCCTAAACACAATGTATCGAGACATTTTGCGCAAGTCCACAACAAAGACCCCACACATTTACAGTTTTGGGGGATAGAAAAATATAACAAACCATGGAGGGGGACACACAAGGTGAGAACTATAAGCCGGAAGGAATCCAAATGGATCCACACCTTGCAAACTCTTATACCTGAGGGCTTGAATGTCGAATTCGACCTTAACTTTTTTTTGAGCAATTATTCATTTTTAATGTATATGTGAACTTTTTTATGCCTACTTATCTGTGATATTTTGCCTTGGTACCTCATCATTTCCGGTGCGCAAATTGTTAATTTGCCCTCTGCAGTTCTTGGTGACATCCTTATGCATACACATCTATCATTAGACTGTGTATACAGACATTCTCCAGCCTATTTTTTGTAAAGGTTCATTCATCATATAGTTATGCTTTATGCATTTTCTATGGCCCCTCACCTTTTCTGGTCTTGTGACCAGAAGGGAATTTTTCTAACGTTAAGGTTGTTAGTTTATGGTTTATTATTATATGTCTGGTTCAATATTTCATAATGCACAGACACTATATTACACTCACTTGTATTGACATCAGGATATTCATGAGTGTCCGCTCATATATGGTCACAGAGTAATCCAGTTTTACAGTATGTTTTTACACATTTTTTAAGTTTTTGTATATTAACCGCTTGCCAACCAGCGCACGCCGATGTACGTCAGCAGAATGGCACTGGTAGGCAAAAGGACGTACAGGTACGCCCCCTTTAAGAAGCGGTGTCGCGGGCGCGCGGACTCGATGTCTTTTGGAAGTACAGTCGCTGTAGATCTGAGGGGGATATGCAAGGAAAATAAAAAACAGCATTTCAGCTTGCACATGTTTGGATGATAAAATCAGCAGAGCTTCCCCTCATTTCAGATCTTGCCCTCAGATCTACAGCAACTGCACTTCCAAGTGCACTTTCAGTGCACTTGGAGTGCAGAGTGGATTTGCCTTAGTAAATCAACCCCATTATCTTTAAAAAAAGGCCAAGTTCCTGTTACCACATATAAATATGATCACTTGAGATCCAATCTGGTTCCCTGATGAAGTCATGTGACGTGACGTAATGCGTAGGATGTGGCCGGAAGTAAAGAGCAGACCGAAGGTGACGTGAGAGGCTGTAACGCCGTTTTCGGGCATCTGAATTACAGCAGTGGGGGGTGTTTTTGGAGCACCTGATTAGAGCCACAGGCTCTAATAGGCTTCAAAAAAGTAAACAGGTAAGCACGATGTCCGCCTGGCACCTGCGATCGCTCCTGACAGAACGAGAACTAGTAAAGAAAAAAATATACTACTAGTAAAAAAATATAATAATAAAAAAAATGACATACATCTTTCCCCCATTTTATAGACACTATAACTTTTGCGCAAACCAATAAATATACGCTTATTGCGATTTTTTTAGCAAAAATATGTAGAAGAATATATATCGCCCTAAACTGATGAAGAAATTAGTTTTTTTACATTTTTTTGGGATATTTATTATAGCAAAAAGTACAAAATATTGTGTCTTTTTCAAAATTGACGCTCTTTTTTTGTTTATAGCGCAAAAAATAAAAACTGCAGAGGTGATCAAATACCAAAGAAAGCTCTATTTGTGGGGAAAAAAAAGACATGAATTTTGTTTGGGTACAACATCGAACGATCGTGCAATTGTCATTTAAAGCAACACAGTGCCGTATCGCAGAAAATGGCCTGGTTAGGAAGGGGAAAAATCCTTCCGGGGCTGAAGTGGTTAAGCATCATTAAAATCACTGCTCCTTTAAAAACAATATTTTTTAAAGTTTTTGATGCATTGGTACATGTCCCCCAGGGCAGTAGCCAGGCCCCTTTTTAAGGCCAATAACTTGCATATAAGCCTTCAAAATGGGGACTTTTGATTTTTTTAAGTTCGGGTTCCGTAGACTTCAATGGGGTTTGCTGTTTGGGTTTGAACTTTTGCAAATAAAAAAAAGATATACACAGATCCCCACATTCAATTCGCAATAGCAGGAGATTTTGACCGGCTCTCTATGGAGCCGGTTCACATATCTCCGCAGCAGGTCCAGTGCGTTTTGCAGAAAAACGCTGTGTGTCTTTTTTGGTCCATTTCAGGTCCGAATTCAGCTCAAAATTCGGACTGAAATCGGACCTGAAATGGTGAACAAGTACGCACCGGACCCCTGCTGTGAGCCGCATGTGGCTCATATGTGAACCGAGCCTCAGGGCAGCTAGTGTAAAGAGCTAAAAGCAGTCTCTGCAATTCAACAAAGGAAAGAAATACAGCGCCTCTAAGTGCAGTATGGATTAACCATTTAATGATAAGCAAAGGAAAAACTACTCACAAAAGGAGCATGATAACAAGCATGTAGTAATAATCCTGCAGCAAGATCCGGGGGGGGTGGTTTTATCCTGAACGTCCGTGTCTCCAGAGTACAGCTGACAGCTTGTGCAGGTGGAATTCAGCAATTGGGGCGTGGCTGTACGGCACCTACCAGTAAGCAGTAAGCAGTAGCGACGGACGGGACTGGGCTGTGGATCTCCGTGCATTAGCGGGAGCATTCAAACGCTTCGGAGGAGCTGCCCCTTGGGCTGCGTCGTTAGCAGGCGATCCACAAGTTTATATCAGCAGAGAGGGGTGAGAACTTTTCCATCGCTGCTTCTTGAGGTCCGCCGTGACCTTCATTCTCATAGTGGTGCTGGGCGTTTCACAGAGAAGGATTCGTTTTGGTTTTGAGTTGCTTTGCAGTGTCAGTTTGGCTTTTATCAAGAATTGTTCATGTGAGTGCAATGTTTGAAGTTTTAAGTTGAATAAATCTCACTTATTTTACGGTATTACACTATCTTGAGTTCTTTTTATGAATTGAGGTAACTCCCGGATTATAAAAGATTCAGGACCCTTTGACCCTTCACTGACCAACCTACATTTTTGCCTTATTGCCATAACACGAGAGTGTGAGGCATATGGAGCTGGTGAGTGTGCAATTCAAGGGGAGAGGAATCACTAACACTGAGTGAATTGGTGGATTATTTTCAGAGACCTCACCTTTCCTGCACGGTGTCCTGCCTTTGGGAATATTCATGGACTTTTAATTAGAGTTTATGTTTTTATCATTTATAGTATTGTGTGTTTGATACACCTATACAGGGATGTTGTATGTTCAGTTTCTCACACTAATGAGAACTTTCATTATGTTTCATTCAATGTACATTTATTATTTGTTGGAACATTAGATCATCGCTTTCCACTTCAGGTAGGAACTACACCGCTATTTAGCGCCACTTTTTTCTGTCTTGCGGGTACCTATATAGCCCAGGATTATTTGCAAGTGACAGAAAGGTTTTGCATAAGGAATTCAGCAATCGCAGCCTATGGGGACAATAGGGAACACAGGGGAGATCAGAAATGACGTCACTTCTGGGTGCACAGCTTTGCGTTTGGAGCATGCATGCTCTAAACGCAAAGCCGCCTCCTCTCTCTGTGCACCTGGAAATGGCGTCATCTCTGATCTCCACCTGCACGAGCTGTCAGCTGTACTCCGGAGACACGGACGTTCGGGATAAAACCACCACTGGATTTTGCTGCAGGATTATTACTACATGCTTGTTATCATGCTCCTTTTGTGAGTAGTTTTACCTTTGCTTATCATTAAATGGTTAATCCATACTGCACTTAGAGGCACTGTGTTTCTTTCCTTTGAACTTTTGCGATGTTCGAGAGTTCTGATGCGAACCATCTCTAGTGCTATGCCTTGACCTTGCATTTCACGTGGAGGAAAGTTTTCCTGAAAACTGTCAAGTCCTGTGATGATCGCAGGTAAGTTGAGAGGGTTCCTGAGAGTTATAAAGTCTGGTGGTTATCTGAGCCAAGGGAAACAACAAGCGCTTTCTGATTCCCTTATGCTAGGGTCACATTTTCTCTGGTAAGTCTCAGAGTGGTTTGAGCACACGTGGTGTTTGCCTTGCACACATTTTTGGAATTTGAAGAGAAGATTCTTTTTAGTTTGTGGCATTTTATTATGTCCATCACAAACTGTGAACTTTAATATGATTTCTATGTTTTCATTGCCTGTTATATATATAGTGTACCCTATATTTATTGTGCTGGCAGCTTTTTTTTTTTTTTCATCCTGGAAACCTCCCCATTTGGGTATGGACCAGCCAGGCTGCATTTTTTGCACGTTAGCAATACGTGCATTCGCAATATAAGGCCTCAGGCCTTTAAAAGGATGACTGTGGCACATGGACATTGCTGACTGATCTTCAGCTTTCTGCTCCCTGTTCCTGTGTTTGCTTCTGCTTCTGATGACCTGTTATCAACCCGACTTGCCCTTGGATAAGTCATGTCTCACTCCTAGCTCTAACCCCGGATCGTTCACCAATCTTCTCTTGTCTTCTGCCCTGTGTATGACACCAGATTGCCTAACTGCGACTATGATACCCGATCTGCTGACCACTGGCTTACTGACCTCTGCTACCATCCCCCACTAAGCCTTCTGCTGTGCCCTGTCTGCTGTGATCCTCCTCTTCTGTACCCAGCCCGCAGTTTCTACCTACAGTACTCACCTGTTGATCCAGCCTGCTGCACTTACCATTGCAACCTGCTTCCTGCTGTGTTCAGCCTGCACCATCATCAGCACTACTGGGTCCTACTGCTCACCTCATCTGGTGTCGATCTGCAGAGAGATCTTCACTCCTCCAACCCTCTCCTGTGGCACAGCTGGCAATCCCTGCTTCTTTGGGCTCCGTGTTCCCTGTTACCACCTTCAGGGACACGAGCACTCAGCCACAAGAAGAGCCCTCTCATCCTAGTGACAATCAGGCTACTGTCCCATTGTTAATATCTCACACGCACAGTGCTAAATAGCTGGATCTGTGCTACTGTATGTATGTAGTGGTCACCTTCCAGTACATCAGTAGGTGAACCTGTTTATTACAATAGAGTATATATGCATCTCCTGCTATTTTAATTAACTCTGTCCCTTCTAGTCTTGGATTCTATAGCTAGTTTTAGCTTAGGGCTCAGTAACCAGCATTGGCGAAAGCCAGGTTAGGCATCCGATGGCCACTTCTGGTAAGTAGAGGTTCGGTTGCATGACAAATTGGAAACTACTAGGAAGGGAGTAAAGCTCAGAGTAGATAGGCTAACTCTGAGGTTAAGTGCCACACCACAGTTATTGCATGTGAGAAGTTTCTTTTCAGGCTGATTGGACAACAGTTGAAGGATCTCTCATTACCTCTGATCTTGCCTTCAGATTTCTGACATATAGATGGATGCCGCATCATGATCATCCTCAGGGGCCCCTGCAACTAAACCTTTCTACAAAAGTAATCTGGCGGTATCTCTCTAATAATAACTCTATATAACTGAGTATATGCGCCCAATCCCACCAGGACTACTGTCAGACCCTTTGCTGATAATACTTGTTTGTACTTTGGATGTATGTACTATTATTAATCTTTTCTTATATAAAGCTTGCATTATTTCCATACTGGTGTGCATCTATATAGTTACATAATTACATAGTAGGTGAGGTCGAAAAAAGACACAAGTCCATCAAGTCCAACCTATGTGTGTGATTATATGTCAGTATTACCTTGTATATCCCTGAATGTTGTGGTCGTTCAGGTGCTTATCTTATAGTTTCTTGAAACTATCTATGCCCCCCACTGAGACCACCACCTGTAGGAAGGAATTCCACATCCTTGCCGCTCTTACAGTAAAGAACCCTCTACGTAGTTTAAGGTTAAACCTCTTTTCTTCTAATTTTAATGAGTGGCCACAAGTCTTGTTAAACTCCCTCCCGCAAAAAAGTTTTATCCCTATTGTGGGGTCACCAGTACGGTATTTGTAAATCGAAATCACATCCCCTCTCAAGCGTCTCTTCTCCAGAGAGAATAAGTTCAATGCTCGCAACCTTTCCTCATAACTAATATCCTCCAGACCCTTTATTAGCTTTGTTGCTCTTCTTTGTACTCGCTCCGTTTCTAGTACATCCTTCCTGAAGACTGGTGCCCAGAACTGGACAGCATACTCTAGGTGCGGCTGTACCAGAGTCTTGTAGAGCGGGAGAATTATCGTTTTATCTCTGGAATTAATCCCCTTTTTAATGCATGCCTATATTCTGTTTGCTTTGTTAGCAGCAGCTTTGCATTGCATGCCATTGCTGAGCCTTTCATCTACTAGGACCCCCAGGTCCTTTTCCATCCTAGATTCCCCCAGAGGTTCTCCCGTCCAGTGTATAGATTGCATTTATGTTTTTGCCACCCAAATGCATTATTTTACATTTTTCTACATTGAATCTCATTTGCCATGTAGTTGCCCACCCCATTCATTTTGTTCAGATCTTTTTGCAAGGTTTCCACATCCTGCAGAGAAGTTATTGCCCTGTTTAGCTTAGTATCGTCCGCAAATACACAGATTAAACTTCTTACCCCATCCTCCAGGTTGTTTATGAACAAATTAAACAGGATTGGTCCCAGCACAGAACCCTGGGGGACCCTACTACCCACCCCTGACCATTCTGAGTACTCCCCATTTATCACCACCCTCTGAACTCGCCCTTGTAGCCAGTTTTCAGTCCATGTACTCACTCTATGGTCCATGCCAATGGACCTTATTTTGTATAGTAAACATTTATGGGGAACTGTGTCAAATGCTTTTGCAAAATCCAGATACACCACGTCTACGGGCCTTCCTTTATCTAGATGGCATCTCACCTCCTCATTGAAGGTTAATAGATTGGTTTGGCAAGAACGATTCTTCATGAATCCATGCTGATTACTGTTAATGATACCGTTCTCATTACTAAAATCTTGTATATAGTCCCTTATCATCCCCTCCAAGAGTTTACATACTATTGATGTTAGACTAACTGGTCTGTAATTCCCAAGGATGTATTTTGGGCCCTTTTTAAATATTGGTGCTACATTGGCTTTTCTCCAATCAGCTGGTACCATTCCAGTCAGTAGACTGTCAGTAAAAATTAGGAAAAATGGTCTGGCAATTACTTGACTGAGTTCCCTAAGTACTCTCGGGTGCAAGCCATCTGGTCCCAGTGATTTATTAATGTTAAGTTTCCCAAGTCTAATTTTAATTCTGTTAACCATGAAGGTGCTTCCTGTGATGTGTCATAAGGATAAACACTGCAGTTTTGGTTACTGACGCCCCCCGATTCCTTTGTGAAGACTGAGGAAGACTGTATTCCCCTTATGTTTCCTATTTGTGTGATTTATACTGAAGCCAATGGACCTGTGATCGCTGTTACCTAAATTTCCCCGTATTTCCACATCCATGATCAGGTATGTATTTTGTGGTAATCAGTAGATCCAGTAATGCTTTATTTCTAGTTGGTGCGTCTACCATCTGACCCATACAATTGTCCTGCAAGACATTTAGGAACTGGCGAGCCTTAGATGAATGTGTGGTTCCCTCCGCCCAGTCTATGTCTGGCTAATTAAAATCCCCCATTATGAGAACACTTCCCATCGTTGCTGCTAATCCAAATTGTGATAGGAGATCTGTCTCCCCTTTCTCCCTCAGGTTAGGGGGCCTATAGCATACTCCCAGTATTATTTTCCCCTTAGCTTCATCCCTTTGGAGCTCTAGCCATAACGATTCAACCTCCTCCCTAGCTCCCTTAGTGATGTCATCTCTCACATTCACTTGTACAATATTCTTGATATATAGGCATACCCCTCCCCCTTTTTTACCCTCTCTATCCTTGTGATAAAGGGTATACCCTTGAATGGTTGCCAGCCAATCGTGCAAGCTGTTTAACCAGGTCTCTGAAATTCCCACAAAATCCAAATCCTCCTCTTACAACAGTATCTCTAGTTCATCCATCTTGTCTGCCAGGCTCCTGGCATTGGTGAACGTGCCACATAGTTTAGACCGGTCTCATACTATCCTCTTATTGGGTGTTCCAAGATTGCAACTAGGACTTGCTACTATACTTACCTTGGGTTTATGTGCTTTGGTCAACCTATCACTACCTTCAATACTACCCTCTGGAATATGTTCTGCGCTGACTATCTCTACCTCTAGACCCTCCCCCCCCCACTGCCTAGTTTAAAAACCCCTCTAACTTTTAGACCATCTTCATTCCCAGCTGATCTGCACCCTCCTCATTTAGGTGAAGTCCATCCCTTTTATAGAACTGGTTATCGACTGAGAAGTCGGCCCAGTCCTCCAGGAACCCAAACCCCCCCTTACTATACCAGCTCCTCAGCCACTTGTTTACTTCCCTATTCTCCCTCTGCCTCTCTGGTGAGGCTCGATGTACCGGTAGTATTCCTGAGAATACAACCTTGGAGGTCCTTTTCCTCAATTTAACTCCCAAGTCCCTAAAATCGTTCTTTAGGACACTCCATCTGCCTCTGACTTTGTCATTGGTGCCAACATGCACCATAACAGCTGGGTCTTCCCCAGCCCCTCCCAGTAATCTGTCCACCAGATCCAAGATGTGCCGAACCCGAGCGCCTGGTAGACAACATACAGTTCGACGCTTCAGTTCTTTGTTACAGATTGCCCTCTCTGTCCTTCCAAGAATTGAATCCCCTACCACCAGAATCTGTCTTTCCTTTCCCTTCACTTCCCCCCCACTCTCACTGGAGGCGTTCTTCCCCCTGCAGCTAGGTGGGTCCCTCAGTTCAAGCAGTGCTGGTCTCTGACTGGTTTCACCAATGTCACTCAATGGAGCGTACTTATTGGGATGCTCCAGCCCTGGATCAGCCTCCGTGCCACTTCCCCCTCTACCCTTCCTGACTGTCACCCATCTACTCTTTCCTAGTGCCTGCACCTCTTTGTTTCCACCCACCTTTGTGCTGGCCCCTGCCGTGTACGTTCCTGGCTCTCCTTTAGTATGGAGGGACTTCTTAGTGCTGACAGTTGCTTCCCTAGATTCAGAACCTGGTCTTACAGGGAAACAATGTGCTTACATTTTGCACAGAAGTATTCACCACCGATCAGATGATCAAGGAATGCATGCATACCGCAAGATGTACAACGAATTGCCTCTCCACACCCGCCGGGCATTGTATCTATTAATTTAATGAGGATTGGGGATTATACCCTGTCCAAATTACCTAACAACTAGCTTCCTGACACTAATACTCAACAAGACAATACACAGGTACTCAACAAGACAATACACAGGCACTCGCAGACCTACGTGCATTCGCAGACCTACGTGCACCGCAGACCTACTTGCACTCGCAGACCAACGTGCACTCGCAGACCAACGTGCACTCGCAGACCTACATGCACTCACAATACACAAGTACACAGTACACAATACACAAGAACTAACGATCCACACAGCTGCTTCTTCAGGCATGGTACATTCAGGGCTGTCTATTCCATCTTTATTCAGCCCCCCTGTACCTGCAGCTCCTGCCGTCAACATTTTTAGGGACCTAGATTTGCAAGATTTAGCCAAGCTTCCTCCCAAAAAGACATATAACCAGTCCTTTCCAACGCTCGGATTCAAATCACTTTGCGAGAGGAAAGACATTGTAGTCTGTACCGCCGATAAGGGCGGAGGCATAGTCGTGCAGGACAGACTGGACTACATTCAGGAAATGTATAGGATATTAAGCGACCAGGACACATATAGGGAACTTACCAGTAACCCTACTGCCCAATATAAAAAAGAGCTGGACCAACTAGTTTTAAAAGGTTTTAATGAGCAGATTCTAAATAAAAAAGAAAGGGCTTACCTAGTACCTACTGCACCTAGAATCCCAATCATGTACCATTTGCCCAAGATCCACAAGGATCCTGTTCACCCTCCGGGTCGACCAATCATAAGTGGAATCGACTCTGTAACATCACGTATCGGTAAATATATCGATTTCTATCTTCAACCATTGGTCAAAGGTACTCCATCGTATCTTAAGGATACGACTGATACCATTAGGCTACTTGAAAGTGTGGAGATTGGGGGGGACCTGCTGATGGCCACTGCAGACGTGGCATCATTGTACACCTGTATCCTCCATACCAGAGGTATAGAAAAGGCAAAGTCCAGGTGAAAATCATAAGCAAAAGATTGCCGCTCCAATCTCTCAAATCCGTATCAAGACACCCGCCCTAATGGAACTCACAGGTGCTGGCTCTGCAAAAGCTTGAGGAAAGAGAAAAATATCCTGGACGGCCGCACACCATAGAAGACATCTTTATTAATATGAAGAAATAAAATCCAAATGCAGTCACCTCATGTACAGGGAGGAACAGGAAAGATAGCTAATATGTTTCACGCCCCATCATGGCGCTTATTCATAGCTGATGAATAAGTGCCATGATGGGGCGTGAAACATGTTAGCTATCTTTCCTGTTCCTCCCTGTACATGAGGTGACTGCATTTGGATTTTATTTCTTCATATCAATAAAGATGTCTTCTATGGTGTGCGGCCGTCCAGGATATTTTTCTCTTTCCAGAGGTATAGAAGCGGTCACACCTTTTCTGAACAGGGACCATTCCATTACCAATAAACAAAGTGAATATATTATTGAGCTATTACAATTCGCTACCAAACACAACTACTTCTGGTTTGACCAAAAGTTTTTCTTGCAACAGAAGGGTGTGGCTATGGGGGCTAAATTTGCCCCCAGCCTTGCCAACCTTTTTATGTCAAAATGGGAGGAGGATGTCGTCTATTCAGAACACAGGCCCTCATTGGTACTGTGGGCCAGATTTATAGACGACATCCTCCTTCTATGGGATGGCACCCCTGAATCCCTCAGGGATTTCTTTGTGTTTTTAAATGACAACGATCAGGGGATTTCGTTGACATATGAATTTAGCTCATCTAAAATTCACTTTTTGGATCTCAAAATTGAGATGGTCTCACGCCAATTTAAGTTTAAAACTTACTTCAATAATACTGACCACAATAGCTTTATATCAGTTGACAGCTGTCACCACCAATCCTGGTTACAGTCTGTGCCTCGTAGTCAGTTCCTGAGATTGGGCAGGAATTGCACAGATGTAAACAACTGTTTTACTCAAGCATCAACACTGAGGGACAGATTCATAGAAAAGGGGTACGACCCAACATCCTTAACTTCTGAAAAAAATAGAGTGGCTGCAATTGACAGAAATTCTTTGCTGACACCAAAACCTCCTTGTGAACAAGATAGCTCCTTTAAGTGCTCTATGCTCACCACTTTTTCAGTCCAACACAGAGAAATCAAAAACATCATTTACCGACATTGGGATATACGGTACTAAGGAATGACCGTGTTTTAAAGGAAATACTCCCAGAACAACCTAAGGTCATTTTTAAAGGTGTGCCTTCTTTACAGGGAAAATTGCACCTAATATCATGAATCCCCCCATACGACCTTCTTTTTTCATAACTTAGTGGGTTATTTTCCCTGCAAAAAATGCACTGTATTGCCCTGTACACACTATCGGACATTCCGACAACAAAATCCATCAGATTTTTTCCGACGGATGTTGGCTCAAACTTGTCTTGCATACACAGGGTCGCATAATGTTGTCGGAATTTCCGAATGTCAAGAACACGGTGACGTACACCATGCACGACGGGACTATAAAAGGGCAGTTCAATACCAAGCGTGGCACCCTTTGGGCTCCTTTTGCTAATCTTGTGTTAGTAAAAGTTTGGTGAGAGACGATACGCGCTTTTTCAGACTCGTGGTTTTCAGTTAGTTTTTCTGCTGTTCAGTTTGTGCTTGTGGGTTTGTATCTGGTCTTCAGTGCATGCAGTGAGTTCCCATTGGTTTATTTAGTATGTTCTTGTCCGTTTGTTACTGATTTTCAGGTCGCTCTTCACAGGCCTTGCTTTTCTTCAGTGCGCTCTGCTACTTCGTTCTGACCAGCCGACCGTTTTAAAACCATGTTGCGTGTACGTACTCATCGTAGAGTTCGTACTGTGCGGGGCTTGATGTTGGGGTTCTTACTTTGACACAAGCCCAGTCCATGAACAGGGTGGGGAGGAGTTCATGGACCAAGAATTGGTTGCTCCAGCGTGACCAATTCTGTCACATGCCTTTGCTTCGTGAGATCCGTGAGAATAATCCTGATGATTTCAGGAACTTTCTCAGGATGACGGACCCCGTTTTTCACCGTTTGTTGGCTTTGCTGACCCCTTATATCAGCAGGCAGGATACCTGCATGAGGCAAGCCATCACTCCGGACCAGGGGCTCATCGCCACGTTGCGGTACTTGGCGACGGGAAAAAGCCAGCAGGACCTCAAGTTCTCAACAGGCATCTCCCCCCAGGCTCTGGGGATCATTATCCCAGAGACTTGTTCTGCCATCATCCAGGTCCTGCAGAAGGGCTATATTAAGGTAAGATTTTTATCCTTTAACATTACATTCTATGTATTTAATGTTTGCTAATATATTGTATTTCTTTCATCATTCCCTAATTACCATGATTGTAATATGCTGTGAATGTCCCCTTTGTCCTCATGCATGCTGGAATGTTTAATGGGTTTTTTTGTCCTTCATGCATATTTGCCTTCACTTACCTCCCTAGAATGCTCTCCTGGGCCTATATCCACCTCGCCTAGTCACTTAACAATGTATTTTGTCAGCTCCATTGTAGTGCTTTATCCTAAACACCCCCTAAAATGTGTAAAAATCTTATTTGTGTCCTTAAATTCATGCAGAGTGCCAGAGGCATTTTTTATGGGTCCCAAACTCATTTGGAACCCTCCCTTCCCCCAACCGCTAGGTCAACCGATACCAATCCTCTGCTGACTTTGCCAAACCCATACACACTATACCTACCTCTTTTGTGGTCAGATTTCTGTATGAATTCCCCAAAGAATGTAGTGCAAGGGCCTGCCTGAATACTTTCAAATGGTACTGTTTAAAGTTTTTCTATCCTATTATTATCTTGATAGGTAATTGCAGAATGTTAAAATTGTGCTCCAATTTGTACAATGTGTATTTATATTTTTGTATTATGACACTTCTTACCTGTCCAGTGGGCTGCCAATAGTGTAAGTAAGGAGGGGCTGGCCAAAGTAATACACATTATGTATGCATTTAGCTCTCAATGAAGTGGAGAGGGTTACCTGTCCAAAACACCCCCCCTCTCTAAATTTTTTACAATGGGCCATCAGAGAGGGTGAGGAATCTGATAGGTGGACCTTATATTTTTGTCTTTAAATACTCCCTAAAATAAATCTTATACTGATGTTGGCCAAGAATGTTTGTGTCTAATCTGCTTTCAATGTTTATGTGCAAAATTACTAATTTTTTTTTCTTGTTTGACTACATAGTTTCCTTCAATGCCACAGGAATGGCAGACTGCGGCCTCCCACTTTGCCCAGCGGTGGGACTTTCCTAACTGCATAGGGGCAATTGATGGGAAACACGTCCACATCGTCCCACCCCCCAACTCGGGGTCATACTATTACAACTACAAGGGGTTCAATAGTATTGTGATGTTGGCAGTGATGTCAGCTACTTATGAGTTCCTGTATGTGCACGTGGGGAAGAATGGCTGGATGTCGGATGGTGGAGTTATCGCCCAGACCGAGTTCTACAGGCATCTCCAGAATGCCAGCTTGGGCTTGCCACCTCCAGAAGACAATGCGGAAGGACTCCCATTTGTCTTTGTTGTGGATGAAGCGTTTGCGCTGGGGGACCATCTTATGCGGCCATTCCCTATGAGGACCCTCACCCCAGACCAGAGGGTTTTTAATTACCGGCTGGCCAGAGCCAGAAGAGTGGTGGAGAATAAGTTTGGAATAATGGCCAGCCGGTTCTGCCTATTTCTTACACCGATACACATGGTGGAATTCAAACTGAATCACATCATTCTGTCTTGCTGTGTTCTCCACAACTTTTTTTTTTCAACTATATTGCCTCAGTTGGGCCTGAGGCCGTAATTCATATTAATGAACCAACCCTGACTGCGCTTGAAACTGGCAATCCTGGCTTGCCCCCCAGAGTGCCCGCGAGGTCCGTATAAGATACATAGAATACTTTGCGGGTAGGGGGGCCATCGATATGCCAGACAATGTCTGAGACATTAATTAAATAAAAATATATTTGAAACTGAAAAAATATTTGCTTTGATTTACTGCTTGGCTTTCTTTTAGCTGTCTCCTCGGTTATCTTTTATTAATGTTATATCTTTTTGGCCTTTTTCTTCAACAGTGCAAACGACATTTCATTGACACATGAGGTGACAATCTCTTCTTCGGCTAACTATTCTTATTATGTTGTGGGTCTGCTACACACACACCTTGTTTTTGTTGTTAATGTATGTAATGCATCACTGACAAAAATCTTATTAATTTTCTGCACCATGACCGAAATATGGGGAGTCATGAAAATGGCGTGATGTGTGTAAAATTAGAAAGCACTGTTGGGTGTTATTTACTAAAGGAAACTACACTTTGCACTACAAGTGCACTTGAGACTGCACTGAAACTGCACTTGTAGTGCAAAGTGGATTTGCCCTTAGTAAATAACCCCCATTGCCACTGAAAACAACAACTTTACTCCAAAAACTGCTTTTAAGCATTGAAAGAAGAAGCCACATATTGTTGATTATCATACTTTTTACTCAAAGCACAATCACATGTGCATTTATAAAAGGGTTTTTGAACAAACCAACATGTTTGTTGTATAACTTTTTTTAGGTCACATTAATGATAAATTGGCTTTTATAGGTAAAACAGGCATGTTTAAAATCATAAAAAAATACACAACTCTGGACCTTACAAAGTTCAACTTTTATAAAGTGAAGGCAATATCAGACATGATTATGTACAAACTGTGTTTGATATTGCGTTCAGCAGATAGGGTGATGTCACCCCTGTAAAAGCCAAATTTAGAAGATGCACACAAATTGCCTAATGTCAACATGTGCTAGCCGCCATCATGGGGGATCAATTGACATGTTTTGTGGGTGCAACCCCTTCCTCTCAGCTACTTTATTATCGAGGAAGGGGTTGCACCCACAAAACGCGTACATCTCCCGTGATGCCAGATAGCACATGTCGACACACTGTGTGCATCTTCTAAATTTGGCTTTTAACATACGCAAAACATTTTTGTCACAAAAAAACAGAAGAAATTTAGGGATTTCTGGGTGTTTTAGAGTCTCCCTAAAACATCAATGATGTTCTTCATTTTGTTTTGAACATCATTGATGTTTTGCTTTATGTTTTCTAAATCTCTATTACACCCCATTATCTCCCTGAGTATCTGGGCACTTTCACTGGTGAAATGACATTCCTCTTCCACAACATCACGATCACCTACAAAAACAAAACAAAACACACCATGTATTATAAATATGCAGGCATTCATCTCTTACCTGAAGCTGTGGTCGCAGACACTCACCTGTTGTGGTGACAATTTCTACAACGTCTCCCTCCTCCTCATCTGTTTGGGTTTGGATATTTCCCCTTCCTGAGGTGGGGGGGTCCCTGGTATCCTCTGATGAGTGATATCCTCCGAGTCTTTTCTCCTCTATGTGAACAAAAATAGGTATACTTAGCACACAGATATTTGATGGCAGAAATAGGAATATGAAACATTGTTTGGAAGTGTGCTACAATTTTCTGTTTTGGGAGAGTTACAAGCTGAAGATTTTTTTTTTGTCCTTTGTAAAGCTTGAATACTTACCCGTTTTGTGCAAGCTTCACAGATGGAGACACCCCTATAGTATCCACTGGAGCACCTGTGTGGGCCCCCTAATAAAAAGGGTGTTCTTTTGTCCCACACTAGTGCTCCAGCGTCCAGATGTGTAAACAGCTGCTGAGTGTCCTCTCCTTACACAGAATCTAGTTTGCATTTCATTCTAGTTACAAACCCATCTAGACAACAAACTTTTATTAACAGAAGTAGGCCAGAAAAACTGTATTGAACTGCATCTGGCCAAAATATTGTATTTTAGTGGCCGAACGAACAATGTTTCCTACAAACGATTGATGTGCCCATGGACATGGAAGTTGCCATTTTTAAATGTACAACATTAAAGAAAAGCACATGGAGCAGCACGAACGTAATAAAAAGATCCTGATCCTTTTATACTGATCGTGCTCCCTTAATTTGAGGTCCAACCACCATTTCCTCAGTTGATCCTTGGATCACCGTACCCCAAAATTCCTGTGCAGACTCTTCACAACTTTAGCCATGATCTTGGCCTTTCTGACATTTGGGTTTGGGTAAGGTTCATGTTTCCCGTCATAGTCGGCCCTTTTCAATATGTCCACCATCTCCACCATCTCAACAAAGGCCATATTTGATGCCTTAAATCTCCTCCGGGATCCTGAAGTTTCTGGCTCCAGCCTTTCCTCCTCCTCCTTGTTGCTGCTATTATCATGCACCTGCTCTGTCTCCGCCATGTGCTCTCCCCCACTGCGCTGAAAGAGAAGGGGCGGGGAATAGACTAGAAAGAACGTCAGGGGCGGGCGGAGTTTTGTGCATGCGCAAAGTATATAAAGCATATCGGAAGCGACGATCGTGATAACGAAGGTACAAGTTTAACTTGGGCCTATACTGCTTATAGATTAAGGCCTATGTTGGGACAAGATTAGGAGAGTTTAGCCTGACATTAGGGTTTGTCTTGTGTTGTGTCTTGCAGAGAAAATGGATGGCTTCAGTGATCACAACTTCCTCCCCCTGTTCATAGACAAATACAAGGAGCTGCCCTGCATGTGGCAGGTGAAACATCCGCATTATAATCATAAACAAAAGAGGCAGGCAGCGCTGGAGAAACTGCTGGAGTTGGTGAAGCAGGTGGTCCCCACGGCAACCATCCCCTATTTAAAAGCCAAAATTGGTGGCCTGAGGAGCACTCATCTAAGGGAGCGCAAGAAGGTCCAGAATTCCCAGAGATCAGGAGCTGCAGCAGATGATGTTTATGTCCCCAAGCTGTGGTACTATAAGAGACTTTGTTTTCTGTTAGAGCAGACTGAAGTCAGGGAATTCCTCTCAACCCTTCCTTCCACTCTTCCTTCCACCCTGTCTTCCACCCCAGCTGAGGCTTCCGTTGTCCAACCTGGGACTTCCAGCCAGGAAGAAGTGGAGGAGCCCAGCTGGAGTCAGGTATAGCATTCAGTGTTGCCAACCGCCCGTAGATTTACGGGCAGCCCGTAAATTTAACCCCTTTTTCGGGGCGCCCGTGAATGCCCATTACGGGCACCGGTGCCCGTAAAAATGATGGCCGCGAGCCGGCCACGCAACTGCGCATGCGCCGTCCGGGCTCGGGAAAGCTCGTATGCGCTCGGCCAGGCGGCGCATGCGCAGTAACGTAATAGCGCCACCCGGCGCCATTTTTGAATCGATCGAGAGAGAGCACGGCGGCCAGCTGACAGCTGAGCCAGGCGAGGCGACTCTGCCCTGTCATGCAGTACATGACTTGGCTGGCTGCACACACAGGCGCCAGCCGGAGGTACGTAGAGTGAAGCTGTGGGGAGGATATTCATAGTAAAAGGAGGACATTACTGGGACTGGAGCCGGGAGAAGTAATATGATGGTGAATAGAGCACATCAGTCTCTGTCCCTGGGCCCTGGCTGCATGGCATATGCAGGGGACAGAGACTGATGTGCTCTATTCACCATCATATTACTTCTCCAGTCCACATCAGATTCATCAGTGTGCTGTGTCCTCATCCTGTACCCCTTTAACCTCTGCCCTGACCTGTGGAGAGGTGAAAGGGGTACAGGAGGAGGACACAGCACACTGATGAATCTGATGTGGACTGGAGAAGTAATATGATGGTGGACAGGGGAGGAGGCTGCTGTGAGGATGTATCATGTCCGCAGTCTCTGTTCACCTCTTGTAGTATGTCCGCAGCCTCTGTCCTCCTCCCGCAGTATGTCCGCAGTCTCTGTCCACCTCTTGTAGTATGTCCGCAGCCTCTGTCCACCTCCTGAAGTATGCCCACAGCCTCTGTTCACCACTTGTAGTATGTCCGCAGCCTCTGTCCATCTCCTGTAGTATGCCCGTAGCCTCTGTCCACCTCCTGTAGTATGTCCGCAGCCTCTGTCCACCTCCTGTAGTATGTCCGCAGCCTCTGTCCACCTCCTGTAGTATGTCCGCAGTCACTGTCCTTCTCCTGTAGTATGTCCGCAGTCTCTGACCATCTCTTGTCTCTTCTCATGTCTGCAGTCTCTGAGGGGATCCTAGAAAGGATTCAAGAGTGGGAGTGCCGCCGGGATGGGGGTTATGGGAAGAGACAGACACGTGTGGACTGTGGAGAGGAGACTATAGAATAGCCACCAAGCTAGAGCCATCTGACTGAGCCCTGCAGGGTGCACCTGAAAGGAGGTCAGTGACAGTGCCGCCAGGCCAGTCTGGGGGGGGGTCACTGATGTAAGGCGGGAGTGAATACAATAATGTAAGAGGGCACTGATATAAAGGTTCCCCCCTATATTAGTAATCCCCCCTTACCTTAGTGTATTCACTCTGCGGAAGGTGGTCTCTGGTCACCATCCTGCAGACTCTGATGTAAGGGAGAACTCTCTGCTGGCTGGGTTATAGTAACCTGACCTTCGTGTAAATTGAGAAATATGTTTTTGACTTTTTTTTAACCTAAACACATTGCTAATAGCACTAGCTATGTGTTTATAGTTCAAATATTAATATTTGCACTGTTTAGCACTAAAAACAGTAATTTTAGTTACTTTTTTGCAGTGTCAGTAAAAAATGTGGATCTGCCAGAAAATTTTATGTTTTTTTGCCAGTAAAAAATTGGCACAGTTTGTAAATTTTGACGTTCTGCCAGTAAATTTCGCTTCGGGGGGTTGGCAACACTGATAGCATTCTTCTACAGATTTCTTGGCAAAACATAAATGATATTTACTAGATGTTATTATTGATCACTAATTGCTGATTTAATAAAGGCGTTTACATATCAATAGACAGTAGTGGGCAAAAATAATTGGGACAATAATGAAAAATGCTGGGCTCAGAATGATAGTCTTTTCTATTTATTAACATTCAATTTGCAACAATCATGAGATGAAAATTGTGTGTGAAAAAACTAAAACTATGTCCCTTTTTCATACACAGGAAGACCTCAGCCAGGATGAGTCTGTGGAATGTGGCACACAGGAGGAGGCTGTGGAATGTGGCAGCCAGGAGGAGGCGGGGGTTAGTGGCAGCCAGGAGGTGGCCGGGGTAAGTGGCAGCCAGGAGGAGGCCGGGCCCAGTAGGAGCCTCACAGAATCGCAGGTTCCTCCCCTCCGCCTTCCAAACAAAAGACATAGGAAGAGGAGTAACGTGGAGGAGTCAGCGCTCAGGCTGATTCAGGAGGCTTCTGAGTCCCTCAGAGCCACCCCCACTCGTGAAGAGGCCTTTGCCTCCATGGCTGCCACCAAACTGCAGGACATGCAGGAGGGCCAACGCCTCATGTGTGAGGAAATAATTTATAAAACATTAAATAAGGGGTGGAGGGCCCAAATCACACCCAACACCCACCTGTGTGAGTTGCATCATCCTCCTCCTGCCACAAATCCAACACCACAGGCACAGCCTGGAAGGAAAAGTGGAAGGAAGACAAGAAAGTTATGGTCTGAGAAAAGATGCAGGCTCATGTATGACCACAGCCTGGGGACATACATGTCATCTGCTGCTGTTGATGATCTCTTGTACTTCTGGACCAGATTGTATATAAATATGGACTCCTCAGGCCACCAATTTTGCCTGAAAATAGTTGATGTGTGCCCTGGGGGCCAAAGGCTTCGACAATTTCTGCTGTTTCTACAGCGTTGCCTCCCTCTTTATTTGGTTAGCATCTGATGAAGTCTTATAAGAGGAAACGCGTCGGGAGACTCCACTGCCTGCCATAATTTTACTTGAAGCGCTTTTTTACTACTGAAATGTAAGTTGTTTACCTATTTTTAATAAATTTGCTTTAAAAAACGGTATTATGCTATGTGGCCCCCCTTCTTTATTTTCATATGGGCTATCCCTCTGAGATGATCCATGGGAAGGTTTGCCATCCATTTCAAAGATAGTTCCCTCAGGAGTCCGGATTCATTTGCAGTTTTGTCGCCATCCAGTTGGGAGGTCCTTCCTTTTGATTGCCTGTTGGTGATACAAGCTAGATTGACTCATTGAACGTACCTTCTTATGAGTTCAATCCTTCTGGTAAGCCTTAACTCTTTCTATGTGGAGGGTCCATCACACTTAAATCTTTGCATGTGTTATCCACGTGGTGATTAAGGAATTATATACCTTTTGGACTAACAGCAGTCTTTTGTTTTGGAAGAGACACCTGAAGAACATCAGAGACTTTACTTTTTAATTTGTTAAACTTTTAATTTAGTGTGGCTTGACATAGACTTTTCTTTCTTTTTCATAAATTTACATAAGTTACATCATAAGCTTCTAAAAACCTATAGCGCTACACTTGTCTGTGCACTTGATTTTGACAAAATCCTTATTTGTTGTGTGAGCTGCTGGTTGTTGGTCAAGCGCAGGGTTAAACTTTTTCTCCTTTTTGGGAACTAACACTTGCCTATGTGTGTTTTCCTTCAAAAAGGACAGTTTGTTTGTGAGGAGGCAGGTACATTTCCAAAATATAATGTGAAATTAACAAGGGACACCAATAGGGATGAGCTTCGAGCTTGAGTCGAACTCATGTTCGACTCGAACATCGGCTGTTTGCAAGTTCGCCGATCAGCGAACAATTTGGGGTGTTCGTGGCAAATTCGAAAGCCGCAGAACACCCTTTAAAAGTTTATGGGAGAATTCAAAAGTGCTAATTTTAAAGGCTTATATGCATGATATTGCCATAAATAGTGTTTGGGGACCTAGGTCCTGCCCCAGGGGACATGGATCAATGCAAAAAATGTTTAAAAAAGGCCATTTTTTTGGGAGCAGTGATTTTAATAATGCTTAAAGTGAAACAATAAAAGTGTAATATTCCTTTAAATTTCGTACGTGGGGGGTGTCTATAGTATGCCTGTAAAGGGGCGCATGTTTCCCGTGTTTAGAACCCTCTGACAGCAAAATGAAAAAAGTCATTTAAAACTACTCGTAGTCGGTCCGACAATACACATAAAAGTTCATTGCAAAAAACGGCATGGAATTTCCACACAGGGGAACCCCGAACCAAAATTTAAAAAAAATTGCGTGGGGGTCCCCCTAAATTCCATACCAGGCCCTTCAGGTCTGGTATGGATATTAACCACTTGCCGACCGCCTAACGCAGATATACTGCGGCAGAATGGCACGGGCAGGAAAAGTCACGTACCTGGTACGTGATCTGCCTCCCGCGGGCGGGGGCGCATCACACCCCCCGGTGCCTGAGGTGGTCGGCATCTTTAGGGGAGTGATCCAGGCTGAGGGGGAGACCACTCATTAGTGGCCACCCCCTCGCGATCGCTCCCAATGAATGAGAATCTTCCTCTGCTGCTGTATAGTAAACAGCGGCAGAGGAAGTGATGTCATCGCTCCTCGGCTTGGTATTTTCCGTTCCGGCGCCGAGGAGAGAAGACATCAAGTAAGTGCACCAACAAATACACTTACAGTAAAACACACCAGGCACACATTTCACCCCCCATCACCCCCCGATCACCCCCTGATCACCCCCCCCTGTCACAGTGACACCAAGCAGTTTTTTTCTGATTACTGCATTGGTGTCAGTTTGTGACAGTTAGAAGTGGTAGGGCAGTTAGTGTTAGGCCCCCTTTAGGTCTAAGGTACCCCCTAACCCCCCTAATAAAGTTTTAACCCCTTGAGCACCCCCCGTCGCCAGTGTCACTCAGCAATCGTTTTTCTGATCGCTGTATTAGTGTCACTGGTGACACTAGTTAGGGAGGTAAATACATAGGTTCGCCGTCAGCATTTTATAGCGTCAGGGACCCCATATACTACCTAATAAAGGTTTTAACTCTTTGATTGCCCCCTAGTTAACTCTTTCACCAGTGATCACCGTATAACTGGTTAGTTAGGTTATTTTTTATAGTGTCAGGGCGCCCACCGTTTATTACCTAATAAAGGTTTAGCCCCTCAATCGCCCGTCGGTGATATAAGTTAGGTTTTAGGGTCAGATAGGGTCTGCATTGCCCCAGGCAGCGTCAGGTTAATGCCAGTAGTGCCAGTCACTTACAAAACACTAAACACATAACTGCAGCGTTCGCAGAGTCAGGCCTGATCCCTGCGATCACTAACAGTTTTTTTGGTAGCGTTTTAGTGAACTGGCAAGCACCAGCCCCAGGCAGCGTCAGGTTAGTGCCAGTAGCGCTAACACCCACGCATGCACCGTACACCTCCCTTAGTGGTATAGTATCTGAACGGATCAATATCTGATCCGATCAGATCTATACTAGCGTCCCCAGCAGTTTAGGGTTCCCAAAAACGCAGTGTTAGCGGGATCAGCCCAGATACCTGCTAGCACCTGCTATTTGCCCCTCCGCCCAGCCCACCCAAGTGCAGTATCGACCGATCACTGTCACTTACAAAACACTAAACACATAACTGCAGCATTCGCAGAGGCAGGCCTGATCCCTGCGATCGCTAACAATTTTTTTGGTAGTGTTTTGGTGAACTGGCAAGCACCAGTGGCCTAGTACACCCCGGTCGTAGTCAAATCAGCACTGCAGTAACACTTGGTGACGTGGCGAGTCCCATAAGTGTAGTTCAAGCTGATGAGGTGGCAAGCACAAGTAGTGCAAAAAATTACAATTAAAAACGAAAGCGCTAATGGATTATAAAGTATAAATGCGTGCTAATATACAGTGTGTGTATAGTTGGTGGTAAAGTGCAAAGTGATTGTAAATATCTGTGTTGCTCCTCTATTCACATGTTCTTCCACCTACACCCTCTATTTAAATAACATAGAATACTAAGGTGAAGTGAATCAAAACTATCCCCCCCCATTGTTTAGGGGGGAGAGGTACCTCTACACCGACCGATTGTCCGTTGCAGGACCGGGAGCGGAGTAGGGGTACAAAGTACTAAAAGGACACACTTACTAATTATAGAAAATACGAGGTAAAGCTGAAATTGGTATAGATATATAAAGATTTGTTTTCATAGATTGATTGTAAGCCTATATATACCATAATATTGCAGGAAACATAAGCTGATTGATTGTATATTTGGATAATAATATGTCCTTGGCAACGTAATTTGATGTATGTTTTTGTTTTTGTTTTAAGGAAGAGTTTTTTCTCTTCTTATGTTTTAAAAATCAATAAAAAGAATCTGATTTAAAAAAAAAATCCACATACAAAATCCACATTAAAAAATTCACCTATATAAAAAAAATCCACATATATAACGAAATCCCTTATGTGTAAAAGCTGCACCTTTGGTAAGTGTTCTGATATCACTTGTTAAAAATTATACATATAAGATTAAAAGTGCGCTTATGTGCTCTAAAATCTCAAAATCTTATTAGGTGAATAAATTATAACGTACTAAAAATAAATATATACATATACTTCAAATTCCTTAATTAATGGTACATATAGATTCACGGGACAATCTTGCAGTGTTCTTAAAACATGACAAGTCCGCTTGCTGAATATGCATATAGGTATGGGGTATGGTATGGAGTGCAATCAGCTGCAACTCAGGTCGAATATATACCCCCCTTGCAGGTTTCACATACAGTTGCACTCTCAATCGGCTCTCTTGTGTGCTGGGGATCCGCTGTTTATTGCCTTCAATATTGTGTTCCAATCATGTAATATATACAGGAAAGATTCATTACGCAATATGCTATATGCTATTAATTGGAATAAACCGAGTACACTCACATTTGATTTAAACCATTAAAGGCGCATAGAGCAGTCAGCTAATCCACCGGTACTTTCCTCCTCGCCCTGTACTGTGAGTGACACTTTCGCACTATGGATGATGTCACTAGGCTCCTCCCGACGCGTGACTTTATCAAGGGTAGCCATGTTACGGTCGGGTTCCATATTTGTAGCGTCCTGGTTGCCTGAGCGACTACGGTGGTATGGTGGTAAACATCATACTGAATTTGCGCTCATATTTAAATTACATAAAACAAACTTTTATTAATAACAACTTGTAAAAATTATTAAATTAAAAACACTAGTTCAAAAATAAGGTTAAAATTTTGTTCAAGATAGAATTGAGATTTCTTTCCTCTATACAATTACTTTGTTCCACATAGATATCCATATCCTTTAAATCCCTCTAGTGATCAAACTTGTAATAGCCATGAACTCATAATTACTGCCTGGTGCATAAAGGATAAAATTACTAATTCGTGTTGGTGCAGTTTATAATTCCTGGCATCTTCCTACATCTACATTAGTAGCTTAAAAGATGCTAAATAAATAACTGATTAAATTGTACATCCTCGTGCGTGCATACATCTTTTGCACTTTCAATGCTACATTAATTATTAAGTGATTGGGACACAAATAATTGAAAATTAGGTGATTGGGGTACAGATAAAAATTATAGGTAAAGTTCCAACAATCTCCACCCTTTACCCTTTATCTGAATTTGTCATGTACTATTAGTAATATGTTACACTATTGTCTTGCTACTATGTTAATAATAGAGGTATGTACTGATATAAAATATTATATTAAAAAATGAAAAATGAAAAATGAAAATTTATATTAAAAATTAAAAAAAGTATTTTAAAAATCCGAAATAAAAGAATTAAGATCAAACTCAATTTTTAGGCCTTTGGGCGTGAAAGTGTCTGCCTCATATATCCATCTTGACTCACTCTTGCTCAATTCTTTAATCTTGTTACTTCCTCTCCAATGGGGCTTATATTTTCCTATAGCCCAAAATTTGAGTGACCTAGGATCTTTATTGTGATGGGAGGCAAAATGGCATGAAACGCTATGTTTGGGGAACCCACTTTTTATGTTTTGTATATGTTCCCTTAGCCTCTTCCACATAGGGTGCTTAGTCCTTCCTATATATTGAAGGGGACATGAACATTGTAACATGTAGACTACTCCTTCTGTTCTACAAGAAATAAAGTCATGAATTTTGTACTCTTTGTTTGTGCTACTTGACCTAAAAGTAGTGCCTTTTTGTCCTCCCATATTGGTATTTTGACACGCGTAGCATCTTTTGCAGAGATAAAATCCCTTTCCTTGGAAGAAGGATAATTCAGTGGTTCTCTTGGGGGGATCCATAACACTTTTTGCGATCCTATCCCTTATTGTGGGTGCCCTTCTGTACACTATAAGTGGCTTTTCAGGTAATATATTATTTAGTTGTTTATCTGCTTTAAGGAGTGTTTATTAACCAAGGGTCATAGTGACAACTATCTACTGGGATATAGCTGTTCCGTTCCACCGTTTTAAAAAAAGTTTTTGCATTTATGGAATTTCCCTCCACTTCTATACAGATCTAAGAAGTGTATCTTTTTGTCACTGATCTCATATGTTAATTTAACATTTTTTTGGTTATTGTTTAGCCTTTCAAAGAATTCAATCAGACTACTCTTATTTCCCTTCCAATCATCTCTAAATCTCTGATGTAGGACTAGATCTATAGGCGTATCTGATTGAATGGCTTCCTTTTCCCACTTAGCCATAAATATATCAGCAAAGCTTGGTGCGTATTTAGCACCCATTCCCACTCCATTTAGTTGCCTATAATACTCATCTTTATGCCAGAAATAGTTATGCTGTAATCCGTATGCCAAACACCTAAGTATAAATCTTTTTTGTTTGGACATAAGGGTACTGTATTTGTCCATAGCCCATTTTGTGGCTGCGATTGCGTCTTCATGATTTATTATGGTGTATAATGACGATATGTCAGCTGTAGCCATGCTATACGTACATTCTGGATCCAATTCTATATTATGTAATAGTTGTATCAGATGTTTAGTGTCCTTCAGATATGACACTGTTTCTGGTACTAGGGGTTGCAGAAAATTGTCCACATACTGTCCTATTCTTGTATTTATCGATTGTATCCCATTTATAATAGGTCTTCCTGGGGGGGTGTGTTTGGTTTTTATGAATCTTTGGGACCGTGTAAATTATTGGGATCCTACATGTCTCAGATACCAGGTACTTAGCTTCTTTCTTCGTCAAAATGTTTTTCATACATCCTTTTGTTATTAGCTCAGTTAATTCCTTCTTGTATTCCCTAGTGGGGTTCTTATTTAATTTAATATACGTATTGTTATCATTCAATTGATCTTGCAACTCTTTGTAGTAAAAGTCCTTGGACATTACCACAATGGCCCCCTTTATCTGCTGGTCTTATTATGATTTGTTTGTTTTCTTCTAGTTCCTTAATGCCTTTTTTAATGCTACTCGGGTCTCTGGTTTTTCTAATTTTCAGATTTTCCAAGTCTTGTATGACCATCCGTTTGAAAACTTCTACGTGTTCATTGTTTGAAACTACTGGGTTGAACAAAGATTTGTTTCTAAGTTGACTGTGCACGATTCTTCCTGTTGTGTTTTCTGTCTCATACCTCACTTTTGGCACTTGATTCAACATATATTTTTGTATGTTCAATTTTCTTTTAAACTTTTGTATGTCTACATACGATTCAAATTTGTTCAAATTGCACTTAGGAGCGTATTTCAATCCCTTATCCAGTGTCAATAATTCAGTTCTTGTCAATTCTATTCAACTTAGATTATAGATACTGTCACGTACCTGGTAGGTTTTGAGCCCGAAGTGCAGGGAGAGACCTCCCCTACAGCTCCCACTCCCGTTCCTCTGGAATGGGAACAGAGGACACAGGAGTGAGGAGTGGTATGGGTGCCTGGCAGGATCAACAGTCACCAGAAGTTCAGGAGAGGAGACTGGAGACTGGAATGCAGAATGGACCAGGAACCACGGCAGGTAAGTAGACAGGAACCGAAGTGCAGGACTGGAACCAGGAACAAGTAGTAGGTAACAGACTGGAACGCTGGACTAAAACCAGGAACAAGCAGCAGGTAACAGACTGGATACTGGAGCGCTGGACTGGAACCAGGAACAAGCAGCAGGTAACAGACTGGATACTGGAGTGCTGGACTGGAACCAGGAACAAGCAGCAGGTAACAGACTGGATACTGGAGCGCTGGACTGGAACCAGGAACAAGCAGCAGGTAACAGACTGGAAGCAGCAGGTAACAGACTGGATACTGGAGCGCTGGACTGGAACCAGGAACAAGCAGCAGTTTAAAAGAACCAGCTTGAATAGAAAATGTGAAAAGAGTCAGCAGGAAAAAAAAATTTCCTTAAAGTATAACTAAAGCCAATTTTTTATTTGGATAGAGTGGGGAGGGGTTAGAACCGCTGTCAACATTTTTATTCCTGTCCCTGTTAGGATGATGCAGGCTAATTGTCCTGATCATCAATGAAAGTGAGAATGAATCAAAACTTTGTCACCAGAATAGAGGGGAAATGATTGGTGAACTGTAGGGATGGGTTTTGCAGTATTCCAGATTTTGCCAGCCAAACTGAACATGGTGTTCACCCGCCCACCGAGACACATGTTCTTGTGATAACTGTCAATGAGGCTTCCTCAATCACATTAAAGAGAAATTCTTTCACTTCCTGTTAAGTCTACAGGACGGAAAATGAGGGGAAATCTTCCTAATGAGACATACATTACAAAAAAAAACTTAAGCTGGCTTAGGTATACTTTAAGATTCATTGGGATGAGCACATTACTCTTAAGCAGGACTGGAATTGCCATGAGGTTCTATGGACTTGTGCCCATAGGTGTGTAGTACTGCCCCTGGATGGGTTGCTGTGTATAGACTTCCCTGGGCTTTTCCCCTTCTTATCTTGCAGCAGGTTCCTAAGGGTTATCACACAACCGCCTGTTCTCTCATTCCCTTGTTTCCAATAATCAATCCAGGGGTTTGTTTTTTTTGGTATTTATTGTTGGAACTTGGATAGGAGAAGGGAATAATGGGATACTTCAACTGGAACTAATTACAATTGAGGACAACTCTCACTCAGCCTCACAGGTTAGATGTGGTGACAGACTTGCTGTTATACCCTACAACACTGGTATTGGAATAAGTCCTTCGCTTGCTCTGGCAGCAGACTTTATGAAACTGTTTATCTTCAGGACACTCACTAGCATCCCCTTTGACTAACACCTGTGGCCCTCACAGGACAGGCCCCATGACAGAGATCTGTACTCACTGTGTAAGCCAAAACCGATCCTTTCTGGCTTGTCCCCCTTCCAGACAGCTCTGTAGGACATCTGGGTTGTAGCTATTCTCAGATTCAAGCCCTCAGGTCAGCAACCTAAGGCCGCATGGCCACTCTCAAGCTGAAGACCCAGAGCACATGTGCTCTTGGCATATAAACAGTCATCCAGCATGCACCGAGGCACTTTTCTCTGCCAGTGGGTAGTTGCTGTAACTATGGCCTGTGCTCTCATTTGTCAGGTTTCCTCCCACTGCCCAATATGTCCCCCTATTGGACCAGTGTGAAACATTCAGACAGCATAAGCAGCATGAGCAGACCCTATCAATGGATCCCTGCCCCCTGGTAGGCAGAGAGCATTCAAATCCACCTGACAGCCTTCCTGGTAAGCAGAGAGACCCAAAAAATATACTCTCTTCTAGCACCTACATAGTTGCGAATATTGTAAAAAAATATTTAGGGACACTTTTTTGGCTGTAGGCAGAGTCACATTATAATTAGGGGGCAGGCATGCGCTTGTAGGCGTGGCATAGAAAAAAAAATTAAATTGCAGCACGCACAGCGTGCCACGCCGAGAAATGGGCGTGGTTTATGCGAAATAGTGGGAGTGGCCTAAATTGACGTGGCTCCAAGGGGGTGTGGTTAGTGTCTGAGATGAAAGAGGGATGGAGAGGGAAAGGGGGAAAGAGGGAAAGGGGGGAGAGGGATTGGAGGGACAGCAGCCCCGGATTCTGCACCACATTAGAAATATGTGTATTCCAGAGTTTAAAAATCAGCAGATAAAGATACTCCACACACCTGGTGTTAGCGCTTCAATCATCCCGGCACCATGGTTGTTATGGTGTCAGTATGATTGAAGCGCATTAGTTCTATTATTACATTGTAATATAGAATGAAATCATTCAACTCACCATAATACAGAATCAGTGGGACCTCTGAGTGTGTCACCTGCCACATCGCCTGCCACCAGATGCCATCAGGTGCCCCCAGCAGAGTCCGTCCTTACATCAGGTGCCCCCAGCAGAGTCCGTCCTTGCATCAGGTGCCCCCAGCAGAGTCCGTCGTTGCATCAGGTGCCCCCAGTAGTGGAGCCCCTCCTCACATCAGGTGTCCCCAGCAGAGTCCGTCCTTACATCAGGTGTCTCCAGCAGTGGAGCCCCTCCTCACTTCAGGTGTCCCCAGCAGAGTCTGTCCTTACATCAGGTGTCCCCAGCAGTGGAGCCCCTTCTTACATCAGGTGTCCCCAGCAGCGGAGCCCCTTCTTACATCAGGTGTCCCCAGCAGCAGAGCCCCTTCTTACATCAGGTGTCCCCAGCAGTGGAGCCCCTCCTTACATCAGGTGTCCCCAGGCAGTGGAGTCCCTCCTTTACATCCGTGTACCCAGTACACCAGAGCTCTCCTTTATATCTGTGTCCCCAGTGCAGCAGAGGCCTCCTTTACATCTGTGTTGTGCAGCAGAGCCCTCCTTTACATCTGTGTCCCCAGTGCAGCAGAGCCCTGCTTTACATCTGTGTCCCCAGTGCAGCAAAGGCCTCCTTTACATCTGTGTTGTGCAGCAGAGCCCTCCTTTACATCCATGTCCCCAGTGCAGCAGAGCCCTCCTTTACATCTGTGTTGTGCAGCAGAGCCCTCCTTTACATCTGTGTTGTGCAGCAGAGCCCTCCTTTACATCCGTGTCCCCAGTGCAGCAGAGGCCTCCTTTACATCTGTGTTGTGCAGCAGAGCCCTGCTTTACATCTGTGTCCCCAGTGCAGCAGAGCCCTCCTTTACATCTGTGTCCCCAGTGTAGCAAAGCCCTCCTTTACATCCGTGTTGTGCAGCAGAGCCCTCCTTTACATTCATGTCCCCAGTGCAGCAGAGCCCTTCTTTACATCTGTGTTGTGCAGCAGAGCCCTCCTTTACATCGGTGTCCCCAGTGCAGCAGAGCCCTCCTTTACATCTGTGTCCCCAGTGTAGCAGAGCCCTCCTTTACATCCGTGTTGTGCAGCAGAGCCCTACTTTACATCTGTGTCCCCAGTGCAGCAGAGTCCTCCTTTACATCCATGTTGTGCAGAAGAGCCCTCCTTTACATCCGTGTCCCCAGTACAGCAAAGCCCTCCTTTTCATCTGTGTCCCCAGTGCAGCAGAGCCCTCCTTTACATCCGTGTTGTGCAGCAGAGCCCTCCTTTACATCCGTGTCCCCAGTGCAGCAGAGCCCTCCTTTACATCTGTGTTGTGCAGCAGAGCCCTCCTTTACATCCCTGTCCCCAGTGCAGTAGAGCCCTCCATTACATCCCTGTCCCCAGTGCAGCAGAGCCCCCCTTTACATCCCTGTCCCCAGTGCAGCAGAGCCCTCCTTTACATCTGTGTCCCCAGGGCAGCAGAGCCCTCCTTTACATCTGTGTTGTGCAGTAGAGCCCTCCTTTACATCCATGTCCCCAGTGCAGCAGAGCCCTCCTTTACATCTGTGTCCCCAGTGCAGCAGAGCCCTCCTTGTCCCTAGCAGTGGCGATCATCTCCTTCATGTGCAGCAGCAGCTACACAGTTCCCGGCTTCCACGTGTGTTCAGTGGAGAGAGGAGGGGCCTCCGATCGATCCGTGCAGCCAATAGGCTTCCATGTACAAGAAAATACTTGTACACTGAAGAGAGAAGACTATTGGCTGCCCCTGAAATGTACTGGCAGAGGCGACGGTGGCCTTTTTTTTGTAGCCCGTCGGCCGTTTTTTCCCTAAAACATTCCCAATTTTCCCGGGACAAAAGCAAAATCCTGGGAAATTAATCGGGACGAAGGTCCCAAAATCGGGATTGTCTCGGGAAAATCGGGACTGTTGGCAAGTATGCACCTACCTAGGAGGGTGCTACAGGTGAAAGCAAAGAAAACATGAGTTTATCCTGTCCAGTAATCAACCACACATTTTTTCCATCATCAGTAGATAGTGTCATCTCATATAAGCTTAACTACTGTCAAAATAGTATCAGTGGGATAAGGACACGTAAAACAAGATAATGTTGTGTGTAAAAGATCCTCTCAGAGGGTGTTCCTTTGTGTGCTAAAGTTTGTGTGTCTATAGGCTCCAGCAATGAAAATCCAACCCTGCTGTAAGGTGATCGAATGTAAAGTGGTATTAAACTGTGATTAAAAAAAAAAACTGGTCCCCCTGCAGACTCATGTCATAATGTGCTAGTATGCATTGTATACCAGCATATTATGACAGACTTGCCTAAAAAACAGAACCCTCCAGCGGCACGCTGTCACCGCTGACAAGGATTCCATCTTCACCCGGTCTTTCTTCGGGGTTTGTGGGCTCTGGCCGTTTGAATGACCAAGTTGCAAAGACGTCAGTCCCACTCATGTGCATGGGAGTCACGGGCGCGGCACAGCTCTCTCAATGGACGGCATGGCCTCCATTGAAAGAGTAGTGCGCATGCGCTGGTGACATCACCGCCTGCTATACATGTAAATATCTCCTAAACGGTGCACATTTAGGTACCTCTATTCACTGTACTTACAGGGACGCCTTATTATAGGCTTACCTGTAGATACAAGATAAAAAGCGGAGTTTATTACTACTTTAAAGGATGATTAGTAAAGCATTTTCAGAAGGAAAACCAAGTCAAGCTGCCAAAACAAGGTGTGAAAGGGACCTTGTCAACCAAAGGTTTCGTTGTTTTTGAACCAATCAGTATCATGTTGCAGAAGGCACTCATTGCTGTGTCTGAAGCATTACTGGTTAACAATGCCACAAAAGTGCATGTCAGACCACTAAGACAAAGAAAATGTTGTCAGATGGAAGAAAAGTGCTTGCTATAAACGTTTCCTGAATTCTTTCAGCAGGTCCTGGTGTACAGGTGCTCTTGTCATTATCACAGGGCGTCTGCCTGAATGATGGATGGGAACACCTGTGCCCTGCTCAGTGTTGCCTTATAATTAAGCACTTGTCCCAACTTGTCTTTACTGTATTCTTCTGGTTCATTGAATTTATGGCCCTGTGGTTTTATTGCATCTCTTTTTATTGATTGTGTGATTTAAAGAGTATAGTGACCTGGCTACTAAAGCTGGCCAGAGATCTAAAGGGGCCAATAAACATGACATCAAAGTCACTGGAGTGGATCCTGCTGTTTTCAGCACAACCAGGATATCCTCCCATGTCTATGGAAAGCCCCTGACCCTGCAATCTGGCATGATAAAAAGTGGCACTGGCATATGTTCTTACCACGCTGCTCTCACACTCTGCTCTACAAACAATCTCCTGACTCCCAATTCATGTTTAAAGAGCTGCTAGCGGTACCTGAGGGCAAACTGCGAATGCATATTGACTACACGCAAGAATCTACATTCACTGGCCTCTTTATTAGGTACACCTGGTCAATTGCTTGGTAACACAAATTGATAATCAGCCAAACACATGGCAGCAGCTCAATGCATTTAGGCATCTAGACGCGGTGAAGACGACTTGCTTAAACCGAGCATCAGAATGGGGAAGAAAGGGGATTTAAGTGACTTTGAACATGGCATGGTTGTTGGTGCCAGACGGGCTGGGGTGAGTATTTCAAAAACTGCTGATCTACTGGGATTTTCACACACAACCATCTCTAGGGTTTACAGTGAATGGTCCGACAAAGAGAAAATATCCAGTAAGCGGCAGTTGTGTGAATGAAAATGCCTTGTTGATGTCAGATGTCAGAGGAGAATGGGCAGACTGGTTTGAGATGATAGGTAGGCAACAGTAACTGAAATAATCACTCGTCACAACCAGGTTATGCAGAATACCATCTCTGAATGCACAACACATCGAACCTTGAAGCAGATGGGCTACAGCAGCAGCAGACCACACTGGGTGCCACTCTTGTCAGCTAAGAACAGGAAACTGAACTTACAATTCCCACAGGCTCACCAAAATTGGACAATAGAAGATTGGAAAAACGTTGTCTGGTCTGAGTCTCGATTTCAGCTGTGACATTTAGATGGTAGGGGCAGAAATTGCTGTAAACAACATAAGTATGGATCCACCCTGCCTTGTATCAATGGTTCAGGCTGGTGGTGGTGTAATGGTGTGGGGGATATTTTCTTGGCACACTTTGGACCCCTTAGTGCCAATCGAGCATTGTTTAAACACTGAATATTGTTGCTGACTATCTCCATCCCTTTATGACTACACTGTACCCATCTTCTGATGGCTCCTTCCAGCAGGATAATGCACCATGTCACAAAGATCAAATTAACTCAAACTAGTTTCTTGAACATGACAATGAGTTCACTGTACTTCAATGGCCTCCACAGTCACCAGATCTCATCCAATAGAGCACCTTTGGGATGTGGTGGAATGGAAGATTCGTATCATGGATGTGCAGCCGACAAATCTGCATAAACTGCGTGATGCTATCATATCACTATAGACCAAAATCTCAGAGGAATGTGTCCAACACCTTGTTAAATATACAGTATGTCACGAAGAATTAAGGCAGTTCTGAGAGCAAAATGGGGTCCAACCCGGTACTATCAAGGTGTACCTAATAAAGTGGCTGGTAAGTGTATGCACACCTTCAGTCAAAAGTTGAGCAAGAATCTGACCAGTATGTTGTTTTTTTCTCACAAGTATGTATAGGAAAATGTATGTTATTATCCCAATGGAATGCAGGTTTATGTGCATGTTATACCGATTGCATTCACAAGTGTTGCAATATAATATAATAATGCAATCAGAGGTGATCAACCAAGTGTGTACAACGTGTCTTCAAAGTATGATGCCAGCTTACAGCAGACACTCCTAGGTAGTCAAGGACAATTTAGGCATATGGAAAAATGCAGCGCATGTATAAATGAATATAGGTCTTTAAAATGGTGAAACAGTCAAGAAATAACTAATTGACCACAGGTGCCTTGAAACACAAACGTCCATAGATGGATGTAAATGTCCAACCGCACAGGAGGTATAAGTACTCCAAGGGGTGGTGATGGTCTGATGGTTGTCAGAAAACACCTGGCATCATACAGCGACTTCCCAACCGAGAAACCGGGTCCCAATGGGTCATTCAGAGAAAGTGCAAAAAAGCCTCTTACCAGATCCTGTGGATTCCCATGTCAGCGACAGGGAATCGCATGCGCAGTTTGTCACAAATGACGTGGAATGGGAGCTCAGGAATCGCCAATCTCTTGGATTGTGGTCTGTATGGATCTCGGCCGGCAACCGGATGGGTCCTCACAACGAACCGTCCTCACACCGAACCGTCCCAGCATGCATCAGAAGTTTCGCAAACGGTCCCCCGAAAGGAGCAGTTGGAGGGACTGGATCTCATGCGGTAAATGTGGAAACAAAAAGAATGTGCCTCCACATGGTGCAGATAAAAAAGGGTGTTTTTATTGACAAAAACGACCATACACAAATAAAAGCGTGATCACGGTGGATAAAAACAAATGGGCAACAAAGAGAGTGGTGTATGTACATACACCACTCTCTTTGTTGCCCATTTGTTTTTATCCACCGTGATCACGCTTTTATTTGTGTATGGTCGTTTTTGTCAATAAAAACACCCTTTTTTATCTGCACCATGTGGAGGCACATTCTTTTTGTTTCCACATTTACCGCATGAGATCCAGTCCCTCCAACTGCTCCTTTCGGGGGACCGTTTGCGAAACTTCTGATGCATGCTGGGACGGTTCGGTGTGAGGACGGTTCGTTGTGAGGACCCATCCGGTTGCCGGCCGAGATCCATACAGACCACAATCCAAGAGATTGGCGATTCCTGAGCTCCCATTCCACGTCATTTGTGACAAACTGCGCATGCGATTCCCTGTCGCTGACATGGGAATCCACAGGATCTGGTAAGAGGCTTTTTTGCACTTTCTCTGAATGACCCATTGGGACCCGGTTTCTCGGTTGGGAAGTCGCTGTATGATGCCAGGTGTTTTCTGACAACCATCAGACCATCACCACCCCTTGGAGTACTTATACCTCCTGTGCGGTTGGACATTTACATCCATCTATGGACGTTTGTGTTTCAAGGCACCTGTGGTCAATTAGTTATTTCTTGACTGTTTCACCATTTTAAAGACCTATATTCATTTATACATGCGCTGCATTTTTCCATATGCCTATTTTGTTGTTTTTGTCAAACTGTATGCAGCAGCTTTCATTCATTTTACTGGTTAGCGCGGTGTTTTCTATTTACCTCAGTCAAGGACAATTGCCTAGGCCCTGTAGAAAGTTTTTTTCAACTGGAAATTGGAAGTTTCACAGATTAAAGGCACACATATACAGAACTAAAAATGTTTTTTACTTAACCCCTTCCTGACCAGCCGCCGCAGTTGTACTGCGGCAGGTTGGCTCCCCTAGGCAAAATGGTGTTACCTTACGCCGCCTCGCCTTTTGGCCACTAGGGGGCGTGCGCCACCGGAGGCGAGTGCCCGGTGGGCACGATGAATGCCGTGCACCCACGATCGCTCGTGACAGAGTTTACACACACAGATCCCGGTTCTCTCAGGGGAGAGGAGACAGATCGTGTGTTCACACTATGTATGAACACCGATCTCTCTCTCCTCCTAGTCAGTCCCACCCCCCCCACAGTTAGAACACACACTAGGGAACACAGTTAACCCCTTGATCGCCCCACAGTGTTAACCCCTTCCCTGCCAGTGACACTTATACAGTAATTAGTGCATTTTTATAGCACTGATCGCTGTATAAGTGTCACTGGTCCCAAAAATGTGTCAAAAGTGTCCGATGTTTCCGCCGCAATATCGCAGTCCCGATAAAAATCACAGATCGCCGCCATTACTAGTAAAGAAAAAAAAATGGTTAATAAAAATGCCATAGATCTATCCCCTATTTTGTAGACGCTATAACTCACTTTGAAATGGTGGTGCCAACCCCCGAACTTAGGGCTGGTTCACACCACAGACCCCTCGCTCACCCCCTAGTGTCAACCCCTTCCCTGCCAGTCACATTTACACAGTAATCTGTGCATTTTTTATAGCACTGATTGCTGTATAAATGTGAATGGTCCCAAAATAGTGTCAAAAGTGTCCGAAGTGTCCGCCGCAATATCGCAGTCATGATAAAAATCACAGATCACCGCCATTACTAGTAAAAAAAAAATAACAATACAAATGCCATAAATTTATCCCCTATTTTGTAGACACTATAACTTTTGCTCAAACCAATCAATATACGCTTATTGCGATTTTTTTTTAACAAAAATATGTAGAGGAATACATATCGGCCTAAACTGAGGGAAAAAAAAATATATTTTTTTAAATGTGGGATATTTATTATAGCAAAAAGTAAAAGATATTGTGTTTTTTTCAAAATTGTCGGTCTTCTTTTGTTTATATCGCAAAAAATAAAAACCACAGTGGTGATCAAATACTTCAAATACTACCAAAAGAAAGCTCTATTTTTGGTAAAAAAAGATATCAATTTTGTTTGGGTACAACATTGCAGGACCGCGCAATTGTCAGTTAAAGCGACGCAGTGCCGAATAGCAAAAAATGGCCTGGTCATTGAGCAGCCAAATCTTCCAGGGCTGAAGTGGTTAAATAAAAATTCCCGGCGCACATCCTGCAGATGAAATGTGACTTGGGTTCTGTATTATTTTGAGTTTAGGTCCCCCTGTCCTAGGGGTGTTGCTCATATGATTTAATGAACCCTAAATGCATTAACAATTTTCTTAAATACCAGAATGTAACTATTAAAAAGTAAGACATTAAGCTTTGAATACACAGTGGATATAAAAAGTCTACACACCCCTGTTAGAATGTCAGGTTTCTGTGATGTAAAAAAAATGAGAAAAAAATAAATAATTTCAGAACTTTTTTCACCTTTAATGTGGCCTGTAAACTGCAACACTCAGTTGAACAACAAACTGAAATGTTTTAGGTGGAGGGAAGTAAAAATAAAAAAATAAAATAATATGGTTTCATAAGTGTGCACACCCTTAAACTAACGTTGTTGAAGCACCTTTTGACTTTATCACAGCACTCAGTTTTTTTGGGTATGAGTCTATCAGCATGGCACATCTTCACTTGGCAATATTTGGCCACTCTTCTTTGCAAAAACACTCCAAATCTGTCAGATTACGAGGGCATCTCCTGTGCATAGCCCTCTTCAGATCACCCCACAGATTTTCAATCAGATTCAGGTCTGGGCTCCTGCTGGACCATTCCAAAGCTTTAATCTTCTTCTGGTGAAGCTATTTCTTTGTACATTTGGATGTATATCATCGTCGTGCTGAAAGATGAAGTTCCTTTTCATAGTCAGCTTTCTAGCAGAAGCCTGAAGGTGTTGTGCCAATATTGACTGGTATTTGGAACTGTTTGGAACCTTGACTAAGGCCCCTGTTCCAGCTAAAGAAAAACAGCCCCAAAGCATGATGCTGCCACCACCATGCAGTGGGTATGGTGTCTTTTAGTGATGTGCATTGTTGTTTTTGCACCAAAAATATACAATTATGGCCAAAAAGTTCAACCTTAATTTCATCAGACCATAACACATTTCCCACATGCTTTTGGTAGACTTCAGATGTGTTTTTGCAAAATTTAGCTTGGATGTTTTTCTTTGTAAGAAAAGGTTTCTGTCTTGCCACTCTACCCCATAGACCAGACATATGAAGAATACGAGAGATTGTTGTCACATGTACCACACAGCCAGTACTTGCCCGATATTCCTACAGCTCCTTTAATGTTGCTGTAGGCCTCTTGGCAGCCTCCCGGACCAATTTTCTTCTCGTCTTTTCATCAATTTTGGAGGAACGTCCAGTTCTTGGTAATGTCACTGTTGTGCCATATTTTCTCCACTTGATGATGACTATCTTCACTGTGTTCCATTGTATATCTAATGCCTTGGAAATTCTTTTGTACCCTTCTCCTGACTGATTAATAATGATGCTTTGGAAGCTCTCTGCAGACCATGGCTTTTGCTGTAGGATGCGACTAAGAAAATGTCAGGAAAGACCTACTAGAACAGTCATTGCTTAATTCTGAACACAGCTACATACCCAGTTATAAGAGGGCATGCACACTTATGCAACCAGATTATTTTATTTTTTTATTTTTACCCCACCCCCCTAAAAGATTTCAGTTTGTTTTTCAACTGAGTTGTACAGCTTATAGGTCACATTGAAAGGTGAAAAAAAAGTTCTGAAATTATTTATCTTTGTCTCATTTTTTTACATCACAGAAACCTGACATTTTAACAGGGGTGCTTAGACGTTTTATATCCACTGTATGTCTTACTTCAGCAAAAAAGTTTTAATACTGGAGTGAGGACACACGCTGCCAATATCTGTCCTTGCCTGGTACTTCCTTTTGAATATGTGAACCCTGGCTACTGCCATTTTTCTAGGCCAAAGTACGAAAAGCCCCATTAGGCTCAAAGGGTCCTGCAGAGCTGTAACATGCATATCTTTCTAGTTCCATCCTCGGCAAATCAAACGCAGACAGCAACCAACCAACATGGTGCCATCAAAAATAACCATCTCAGATAGCAAAAGTTTGATCCTACTACATTGACAATGTCAAGAATGACTGATCCCACCAACATGCCTCAATCCCATCTCTGAACCTGGGTAACCTGTCCTCTAATGATTTGGCCAAGTCCAAGACTACCAGAGGCAGAGAATATTTAGGCAAAGGACTTATGGCCATGATTGAGGCTTTACCAAGGAGGAGGTCAGATTTTGTGGATTGAGGACACCTTGCAGAAACACATAGATGCCTTTAAAGAGCAGGACACTGAAAACAAATCCAGGTTGACCAATTTTACTTACTTTCTGGATGCAGAGCCAGCGCTACCTAATGTAGGTGCCAGCCTAGAGAGCACATAAATCGGGGGCGCCGTGCCAGCAAGGAAAGATTGTGTCGGGGGCAGGATGGAAATTTCCCCTCGGGCCACTCTGAGGCTCTGTAAAAAGGCTGCCCCGCTGCCCTCAATTAGCACACACCTTACTCATACTTGCCGCGAGCTGCAAACAGAGTCAGACTGACACTCATGAAGAGCTGAGGCGCTGCAGGAGGTGGGGTACCCATGAGGCACATAAAACAGGGGAGGAGCCTGAAGGGCACGCATTTCCATTGGGCGGGACTCGAGGAAGGGGTGTGGCCATCCTCGTTCCCAGCCTGCCTCATTCTTTGGTGCATGTGTGAGGGAAGCTCTGCAGACAGAGAGAGTGAGAGCACCAGGGAAGTTCTCTCTGTCCTCTCACACGTGTCCCTCTCTGTCTGTCCTCAGCGTCCCTCTCTGTCCTCATCGCACTGCATCCCTCTCTGTCTGTCCCCAGCATCCCTCTCTGTCCCTGGTGTCCCTCTCTGTCCCCAGCGTCCCTCTCTGCTCTCATCACACTGCTTTCCTGTCTGTCTGTCCTCAGCATCCTTCTCTGTCCCCACTGCATTCCTCTCTGTCCCCGGGCGTCCCTCTCTGTCCTCATCACACTGTGTCCCTCTCTGCCTGTCCTCAGCATCCCTCTCTGTCCCCACTGCATCCCTCTCTGTCCCCGCGCGTCCCTCTCTGTCCTCATCACACTGCATCCCTCTCTGTCCCCACGTGTCCCTCTCTGTCCTCATCACACTGCATCCCTCTCTGTCTGTCCCCGGTGTCCCTCTGTCTGTCCTCCGCTCCCTTCTCTGTCCTCATTGCACCGTGTCCCTCTCTGTCCCCGGCAGAGTGAGGCTGCGCTAATGGGACTGCACTGATGGGCACTGATAGGCTGCATTGATGGGCACTGATAAGGCTGCACTGGTAGACTGCACTGATAGGCACTGATGAGGCAGCATTCTTAAGCTGCACTTATGGGCTGCACTGGTGGTCACTGATGATGCCGCACTCATGGGCACTGATAAGGCTGCACTGATGAGCTTTATGTTGATATTGTTCAAAAGTTGTTGTTAATATTTATTTTTGGAACTTAATTCTGCATAAAACATTTAACAGTGTCCTTTCATGAGATCATTTACGAGGGCGTGTTTAGGTGTGGGGCAGGGTAGGGTTGTATTTAAATTGGGGGTGAATGAGTTTAGTCAGGCCTAGGGCAGCACATAACCTAAATACACCACTGGGCAGAGGTTCACCATCCAGCAGGACAATGCCCCTAAAATATACAGCCAGAGCTACAATTGAATGGTTTAGATCAAAGCATATTCATGTGTTAGAATGGCCCAGCCAAAGTCCAGACTTAAATCCAATTGAGAATCTGTTTCAAAACTTGAAAATTGCTGTTCACAGATGCTCTCCATCCAATCTGACAGAGCTTGAGCTATTTTGCAAAGAAGAATGGGCAAAAAGTCACTCTATAGATGTGCAAAGATGTGCAAATAACCAAAAAGACTTGCAGCTATAATTGCAACGAAAGGTGGTTCTACGGTGTATTGACTCAGGGGGGCTGAATACAAATGTACGCCACACTTTTTGCATGTTTATTTGTCAAAAATTTTGAAAACCATTTATCATTTTCCTTCCACTTCACAATGTCACAATTATGTGCCACTTTGTGTTGGTCTATCACATAAAACCCCAATAAAATACATTTAGTTTTTGGTTGATATATTACAAAATAGGGAAAATTTTGAGGGGTATAAATACTTTTTCAAGGCACTGTACTACCCTAACCTGTCCATATACTACCCTAGCCTGTCTATATACTAGCCTAACCTGTCTATTTACTACCAAGGTCTGTCTATATACTAATCTAGCCTGTCTATTTCCTAACCTAACCTGTCCATATACTGCCCTAGCCTGTCCATATACAACCCTAGCCTGTCCATATACTACCCAAGCCTGTCCATATACTACCCTAGCCTGTCCATATACTACCCTAGCCTGTCCATATACAACCCAGGCCTGTACATATACCTGTGGAGCACGGCTGGCGTGAGGAAGCAAGCCGGTGCCACCACTGTTTGTCTTCAGGCCAGGTCTAGAGGCGCAGGAGAGGGCCTGCAAACTACAAGTGAAGAAAAAGGTGTACAGGTGCCACAAAAATCTCCACCCCCACTGTGTACATGGACAGGGCAAAGGGGGTGGAGTCAGGGGCAGAGCCAAGGGGGCAGCAAAATGAGGTTTCGTCTAGGGTAATAAAGATCCTTGTAGCAGCCCTGTCTGGGTGTACATGAGATCTGCATGGCAACCCTAGAGAGAGAACAGCAAGCTCATTGTCAAAAGTTTACTGCACTCCAGCTTTGACTTTAGGACAGGGAAAATACAGCGCAGTAGATTCTGAGACATACCAGAGATGACCATCAGATCCGATTTTGGAACCACAGTAATTGAAAAACTCCACTTTGTCCTAGGCAGGGAACCAACTGCCGACAACACCCAGCCGGCCTGTCTTAGAGCTGTTCTTTGTTGAGTCCATAATTATAATGACTTCAATATGTTTCTGTGTTTGATAAGCCATTCCACAAGTCCTGCATTAATTATAGAAGGTCCTTAAGGCACAGCACCACTTTTTTCCCAGGACATTGGAATTGCAGTCCCGTGGCCCCATCTTCAATCTTCATTGATTGATCGGTGCGTCTGGGCTAACTGATGTTAATAGCTTGGTACCAATCCACCAATATATTGACTTTTAGATTGACCTCTGTAACACTCCTATGCAACCCTATCCTATTCCCAGTGACCACCCCAACATGCATGAAGCAATAGGACCAATGTTCTATTTCTAGACTTGGATTCTGAATAGTCTAAGTTTATTAGTGGTGTACTCCAAGGTTTAGTGTTGGAACCCTTACATTTTAACACATTTATAAACGATTAAGAGTTTGGGAATAAAATTACGATTTTAGTGTTTGCAGATGACACCAAGCAAGGCAGTGAAATAACTTCCTTACAGGATGTCTCCAACTTACAAGCAAACCTCAATGCACTGTTTAATTGGGTAACTATGAGACAAATTATGTTTAATGTTGATAAATGTAAAGTTATGCACTTGATGGCTAAAAACATACATGCATCATACATCTTAGGAGGAGTACAACTGGGGGTGTCAATAGTCAAGAAGGATCTTGGTGTTCTGGTAGTTCATAGACTTAAAAATATTGTAAAGGTAATTTTTTTTTAATAACAAACATTCTATGCTTACCTGCTCTGTGCAGCCCCAATCTTCCTCTTCTTGGGTTCCCCACTGGCGCTCCTGGCTTCTCCCCCCTGATAAGTGCCCCCATAGCAAGCTGCATGTTATTGTGGCACTCATGCAGGTTCGCTCCCAAGTCATGCTTTTTGACTCCATTGAAATTAACAGGGTGGCCCGACCCTGCCCCCCCCTCACTGGCTCTGATTGACAGCAGCAGGAGCCAATGGCTCCCGCTGGTGTCTCTGAAGCAGTGAGGAGGGAGAGAAAGCAGCAATGCTGCTCTCATGCACAGCACTGGAACGACATTGGGTTCAGGGAAGTATTTTGGGGGGTAGGGTTGGAGCTACACACAGAAGGTGTTTTACCTTAATGCATAGAATGTATTAAGGTAAAAAACCTTCTGCATTTGGAACCACTTTAACAAAAGCGTGGAATGCTAGTCTGCAGTTTCTAAACCTAGCAAAATACTTTCTTGTAATAAAAGAGTTATGGACTGCAGAGGGAGAGATATAATTTTGCCCCTGTACAAATCATTAGTAAGACCTTATCTGAAATATGCAGTTAAATTTTTGCAGAAGTTCACAAAAAGGATATTGGCGAACAGGAAAAAGTGCAGAGAAGGGCAGCCAAACTGATAAGAGGAATGCATGCCCATACCATTTTTGGGCACCATCCTTGGTGTGGTTCACACTTTGTGTGATGGTTGTGCCTGTTTGGGAGTGTGGCCTTAGCCATCTATGTTTCCCCATCAGTGGGCCTACAAAGCTGGGGCCGGCTTCCTTTGGCTGCATGTGTGCATGCCCAGTGCCACATCCGTGCATAGCTTTGGCCTACATGCCGATGCTGCATGCAGCCTGGAGAAGCCAGGGGGCGCAAGCCCAATATAAAAAGACAGGATCCAGCAGTGTTTTTGCCAGTCCGATCTGAAGGAAGAATACATTACACCTGCTGTATCATGGCGAGTACTATTTGTGCATTTGGGACACCTAATTTATTTGTTCAGAATTTCAATTTTTTTTTTTATTGAGCATTACATATATTATAGGAAATTGTTCCACTGGGAACAAGACTAGATATGTTTTGATCCTAAACATCCCGGGATTACCGTATTTATCGGCGTATAACACGCACCCCAAGTTTAGGAGGGAATTTTAGAAAAAAAACAACTTTTGGGAGGGAAGTTTAAGGAAAAAAAACTTACATTTAAATACCCATCAATGCATCCTCATCAGTGTCCATCTGCAGCCTTGTCCGTGTCATTTGCAGCCTTGTCATTGTCATTTGCAACCTTGTCAGTGTAGCCTTGTCAGAGCAGCCTTGTCAGTGTAGCCTTGTCAGAGCAGCCTTGTCAGTGTAGCCTTGTGCAGACTTTTCATTGCATTCTTCCAGTTTAAAAATGGCGCCGGGTCCTCTCGGCCGCTCTCGGGTCCTCTCGGCGGATCTCGGGTCCTCTCAGGGGCACTCGGTTCCTCTTACAGTCCTGAGTGGAGCCGTGAGTAGCCGAGTGTACTCGGCACGGCTCCACTCACAGTCACGCCCAGTCCCTGTGTTATGTCCATCATAGGGCGTGACTGGGCGTGACTGTGAGCCGAGCCGAGTACACAATCAGCGGGGGATCGGCGTATAACACGCACCCACGATTTTCCGCTGATTTTAAGGGGAAAAAAGTGCATGTTATACACCGATAAATACGTCATTTTCTATTCTTGCCTTATAAGCGATATGACAGCCTGCGTGCTAACTATAGGTTTTTGTATACAGTGGGGAAAATAATGATTTGGTCCCCTGAAGATTTTGTAAATTTGTCCACTTACAAAGAAATGAAGGGTCTATAAGTTTTATCATAGGTGTATTTTAATTGGTAGAGACAGAATATCAACCAAAAATCCAGAAAAAAACCACATGATACAAATGTTATAAATTGAGTTGCAGTTCAGTGAATAAAATAAGTATTTTATCCCCTCCCAACCAACAATAATTCTGGCTCCCACAGACTGGCTACAGGTTGTGCTCATGTGGTACACAGATTAGTCCTGTCAATTTAAGAAGGTGGTCTTAAGGACAACTCGTTATGTGTATAAAAGACACCAGGGGAGAGCTGGCAGCCTTAGGCCTGGGGGGCAAGTCCAGTCAAGTGGCCCATTGAACCACCGAATCAGCTCACCATTAATGCCCACCTGGTTTTTCAATGCAGCCCCACCAGTGCCCATTAATGCAGCCTGATGAGTGCCTATCCAATGCAGCCTCACCAGTGCCCATCCAATGCAGCCTCATCAGTGCCCATCCAATGCAGCCTCATCAGTGCCCATCAATGCAGCCTCACCAGTGCCCATAAATGCAGCCTCACCAGTGCCCATAAATGCAGCTTCACCAGTGCCCATAAATGCAGCCACGCTAGTGCCCATAAATGCAGCCTCACCAGTGCCTATAAATGCAGCCTCAACAGTGCCCATCCCATCAGCTCAGCCTTACCTGTGCCCATCAATGCAACCTGATCAGACAGCAGTGCCCATCGGCACAGCCTTGCCAGTGCATGGGGAGAAAAGAGAGCCGCCGGTTTACACAGTACGGGTATCTCCTGCTTACCCGGCCATTGTCACATTAAGTCCCGCCTCCTGGACCGACTCCTAAGATGGACGTCACATGTCCCGGCATTAAACCAGTATGACGTCCATCAAAGGAGCCGGTCCAAGAGGCAGGACTTGACTCTGTCAGATCTTCTCTCTGTGTGCTAGAAACTTGTTGCAACTTGCATTGTCTCACTCTTGCAGCCACTCCAGCCAGTGCCCAGCCCCAGCATGAGCCAGTCACAGGACGCGTCCTCTGGCATGCCCTGCCTCTGAGACTCCTGGGAGTTGTAGTTTGCTGCGCTGCTAAGTTCCACCCACCACCACCAGGAACTTGAGCACGGTCCGGACTACAACTCCCAGAATGCAGCGCAGCAGCCAGCCAGCCAATTGGCGGCCACCGCGGCTGACTTTTACCATCTACAGGAAAAGAAAATAGCAAACAGGCAGCGCGGCTGTTTTGAATATAAGGTAGGCGGCCTGGGGGGGAAATTTCCACCCTACCCCCCGGCCAAGCCTGCCCCTGAAAGACACCTGTCCACTGAATCTCTTTCTTCCATTCAAACCTCACCATCATGGGCAAGACGAAAGAGCTGTCAAAGGACGTCCGGGACAAGATTGTAGACCTGCACATGGCTGGAATGGAGTTACAAGACCATCAGCAAGAAGCTTGGTGAGAAGGAGAAAACTGTTGAACCAAATATTCGCAAATGGAAGAAATACAAAATATCACAGTGAACTTTTAAAACTGATTCTGATTGGGGCAGCCCAAAAGGGTTAGCGATGGGTACAGACCTGCTGTCAGGGTCTGTGCCTCACACATCCGAGGGACCAGAGCCACTAGAGTGGAGCTAAGAGGACCTGCTGTTGTGCCAGTTCACCCACATCACCACATCAGGGTGCCTTCAGAGGCTGAGCTAGTGAGAGAGAGTTGCTGCATCTTTAGGTTTGGAGCTGAGAGACTACAGCCTGTGTGAGGAACCAGGACCCAACTTTTGGAACCTGTTGATTTCCAAGTTATTGGGACCAGAGTAGTTGCCCGCCAGGAAGTGGTGAACATGTCTTAGACACCCACCGCACCCTGTTAGCCCCAGTAGAGACTGATCCTACCTACAGCCTATGCCCTTTCATCCACCCACACTCAAAAGGGCAGTGCACCACATGAGCGAACCCGCTCGCTATTGGGGTGGTTTGCACAAGGTGTACACCATGACCCTTCTTTTCTTCTGAATTGGTTAATGCCATTTAGAGACTCTAGTTACCTTGATGTAGTTAAATGTAACCTTACTGTAACCTTTTAAGTGCTAGTGAGCAAGTTTTTGACCATATTGCCCTTAAGCTTGCGCAATAATCTGTCTGTTGATTTACAATGTGTTGAATTGCCTTGCTAGAATATTATCAATTCATTGACCACCAAGTTGTTTGTGGCTTTATTCCTGTGCATTCTTATACAGTGGTAGCTTGCTAACTCTTAAGTTCACAGGTGTAAACAGCTCTTAGTCTACAACCAAGTGTTACATAGTTACCTAGCTAATCCGGTTGAAAAAAGGCACAAGTCCATCCAGTTCAGCCAACCAGTGTGACAGAGGGGATTGAACAGTTAAGAGAGTCGTGGCAAAACATAGCACCCATTATCACCAGTTGCTCCAGCAGGGGTAAGCAACTACAGCTGACTAACACACTCCAACCTCTCCTTCCCCACACATGCATACATCTCTCTATTCGGTGTCTATGCACTTCAAGATAGCCTTCTGATAGTCTATTGCAGGAGATAAACATGTTCCCTGGGTCATGGGGGAGGGTTGTTAACTATTATCTGGGGACATACAATGAATCAATAACCAGCATAGGCTAAGTTTGGCATCCGACAGCCACTTCTGGTAGATAGGGGTCTGATTGCATCATGACAGATTAGAAGCTACTAGGGACTAAGAGGCAGAGTAGATTCTGAGTGACTCTGGCGACTGAGTTCCAGTGCCTCACTACTGTTTCTGTGTGTGAGAAGCTTGGTTGGACAATGGTTGGACAATGGCTGGAGGGTCTCCTCATCACTGCAGACCTTGTCTCATGATCCTCATCACTGCAGATCATGATCATCTCAGGAACCCCTGTAACTGGACGTTGCTGCAACATACATCTGGGGGTCTCTCTATTATTAACTATATATACCTGGGTATATGTGCACAATCACACCAGGACTCTTGTTGGGATCTTTGCTGATAATACCTGTTTATACATTGGATGTAGGTACAGTTATTAATCTCTTTCCATACTCGTGATCATCTTTATACCTATGGTTTAATGTTATATGATAGTTGTAGTAGTTAATCTGCTCCCAACTACTTTGATTAGATTAGTGGTTAAAGTGGGGTTCCACCCAAAAAAACAAAAATACCTCAAAAATTCTAAAAAACAAAACAAAAAAACATTTGGATATTTTTTTTTTCACTTACCTCTAAATGCCTGTTGCTAGGTGGTCCCTCGTAGTCTGCCCGTTCCTTTGCCTGGGCTGGTGACATCACTTCCCGCTCAGCACAGGAAGGGCTCCGCTCTGCTCCCTCCCTCCTGTCAATCATCTGGGACCCATTACAGGTCCCAGGTGATTAAGCGGCCAATCACGGCGTGCGGCGCCGCTCGCGCATGCACAGTGGGTGCCAGGCTGTGAAGCCACACCCCGGCGCCCACAGTTAAAATGCCGGCGCCGACGAGCGGAGGGGGGGGGGACGAGCGGGGCTTCGATCCCCCGCATCGCTGGACCCAGGGACAGGTGAGTGTCCAATTAAAAGTCAGCAGCTGCAGTATTTGTAGCTGCTGACTTTTAATTTTTTTTTTTTTTGACGGCCCCCCTGGGTGGAACTCCTCTTTAATTTCCCAGGAGGGGAATCCCCTCTGTTCACAGTGGGCCTGTCCTAGGTGGAGGCACTGCCAACTTTATTATTAAAACCCACTCCTCTACTTAGCAAAGGTTCTGGCTCTTGTATTCACCTACAGGTTTAGACAAAACAAATCCGTCCAATGAGGGGGGGGGGGTGGCGGGGGGGTTAGGAAGAGGAACTGGGAGTGAAAAATGGTCCCTAGACATGACACAATTGGGAGAGAACATAAAAGATTCTCCCAAATTGGTCACAAGGATGTAAGGATCTGTACACATCATAAAAATGGCTTAAATCTCAACACCTTGTTTAATCATGGTTTTTGACAGGACGAAAGAGCTGTCAAAGGACGTCAGGGACAAGATTGTAGACCTGCACATGGCTGGAATGGAGGTACAAGACCATCAGCAAGAAGCTTGGTGAGAAGGAGCCAAAAACCATGATTAAACAAGGTGTTGAGATTTAAGCCATTTTTGTCTTGTACCTCCATTCCAGCCATGTGCAGGTCTACAATCTTGTCCCTGACATCCTTTGACAGCACTTTCGTCTTGTCAAAAACCATGATTAAACAAGGTGTTGAGATTTAAGCCATTTTTATGATGTGTACAGATCCTTAGATCCTTGTGACCAATTTGGGAGAATCTTTTATGTTCTCTCCCAATTGTGTCATGTCGTCCTTTGACAGCTCTTTCGTCTTGTTTAATCATGACAGTTGTTTCCTTCTCACAATCTTCTCCTTATGAATAAAAAAAAGAGGATCATATATGATGATGTTGATATGTGCAGGGGGGAATGTTGTTTTTCATGTAAACCCTTTGGATTAGACACATTGATGCACTTGATTGGCAAGAAATTTCTTTTGTGACCTTATTAGTTACCTTTAAAAGGAGTGAACTTTATTTGGATGATCAGTTGGTAGTGACCACTTTACCAACTGGTACCATATTGTGTGTAACTTGTAGTAATATCCAGGGCTTTTTTTCAGGGGGAACTTGGTTGAACTCAGTTCCACCACCTCTGGCTCAGACCCTTTGGTGCCTGCTCACCACAATCACTTGTAAACACAGAAGTCTGGTTTCTGTGTTTACAAGTGACAGCTCTGCACTCTGTATGTAATGCAATCCTGGTACTTAATGCCCCTTTAAGACCCTCCAACTGTTTTTGTGAAATTTGACAGAACAACCCACTATTTGATGTGATTTGGAGGGTGTGTGTAGGGGGAGGAGTTTTGTGGGGCCGTGGTTAAGTTCCAGCAGCTATTGTTTGAGAAAAAAGCCCTGGTAATATCTATGTCTTTATGTTTTGTTTCAGTTTCTAGAACACCCTTCTACTAAAAAAGCGTACCCGTGAAACGCGTTGAGATACTGGCACTCTTCCACAGCTTTTAACATTTATTGCATTTCTATGTTACAAATGTTGGATGAAAATGCTAATGTTGGATGAAAATATGAAAATGCTAAATTTTGGCAATTGAGCCTGTGATTCATATTAGGCACAAAAAAAAATTCTCACCTACAGGTTAAGCATAATATCCTGTTTAGGGAGGGCCATTTGTCAACCCCCACAAAAAAAAGATGTAAATATGATTTTACATTTTGAAATAGATACTGTACACTTTAATTTGGCCACTTGCCGACCGTCCACAGTAATTATATATATATATATATATATATATATATATATATATATATATATATATATATATACATATACATATACATATACACACACACACACTTATATATATTATATATACACACACACATACACATATATACATACACACACGTCATTACTTTGACCTTTAAAAAACGGGGTTATGGCAGCAGCTAGCTACCATTACCCTGGTAAAAAATTTTTACTGTGGGCTATTCGGCATCTGCTAAAAGTGATCCTGGCGGTGGATTCGCCATGGGATCACTTTTAGAGGCAGCAGGAGAGGTGCCCCCCCCCCCCCTCCCGCCTCTTTCCGGTCAACTCTGGGTTAACCGTAGCAGTTGGTAAACCTGGAAGTAATCCGATCTGTTTGATGTATATGCAGGCCCCCACTTGTCTCTTTGCCCTTGGAAGATCAGAGCAACCTCCGACGTCACTTCCGGTTCTTGGGCATAAAGAACTGAATTTTTTTTAAGTCAAAGTGTAAAAAAAAAATAAATCTTTTGATTTTAAAGGGTAAATGAGTGATCTGGGGTCTTTTTGACTCAAAATTTTCAAAAGAGCGGACCTGTCATGCTAATTTCTATTACAAGGGATGAATACATTCCTTGTAATAGAAATAAAAGTAATCCAAAAAAATGTACAGTTTTAAATTAAAAAATAAAAAGCAAAATAAATAACACAAATTTTTTTTTAAAGTGTCTCATCCCTCCGCGCTCGCAAGCAGAAGTGAACGCATACGTAAGTCACACCCGCATATGTACACGAAGTTCAAACCACACGTGTGAGGTATCACCACGATCATTAAAGTGAGAGCAATAATTCTAGCACTAGACCTTCTCTGTAACTCTGAACAGGTAACCTGTAAAAATTTTTAAAGCGTGCAGATATTTAAGTACTGTAGTTTGTCGCCAATCCACAAGCGTGTGCAATTTTAAAGCATGACATGTTAGGTATCTATTTACTCGTAACATCATCTTTCACATTATACAAAAAATTGGGCTAACTTTAGTGTTTTATTTTTTTTTTTTATTCATTTTTTTTCCAAAAAAATAGTTTGAAAGACTGATGCACAAATACAGCGTGGCATAAAATATTGCAACACTCACCATTTTATTCTCTAGAGTCTCTGCTAAAAAAATTAATAAATATATATATAATGTTTGGATGTTCTAAGTAATTTTCTAGCAAAAAATACTAATGTAAACTTGTAAACAAAAAAGTTCCAGAAAAGGCCTGGTCAGCAAGTTGATAGAACTATACTTTTCAGTGCAGTTTTGCAGAGTGCCAACAGATGGAGCCATATTATAAGGAATAATGAATTCTTTCTGCACAGGCCTTAGTTAATAATACTGAGGAAAAAAAGGTTGCTTGTCAATCTCAAAAACAGTAATTAAAAAGTAGTTTAATAATAGCAGATACACTGTATATGTTTTCAAATGTTGATCCTTTTTAATACATTAATTGAAGAGCTTACAAAGAAAGAAACTGCTGCCACTTTACTTCTCTCTGTAATAAATTCAGGAATCTTCCCTTAAACTGCAAGAGAGCGATGCAGAGCGATAATTACAAGCAGTACTTGAAGCCGAAGTTACGACATAAGAATAAAGGCATACTTCAGTGTAGAAAATCCCCATACATCCATTAAAACCCCTGACTCTTAAAAAATAAATTGTGAATGTGCCATAAAATCATCTTATAAATTTTGGTTAAAATCCTGCTGCCCTGACTGCAGCGTGGGAGGAGGTAGACAACTAGAGATGTAGTCACATCATAATTTTACAATTAGCAATAGGTATAAGGAGGCACTGAATTCAGCCTTTATTGGCAGAGGAGATGAAAAGGTGATCATGTCACTGGAGGTTCGGCCTGCAATACACACTCTGAGCTGAATTTTTCCTTGACTTTCACTTTGACCTACATACCAGCTTTCATTTTAAAATCAGGATTAAACTGAAAATAATGAAAATAAAAATAAATAAATATATATATATATATATATATATATATATATATATATATATATACACACATATACACACAGTGGGGACGGAAAGTATTCAGACCCTCTTAAATTTTTCACTCTTTGTTATATTGCAGCCATTTGCTAAAATCATTTAAGTAATTTTTTTTCCTAATTGATGTACACACAGCACCCCATATTGACAGAAAAACACAGAGTTGTTGACATTTTTGCAGATTTATTAAAACAGAAAAACTGAAATTTCACATGGTCCTAAGTATTCAGACCCTTTGCTCAGTATTTAGTAGAAGCACCCTTTTGATCTAAGACAGCCATGAGTCTTTTTGGGAAAGATGCAACACGTTTTTCACACCTGGATTTGGGGATCCTCTGCCATTCCTCCTTGCAGATCCTCTCCAGTTCTGTCAGGTTGGATGGTAAACATTGGTGAACAGCCATTTTTAGGTCTCTCCAGAGATGCTCAATTGGGTTTAAGTCAGGACTCTGTCTGGGCCATTCAAGAACAGTCACGGAGTTGTTGTGAAGCCACTCCTTCGTTATTTTAGCGGTCTGCTTAGGGCCATTGTCTTGTTGGAAGGTAAACCTTCGGCCCAGTCTGAGGTCCTGAACACTCTGGAGAAGGTTTTCATCCAGGATATCCCTCTACTTGGCCGCATTCATCTTTCCCTCGATTGCAACCAGTCATCCTGTCCCTGCAGCTGAAAAACACCCCACAGCATTATGCTGCCTCCACTATGCTTCACTGTTGCGACTGTATAGGACAGGTGATGAGCAGTGCCTGGTTTTCTCCACACATAAAGCTTTGAATTAAGGCCAAAAAGTTCTATCTTGGTCTCATCAGACCAGAGAATTTTATTTCTCACCATCTTGGAGTCCTTCAGGTGTTTTTTAGCAAACTCCATGCAGGCTTTCATGTGTCTTGCACTGAGGAGAGCCTTCCGTCGGGCGACTCTGCCATAAAGCCCTGACTGGTGGAGGGCTGCAGTGTTGGTTAACTTTCTACAACTTTCTCCCATCTCCCCACTGCATTTCTGGAGCTCAGCCACAGTGATCTTTGGGTTCTTCTTTACCTCTCTCACCAAGGCTCTTCCCCCCCGATAGCTTAATTTGGCCAGACGGCCAGCTGTAGGAAGGGTTCTGGTTGTCCCAAAGGTCTTCCATTTAAGGATTATGGAGGTCACTGTGCTCTTAGGAACCTTAAGTGCAGCAGAAATTTTTTTGTAACCTTGGCAAGATCTGTGCCTTGCCACAATTCTGTCTCTGAGCTCTTCAGGCAGTTCCTTTGACCCCATGCTTCACTGTTGGGACTGTATTGGACAGGTGAAGAGCAGTGCCTGGTTTTCTCCACACACACTGCTTAGAATTAAGGCCAAAAAGTTCTATCTTGGTCTCATCAGACCAGAGAATCTTATTTCTCACCATCTTGGAGTCCTTCAGGTGTTTTTTTTAGCAAACTCCAGGCGGGCTTTCATGTGTCTTGCACTGAGGAGAGGCCTTAAGTGCAGCAGAAATTTTTTTGTAACCTTGCCCAGATCTGTGCCTTGCCACAATTCTGTCTCTGAGCTCTTCAGGAAGTTCCTTTGACCTCATGATTCTCATTTGCTCTGACATGCACTGTGAGCTGTAAGGTCTAATATAGACAGGTGTGTAGCTTTCCTAATCAAGTCCAATCAGTATAATCAAACACAGCTGGACTCAAATGAAGGTGTAGAACCATCTCAAGGATGATCAGAAAAAATGGACAGCACCTGAGTTAAATATATGAGTGTCACAGCAAAGGGTCTGAATACTTAGGACCATGTGATATTTCAGTTTTTCTTTTTTAATAAATCTGCAAAATGTCAACAATTGTGTGTACATTAATGAGGAAAAAAACGAACTTAAATGATTTTAGCAAATGGCTGCAATACAACAAAGAGTGAAAAATTTAAGGGGGTCTGAATACTTTCCGTCCCCACTGTATGTATATATATATATATATATATATATATATATATATATATATATATATATATTACAGTTTACCAATCCTAACTGATACTAAACAAAGTCCTTTGTCTCCAAAAATAATTCACACCCATCCACTATGTAAAGTGGAACTAAGGTTTGCGATACCTTCCTCTTCAACGATCCGAGGTACCTCACCGGCACCAGCATCTTCTCCTTGGCTTTTTCCGCCTGACAGCTTCAGAGCTCTGTTTTCAGAAAAAGCTGAGCAATGTAATTTTTAACTAGACCCCTAGTAAAAAAGCTGAACTCTCCTCTTAATCGCCTCATACATAGAGACCAAGTGCCATGCCCCTCGCTTCTAAGAGTTGGACAAGGTTGGAAGCAATATCCTCCCTAATAATCCTAATTTAAAATTGTATAAAAGCAAACAACATAGCACCAATTTAAATTACTTTTATTCAATGATAATTTAATCAGAGGTTTGGTATCAGAAGTGTGGTATCATCAAATTTTCAATTACACTCCACATCAGAGTTACCATTATGGACCTTTTTAGACGTACTAGATGTCCACCCAGTTTCCCTCTTGTCTCTTATCTGGATCCCCCCATCCCTATGTCCTAAGTCTTGACACATGCCTTGTCTACCTGGGACTACAGTAAATATTCTGCAGGATTCATATTGCCTCATATCCCACTGCTCCACACAGGGCCATCTTTAATATTGACTGGACCCTGGGAAAACATTTTCCTGGGGGCCCCCTGGCCCAACACCACCACCCCCGGCCCCCACTATGCAATTTCTCTCTCAACCTGCTCTGAGACATACAATAAATAGCAGGTAGGCTCAAAATCAGTTTACTGCAGCAGATCAGAGAGCAATTGCAATTGGTTGTCAGAGGTTACAGAATATCATTACCACTTACTGACTGGTTTGCTAGAGGTTACAGCACACATTACGGCTCTTTGATTGGTTGCTAGAGGTTACTGTACATCATAATCACTCATCCATTGGTTGCTAGAGGTTAATGCACTTTATTACTGCTCCCTGATTGGTTGCTAGAGGTTACTGTACATCCTTGCCTCACACTGACTGGTTGCTAGAGGTTACTGCACATCCTTGCCGCACACTGGTTGTTAGAGGTTACTGCACATTATTACTGCTCACCCATTGGTCACTAAAACTTACTGCACATCATTACCGCTCACCTATTAAGATGCTAGAGGTTACTGCACATTAATAATGCTCACTAATTGGTTGCTACTGCTTACTGCTCATCATTACCACTCACTGATTGCTAGAGCTTACTGCACATCATTACCGGTCACCCATTGGTTGCTAGAGGTTACAGCACATACTTACTGCTCATTGATTGGTTGCTAGAGGTTACAGCACATTATTACTGCTCACTGATTGGTCGCTAGAGGTTACTGCACATCCTTAAATCTAACATTGAATAGTGCGCTAAAAATTAACTTCCTATTTAGGTGAAAAATATTGAATATTATGGCAAATAGCCATACCATAAAATATAAAATGATATAATAATTGGTAAATTTCTTAATTAGAAATACAAAACCATGTGCATAAGGCAGATATCAATACCATAAATATCAACTTGCATAAGATATAATCAATCTGAAAAGTAAGGGCAAAGAAAAATATATATATAAATCCCTGGAAAGATGTATACAAAGGTCCAAAAGAAGTTGTGAGTTAGCATAGGGAAAAAAACCACCACAGTTCACTGTTGCTTATTAATTCAATAGACAGCTGTCTGCAGCGTAAGTCTCCCCCCTGCACTTCTGATGCACCCGGCTGGTTATTTTTAGATTCCTCCAGTCATGTATTGCATTCATGTAACCAAAAAGAAGAATATCATTGCACAATGAACACAACCTCTATGGTACTCTCTTTGTTAAGCATAAGTGTTTACACTCACATGAGATACAAAGTAACAGCACATGAACCAATCAGTCGCTCACCGCGATCTCAATCCTCTCACCGTTTGCTGTGTCTAACGAACAGGCACATCGGATGACGTCACTGGCTCCTCCCGACGCGTTGTGTCACGTCACGTGACTTTATCAAGGGTAGCCATGTGACCGCAAGACTCCATATTTATACTTGTTATAGTGTGCCGGTTGCCATAGTGACTTCGGTGGTCATTGGAACATAGTGTTAATTCAGCACTTGTAAGCTTTATTAGATAATATAAAAACCTCACATGAAATAAAACAATCAAATGGACACTTAAAAACTGAACCAGAGTATAGACTTAAAATATGAATCAAAGACTTGTTTATCCATTGCTAACAATAGGCTGCTAATTACCTACTCCCTCCAGTGGTCAAACTGATGTAATTGCTTCAACTTGCAGCACATAGACTCAGTCATTAGTAATGAATGGAGATATCAACAGGAGATTTTATCAAATGAATTACAGAGATCAATACTATTACATACTCAATATCACAGTATATCTACCTGTGTATATATACAATACAATAATTACATCAATACATATTTATAAAACTAAAATAGGTAAAAAAAATTTAGATAAAAATTTTTTAATAGGTAAAAAAGTTTTTATCTGGGTAAAAAAATCTTTCTTTAGGTAAAGAATCTTTTTTAGATAAAATATTTAAAAATCAGAAATAAAACAATTCAAATCAAATTCAATGTTTAAGCCTCTGGGGGCAAAAGTATCAATTTCAAATATCCATCTGGATTCACTTTTGCTGAGTTCTCTTATTTTATTACTCCCCCTCTAATGAGGCTTATATTTATCTATAGCCCAAAATTTAAGCAACGTTGGATCCTTATTATGGTGGGAAGTGAAATGGCGTGATACACTGTGTTTAGGGAAACCATTCCTGATGTTCTGTATATGCTCTCTTATACGTTTCCACATGGGGCGTTTAGTTCTCCCTATATATTGCAATGAACACTGCAACATATGCACGACCCCTTCAGTTCTGCATGAAATAAAATCTTTAATATGATATTCCTTGTTAGTACTTTGTATACATCTTTCCAGGGATTTATATATATTTTTCTTTGCCTTTACTTTTCAGATTGATTATATCTTATGCAGGTTGATATTTATGTTATTGATATCTGCCTTATGCACATGGTTTTGTATTTCTAATTAAGAAATTCACCATTATATTATTTTATATTTTATGGTATTTTATGGTATGGCTATTTGCCATAATATTCAATATTTTTCACCTAAATAGAAAGATACAAAGATGTTTTTTCTAACAAGCAGATAGTGGATACAGGAGATCTAGATACTATTTTTCGTAAATTTGGGCATTTAATGGAAAAAAAAGTCAGTTTATGGTGGGATATAGCCACACATGAGAAATACATACAAGAAAATATAGTCCCTAGAAGGCTTAGATGGGATGTTCCCATCCCATCAATGATGGATTGTTAGATCAGGAGTCTATAGAAGAGTGGTATAAATTCTTTAACGATAAGGGAGCGGAATTAATGGAATTTATAACCAAAAGGAAACAAAGAAAATTAGCATTGATTAATCAGCAAATTGATGACTGTAAAATAGCACTGGAAGCCTGTAAGGAATCAGCTTTTTTCGCCACATTAACTAAACAGTTAAATAAGGTACTAGAACAAAAAGATAAGGAAATTAAGCAGAGAAAAAAAGAGGAAGTATTTGAGAGATACAAATGATTACCAATCACAGCAAACGTTTAAATACAGCTCAAACAGGGAAGAGTCGGATCAACGGTATCGTCCCCAGATAGGGAGGTAAGGATTGTGTCTCCAAGAAGAGATCTTAGACCAAGATCCCTTGAAAGAGATACTAGGATTGGTTTTCCAAGAAGAGATTATTAACCTAGATCCCCTGATTTTGGATATATATCTCCTGAACCGTATAGACCTGAAAGAGGTAATACAAATGGACAAGGAAGATCCTACAGAGAAGAGAATACTGGACCAAGAATCCCAAAACCGTGGTGGAAAAATAAAAACAAAAATAAATCACCAAGACAATCCTACTGGAAAAATACCGGCAATAGAAATAACTATAAGTCCTACAATCAATCTAACAACCAATATGGGTATTTAGGAAGTGGTGAACAAGATTAATATGGACACTATCATAATCACAATAATAGTGCTAGGAGAGAGTATCCACAATATCAAAATCAACAGTATCCACAACATGATAGGGGTGATCTATATGACCAGTATCAGTATGAATCTAGGAGGAGTCCGATTCATACTTATAACAGATATGAAGCCCTAAGGGATTACAGAGATCAGGATCGGACAAGGTCTCTTTTGGATTATCGCAGGAGCGAGAGAACTCCACCACGACACGAACAAAAAAATAAACACAAGGAGTCCCAATGCAAGAGGGAATGCAGAGGAGGACGCAAAACGCAAAAGAAAAAAAGAGAATAATCGGGGAAGGTATTCATAATCTTAGTGGAATTGAACTAACAAGGACAGAACTGTTAACATTGGACAAAGGACTAAAATATGCTCCTAAACGTAATTTAAATAAATTTGAAATGTAAGTGGACATTCACAAGTTCAAGAGAAAATTGAACATTCCAAAGTATATGATGAATCAGACTCCGAGTACTAGGCATGATAAAGTTGATACACCTGGAAGAATCTTGCATAGCCAACTAAGAAACAAATCATTGTTTAATCCCCAAGTCTCTAATAATGAGCATATAAAGGTTTTTAACCAGATGGTCATATAGGATTTGAAAAACTTAAAACTAAAAGAATAAGTGATCCGCGAAGTATCAAAAAAGGAATTAAGGAATTAAAGGAGAACAAACAAATAATAATCAGATCGGATAAAGGGGGAGCAATCGTTGTTTTATCTAAAGAGTATTATTATAAGGAATTGCAGGACCAATTGAATGATGCCAATACCTATATCAAATTAAAGAGGAACCCAACTAAGGAGTACAAAGAAGAATTATCCGAGTTAGTACTTAGAGGAAGCATGAAAAATATTCTAACGAAAAAGGAGGCAAAATATTTGGTACCAGACACATGCAGGATTCCGATAATCTATACAGTTTCGAAAATTCATAAAAACCAAAACGCATCCACCGGGAAGAAACATTATCAATGGTATCAAGTCCATAAATGCAAGAATAGGTCAGTATGTCGACAACTTTATACAACCTCTAGTATCTAAAACTGTTTCTTATTTAAAGGACACCAAACATCTAATACAGATATTAAATAGTGTTGAACTCAGATCGGAATATAATTATCTTATAGCTACAGCAGATGTATCATCACTGTACACCATAATAGACCATGATGGGGCTGTCTCTGCCTCAAAATGGGCTATGGATCAATACAGCAGCCTAATTTCCAAACAAAAGAGATTTATTTTAAGGTGTTTGGCCTATGGATTACAACACAATTACTTTTGGCATAATGGCGAATATTATAGACAACTTAATGACATAGGAATGGGTGCCAAATATGCACCTAGTGTTGCCAATATCTTCATGGCCAAATGGGAGGAGCAGGTGATTTATTTTGATATGCCAGAAGATTTAGTTCTCTAGAGAAGATTTATTGATGATTGTATCCTGACATGGAAAAGTGATGAAGATAGTCTAATAAGATTTTTTGAGAAATTAAACAAAAATCAGAAAAATATCAAACTGACCTATGAGATTAGCAATAGTAGGGTGCACTTCCTGGATTTAACAATACAACTGGATAAGGGTGCTATAAATACTCAAACCTTTTTAAGCCCGTGGAGAGAAACAGCTACATCCCAGTAGATAGCTGCCACTATGATCCATGGCTAATAAATATTCTGAAGGGTCAAATGGTACGTCTCAGAAGAAATTGTTCTGATGATAGTATCTTTTTGGAACAGGCCAAATCATTGGGTAAAAAGTTTGTATTGAAAGGTTATAATGAAGACTTCATCGAGGAGAAAATACAACAAGTCTATCGAATCCCAAGAGATTCACTAATCCAGGACAAAGAAAAGCAAATATCCAAGCTTCCTGAAATTCCACTTATAATGAATTACAACACCCAACATCGAGAAATTGAACAGATTATTATTAAACATTGGTCACTCCTTAAGGCAGATGAGCAATTCAAATTCAAATTAAAAGATCTTGCCCGATAGACCTCGTTTTGTCTACAGAAGGGCCCCTACTCTTAGGGACTTCGTAGCTAAGAATATCACGGATCCTCCAAAAAGATCTCATGAATTGTCTTTTTTCAAGGGAAAGGGATTTTTTCCCTGCAAAAGGTGCTATGCTTGCTAACAAGGAATATCATATTAAAGATTTTATTTCCTGCAGAACTGAAGGGGTCGTGTATATGTTGCAGTGTTTGTGTTCATTGCAATATATAGAGAGAATTAAACGCTCCATGTGGAAATGTATAAAAGAGCATATACAGAACATCAGGTATTGTTTCCCTAAACACAATGTATCACGTCATTTCACTTCCCACCATAATAAGGCTCCAACGTTGCTTACATTTTGGGCTGTAGATAAATATAAGCCTCATTGGAGGGGGAGTAATAAAATAAGAGAACTCAGCAGAAGTGAATCCAGATGGATATTTGAAATTGATACTTTTGCCCCCAGAGGCTTAAACATTGAATTTGATTTGAATTGTTTTATTTCTGATTTTTAAATATTTTATCTAAAAAAGATTATTTACCTAAAGAAAGATTTTTTACCCAAATAAAAAAAATTTTACCTAAAATTTTTTTTTACCTATTTTAGTTTTATAAATATGTATTGTGTAATTATTGTATTGTATATATACACAGGTAGATATACTGTGATATTGAGTATGTAATAGTATTGGTCTCTAATTCATTTGATACAATCTCCTGTTGATATCTCCATTCATTACTAATGACTGAGTCTATGTGCTACAAGTTGAAGCAATTACATCAGTTTGACCACTGGAGGGAGTAGGTAATTAGCAGCCTATTGTTAGCAATGGATAAACAAGTCTTTGATTCATATTTTAAGTTTATACACTGGTTCAGTTTTTAAGTGTCTATTTGATTGTTTTATTATTTTTTTATATTAGGTTTTTATATTATCTAATAAAGCTTACGAGCGCTGATTTAACATGATGTTCCAATGACCACCGAAGTCACTATGGCAACCGGCACGCTATAACAAGTATAAATATGGAGTCTTGCGGTCACATGGCTACCCTTGATAAAGTCACGTGACATGTGATGCAACGTGTCGGGAGGAGCCAGTGACGTCATCCGATGTGCCTGTTCGTTAGACACAGCAAACGGTGAGAGGAGTGAGATCGCGGTGAGCGACTGATTGGTTCATGCGCTGTTACTTTGTATCTTATGTGAGTGTAAACACTTATGCTTAACAAAGAGAGTACCATAGAGGTTGTGTTCATTGTGCAATGATATTCTTCTCTTTGGTTACATCAGGGCCTTCTTTAGCGCAGGGCAAACGGGGCACTTGCCCTGGGCCCAATCTTTGTTGGGGGGCCCGCGCTAGCCGTGACTTGGGGCCCCGATCACAGCTTTGCAGAGCGCACAGAGGACACGGGAGGATGTACTCCTCGCTAGCCAGCTGAGAGGGGGCGGGGCGGGGAGCTCCACTGACGCTCTGACCCCGCCCACGTGCAGCCTGTGTACTCGGAAAAGAGCTTCTGTAGTGAGATAGTGATCGGAGTGGGAGTGTCAGTGGAGCTTCCGGCCCCGCCCCCTCTATACTGGCTGGTGAATACAGAGGTCCGGGGGCGGGGCCGGGAGCTCCAATGACACTCCCACTCCGATCACTGGCTCTCACTACAGGCGCTCTATTCCCAGTACACAGGCTGCACGTGGGTCAGTGGAGCTCCCGGCCCCGCCCCTCTCAGCTGGCTAGCGCGGAATACATCCTCCCATGTCCTCTGTGCGCTCTGCAAAGCTGTCATTGAGGCGACCATTCACGGGTGATGTGGGCCCAGGGCCCACCCAACAAAGCATCAGTGGAGCTCCCAGCTGCTTTAGTGAGAGCAGAGAGTGGAAGCCCCGCCCACACACCTGAATGTATGTAGTAAGTTTGGCTGGCCAGGTATGTCCTTACAACCATAGAATGCCTGACTGTTTAAACCCTGAGCTGTGTTATTTAACTGTAAAGCTGTGCATTGCTGAAAGTTCTCTGACCATCCCCTGTATAATGTCTGCAGTCTCTGATTGTCTCCTGCAGTATTTCCGCAGTCTCTGATTGTCTCCTGCAGTATTTCCGCAGTCTCTGATTGTCTCCTGCAGTATGTCTGCAGTCTCTGAGTGTCTCCTGCAGTATTTCCGCAGTCTCTGATTGTCTCCTGCAGTATTTCCGCAGTCTCTGATTGTCTCCTGCAGTATGTCCGCAGTCTCTGATTGTCTCCTGCAGTATGTCCGTAGTCTCTGATTGTCTCCTGCAGTATGTCCGCAGTCTCTGGTAATCTCCTGCAGTATGTCCGCAGTTTCTGAGTGTCTCCTGGAGTATTTCCGCAGTCTCTGATTGTCTCCTGCAGTATGTCCGCAGTCTCTGATTGTCTCCTGCAGTATGTCCGCAGTCTCTGATTGTCTCCTGCAGTATGTCCGCAGTCTCTGAGTGTCTCCTGCAGTATTTCCGCAGTCTCTAGTAATCTCCTGCAGTATGTCCGCAGTCTCTGAGTGTCTCCTGCAGTATGTCCGCAGTCTCTGATTGTCTCCTGCAGTATGTACACAGTTTCTGATTGTCTCCTGCAGTATGTACACAGTTTCTGATTGTCTCCTGCAGTATGTCTGCAGTCTCTGGTAATCTCCTGCAGTATGTCCGCAGTCTCTGAGTGTCTCCTGCAGTATTTCCGCAGTCTCTGATTGTCTCCTGCAGTATGTACACAGTCTCTGATTGTCTCCTGCAGTATGTACACAGTTTCTGATTGTCTCCTGCAGTATGTACACAGTTTCTGATTGTCTCCTGCAGTATGTCCGCAGTCTCTGGTAATCTCCTGCAGTATGTCCGCAGTCTCTGATTGTCTCCTGCAGTATGTCCACAGTTTCTGATTGTCTCCTGCAGTATGTACACAGTCTCTGATTGTCTCCTGCAGTATGTCCGCAGCCTCGGAGTGTCTCCTGCAGTATTTCCGCAGTCTTTTATTGTCTCCTGCAGTATGTCCGCAGCCTCTGATTGCCTCCTGCCATATGTCCGCAGTCTCTGATTGTCTCCTGCAGTATTTCCGCAGTGTCTGATTGTCTCCTGCAGTATGTCCGCAGTTTCTGATTGTCTCCTGCAGTATGTACACAGTCTCTGATTGTCTCCTGCAGTATGTACACATTCTCTGATTGTCTCCTGCAGTATGTACACAGTCTCTGATTGTCTCCTGCAGTATGTCCGCAGCCTCTGAGTGTCTCCTGCAGTATGTCCGCAGTCTCTGATTGTCTCCTGCGGTATGTCCGCAGTCTCTGGTAATCTCCTGCAGTATGTCCGCAGTCTCTGATTGTCTCCTGCAGTATGTCCGCAGCCTCTGAGTGTCTCCTGCAGTATGTCCGCAGTCTCTGGTTGTCTCCTGCAGTATGTCCGCAGTCTCTGGTAATCTCCTGCAGTATGTCCGCAGTCTCTGATTGTCTCCTGCAGTATGTCTGCAGCCTCTAATTGTCTCCTGCAGTATGTCCGCAGTCTCTGGTAATCTCCTGCAGTATGTCCAGAGTCTCTGATTGTCTCCTGCAGTATGTCCACAGTCTCTGATTGTCTCCTGCAGTATGTCCGCAGTCTCTGATTGTCTCCTGCAGTATGTCCGCAGTCTCTGAACCTCTCCTGTAGTATGTCCGCAGTCTCTGATTGTCTCCTGCAGTATGTCCGCAGTCTCTGAACCTCTCCTGTAGTATGTGTATTAATGTGCCCCTTTACTTGCTCAATTATTTGGGATTGCTCCACTGCTCAGTGAGAGGTAATGATGTGCATGAAACTCTAGCAACCAATCAGCAAACAGTAGTGATCTGCTTTAATCTCTAGCAACCAATCAGTAAGTGCTAATGATGTGCTGTAACCCCTGGCAACCAACTAGTGAGCGCTAATAATGTACAATAACCTCTAGCAACCAATCGGCAAGCAGAAATTATGTGTTGTAACCTCTAGAAACCAGCCATTGAGCAGTAATGATAGGCTGTAACCTCTGGCAAACAATTGCAATCGCTGCGTGATCTGCTGCAGTAAACTGATTTTGAGTCTACCTGCTATTTTTTGTATGTCTCAGAATGGAGGGGGGCCCCAAGAAAATGTTTGCCCAGGGCCCAATCAAAATTAAAGACGGCCCTGGGTTACATGAATGCAATACATGACTGGAGGAATCTAAAAACAACCAGCCGGGTGCATCAGAAGTGCAGGGGAGAGACTTATGTTGCAGACAGCTGTCTATTGAATTAATAAGTAAGTAACAAGTAACAGTGAACTGTGGTGTTTTTTTTTTCTCTATGCTAACTTACAACTTCTTTTGGACCTTTGTATACATCTTTCCAGGGATATATATATATATAATTTTTTTTTTTTCTTTGCCCTTACTTTTCAGATTGATTATATCTTATGCAGGTTGATATTTATGGTATTGATATCTGCCTTATGCACATGGTTTTGTATTTCTAATTAATAAATTCAATTATATTATTTTAAGGTATATTATGGTATGGCTATTTGCCATAATATTCACTATTTTTCACCTAAATAGAAAGGTAATTTTTACCGCACTAATTATTGGTAGATTTATTTATATTTTAGTGATATCAGAACACTTTTCACATGGGTGCAGCTTGATTATTTGGTTATTTCCTATATTTTTTCCATTCATATTTTTTTCAATAATTTTATATATTTCACATATCAGCGCTTTAGTACACTGTTTACTTATACTGCACATCCTTGCGGCACATTGATTGGTTGCTAGAGGTTACCGTACATCATTACCGCTCACTGATTGGTTGCTAAAGGTTACTGCACATCATTACTCCTCACTGATTGGTTGCTAGATTATAGATAGATTATGCTACAAATGCAAAGCAGTCCCGTTGCCAGATTAAAAGTGTTGTTTTGCATTGCAGCAGATTTTGGGCAGAAAAGATGGGGTAATGAAACCAACCAGGATTACATTCAAAAACAGTACTGTCAATGATCATAGCTAGCAAAGATCAGTGTACGTTTAGCTGCTAAAGAAGTGAAAGTTCAACTCAGCAGGCCAGGGCGAATGAGCTAATTCAGATTGTAAATCACACAACATACCAGCTGCCCGCTCATTCATGCCAACCAGTGTTAAATACTGGCAGTGCTGGTTGTTAAAAAGCAGAGAGGTAAAGAAGAGCGATAACAGATTAACGGCTCAAACAGCCATGCACATGTTCTTATTCGGATCGTAACGCTCACCGCCCACTGGATTTTCTCATCCATGCTGCCTTAGGACTGTCATTGCCTCCTCTCTGTGATCCTCTCTCACGCCTCCGACCCCTGCCACAGATCATTAGTGTGTCTCTCCACCCGGCCAGTTCTGCTGTCAGGCAAGGACACCGCCGCTTACTGTTTTACTTTCCCTGCAGCTGCACTATGTGACAGGGAGCGATTATGAAGATGTTGGGCCCCTCAACCATGACAGGACCCTGGGCAGGTGCCCCGTTTGCCCCGCCTTAAAGACGGCCCTGGCTCCACATCTTTATTAGCCCTCTGTTCCCTCCTGGATTAAACAATTCTTAACACTTAACTCTCAAGACACATGGTTTCACCCAGTGGGGGAAATATCAGTGTCGCAGCAGTCACACTTACGACTGGGTCCTGCAGTTCCGCTGCTTCAGGGGGGCCCACTGGCCCCCCTGCCCTTCACTCTGCCAGTGTGTGGGGGCCCCCGCCTGTCCGCCTGCCCATCTGCCAGTGTGAGGGGTTCGGCCGTCTGCCAGTTCGCTTCGCCGTGGAGGGGGGCTTTCGCCCTCTGACAGTGCTGAGGGGAGAGAAGGCAGAGCTGAGACTGTGGCATGCACTGCTCTGCCAGAGAGAATGTAGGAAAGCGGGGGCGGTCACTGAAAAAGAAAGTCAGCTGACCAGCTGACACCAATCGAGTGAAGGGGGAGGAGCTCTCTCCTCTGCGACTGCCAGGAGTCCCCATGAGGCAAAGGCATCCTTGGGCTGCAGGCACCGTGTGACAGAATTCTGAGGAGGAATCGATTGCTTGACCTAAGTGACAAATTGCCAGTGCAATCGATCCCAACCTCCACCACCTCTGCCTCTTACCGATTACATCTCCCCACCACCACTACTGCCACCCCCCCAACACTACCGTTGCCACCCCCCCTCAACACCACCGCTGCCACCCCCCCAACACCTCCGCTGCCATCCCCTCTCAACGCTACCGCTACCACCCTCACTCAACATCACATCTTCCACCCCCCCTCAACACCACTGCTTCCACCCCCCCTCAATACCACTGCTGCCCCCCCCCCACAACATTACCGCTGCCACCCCCCTCAACACCACCGCCACCCCCCAACAATATCGCTGCCACCCCCCTCAACACCACCGCTGCCATCCCCTCTCAACACCACCGCTGCCACCCCCCTCAACACCACCGTTGCTGCAACCCCCCCTCAACACCACAGCTGCCACCCCCCTCAACACCACCACTGCCACCCCCCCTCAACACCACCGCTGCCACTGATGGGGGGGGGCTTCATGATTTCTTGCACCGGGGCCCTGAAATTTCTAGTTACGCCTCTGGTTTCACCACAATCTATTTGTTGACTCTCCACCAGTGACCGGATTCAAATCTTTCTGCAACTTCAAGAACCTTACCAAGCTTCCAGCAGCAAGCTATGCTGCTATTAACAATTAGGGAACTAGGTAGAGTGCCTTTTCGAAAACTGAGACTCACCCATGTCCCTTACCATATTTGAATCAATCTGTAGATCCAGCCCCATGACAAAAAAAAAGTTATATCTCTCCTATATTCCACTATCTTAGACAAGGCCTCCAGCTGAGCTGAGCTCCTTCCTATTGCACTCAATGGGAATATGAGCTCAACAAAAGTCTTACCCCAGGAAGAATAGAGTAAGCTCTTACTGGCTCTATCAAAGTGTTCCCAAAATGTACAAGCATTGGAAAACTCTATATCAAGTGATGTCTTGCTGGTATATTACTCCAGCAAGAATAGCCAAGTGCACAGAAACAGGTGACATGCTCCACATATGGTGTCCCTGACCAAAGTCCCATCGCCTATGAAGAAAGGTCTACACTTTATTTAAAAAGACCTCTGGGAGACATCCTTCCACAAACCCATCAACATCATCACAGGCTAACACTCATAACACATTTTTTTATAGCCACCAAACAAAGCATTGCAGTGCATGGAAATCTCTGTCTTCTAATTTTACTGAGGTCAGGTCCTGGGTACAGGGTACATTTATTAACAAAAAGAATAAACCACTATAGTAGAAGACACTCATGACCAATTCTTCCTTCTCTGGCAACCATGGCTCAAATATTCTCCCCCCTCAACAAACCGCACATCTCCTCCTACTATGAGACTTTTAGGCCAACTTCCTACTTTGTTTGAACTGTTACCTTTCATAATTACTTCAGCAGCCTCTGTGCTTTCTTCTCTTTCCTCTTACCTCCTCCCTTTCTCTACTTCCTCTATCATGCATCCTCTTCTATGTTTTATCCATTCTCTTTAGGTCTTCTCCTCTTTCTCACATTACCTATTTTCCTTTCTTGGTATTGAGTTCACAGAGCTATACTTTGAAGCCATACAGGTAGAGCTCCCCTTCCTTCTTATAAGGTGAGCTCTTGGCCATTGTTTTTGACAAAAATGTGCTGTTTCTGCAATGGAGGTCAATGATCTATCTGTGCTTTCCGGCAGAGGTACTTGTATTTTAAAACGGGCTGCATGAAATTATAAATTCTTAGGTAAGTAGGGCAATTTTTGTATGTAATTGAACTGTGCATCTGTACAGATGCTTGTCCGGAGTTCAGCTTTAAATAAATAGTACATTCCCTGTGGGAATAACATTTACAGGAATAAAGGAAATCCAATGTAGCAGAATAGGAAAAGGTTAATACATATAAGGAAAAACAAAAAGCATTTGAACCCCTAAAGGTCAAGGATTACAAAACTAAATTGATGAATTTTAGAGAATGTAATAATAATTTTAAAAAAGTAATAAAAAAGTAAAATATATGTACAGTAGATTGGTGAATAAGCTGGTAATTTTCTCCTCCCTACCGCTTTTCCAAATCTGGAAATCAGGCGAGGGGGACATGAGGGACACTTTGACAAGATGGCAACCCCGACCTTTTTTCCCCTTTCCCGCCCCATTTTTCTCCCTTTTTTCCCCTCCCTTCCTTGCTTGCTTTCAATCATCTCTGAAATATTCTTTCTGCTTTCATTTCCTATGCCCTTCTCTTCCCTTTCCTTATCCTCACTTCTTAGATGTTGGGATTGCAGTGCGCCCCTACGGTTCACATGCTATGGGATTTACAGATCATAATTATCTTATATGCATCATTACAGCTCATGTACAGATGTGACAAAATCTATTGTAGTCTTATATCACTGGAGTAAAAGCATTCATAATGTATCTACATAACCAATATGCCCTTATAACTGCGGACAACAAAGCAAAACCTGAACTCCTAAATGCATTTTTCTTTTCTGTCTTCACAAAAGAGTTAGGGGCGTATATATATATATGAACCCAAAGTGATTACCACCTCAAATAAGGTTCCTGTGTTAGAAGAGGCACCTACCGGGCTTTCTTTCCCACTGTCCAGTAAATGGTAGGTCTTTCTTAAGTGCTATAAAATTCCTCTTTTTGATCTATGTAACTACAGTTCCGGATCCAATTATCAGGTTATTGTCACGGTGTCAGCATGTGCATTCAACAAACATAGAGAGCTAAGTCATCTGGAGCACAAACAAAACAAGACTTTTCCCAGCAGGCTTAACAGCTAGCCTGCAAAAAAAATAAAATAAGTTATACTGTCTAATAATTTGTGTTAAGGAGGAGTGTGCTCCCTCCAGGCAAACCTGCCCTTAATTTATCCACTGCTATATGTGCTCCAACTTGGAGACTGTCAAAAATTATAGAGTTAGGGCCACAGTATACAGAGGTGCCTTGACATAGGCAATTCGGGTTCCATGTATATTTGCAAATGTGTGCAACTAAAACCTAAAGCCGGGACTCACTCTAGGCAAACCGTAGTCCATATGGACTTGGTTATCAATGGAATGGAATGGTTATCAATAATAACCACACTCTTAGTCCTCTGGCATTTCCTCCAGTCCGTACCTCAGAGAGCTGGAGGAAGAGTCTGCAGGAGCCTGGCAATGCACCCACGATCCCCTGGTCGCAGGTTCAATGCATTGCAGGCTCCAATAAAAAAAATAAATGCACATTTTTTCCTGCAAAAAAATGTGCATTTATTTTTTTAAAACAAGCGTAAGTCATCTGGATCATAGGAATACGGACATATGATCATTTTAGCTATTTATCTAGGAGAAAGGTATACAATCACCAATCAATTAAAAATCAGACAGATAAAGGGGTGTGCAGTGACGTTTGGGAAGTGACGGGAAGTGCGTTGGGCACATAAAAAGCTGGAGCTACGGATTATTTAAAAAAAAAAAAAAAATCCCTTTTCATTTTTTTATATAATTTTACTTTATTTTTTATTTTTATTTTTACTTCCATTTCTATCTGTTTTTTTATTTCTATGTTTAGCTTATTTTTATATATATTTTTGTTATATATTTTAAAATATTTTTTGAATCATACTGCTACCCCACGCCTTCCTATTGGCTACATGGGATTGTGTCCCCACAGAATGTTGGGTAATGTAGTAATAGGATTGTGACCCCACAGCATCTTGGGTAATGTAGTCTCTAGCTCCCATGTGAGCAGCATAAATTCAACCCCACACCAGCATTGCATGAAGGAGCACGCATGCTCCGAACATGTGCCGTGATTCCTTGGTACCCTCGGCCACTGACGTCACAGCTGACTCGGATTTACTTGGAGTCACTTGTGAAAGGGTGGATGGTTTGTTTCCACTGGAGTATGGTGCAAGTTTTTGCAGCATTTTTTTAAGTGGATCAGAAGTGATCCTCTATAGAGTTCCTATAGAGTTGAATGAAGAAGATAAGGTGGATTATACTTCAGTTGAATTTTCCTTGATTTAAAAAAAATATTTTTCACTAAATTTCAAAAGGAGTGTAGAAGAGGCATTTCCAAGTAATGTTGAGGAGTGAGCCAAGTAATTGGTTAAATTTTCATCACCACGGGGAAACTCCAGAGAATCTTCTGTGTGGAATGTGAGGAGATTATAGCATGCTTCTTGTGACCAATTAGAAATATTGGGGATGATTTATGAACAAAGTATATGATAGAATCTCTTTATTTCTCAACTCTAATTATAAGGGGAGATAAACTGTCCTGATGGAGTGAAATATAATAGATGACAGCGCTTTTCATTTTCGTTTGTTGAGCGTTTTCTAGGGAATAATTTTCAAGAATTTGTCCTCCCTTGTGGAAACTCTTTGATTTGCTTAGCTGAGCCTAAGGTTTGACTTAATTGATCTGGTCTTTAAAGCTGAAGTTTATTCAGAGAAAAGGGAAGTCTGGATGGCCGCACTACTGTAGAAATCACCTTTATTCATAACATTTCTAAATAGAGTAAAAGCATCAAGGAAATAGCAGTGAAGGAGCAGGGTGACCCACTGACATGTTTCGCACAACACTAGCGCTTACTCATAGCAGTCTCAACCACCGCTGTCAGACACACTCATATAAAATACTCAGTATCTCATCCACAAGTGAAACCGACAGGGAAATCAGGACATCGGGGAAAAAAGAAAAGAACCCATCAACAAAAGTTACACATCTATGCGCTGGAAACAAAATAAAAATAAATTTATACAGCGGTTATAATAAGTATTGAACACGTCACAATTTTTCTAGGTAAATATATTTCTAAAAGTGCTATTGACATGAACCTTTCAACACATGTCGGTAGCAACCCATGAAATCCATACATACAAACAAACCAAAACAAATAAGTTCAGAAAATAAGTTGTGTGTAAAAAATGGAATGACATAGGCAGGGAAAAAGTATTGAGCACATGAAGGAAGGGAGGTGAAAAAAGGTATGGAAAGCCAAGATACCAGCTGAAATCTATCAGTAAATAGAAAGAAATCCTGCCCCTTGTCAGTGCAAATTAATATCAACTGGTTCAGTCTCAACTGACGGCCTATAAAAAGGTGTCTCACTACCAAGGCGTCTGACAAGGAACATCTCATGATGGGTAAAAACAAAGAGCTCTCTCAAGACCTTCGCAACTTTATTGTTTCAAAACATACTGATGGCATTGGTTACAGAAGGATTTCTAAACTTCTGAATGTTCCAATGAGCACTGTTGGGGCCCTAATCAGGAAGTGGAAAGAACATAATTTCACCATAAACAGTCCATGACCAGGTGCTCCTCGCAAGATTTCAGAGAGGAGAGTAAAAAGAATTATAAGAAGAGTTGTCCAAGATCCAATGACCACTTGTAGAGAGCTTCAGAAAGACCTGGAATTAGCAGGGACAATTGCTTCAAGGAAAACAATAAGTAATGCACTCACCCGCCATAGCCTGTATGCACACTCCATTGCTGAAGAAAAAGCATGTTGAAGCTCGTTAAAGTTTGCTGCACATTTAGACAATACTGGGAGAATATAGTCTGGTCAGATGAGACCAAAATTTAACTCTTTGAATGCCATAATACACACAATGTTTGGAGGTCAAAAGGCACTGCACATCACCCCAAAAACACCCCCTGATACCAACGGTGAAGTTTGGAGGTGTGAACATCATTGTGTGGGGCTGTTTTTCAGCATGCAGTACTGGCAAACTTCATTTCATTGAAGAATGTACCAAGACATTCTTGATAAATCTGCTGCCATTTACCAGGATGATGAAGATAAAACGAGGGTGGACATTTCAGCAAGACAAAAATTCCAAACACAAAGCCAAGGAAACTCTTAATTGGTTTCAAAGAAAGAAAATAAAGCTGCTAGAATGGCCCAGCCAATCACCTGACTTGAATCCAATAGAAAATGTATGGAGAGAGCTAAAGATTAGAGTTCATAGAAGAGGCCCAAGGAACCTTCAAGATTTGAAGACGCTTGGTGTGAAAGAATGGGCCAAAATCACACCTGAGCAATGCATGCGACTAGTTTCTCCATACAAGAGGTGTCTTGAAGCTGTCATTACCAACAAAGGGTTTTGTACGAAGTTTAAAACAAATTTCAGTTAGCATGTTCCATACTTTTTCCCTGTGTCATTCCATTTTGTTACACATAACTTAATTTCTGAACGTATTGGTTTCTTTGTATGTTACTGACATGTGGTGAAAATTTTTATGTCAATAGCACCTTTAGAAATATATTTACCTAGAAAAATCGTGACGTGTTCAATACTTATTTTACCCGCTGTATATATATCAACTTATATTAAACATCCAAATCTCTCAAAAGGGGAATACTATACAATCTTACAATGCTAGATTAAAACTAACAAGAATGAATAATAAAAGATACTAAAAAAAAAAACACCACTTTTTTTATGGAAACACAATAAAGAGAAGGGGGGATGTCACTCAAAAAAATGAGTGACATCCTACTTAAAATTCAACCCCATGGGTCACCTTGTTTGCATCTGGAAAATCCAGAATACTTCTCTTTGACAAAGGAGTCTGAATAAATCCCCCTCTCAATAAGTTAGATGCAGAAAGCTGTGGAATCACCCCATTACATTTATTAAAATGCCTGGCAATATTGCTCAAGAGATTTGTTTTAGTACTATAGAAAAGGTTGTGGTCATTGACCAACCATCGTGTGGTCCTGCCTACATATTGCACAGAGCAAATACTACAAGCGATCATATAAATAACATATTTGATGTTGCAATTAAGAAAATTTTGAATGTTAAAGTTTCTCCCACTGTTAATGGACCCAACAGTGTAACCCACAACAATATGTAGGCAACAGGGGCACCTACTACTACCATATCTAAAATTCACATTAAAATGTAACCAACTCATCACTTTACAATTCTCACTAGAAAAACAACTTGGAGACAAGAAGGGGCCCAAAGAGGGAGCTCGCCAGGACACAGTCTTGACACCCTTAGACAGTATCTCAGAATATACAGTATATATTGTCATTGTACAACACTGGTAAGTATCTAAGTACTATAGTATACAAAGAACTGTAGTCATGGGACTTTGAGTGAGGCCAGTCACTCAGGTAAAGGTACAAACAGTATATAAAATAAAAGTCGATTTATTATACAAACAGGTAAACGATGGTAAGTGCAGCGCAATAGATATGACAAAAAAAGAAAGAAAGAAGTCCAGTCCATATGAGTGGAAAATGCTATATCCAAGGGAAATAAAAGCCAAGATTCCTCTTGACAGAAAGTCAAAGTGAGAATGGGTGACGTTATCCTCCACCCTATGAACCAAATTGCGCTTACCAGAAGAGGTAGACCTCTGTGTTACAGAAGGTCAAACATGCATGTATCCCACCAGGGATGATGGTACCTCCTGGTACTGCTGCATAGGACCTCGCTCAGGCCAAATGGAGGAAATCGCCCAGCAGAGGACTCAAATGGACAAAACCTTCAGGTCGCAGACGGTAGGTGTAAGGATAATACTGCCTCCCCAATGGATATGAAAAGATATAGGACACACTCTAAGTGTACTCCGTTTATTAATTCAAATAAAGTCACATGTTTATAAAGTGCATGTAAGCGCAAGTATTGAAATCCCAGAGGATTGTAAATAAAAGATCCGTAGATCGAGTGTATGTGACCGCACATAGGCAGCCGGTGACGTCTGTGCATAAGCTCCTCCCCTCGGATGTCACCCGCTGCCATCACCTACACCTACCGTCTGCTACCTGAAGGTTTTGTCCATTTGAGTTCTCTGCTGGGCGATTTCTTCCATTTGGCCAGAGTAAACAAATCCTTTGCAGCAGTAGAAAATAATAGAAACCTTCGCGCCAGTGGTGTCGATAGCAGATAATAAATATGAATTACATATACTGGTGGTACATCTAGTAAGAAAACATTCCCAACACTAAAGAAATTGTGGAAATATATAAACAATCAGTGTAAGCTGCTCCCCAATTTTTGAATAATCAAAAAAATCGATAATCAAAAAAAGGAATGTAAGAAAGATAGGGAAGCTTCCCTGAAGACGTTCACTATGAAACGTACGTCGGAGCGGTACGTGGTCACATGTCCTATCATCCAACAACATCCGGATCCTTTGGCTGCCCCCCTGTGTAAGCTGGAACGCACGCCAGCGTGGAGGAGACATGAAAGGTTTTTTCTGACTGCGAAGTCACCCTGACATGCAAGCAGCCCCAGTGCCGGGTAGGCACCCACCAATGTAAGCGGCCATTTGGCTTTTTAATTTGTTTACTTTTTTAATAAATGGTTTTACGCTATGGAGAATGTTTTTGTTTCCTATGTATCCTTATCCTATCTTGAATGAGCCTGATGGGAACGATCCATGCCTATAATACCAACCACAGTCCGGCCATCCATGTGAGCAGGCACAACCCTGCACAAGCGCTAGTGACTCTCTTTTTAACTAAAGGAGTCATTGGTATCTGGTAAGCAGATATCTACTACTTCGAGGTGTTTTCCTTTTCTTATTTTTCTTTGGTGATGGAAAACCTTTTGTTTACAGCAACAAGATTGGGATAATATTGAAAGATATCACTTCAACTACTTCAATCACTTTTTTATGTGGACAATCAATCACTATATATGTTTTCACTAATGTGGGCACTTCAATGTGTAATCTAACTATGATTTGTCAATATTATGATTTTCATTTTTTTTGGTAATACAGGAGATATATTTATTTAGAGCACTTGAATAGTATGGTATCTAGCGCCCCCTAGTTCTCTTACATTTCCATTTTTTTTGGTAATGCAGGAGATATATTTTTTTTGGAGCACTTGAATATTATGGTATCTAGCGCCCCCTATCTTTCTTACATTCCTTTGCAGCAGTACCAGGAGGTACCATCATCCCTGGTGGGATACATGCATGTTTGACCTCCTGTAACACAGAGGTCTACCTCTTCAGGTAAGCACACTTTAGTTCATATGGTGGAGGATAAGGTCACCCATTCTCACTTGGAGGAATTAGTTCACTTTCTGTCACAAGGAATCTTGGTTTTTATGTCCCTTGGATATAGCATTTTTCCACTCATACGGACTGGACTTATTTCTTTCTTTTTTTGTCATATCTATTGCGCTACACTTACCATCATTTACTAATTTACTTGCTAGGCATATGTGATTATCTCTAGTGTTCAGCTTGCATTTCATTTGTGTTATTTGGTTTTGTTTGCTCTGATTGTTCCTCGTTTATATTATACAAACAAGTAAAAAATATTCTCAAAGTACATGATGCGATCGAAAAAACAAAATTCCATAGAAAGCTGATATACATAGAAATAATAGACATAGAAGAACTCTACGTGTTTCGAGGATCCATCCTCTCATCAGGAGTGTGATGTCAATAGTATCTATAGATATGAATAGTACAGGATGTATGTTAATAAAGGGGGAAAAAAAAAACAAAAAAAACACAAGAGGTCTAACATTTACTGTACATGTCAGCTAATAGAACATGTATGATAGCCCAGCTGCTGGAAGATGGGCTATCATACATGTTCTGTTAGCGGACATGTAAGTGTAAGACCTCTTGTGTTTTTTTACCCCTTTATTAACCACTTCAACCCTGGAAGATTTTACCCCCTTCCTGACCAGAGCATTTTTTGAGATTCGGCACTGCGTTGCTTTAGCTGACAATTGCGTGGTCGTGCATCGTTGTACCCAAACAAAATTGATGTCCTTTTTTCCCACAAATAGAGCTTTCTTTTGGTGGTATTTGACCATCTCTGCGGTTTTTATTTTTTGTGCTATAAACAAAAAAAAGAGTGACAATTTTGAAAAAAAAACAATATTTTTTACTTTTTGCTATAATAAATATCCCCAAAATATATATATAAAAAAAAATTTTTTTCTCAGTTTAGGCCAATATGTATTCTTCTACAAATTTTTGCTAAAAAATATCCGCAGTAAGTGTATATTTATTGGTTTGCGCAAAAGTTATAGCATCTACAAAATAGGGGATAGATTTATGGCATTTTTATTATTAATTTTTTTTTTTATTAGTAATGGTGGCGATCTGCGATTTTTATCATGACTGCGAGATTATGGCGGACACATCGGACACTTTTGACACTATTTTGGGACTATTGTCATTTATACAGCGAACAGTGCTAAAAAAATGCACTGATTACTGTTTATATGACACTGGCAGGGCAGGGGTTAAACACTAGGGGGCAATCAAGGTTAAATGGGTTGAGTGTGTCCTAGGGAGGTGTTTGGGGACGGGCTACCACTGACATGACAGCGATCACTGATCCCGATGACAGGGAGCAGTGGATTCTGTCATGTCACAAGGCAGAACAGAGAAATGCCTTGTTTACATAGGCATCTCCCCATTCTGCCTCTCCACACCGCAATCGCGGGTTGCCGGCGAACATCGAGTTCCCGGGACCCGCGGGCACGCCCGATAGGCGGCAAATTTAAAGGGATATACAGGTACGCCCATTTGCCTGCCTGTGCCATTCTGCTGACATACATCTGTGTGCGGCGATCAGCAAGCGGTTAATAAACATCCTGTACTATTCATATCTATAGATACTCTTGACATCACACTCCTGATGAGAGGATGGATCCTTGAAAATGCGTAGCGTTCTTCTATGTTATTACAGTTTGATTTTTTTACCCAGATATACCATGTACCTGTTTATTTATGCCATCATGTATCTATTTAATATGAAATTATCTATTAATTCTATGTATGTCAGCCTTCTATGGAATTTGTTTTTTCGATCTCATCATGTACTTTGAGAATATTTTTTACTTGTTTGTATAATAAATTGACTTATTTTATATACTGTTTGTACCTTTACCTGATTCACTGACTGGCCTTACTCAGTCCCATTACCACAGTCCTTGTATACTTACGTATTTATCGGGATGGAGGCTTGTCACTGTGGCTGTCTCAGTTCATCTCTTTCTTTCTCTAAGTACTATAGCCTTGACCTTGTGGAACTCCAGGCTGTAAGCAGAAAAAAGACTGATAACCAGCTTATTGTATTTCTTCCTGACTTTATCAACTAACAATTCCTCCCTGGTTTTGATCATAGCAATACGAAGGGCTCTATTCAAAATAGACACTAGATTGACCCACTAGTGGAAGCATTCCCACATAGGCTCGGCCTCCTGATTAATCTGACCATCAATACTGCAAATGCGGTGCAGCCTTAAAAGTTGGCTGGTCAGTATACCCTTGTTAGCATGTGTGGGATGTGTTGCTAGAGGTTTTCTGTTAAAGTGATTGTAAAGTCTCGTAAAAAAAAAAAATGTATCAAACATGTTATACTTACCTCCTCTGTGCAGTTGGTTTTGCACAAAGCAGGCCGGATACTCCTCTTCTCAGGTCCCTCTGCAGTGCTCCTGGCCCCTGCCTCCTATCGAGTGTCCCCACAGTCAGCAGCTTCCTAAAGACACCAATCTATCCAGTTCAACCTGTGGTGTGTGTGTGAGTTTATATCAATATTAAATCCCATATCCCTGTATGTTGCGATCAGTAAGATGCACATCTAAAAGTTTTTTTGAAACCAGCGACGCTCCCTTCTGATACCACTGCTCGTGGAAGGGAGTTCCAAATCCTCACCGCCCTGAAAGTAAAGAATCCTCTATGCACTATCCTCTATGCAAGGTTAAACCGCTTCTCCTCCAGTTTCAATGAATGGCCACATGTCTTTTTAAACTCCCTCCCACTAAAGTTTTTTTCCTATGTTAGGGTCACCAGTGCGGTATTTGTATATCCCTATCATATCCCTCTCAAGCGTCTCTTCTCCAAAGAGAATACGTTTTGTGCTTGTAGCCTTTCCCCATAACCAGTGGCAGCCATAGTAGGTCTTTGCGTCACTTCCGGTCAGGGCCAAATTGTTTGTTTACCCAGCGCCTGCTCCATTTTTAACTCTGTGCATGTGAATTTCAATCAAATTGTGAGTATAACCTTACACTTTGTTTACAAATAAACAATTTAAAAGCGGTACTACGCTACGGGCACTCCCCTCTTTTTTATGTGATAACTCGGTGGAACGCCAATAGCGATTCCTAGATTGTCCAGCTGGTTCCAGAGTGCTACACAGCGGCTTATACTGTGATTACGCAGTACCCCTGGGGGGTAAGGCCATTTGGTGAGTGAATCATATTACAAGCACGGACAAGATCATCAGCACTACTGTCACTTAAAAGGATATAAACAGCATTATTCTGATAAGGCACTGGACACTGTTTGCGAGCACAAGTCACTTTATTGATTCATTATTGGACTAATGGACTAAATATATACTGTTTGAATTTGTTTTTGCAAATCCCCTCTGTTTTATATAAGTGGGACACAGATATATTTTTTTGGTTTTTTTGTATTTTGTTCTGTTATATCTCTGTTTTATGATTGTATGTTCATTCACTGAGACACTGTAACAGAGGGTCAAACACATATGTTACTTGTATATATAAGAAACAACCAAACAGTGTATAGTAATGGAGGAATTGCACCCCCGTACGCATCACCAATAGCGATAAGCCGAACATCCCCCGCTTCGGTTCGCACCAGAACCTGCGAATGGCCCGAAAGTTTGTGCGAACTTTAGAACCCCGGTAAAGTCTATAGGACTCGAACGTTTGAAATCAAAAGTGCTAATTTTAAAGGCTAATATGCAAGTTAATGTCTTAAAAAGGGTTTGGGGACCCGGGTCCTGCTCCAGGGGACATGTATCAATGCAAAAAAAAACTTTTAAAAACGGCCGTTTTTTCGGGAGCAGTGATTTTAATGATGCTTAAAGTGAAAAAAAAAGTGAAATATTCCTTTAAATATTGTACCTGGGGGGTGTCTATAGTATGCCTGTAAAGTGGCGTGTCTCCCGTGCTTAGAACAGTCCCTGCACAAAATGACATTTGTAAAGGAATAAAAGTCATTTAAAACTGCTTGCGGCTTGAATTTAAAGTCGGGTCCCGGCAATATGGATGAAAATCAGTGAGACAAACGGCATGGGTACCCCCCAGTCCATTACCAGGCCCTTTGGGTCTTGTATGGATATTAAGGGGAACCCCGGACCCAAATTAAAAAAAGGTGCAAACAAGACAGGGACTGTAGGTTTGTTGTTAAGTAGAATCTGTTTGTATTTTGAACTGGTACATTTTTAAAGTGTAGCTCCAGCCAAAAAAAATCTATTTTTAAGCTTTTTGGAAAACATAGGGAAGGGTTATCACCCCTGTAACATTTGTTTTGCTGTCTGTGCTCCTCTTCAGAAGATTTCACCTCACTTTCTGTCCCAATGACAAATGTTTTTTGAAAATTTGGGTTTTTTAGTGAAACAAGGATTGGTGATAAAGCATCAGTGAAGAGGATACACGTTTTTCCCATATTAACTCTTACAGGAGAGAATTTCCCTTCCTAGGGGTAGATTTCATCTCACTTCCTGTTGTCTCCTTCCATTTGCAAGTAGGAGTCGTTTGTAAGTTGGATGTTTGAAAGTAGGGGCCTGCCCTATAAACTCTGTAGAAATTGGGGCCTTAGGTGTTGGTGTTGCCACAACACTTTAAGCCCTCACAGTTTCCCCTGGTGGGCGCAGAAACGGGCCCTGCTGTAAAATATTAGATTAATAATTATAATTACATGCCATTGTTGAACAGTGGTAGAAAAATTGGGCCTTTGGTGGCAGTGCTGGGACAAGGCCATTTGGTGCTCAGTAATTGATAAATCAAAATCAAGTATCTTAAAAAATACTAAATAGATCAATAGTGAATGAATTAAGTGCTCTATATATAATAAAACTTATGAATAGAATAAACGTGATCAAAAATCAAAACATGATACAATGGTGAGTGAAGTCCATTCAAAACCAGATCAGTGGAAGTGCATCAATCCCGTGAAGGCAAAGTCAGAGATCCACAATTCATCAAAGACAGCCAATATAGGTGGAACAAGGAGAAAGAGATGTGAGAATATATCCCAGCAGACAGTGAATCCGGAGGACACTAAGGATGGACCCTTACCAGGAGTGGTGGACCCCCCTGTTGGCTAGGTCTTGTGCGCATGCAGATGCAGCCCTCTGCGGAGACAGCTGAATGGTGGCGTCCAACTCGGCTGGTGAACGGAGCGTTCCAATAAGAGACTGATCCAACCCGTCTGCCTCACGTTCTGACCCCTGTTTCATTAGAAGGTCAGAAAAAGCAGGTTCCCTCTAAGGGATACAAACGAATCAGCTGGTCATGGAGCTCCTAATGATCCAAATGTAGCACTTAAGCAGTGCGGGCTCAGGATGCATAGAAACGACAAGATGCTCGCAGGATGACGTTACCACTGCGACTTCTTCCCCCTATACGCGTTATGTCAAATTGGGGGATAGGGGGAAGAAGTTGCAGTGGCAACGTCATCCTGTGAGCATCTTGTCGTTTCTATGCATCCTGAGCCCGCACTGCTTAAGTGCTGCATTTGTGAGTAACGCTTTTATGTTTTAATGAGGAAATAAACCGTTTTGATATACAGAGAGCACTAGATTTTGCCTTTTCTGTTCCTATGTGCACCAGACCCCCATTGAAGGAATCTGTACTGGCTGGTATCCATCTAATCAGCAGGAGGCAGCACGGACGGAATAGGAGCTCCATGACCAGCTGATTTGTTTGTATCCCTGAGAGGGAACCTGCTTTTTCTGACCTTCTAATGAAACGGGTCAGAACGTGAGGCAGACGGGTTGGATCAGTCTCTTATTGGAACGCTCCGTTCACCAGCCGAGTTGGACGCCACCATTCAGCTGTCCCCGCAGAGGGCTGTATCTGCATGCGCACAAGACCTAGCCAACAGGGGGTCCACCACTCCTGGTAAGGGTCCATCCTTAGTGTCCTCCGGATTCACTGTCTGCTGGGATATATCCTCACATCTTTCTCCTTGTTCCACCTATATTGGCTGTCTTTGATGAATTGTGGATCTCTGACTTTGCCTTCACGGGATTGATGCACTTCCACTGATCTGGTTTTGAATGGACTTCACTCACCATTGTACCATGTTTTGATTTTTGATCACGTTTATTCTATTTATAAGTTTTATTATATATAGAGCACTTAATTCATTCACTATTGATCTATTCAGTATTTTTTAAGATATTTGATTTTGATTTATCAATTACTTAATATTTATGTTCATTTATTTATTTATATAAGTAACATATGAATTTCTGATTGCAAGCGCACTTAATTTTATTTATTATGGTCTATTACACGGATATTGGTGTTTTTTTGATGCAGCTGTAGTCTAGCATTTTTTTTTGCTCTTTAGCGCAGGTTTCCCTTTCTTTTCATTTGGTGCTCAGGGCAAAGATGGCAAACTGCGCCCCCCCCCCCCATTTTTAAGAAATAATCAATGTCGTTTCAAAACGAAAATATACTTAAAACAATACAAATTCAATTAGGTTTTTTTTTTTTAATTTGGTCTTTTTAAATTTTTTTAACAAAAAATAAAAACCGCAGAGGAGATCAAATACCACCAAAAGAAAGCTCTATTTATGGGGAAAAAATGATAAAAATGTCATTTGTGTACAGTGTTGTATGACCGTGTAATTGTCAATCAAAGTGCGTCAGTGCTAAAAGCTGAGAATTGGTTTGGATAGGAGGGGGGTTTAAGTGTCCAGTAAGCAAGTGGTTAAATCTCGGCTGTTTCAGCGATAACTGGCTGAGATTAGAACCATTAATGGGCAGGCTGAATGTACCAACTTGATCAATCAAATTGGGTACAACCAGCCCTGCGGGATTCCCTTATGATTATCACTAGCGGTTGCTATATCTGCTAGTGATAATCACCGTTTCTCGGGAGAATACAATTGCTCAGCGGAAGAGATTCTCCTGTTAGCACTGACTGTGCTAATGGGGGAATCATGTAAATTTCTTTCCTGCAATCTGTGGTTACTGTAAGAAAAGGGGGTAAGTACAGCGCTGCGCTGAAATCAGGAAGGGTACTAGAGCAGCAGCCAACACACCCGTAGACTCAGGGTAATAATAGCAACAGAAAATTCAAAAGTGTAGCGCTATAAGCTCCCTAAGTATATGTGATAAATAAATATGTCAAAACAATATAAGGAATTAATAACCTCAGAAAAACTGCTCAGTGTGAGCCATAGTGTACCAAGTAAACACATGTGACAGTGACTGTTGAACAAAGCAGTAACACTTACCATATATACTCGAGTATAAGTCGTTCCGAGTATAAGTCAAGGCCCTAATTTACCACAAAAAAATGGGAAAAACTTAGTGACCCGAGTATAAGACGAGGGTGAGAAATGCACAGCTACTGTAAGTGGAAAAGAGGGTCAACAATGCCCATTTGCAGCCTCACTGTGCCCATTTGCAGCCATAGGTCCCCCGAACTTCAAACTTGGTAGTTAAGGGTTCCTAGATGCCCCCTAGCTGCAGCCAAAATTTGGGGTCTCTGAACCCAAAGGGTCCCAAAATTACATTGGGGCCACTTAGTGCTAAGAACCCCAAATTTGGTGTGTAAATCCAGTGGAACTAGCAGCATAAAATATCCAAAGCTGGGGTTTTTAGCACCAAGTGGCCCTGAGATACAGGGCCCCAAAATTCGGTTCAGAAAATGTCAAGCACTTTTCTGTAGCAAAGAATGACATTTTCCAAACCGGGTTTGGGGCCCCGTATCTCCGGGCCACTTGGGGCTAGGAACTCCATCTTTGGATATGTTATGGTACCAGTTCCACTGGGTTTGCACATCAAATTTGGGGTTCCTAGCACTAAGTGGCCCCGATATATGGGGCCCCAAATTCGGTTCACAAAATGTCAAGCACTTTTCTGCAGCAGAGAATGACATTTTCCGGACCGATTTTGGGGCCCCGTATCTCGGGGACACTTAGTGCTAGGAACTCCATCTTTGGATATGTTGTGGGACCAGTTCTACTGGGTTTGCACACCAAATTTGGGGTTCCTAGCACCAAGTGGCCCTGAGATACGGGGCCCCAAAATCGGTTTGGAAAATGAATTTTTTTACTGCAGAAAAGTGCTTGACTCGAGTATAAGTCGAGGGGGGCACTTTCAGCACAAAAAAATGTGCTGAAAAACTCGACTTATACTCGAGTATATATGGTATATGCAATCAACACTTCGAATAGTAAGTGAAAAACATCAAAAATTATATATAATAGTCCATATCAAAATATGTGAAATATTTGTGAAAAAAAAGTCTATGATAATAGTGCATAAGCGATGATGGACAGATGTCTCCCAAACGTGCAGGGGGATTGTTGGACCCAATCTGGCAGGTAAGTGGACTGTGGAGAGACCAAAAGTGCACAGAAGATTGAAATCCGTGCCAGGACCATCACCAGAAATTGTGGAGGCTTACCAGAGTTATTGGCCTGAAATTATTGGCCCATACACCATACAGATCAAAAAAGCTTGATGACCAACAGGTCTGGATAGTTTATCTGGTCAGATGTCATCACCATACGGTAAGAAGGAATAGCAGCACGGCTTCCTCATCAATAGGTACACCAGCATAGGCCAAACAAACAATTCGTATTGCATGCGAGGAGTAGAAAAATACTCACATAGCGTGATAACGTTTAAACTTGGATTTATTAAAAAATAAATAAAAACAAACTCACATTTTCAGAAGATAGGAAACAGCATAAAAATTGTATAGCGGCAGTGGGTGTAGCACGTTTGGGAGACATCTGTCCATCATCGCTTATGCACTATTATCATAGACTTTTTTTCACAAATATTTCACATATTTTGATATGGACTATTATATATAATTTTTGATGTTTTTCACTTACTATTCGAAGTGTTGATTGCATATAAGTGTTACTGCTTTGTTCAACAGTCACTGTCACATGTGTTTTCTCACACTCCGCCCAGGGCACCAGCCCCTCTCGCCCACCCCTTGTACCGGCTCTGTTTGGTGGTGGTGCTGGTGCCACAACACTAAGTCCTCACAGTTACTCTTGGTGGGCGCTGGAACGGGCCCTGCTGTGAAATATTATATCAAGAATTGTAATTGGATGCACTTTAACAGGGTCAGAAAAATTGGGCCTTTGGTGGTGGTGTTGCCACAACACTGTAAGCCCTCACAGTTACTCTTGGTGGGTGCAGGAATGAGCCCTGCTGTGAAATATTAGATCAAGAATTGTAATTACATGTCCCTGTTGAACAGGGGCAGAAAAATTGGGCCTTAGCCACTGCTGCCACAACACTTCAACCCCTCACAGATACTATAGTTGGAGCGCAGGAATGAGCCCTGCTGCAAAGTATTGCATCAAAAATTGTAATTATACGCCCCTGTTAAACAGAAGCTGAAAAATTGGGCCTTGGGCACTGGTGCTGGTGCCACAACACTGCAACCCCTCACAGATACTCTAGTTGGAGCGCAGGAATAAGCCCTGCTACATCATTGCATCAGTATTGCATCAAAAATTGTAATTACACGCCCCTGTTAAACAGGGGCAGAAAAATTGGGCCTTAGCCACTGCTGCCACAACACGGCAACCCCTCACAGATGCTATAGTTGGAGCGCAGGAATGAGCCCTGCTGCAAAGTATTGCATCAAAAACTGTAATTACATGCCCCTGTTAAACAGGGGCAGAAAAATTGGGCCTTAGCCACTGGTGGCGGTGCTCAGAACCAAAAATGTTCTTACAAGCTATCAGCATGAAAATTGAGGAGGAAGAGGATTGTCACTCAACATAACAGGATAGTCACTCAGCATCAGCATAGGCAGTCTTGAAGGGATCTCACATTAAAAAAAAATTATTCGGTTACATCAGCATCAGGTCCTTGGTAGCTGGTGATCCAAGACTGATTCATTTTTATGAAGGTCAGCCGATCGACCGATTCGGTGGACAGGCGCACCCTGTGATCGGTTACAAAGCCTCCAGCAGCACTGAATGTGCGTTCCGAAAGAACGCTGGATGCAGGACAGGCCAGTAGCTTAATTGCATACTGTGCAAGCTCTGACCAGTGATCCATCCTCAAGTAACCCAGTAACACAGAAGATTTTCGGTGGGAAAGGTGTCCAAGTCAGATCTTGCCCCTAGGTATTCTCCTGCACCATGTGAATCAGACGCTGGCGATGGTTGCTGGAACCGATCATACCTTGGGGCTGCAGATTAAAAAATTGTTTGAACGCATCGGTCAGACGGCCACCTTCTCCACCGCTCCTTCTGTGACTGATCGAAGCCTCAGCAACACGTTGTCCAGGAGGACCAGGAAATTGTAACCTCCCAGGCTCTGGAAACATGTTGCACAAACCTTTCTGCAAGGCCCCCGGAAGATGTTTCATTCTCTGCTCCCTCTGCAAAGGCAAAATGAGGTCCGCAACCTTACCCTTGTAACGTGTATCAAGGAGGGTTGCCAGCCAGTAATGATCCCTCCCCTTGATACCACAAATACGTGGCTTTGCAGGATTAGGGAGGCCATGCAGCGTAGGTTTGCTGAGGCATTCGGTCCAGAGTCCTCTGGGTCACTAAGGACAACATGATCCTCAGCCACATCCTCCCAGCCATGTACAAGTGCATGGGTTTCTTCGGACTATAAATGATCCCTTGAAGACTGCTGCTGATGCTGAGTGCCAGACTCCACCTCCATGCTGACACAATCCTCCTCCTCCTCGTCCTCTTCCTGTGATTGGCGGGCTTGAAGGAACACTGTCTGGATAAAGGGGGCCTTGAGAGGTAAGGAAGTCCTCCTCTTCCTCCCTCTGTTCTGCCTCAAGTGCCCTGTCCATTATTCCACGCAGCGTGTGCTCCAACAGGTGGACAAGAGGGACAGTGTCACTGATGCATGCACTGTCACTGCTCACCATCCTCGTGGCCTCCTCAAATTGTGACAGGACAGTTCATGCATCCCTGATCATAAGAATATAAACGGAAACCTGCGCTAAAAAGCAATAAAATAAAAATAAACTGGATTGCAGCTGCAACAAAAAATACACTAATATCTGTGTAATAAACAAAAATGGAATAAATATAAGTGCCCTTGCAATCAAATGACCACTAATCTGAATTCATATATTTGCATAAATATCTGAATGCATATATACTGTGCATGCTTAGTGAATCACATTTCATAATCAAAAAAGCTTTGGAGAAAAGTGAGCTTAAAAATGAATTAAGTGCACAATAAACATTAATGAACATGTGAATGAACATAGAAAAGTCCAAATGTCCTGAGTGATAAGAGTGAAAAAATATATTATTCATGGAAAATTAAGATGCATCAGTCCCGTTAGGAAGGATCACATATCCACAGTTCTTTGAAAACCACCAGTGTAGGAGAAGAAAGGGAGGATATTGTGAGGGGATATCCAGACAAACGGTGACTCCAGGGGATACTGCAGATGGACCCTTACCAGGAATGATGGACCTCCCTGATAGCAAGGTCATGTAAGCATGCAGATACAGCCCTGTGCAGGGACAGCTGGATGATGGCGTGCGGATCAGCCGATGTGAACAACGTTCCAATAGGGGACGATTCCAGCGCGTCAAATCAGAAAGCCTGCGACCCCCGTCCCACCCCCCTTACTCAGGGAGTTCATGCAGCGCTTGACTGGATCTCTGATCCACTCTCGGGCTTGCAGGAACACTGTCTGGATAAAGGGGGCCTTGAGAGGTAAGGAAATCCTCCTCTTCCTCCCTCTGTTCTGCCTCAAGTGCCCTGTAAATTATTCCATGCAGCGTGTGCTCCAACAGGTGGACAAGAGGGACAGTGTCACTGATGCATGCATTGTCACTGCTCACCATCCTCGTGGCCTCCTCAAATTGTGACAGGACAGTGCATGCATCCCTGATCATAGCCCACTGGTGTGGGAAAAAAAAAAACAAGCTCCCCTGACCCTGTCCTGGTGCCAAAGTCGCATAGGTACTCATTAATGACCCTCTGCTGCGTGTGCAGCCGCTGCAGCATGGGCAACATTGAGTTCCACCTGGTGGGCATGTCACAGATTAGGCGGTTCTTGGGCAGGTTAAATTCCTTTTGGAGGTCAGCCAGCCGAGCACTGGCATTATATGACCTGCGCAAATGCACACAGACTTTCCTGGCCTGCCTCAGGACATCCTGTAAGCCCAGGTACCTGCCCAAGAACCGCTGCACCACCAAGTTAAGGACGTGAGCCAAACAGGGCACATGGGTCAGTTGTCCCTGTCAGAGGGCGGAGAGGAGGTTGGTGCCATTGTCGCAAACCACTATTCCTGGCTTAAGCTGGCGTGGCGTCGACCATCTCTGAACCTGCCCCTGCAGAGCTGACAGAATCTCTGCCCCAGTGTGGCTCCTGTCTCCCAAGCACACTATCTCAAGCACCGCATGGCATCTTTTTGCCTGCGTGCCTGCGTAGCCCCTAGAAAGCCTACGGAGCACCGCTGGTTCAGAGGACAAATCAGCACAGGAAGAGGCCATGGTTGAAGAAGAAGAGGAGGGGGTGGAGGAGAGAGGTGTGGCAGAATCAATACTAGTAGAATTTTGGAGGCGTGGTGGCGGAACAACCTCCAACACTACTGCACCCTGTCCTGCATCCTTCCCAGCTGCCAGAAGAGTGGTAATATGCACCTTACCGCTGACCGCCCTGTCCAGCGAGCCCAAGATATTGCCTTCCACATGCCACATTCCACGGTAGAGAGCCGGAATCGCCTTCCATGAGAAAAAGTGGCGTTTGGGAACCTGCCAATGAGGAACCGCACATTCCACAAACTCACGGAAGGGGGCAGATTCTACCAACTGAAAAGGCAGCAGTTGAAGTGCTAGCAATTTAGCCAAGCTAGTATTCAACCACTGGGCATGTGGATGGCTGGGAGCGAACTTCTTTCGGTGGTGCAGCAGCTGGGGCAGGGAAATTTGCCTGGTACAATCTGACGTTGGTGTACCGATAGCAGATTGTCCGCAAGTACTTGGCTGTGACACACCTAATTCTATACCTTCATTCCTCTCAGTGCAGGTTTCAGAGAGGACTGAAGGTATAGTGGGGTTGGAGAGCCCAGCTGATGAGGAGCAAGGAGAGGTCCGCTGTTCTTTGGTGTGGGTCTTTTAGGTACGCTTGCCAACGAACTGCATGGCAGGTCGACATATGTCTGGTCAAGCATGTGGTGCCCAAGTGGGTGATGTTTTGGCCACGCGAGATATGCTTGAGACATATGTTGCAAATAGCAGCGGTGCGATCTGATGCATTCGTCTCAAAAAAGGCCCACACCAAAGGATGGTAACGCGCAGAAACAGCAGCGCCCTGCACATGCGGAGCTCTGCGGTGTGATGCAGTCGGTGTGCTGCCCTTAAGCTGGCCCCTGGAGGGCATCCTGCCTCGTTGGAGATGTGCCTCCTCCTCCTCCTCTCTCCTATCAGGCACCCACGTGGAGTCAGTGACTTCCTCATCAACCCCTCCCTCTTCATCACTGGAGCAAAGCTGGCAGTATGCTGCAGCTGGGGGAACATGACTGACAGATTGCTGTCCTTCTTGGGCACCCCCTCTCTCTGGGCTCACGTTACTGCCTTCCTCTAGCTGGGTACCATCATCGTAGCCTTCAAAACGCTGGGCATCCTCCTGGAGCATGTACCCAACACTGTGGTCAAACAGTTTGGGGGACTCCTCAGGAGGCCATGGTGGGGCTAGGGAAGAAGTGACTGATGCCATTGAGCTGAGGGAAGAGGCCGCGTTGGCAGCTGCTTTGCCAGACAAAGTACCCTGAGCCTGGGTGAGAGAGGATGAGGAGGATGAGGACGGCTTGGTCATCCACTCTACCAAGTCTTCGGCATGTTGTGTCTCAACATAGCCAGCTGCCGAAAAAAAGGACAAGCGTGTCCCACGACCATGTGCTGATGAGGATGCACCATGTCCACGACCAGCACTGTTGCCTCTAGACACAGAGCCTGGTTGCCCTCTTTTATTGGCTTGTGACTGTCTGCCTCTCCTTGTTGGCCTTCCAGACATACTAATGGCCTGCAGTGAGATGTGGCTGCACAAAGCTGGGATGTATATATACTGATTATACTGCAGCTATCAGAATCAACTGCCTCCCTGTAGTATTAGTATGAGAACACCAGCAATTGTCTTCAGATAGCTTTAGGTGCACACTGTGCAGAGGACACAGTACACTAACTGTAAATACTGAAGCTGCCTGCCTGTGGTATAAATAGGATCAGAACACCAGTGATTGTCTTCAGGTAGCTTTAGTTGCACACTGCGCAGAGGACACAGTACACTAACTGTAAATACTGCAGCTGCCTGCCTGTGGTATTAATAGGATCAGAACAACAGCAAGTGTCTTCAGGTAGCTTTAGGTGCACACTGTGCAGAGGACACAGTACACTAACTGTAAATACTGCAGCTGCCTGCCTGTGGTAATAATAGGATCAGAAGAACACCAGCAATTGTCTTCAGGTAGCTTTAGGTGCACACTGTGCAGAGGACACAGAGGATGAACCCTGTTCATCCTCTGTGAGGAGATTGAAGGTGTTGTCTCCACTGAGTGGATAACTACATACAAGCTGATTTGTAGCTTGCCTTTGCATCTTGTGTTTTTTACAGTAATTACACCATCCTGCTGTGGCCCATGGAGAGGGTTCCTTTGGACGTGATGTCATCCAGTGCCTGCTTGTGAGATCCCGGGCTGGGGTTACAGCCGCCTGCTCAGTGAGGTCCCCTGTAACAAGGGACCAACACCCTCTGGTAAGCGGCAATATTTTCTGAAGGTGGAGGTTCCATCTATGCACCTTTATTCACTTTAACAAGAATTTTTTCACCTGTCACCTTGGGATATTTTTTTCCTGTTTTTGTATATGTTGTTTTTTAATTTATGAACAATTATTTTTTTGGGAAGATTACGTTTATATTTCACCTTTTTACTGCGCATTGATTGTATGGACATTCTTTTGCATTCACAATTTTGGTGTATTGGTACATTCAATATCACTTTGTTTGCTCTGTGTTTTATTTTCAATTAAGATTCATTTGTGGCAATCATTTTTGCTGCTCTTACCACAGTATTAGCGCAACTTTTTTTCAACAGCTCTCATGATTAGCTGGCAAACATTCAAGGGTATACCCTATACCGCAAGGATAGAGAGGGTAAAAAAGGGGGAGGGGTATGCCTATATATCAAGAATAATGTACAAGTGAATGTGAGAGATGACATCACTGAGGGAGCTAGGGAGGAGGTGGAATCCTTATGGGTAGAGCTCCAAAGGGATGAATCTAAGGGGAAAATAATACTGGGAGTATGCTATAGGCCCCCTAACCTGAGGGAGGAAGTGGAGACAGATCTCCTATCACAATTTGGATTAGCAGCAAGGATGGGAAGTGTTATCATAATGGGGGATTTTAATTATTCAGACTAGAAATAAAACATTACTGGATCTACTGATTACCAACAATACAGACCTGATCACGGATGTGGAAATACGGGGCAATTTAGGTAACAGCGATCACAGGTCAATTAGTTTCAGTATACACACAAATAGGAAACATAAAGGAAATACAAAGACACTGAATTTCAAAAGAGCCAACTTCCCTAAATTCCAAACCTTGCTAAAAGGCATAAATTGGGATAAAATATTAGGAACAAAGAATACGGAGGAGAGATGGGTTTGCTTTAAGAGCATATTAAATAAGGGCATTAGCCTATGTATCCCATTGGGTAATAAATTTAAAAGAGCGAACAAAAGTCCTGGATGGCTTAACTCCAATGTAAAAATGCATATAAAAGCAAAGGAGAAGGCTTTCAAAAAATACAATATTGAGGGATCATCCTCAGCATTCAGACTTTATAAAGAATGCAACAAGAAATGTAAGGATGCAATTAGGATAGCTAAGATAGAACATGAAAGACACATAGCGGAGGAGAGCAAAAAAAATCCCAAGAAATTCTTTAAGTATGTAAACAGTAAAAAAGGGAGGACAGATCACATTGGCCCCATAAAGAATGAAGAAAGACATCTGGTTAAAAAGGATGGGGAGATGGCGAAGGTATTGAATTTATTCTTCTCCCCAGTCTTCACGAGTGAATCGGGGGGCTTCAGTAACCAAAACTGCAGTGTTTATCCTCATGACACAACACAGGAAGCACCTCCATGGTTAACAGAGGACAGAATTAAAATTAGACTTTAGAAACGTAACATTAATAAATCACCGGGACCAGATGGCTTGCATCCGAGGGTACTTAGGGAACTCAGTCAAGTGATTGCCAGACCGTTGTTCCTAATTTTTACAGTCTACTTACTGCAATGGTTAAAGCTGATTGGAGAAAAGCCAATGTAGCACCAATATTTAAAAAGGGCCCAAAATACATCCCTGGTAATTACAGACCAGTTAGCCTAACATCAATAGTATGTCAACTCTTGGAGGGGATGATAAGGGACTATATACAAGATTTTAGTAAAAAGAACGGTATCATTAGCAGTAATCAACATGGATTCATGAAGAATAGTTCTTGCCAAACCAATCTAATAACCTTCTATGAGGAGGTGAGTTGCCATCTAGATAAAGGAAGGCCCGTAGACGTGGTGTATCTGGATTTTGCAAAAGCATTTGACACAGTTCCCCATAAACGTTTACTGTACAAAATAAGGTCCGTTGGCATGGACCATACGGTGAGTACATGGATTGAAAACTGGCTACAAGGGCGAGTTCTGAGGGTGGTGATAAGTGGGGAGTACTCAGAATGGTCAGGGGTGGGTAGTGGGGTTCCCCAGGGTTCTGTGCTGGGACCAATCCTATTTAATTCGTTCATAAACGACCTGGAAGATGGGATAAACAGTTCAATCTCTGTATTTGCAGATGATACCAAGCTAAGCAGGGCAATAACTTCTCCGCAGGATGTGGAAACCTTGCAAAAAGATCTGAACAAATTAATGCGGTGGGCAACTACATGGCAAATGAGGTTCAATGTAGAAAAATGTAAAATAATGCATTTGGGTGCAAAAAATATGAATGCAATCTATACACTGGGGGGAGAACCTCTGGGGGAATCTAGGATGGAAAAGGACCAGTGGGTCCTAGTAGATGATAGGCTCAGCAATGGCATGCAATGCCAAGCTGCTGCTAACAAAGCAAACAGAATATTGGCATGCATTAAAAAGGGGTCAACTCCAGAGATAAAACGATAATTCTCCCACTCTACAAGACTCTGGTCCGGCCGCACCTGGAGTATGCTGTCCAGTTCTGGGCACCAGTCCTCAGGAAGGATGTACTGGAAATGGAGCAAGTACAAAGAAGGGCAACAAAGCTAATAAAGGGTCTAGAGGATCTTAGTTATGAGGAAAGGTTGCGAGCACTGAACTTATTCTCTCTGGAGAAGAGACGCTTGAGAGGGGATATGATTTCAATATACAAATACCGTACTGGTGACCTCACAATAGGGATACAACTTTTTCACAGAAGAGAGTTTAACAAGACTCGCGGCCACTCATTAAAATTAGAAGAAAAGAGGTTTAACCTTAAACTACGTAGAGGGTTCTTTACTGTAAGAGCGGCAAGGATGTGGAATTCCCTTCCACAGGCGGTGGTCTCAGCGGGGAGCATTGATGGCTTCAAGAAACTATTAGATAAGCACCTAAATGACCGCAACATACAGGGATATATAATGTAATACTGACACATAATCACACAGATAGGTTGGACTTGATGGACTTGTGTCTTTTTTCAACCTCACCTACTATGCAACTATGTAAGGTAGCTTTAGGTGCACACAGTGCAGAGGACACAGTACACTAACTGTAAATGCTGTAGCTGCCTGCCTGTGGTATTAATAGGATCAGAACACCAGCAATTATCTTCAGGTGGCTTTAGGGGCACACTGTGCAGAGGACACAGTACACCAACTGTAAATACTGCAGCTGCCTGCCTGTGGTATTAATAGGATCAGAACACCAGCAATTGTCTTCGGGTAGCTTTAGGTGCACACTGTGCAGAGGACACAGTACACCAACTGTAAATACTTCAGCTGCCTGCCTGTGGTATTAATAGGATCAGAACAGCAATTGTCTTCAGGTAGCTTTAGGTGCACACTGTGCACAGGACACAGTCTATTTGCCTTTAGTAAATCAACACCAAAGTTTTCTACTCTGCTTGATAGTTTTTTTTAAGTAATTATTAATCTGGTAGAGGAGTAGCTGATCAGTAAATTAGCTAGGTGGTGTCCTAAAGTGGTCATTAAAGAGGAACTGCAGTCTGCTCACATAATTTGTAATAAAAACATCTTTGCCATTCTGAAGCTTCCCTCCAACTACTTTGCATATTATTTTATATATATTGTGATTCTGTACGTGCCAAATATGCTGCAGAAAACTCCCTCCACTGAGTCTGGCTGAAATCATTTTAACTGTGGGCAACTGAAGCTGCTGCCTGTTCACTTCCTGGATTTACACAGAGAGGCACACCCCCAGCTCTGCAGCTCTCATTGGCCCTCTTATGACTCACCCCCCCTCCCTTCCTGGCAAACTCATGAGAGTGAGAGAGAGAGCTGTGCATTATGTAATAAGCCTAGGATTTTTACCAGACAAGAAACATGAAGTGGGCTGTATAAGGTATTTACTGGCAGAAAAAAAAGTTTTACTAACCAAAGTTAAAACAAGGACAGAAGATTTAATAGATGAAAAGATGAAAAAATGACTAAAGGTCCACTTTAATGAAATTTTGTAACAGCATGGAATGCGTTAAAACTCATATTACATAGCTACTACACATAGCAGGCTGGTCATTCTGGGTGCTGAAGAGACACTTTTTATGTGATTGCATTTTATACGTTCATAATAAAGTTGGTTAACAATACGTTTGTTTTCCCTGTCTGTGTCTCCCATTTGTTCATGATTGAAGAAGTCGATGGTGATCCCTCCTGAGAGGTTGTGGCGAACAAGCAGAGGAGAAAAGGCTTTGGTGAATTAAGGAGCTGGCTTTACAATATCTAAAAGAAAGAACAGAGGGTTATTTACTAAAACTGGAGAGTGCAAACTATGGTGCAGCTCTGCATATAAACCAATCAGGTTCCAGGATTTATTATCAATGCTTAATTGAACAAGCAGAATTTAGAAGCTGATTGGCTGCAATGCACAGCTGCACCAGATTCTGAGTGCTCTAGTTTTAGTAACTCTCCCCCAAAGTGTATTACAAGCAAGTGCATCTAGGTCTTTTTATTTTGAAACAGGGGTCAATACAGGCAGGTGAGTGAGCACTTTAAAGAGGCACTCCAGAACACAAGTTTTTGAAGAGCTGGCACTTAACATATATTGACACCTTTTGGAGGACTTGTGTTTTAAGATTGTAAGCTCTAAGGAGTAGGGCCCTCTGATTCCTCTTGTATCAAATTGTAATGTAACTAATGTCTGCCCTCATGTTGTAAAGTGCTGCGCAAACTGTTGGCACTATATAAAACCTGTATTATAATAATAATAATAATAATACCCTAAAACATGTCTATTAACTTTTAGTTTAATTGCACAGTGTTTCACCATTGCACATCAAATTCATTACATGTGTATATTGTTTAACTGTAAATAGATATGATCGTTTCACATATTCTCTCACAATTGTATATTGTTAAATACATATGGCATCTTAAAGAATAATTTTATTTTTAAATTCCAGCTCCCCTATGTACCAATATACCATTAATGTACCTCTGTTGCAGAAAAATAAAAAACATAACCTCTGGCGTGTTCCATAGAAAAGTTCATGACTTCCTAGTATGTAGATTTAGGAAGTTAAAACCGGTAACACACAGGGAGCAGTTCACCAGCTGACCTCATTAGCACATACCTTGCACCCAGCAACTATATTTGCATGGCATCCCCGGCATCTCTCCAGGCATGCATTTGCCTGGCTTGTCAATGTAGGCTGCCACAGCTGCTATGTTTGCATCGCATCCCCAGCGTCTCTCCAGATGGGCCTGAGCCGCATTCTAAACTCCCTGGGGCCACAGGTTGGACACCCCTGATGTAGTGCAAGGGCCTGCCTGATTGTATACATAGTGAATGGATAGATAGGTGGGTCTTCCTACTCCATAATGTTGGTAAATCTAAAGGAAATGGTACAGAGATTGTACAACCAGATTGTATAGTGTATGGTCAATTTTATACATATACATAGGAGGGAGTGGATGGAGGCACTCAACTGTCAGGCTCCATTCATTTCTCTGTACAGTATGTGTTTTTTTGGGGGGTGGTTTGGAGCTTTTCCACTTATCACACATAGGGCAACCAATCACTTGAATGGACTGCCCTACGTATGAAAAACGCTCCAAAGAAGCTTCAGAACTCTTTTTTTAAATGGAGCGTGGTGTTCCTTTACCTTGCTTTTTGGTGCATTTCCAGCATGTTTGTCATGTGACAAAATGCACAGCAAACATGCACCTGATACCCATGCTTGGGGTGCCATTAATATTTAATGGTAATGCAAGCACCATCTGCATTTGCAGCATATTTCCGAAAAGCGTGGCAAAGCCTGCATTTTTTGCTCAGAAATATGCAGATGTGTGGAGTCTCATTGTTGGAGTCTCATGTGAACACCCATGCTATGCGATTCTGGTGTGCCCAAAAAAAGGGTCCTGCCTGTTTTTGGTGCCGATTTGATGTGATTTGAGCAATACACAATAATGGCTCAAATGGCACTGCTGAAGAATTGCATGTGATTTGAACAAGAAAGAGAAAGGCGCCTCTAAGTGCTGTGGTTAAAAGATTTATTACAGGCACAATGGGATTAAAAATACACACAAGATAGTAAGAGGTCATAGGCATATAATGATTTGTCCTCATGCAGATCGCTTTAATCCTCGTCTTTCTGGGGGAGAGAGAGAGCCGTCCTGCAGCTGATAGAGTCCCTGGTGACATGGATTGGCGAGGAGGTGAAGATGCGATGAGGTGGCCCGGGTTCTGGAACCAAGCTGGAACGTACGCGGCCGGTGTGACATCAGGTGAAGGTGGTGGGCGGTAACACGTTTCAGAGCGTGCACAGCTCCTTCGTCAGCTGTGCATGCTCCGAAACGCATTACCACCCACCTGATGTCACATCGGCCGTGTGCGTTCCAGAACCCGGGCCACCTCATCAGAGCTTCAACCCCTTGCCAATCCACATGACTGTTGTACCATTGTGCCTGTAATAAATCTTTTAACCACTGCACTTAGAAGCGCCTTTCTCTTTTCTTTATGACCCTCCAGAGCTGCTTCTTCTCTCCACTGCTACTAAGGACCAGATACCCAGCCTCACCAGAGCGCCCTCATCTCTCCCTCCTTTGTGATTTGAACAGGAATGTGGTGCTATTCCTGATCAAAATCGCATGAGGTTCCCACACCGCATAGTGTGAACCGGCAGTCAGTGGAATTTCTTTATCAGCCAGGAAGTGTGGTACTGGCAGAATCACTAGGTGAACATAAAAAGGTAAAAATATGAAAAAAGAAAAGAAAAATGAATACAACTACCTAAAATAAGAAGAGGTAGTTCTTTACAAATTTTTAAACGGATATTTTATTTCTAAATCAAAAAAATGTCCTTCTGTGTTGCAGTATATTTCTTGTCAAGCCAAAAGTGTCTTATATATTACTTTACATTCTCTTTTAAGTCAAATGTGTCTTTAACAATACAAATTGAGATTAGGTAATTGCTTGATCGTTTCATACACTGCCGCCATCTAGTGTTCAATTTTCAGAATGCAGCTTGATAGTAATTTTCTGCAAGAATATTATCATATTTATGAATCAATACATTTGTAGAACTATATGTTGCAATTTTCTGAGAACAAATAAATCTAACCATAAATGTTACAGTTTATTTGTTTAATCTACTTGTATTCATACCCATAGTGATCTTAAGGTATTATTTATAGTTATGTAATGCAAAGAACTACCTTGGAATTTCTCAATTAATATTTAGTCTGGGAGCACCTTTCGCTGCATAGCTGTTAACAAAGCTAAAGTAAGTTGTACAGAGATTGTTTAACCACTTCAATACCAGGCACTTTCACCCCCTTCCTGCCCAGGACAATTTTCAGCTTTCACACTTTGAATGACAATTGCACGGTCATGCAACACTGCACACAAATTACATTTGTATACTTTTTTGAGACGGATAGAGCTTTCTTCTGGTGTGATTTTAATCATCACTGGGTTTTTATTTTTTGCTAAATAAATGAAAAAAGGCTGAACATTTTGAAAAAAAAAAAAGTTTTTCTTAGGTTCTATTATAAAATTTTGCAAATAAGTAATTTTTCTTCTTCACTACTAAGGTTGCACTGATAAGCTGCACTGATTATCTGTGTAAATATTGTATTCACTGTGCCCTGATAGATCGGCTCTCCTTTCCTCACACGCTGTCACTGTGTGAGGAAAGGAGAGCTGACAACCGACAAGTCTGTTTATAGGTGACCAGCTGTTATTGGACACAGCTGATCACATGATAAAGGGTCGCTGTGATTGGCCCTTTACCCCAATCTATGATCCACTGTGTCCAAGGGACATAGCGATCAGAGACCTTTGGAGAGCCATGCTGTAGCCATGCTATAGCCGTATATTGGCTATAGCATGGTGTTAAGGTGGATAATCAGATTGTAATATGTATGGCATGCTTAAAAAAGGAAACCTTTGTAATACAAACTGTGGGGCAAAAGACTTTTGCACATTTGGCACCATTTAAATACACCTCTCTGTTGGGATCAATTATTTTTTGCAAAACATTTTCTTGTTTTTCCTGATCCTAACATGGTTAAGTATATTGTGATAATGTGTAAATAACCTCATATGAGATGACTGTTTGTAATGAAAATTCCCCATCATGGAGAAAATAGTGTGACGAATAACTACACAGGAAAAATCCGCTTGTTTTCCTGCTGCTTGTAGACACATGCCTACTGTGCCTAATGGTAAATCTGGTTCTAGCAAAAGATTTAGCCTCTTTTACATTGCTGGTCATATATTCCATAAATGCACACGGCAAAACAGAAACCAATGATACTTCATGTATATATAGAACTTGTGTTTTCATACATACACTTGCATCTGCAGAAAGGGGGAGCATAAAGACAGAAGGTATTTAAACACTCTGGAACTTGCGTTTAAAGTTGTACAGCTCATAGCAACAACATTATACAATTTCTCTGGAGTTAGAAAGTGAAAGTATTTCTTTTTGCCATTTACTTTGGACAAAATCACTAGTTTTTTTTCTATACTAGTTTGTAACATAATACAATAATTTAGAGGTATATGCTAACATAATAAAATATAAACTGTTAAAACATTTCTTTACATCTGCCTATACATTACATCTTAAAAACTGATAGTTATGGAGAAAATAGGGAGGGATTTGGTTGTTCCTCAAAATCAGGAAATAGCTCTATATTACATTTGTTTGTTTTTTTTTGTGTTCTAGAATCCCCCCCTTTCCCAAAAAACAAACACAAACAGAAATGCAATGGGAGAAGTACTAGAAGCGACATGAAATTACCTGTAACATCCAAATAGCTACCACCTGGTCTGTATTATACTGGCCAGTGAAAATTGGACTTGTGGCCTATGTTAATAATAGTAAACGGGTCACAAGGCAGGTATTTGTCTGACAGCCTCAATCCAACAATATAACCAGTGTAGGATTATTGGCCATATTATTATTCAGGATTTATATAGCGCCAACAGTTTACGCAGCGCTTTACAATATACTTTGGGCACACCAAACAAAGCTGTACACATCACGATTGGAAGACGCGCTTGATGGGCAGTATGTGTCAATACCATTTGTTTTTAAACCTTTCTGGAATGCGTAGCCAATATTTATATATCAATAAACCTTTGTTAAAGCTTACAACCACCCCTGAAGAAGGAGGCTAAAATATCTCCGAAACGCGTCGGGTGCAAACGCATTGGTATCATTAGTTATAAATATATGTAACCGCATTCCCTCTTTTACTTATGTTACTTGTTTATGTTGTAATGAATAAATTGTTGTTTACTTAAAATACTTCTCTACACATCTGTTTACTTGTGCCTTCAAAGTCCACTAGGGGAATTATTTTTGTTTAATTTCTTATTTAGAATGGGCTGCCAAAGCACCGTACTTGCACTTTTTTTTATGTAGTGCACCAGCATTGCTGTTTAAACCTACTGTATTTGTGCATTGGAGCACTATAATGAACAAGTGCTGTGTGTCACTGTGCATTTAGGTAGGATGGCCAGATATGACCCTGTTTCTGGATATAGTTCCCAATTTTAGGAGTCTTTTCCTGGGAAAAAAAAAAAGCATCCCCAGATTTGTCCCCGTTCCTCAAATGGTGTCCCCAGCTTGCAGGCTGCAGGATAATATACTTGGCAATGTTCTGGCCTTTTTTTTTTTTAAAAGACTGCCTGTGCCTGGAGTAGAAGGGAGAGGAGGGTGGGGTGTTTCTGTATTAGGTCCTGGTTGTGTTAGAGTCTTATGATGACATCACATGATTAACCCTCCAAGCTTGTGCAGCATTACATGTGGGCAGTGAGGAGGAGGGAATGTGACCTTGCTCCTGCAGCCCAGTGCACACCTTGGCATTTATTTGTGCCAGTACAACAGTTCCCCTGGGTGACTGGAGAAATAATAGACAAAGATTTACTAACTTTACTTTCTTTTACAAGTAGTCAGTAGCAGAGGTGGACAGAGGGGAGAACATGCTGCTCACTGTAGTGCCTCATACTCACACTCTGCATTAGTTACTACTAACCTCTGCACTTTGTGTTACCTACTCCTGACCCCTGCACTCTGTGTCACTTACTACTGATCCCTGCTCTCTTTGTTACTTATTGCTGACCCCTGAACTCTTCTTTATTTACTCTTGACCCCTGCACTCTGCATTATTACTACTGGCTCATTCACTCAAAGTCCCTCCTCATACCTGACCAGTCCATAGTGAGCCCCTGAGCACATAACAACCCCAAATCTCCCCCAAATGACTGCTAAGTGTCATGATTACCTGTTTGTTGCTCATGTATTGTAATAATTACCCATTTGTTATCCATGTATTCTAACAATTGCAGGATACGTGACATATAGAATTAAAAAAAGATGTAGGCTGTTGTATTATCGGAAACTGGGAACTTACCAGCAGATGGGGACTCAGGGGACTTGCCAGCAGCACATTGCCAAGGCCCGGTGAGTTCAATTTAGGGAGGTAAGGGGGAATTTGTGCTTCCACAGGGATCAGCCAGGTATGGAATATGTATACTTACATCTATGCATCCTGGACCAGTTCAACTATGCAAAAATATCCATACCTGGAATCCAGCTTTAAAAGTGTCGTCATTCAAACAATAAATAAACTAAGCAATAAGAATAGCACAGATAGTGTTGAGGCACATAATACATATGTTCCACTGAAGGCTGCTAAAGCTCTTCTGTGTGGGCAGTGCCCCATCGGGGGCCCAGGGCACTTTATGTTCGTGGGGCACCTCAACATAGAAATTAAATTATATGACAAATAAAAAAGTGAACTAAAATGAATAATAAACCGCATTAGTTCTAAAAAAAAAAAGTTAGGTTCCAAAGAAGACATTTGTCTTCTGACTGTAGGAATACACATTACACCGGTATTTGGAACTGGCAAGTCATACATCATAGTTATGCATCTCACTACAATATTTGCAAAATCCTTAAAAAACCCATCAAACTTTATCATCTTGAGGACACTGCTCTTTACAGCCAGTAGGCACAGAGCACTTAGTCTTTCATGGGTCATCGTTAGAGATGAGCTCGATGTTCGGGTTCACCAAACAGCAAACATTATGGGGCGTTCGCAGAAAATTATAGCGTCGCGGAACGCCCCATAATGCACTGCGAGATTGCAGTGCATTGCTGTATGATGATTGGCGAAAGTATGCACCTGACCTGCATGCTTTGGCCAATTACAGCACGCTCTGCTAAGAGAGCCAACAGGAAGTCCCAGTTTTTCCCATCTTTGTCAACAACCTTTTTTAACACTCTTTAATGTTTTATTGAAGCGTTTCACCAAGGCATCAGTTTGAGGGTGGTACACAGAGGCTCGCAACTGTGTCACCTTAAATAACTTGCACAACTCCCTAGTTACTCCTGACATAAATGGGGTGCCCTGGTCTGTAAGGACTTCCTTAGGTATCCCAGCCCGACTGAACACCAAGAACAGCTCTTTGGCAATGTTCTTAGCAGATGCAGTGCGTAAGGGAACTGCCACGGGGCAATGGGTAGCATAATCCATGATTACAAGAATATGCTGATGACCCCGGGTAGACTTAAGGGGTGGGCCCACCAGGTGCATGGCAATCCTCTCAAAGGGCAAGGACACTAAAGGACTTTGGAAGTGGGGTAGTGGGGCTGACATTTGACACACAGGACAGGATTGACAATAATTCTCAATATCTTTCTGTATCCGGGGCCAGTAAAACCTGTGCAACACTCTTTCCGTGGTTTTCTCAACCCCTAAATGACCTCTTAGCAAGTGCCCATGGGCAAATTCCAACACCACCCGTCTGTATGGCTTAGGAACCACCAATTGACCCACATGGATGACTGAGGGCTTGTCTCCAACATCATTCATTTTATCAGTGACCACTGTGCTAGCCTCTCCACAACCTTAGTAAGGGTTTTCCTATCTGCTTTTGCCTCAGTGGCTAGCTGTTCAAACAGCTCCTGTATAATAGCGTTAGCTATTCAGTGCTGGATAATAACCATTTGTTTGAGGATTTCCTCCATGTTTAGTCACTTTAGGTACTGGCCCTTTAAGTAGTAAATTACTACTGCTGGTCGCAGCCTCCCCCATATGTAACCTAGGGGACAGGTAGCAGGTACAAAACTACCTGGGATGAGCAGTCTTTCAGGCACAGATACCAAATCCAGTGAGGTAGTGACAAACAGTGCAGTGTTTATTTGTGATATATACAAGTCTATATACAGGTGCTGTACAGTGTTCCAAAAATCAAATAGGAACAAAAATAGCCAAACAAAAACCTAGCCGTGTCTCAGTATTTACAGATCCTAACTACCAGGCTGAGCAAGCCTACAGCTTGAAAGCTTCCACATACACCGCTTAAACAGGCCTCGTCATGGTCGACCAAAGAACTTGAGTGCATGTGCTCAGTGTTATGTCCAGAGGTTTTCTCTGGGAAATAGACGTATGAGTGCTGCCAGCATTGTTGCAGAGGTTGAAGGAGTGGGGGGGCAGCCTGTTAGTGCTCAGACGATACGCCGCACACTGCATCAAATTGGTCTGCATCGTTGTCGTCCCAGAAGGAAGCCTCTTCTAAAGATGATGCACAAGAAAGCCTGCAAACAGTTTCCTAAAGACAAGCAGACTAAAGACATGGATTACTAGAACCATATCCTGTGGTCTGATGAGACCAAGGTACAGTGCCTTGAAAAAGTATTAATACCCCTTAAAATTTTCCACATTTTGTCATGTTACGACGAAAAATGTAAATGTATTATATTGGGATTTTATGTGATAGACCAACACAAAGTGGCACATAACTGTGAAGTGGAAGGAAAATGATAAATGGTTTTCAAAGTTTTTTACAAATAAATATGTGAAAAGTGTGGGGGGCCCCCTGCATCAATACTTTGTGAAACCACCTTTTCCTGCAATTACAGCTGCAAGTCTTTTTGGGGATGTCTCTACCAGCTTTGCACATCTAGAGAGGGACATTTTTGCCCATTCTTCTTTGCAAAATATCTCAAGCTCTGCCAGATTGGATGGAGAGCGTCTGTGAACAGCAATTTTCAAGTCTTGCCACAGATTCTCAATTGGATTTAGGTCTGGACTGTGACTGGGTAATTCTAACACATTACATATGCTTTGATCCAAACCATTCTATTGTAGCTCTGGCTGTATGTTTAGGGTCGTTGTCCTCCTGGAAGGTGAATCTCCGCCCCAGTGTCAAGTCTTTTGCAGACTCTAACAGGTTTTCTTTTAAGATTGCCCTGTATTTGGCTCCATTCATCTTCCCATAAACTCTGACCAGCTTCCCTGTCCCTGCTGAAGAAAAGCATTTCCACAACATGATGCTGTCACCACCATGTTTCACGGTGGGGATGGTGTGTTCAGGGTGATGTGCAGTGTTAATTTTCCACCACACATAGTGTTTTGCTTTTAGTTCAAAAAAGTTCAATTTTGGTCTCATCTGACCAGAGCACCTTCTTCCACATGTTTGCTGTGTCCCCCAAATGGCTTTTCATAAACTGCAAACTGGACTTTTTATGGCTTTCTTTCAACAATGGCTTTCTTCTCGTCACTCTTTCATAAAAGGGCAGATTAGTGGAGAGCACAACTAATAGTTGTCCTGTGGACAGATTCTCCCACCTGAGCTGTGGATCTCTGCAGCTCCTCTAGAGTTACCATGGACCTCTTGGCTGCTTCTCTGATGAATGTTCTCCTTGCCCGGTCTGTCAGTTTAGTTGGACGGCCATGTCTTGGTAGGTTTGCAGTTGTGCCATACTCTTTCCATTTTCAGATGATGGATTGAACAGTGCTCCGAGAGATGTTCAAAGCTTGGGAGATTTTTTTTTTATAACCTAACCCTGCTTTAAACTTCTCCACAACTTTATCCATGACCTGTCTGGTGTGTTCCTTGGCCTTCATGATGCTGTTTGTTCACTAAGGTTCTCTAACAAACTTCTGAGGGCTTCACAGAACAGCTGTATTTATACTGAGATTAAATTACACACAGGTGGACTCTATTTACTAATTAGGTGACTTTTGAAGGCAATTGTGTCCACTAGATCTTAGTTAGGGGTATCAGAGTAAAGAAGCCTGAATACAAATGCACGCCACACTTTTCACATATTTATTTGTAAAAAAAAATTGAAAACCATTTATCATTTTCCATCCACTTCACAATTATGTTCCACTTTGTGTTGGTCTATCACATGAAATCCCAATAAAATACATTTCCTTTTTTTGTTGTAACATGACAAAATCTGTAAAATTTCAAGGGGTATGAATACTTTTTCAAGGCACTGTAAACTTATATGGTTCAGATGGTGTCAAGCGTGTGTGGCCGCACTAGGCGAGGAGTACAAAGACAAGTGTGTCTTGCCTAGAGTCAAGCATGGTGGTGGGAGTGTCATGGTCTGGGGCTGCATGAACGCTGCTGGCACTGGGGAGCTACAGTTCATTAACCACTTCAGCCCCGGAAGGTTTTACCCCCTTCCTGACCAGAGCACTTTTTACAATTCGGCACTGCGTCGCTTTAACTGCTAATTGCGCGGTCATGCAATGCTGTACCCAAACGAAACTTGCGTCCTTTTCTTCCCACAAATAGAGCTTTCTTTTGATGGTATTTGATCACCTCTGCAGTTTTTATTTTTTGCGCTATAAACGGAAAAAGACCGAAAATTTTGAAAAAAAAATGATATTTTCTACTTTTTGTTATAAAAAAAATCCAATAAACTAAATTTTAGTCATACATTTAGGCCAAAATGTATTCGGCCACATGTCTTTGGTAAAAAAAAAATGTCAATAAGCGTATATTTATTGGTTTGCGCAAAAGTTATAGCGTCTACAAACTATGGTACATTTTCTGGAATTTACACAGCTTTTAGTTTATGACTGCCTATGTCATTTCTTGAGGTGCTAAAATGGCAGGGCAGTACAAAACCGCCCCAAATGACCCCATTTTGGAAAGTAGACACCCCAAGGAAATTGCTGAGAGGCATGTTGAACCCATTAAATATTTATTTTTTTGTCCCAAGTGATTGAATGACAAAAAAAAAAAAAAATTTACAAAAAGTTGTCACTAAATGATATATTGCTCACACAGGCCATGGGCATATGTGGAATTGCACCCCAAAATACATTCAGCTGCTTCTCCTGAGTACGGGGATACCACATGTGTGGGACTTTTTGGGAGCCTAGCCGCGTACGGGGCCCCGAAAACCAAGCACCGCCTTCAGGATTTCTAAGGGCATAAATTTTTGATTTCACTCCTCACTACCTAACACAGTTTTGAAGGCGATAAAATGCCAAGATGGCACAAAACCCCCCCAAATGACCCCATTTTGGAAAGTAGACACCCCAAGCTATTTGCTGAGAGGCATGGTGAGTATTTTGCAGCTCTCATTTGTTTTTGAAAATGAAGAAAGACCAGAAAAAATCTTTATTTTTTTATTTTTTCAAATTTCAAAACTTTGTGACAAAAAGTGAGGTCTGCAAAATACTCACTATACCTCTCAGCAAATAGCTTGGGGTGTCTACTTTCCAAAATGGGGTCATTTGGGGGGGGGGTTTGTGCCACCTGGGCATTCCATGGCCTCCGAAACTGTGATAGGCAGTGAAGAGTAAAATCAAAAATTTACGCCCTTAGAAAGCCTGAAGGCGGTGCTTGGTTTTCGGGGTCCCGTGCGCGGCTAGGCTCTCAAAAAGTCCCACACATGTGGTATCCCCGTACTCAGGAGAAGCAGCAAAATGTATTTTGGGGTGTAATTTCACATATCCCCATGGCATGTTTGAGCAATATATCATTTAGTGACAACTTTGTGCAAAAAAAAAAAAAATGTGTCTCTTTCCCGCAACTTGTGTCACAATATAAAATATTCCATGGACTCGACATGACTCTCAGCAAATAGCTTGGGGTGCCTACTTTCCAAAATGGGGTCATTTAGGGGGGTTTTGAACTATCCTGGCATTTTATGCACAACATTTAAAGCTTATGTCACACATCACCCACTCTTCTAACCACTGGAAGACAAAACCCTGACACTTTTTGATTACATGAAAAAATTATTTTTTTTTGTAAGAAAATTACTTTGAACCCCCAAACATTATATATTTTTTTAAAGCAAATGCCCTACAGATTAAAATGGTGGGTGTTTATTTTTTTTTTTCACACGGTATTTGCGCAGCGATTTTTCAAATGCATTTTTTGTGGAAAAAACACACTTTTTTAAATTTTAATGCACTAAAACACACTATATTGCCCAAATGTTTGATGGAATAAAAAAAGATGATCTTAAGCCGAGTACATGGATACCAAACATGACATGCTTTAAAATTGCGCACAAACGTGCAGTGGCAACAAAATTAATACATTTTTAAAAGCCTTTACAGGTTACCACTTTAGATTTACAGAGGAGGTCTACTGCTAAAAATACTGCCTTCGATCTGACCTTCGCGGTGATACCTCACATGCATGGTGCAATTGCTGTTTACATTTGACGCCAGACCGACACTTGCGTTAGCCTTAGCGCGAGAGCAGGGGGGGACAGGGGTGCTTTTTTTTTTTTTTTCTTTCTTTATTATTTTTTTGCTTTTTTATCTTATTTTTAAACTGTTCCTTTCATTTTTTTTTTTTTAAATCATTTTTTTGTTATCTCAGGGAATGTAAATATCCCCTATGATAGCAATAGGTAGTGACAGGTACTCTTTTTTGAAAAAATTGGGGTCCATTAGACCCTAGATTTCTCCTCTGCCCTCAAAGCATCTGACCACACCAAGATCGGTGTGATAAAATGCTTCCCCAATTTCCCAATGGCGCTGTTTACATCCGGCGAAATCTAAGTCATAAAATGCTCGTAGCTTCCGGTTTCTTAGGCCATAGAGATGTTTGGAGCCACTCTGGTCTCTGATCAGCTCTATGGTCAGCTGGCTGAATCACCGGCTGCTTTCTCAGGTTCCCAGTTGAGACAGGAGAGAAAAACATGGAAGACGGTGGGGGGGGGCATTCCTTCCCTCCCACTGCTTGTAAAAGCAGTCTAGAGGCTAATTAGCCGCTAGGATTGCTTTTACATGAAAGTCGACCGCTGGCTGAAAAGAACGATACCAAGATGATACCTAAACCTGCAGGCATCATTCTGGTATAACCACTCAAAGTCGTGAATGGCGTACCTGAAGACAAAAAAATGGTTAACAATAAAGCACGGTAAAGTATAAAAAATTGCATACCTGAAAAGCAAACATGATAAAACATAATAAAAATAAAACATTGCAGAATAGAACACAGTAAAAAAGAGCAGAACAATAGAGAGAGAATAGAGAGAGAGAGAACAATAAAACGACAACTATTTTTTTAAATTTTTGTTTGTGTTTTTTTTGCAAACTTGTAACTTTTATAACTGTAACCGGTTCCAGGTTCGGGTCTCTCAAAATGTGATGGCATCTTGGGAGACCCTGTGTTAGCGGTACTGGCGCTAATCTGGCGCTGCCTGGGGCGACGCATATCACCGCCGGGAGATCAGGGGGCTAAACCTTTATTCGGTAATAAACGGCGGGTGCCCTGACACTAAAAAATAAACAAACTAACCAGCGTCACCCGTAACGGTTATACGGTGATCAGTGGTGAAAGGGTTAACTAGGGGGCAATCAAGGGGTTAAAACATTTATTAGATAGTATATGGGGGTCCCTGTCGCTATAAAACGCTGACGGCCCACCTAAATATTTACGTCCCTAACTAGCGTCACCAGCGACACTAATACAGCGATCAGAAAAATGATCGCTTAGTGACACTAAGGTGACGGGGTGACTTGGTGACGGGGGGTGATCAAGGGGTTAAAAAACTTTATTAGGGGGGGTTAGGGGGGTACCCTAGACCTACAGGGGGCTAACACTCACTGCCCTACCACTTCTAACTGTCACAAACTGACACTATGCAGTAATCAGAAAAAAAAAACAAAAACCTGCTTGGTGTCAGTTTGTGACAGGGGGGAGGGGTGATTGGGGGGGATCGGGGGGGGGGATCGGGGGTGTAATGTATGCCTGGCATGTTCTACTGTGTTGTGTAGTGTTGTGCACTCACTCACATGTCTTCTCTCCTCGGCGCGGGAACGGAAACTGCCGAGGAGAGATGACATCACATCCTCTGCCTCTGTGTACTATACAGAGGCAGGGGATGTTTCTCATTGGCTGGGAGCGATCATGAGGGGGGGGCCACGATCGGATGGCCTCCCCCTCGTCTCTCAATGCTCCCAGCCAAATGCCGACCGCCGCTGGCACCGGGGGGGGGGTCCGATCGGACCCCCCGCCTGCGGGAAGGCAATCACGTACCAGGTACGTGATTTTGCCTGCCCATGCCGCTCTGTTTGCCTGTATATAGGCATGTGGCGGTCAGGAAGTGGTTAAGGGAACCATGAATGCCAACATGTACTGTGACATACTGAAGCAGAGCATCTCCTTTGGAGACTGGGCTGCAGGGCGGTATTCCAACATGATAATGACCCCAAACACACCTACAAGATGGCCACTGCCTTGCTAAAGAAGCTGAAGGTAAAGGTGATGGACTGGCCAAGCATGCCTCCCGACCTAAACCCTATTGAGCATCTGTGGGGCATCCTCAAATGGATGGTGAAGGAGCGCAAGGTCTCTCACATCCACCAGCTCCGTGATGTCATCATGGAGGAGTGGAAGAGGACTCCGGTGGCAACCTGTGAAGCTCTCCATGCCCAAGAGGGTTAAGGCAGTGCTGGAAAATAATGGTGGCCACACAAAATATTCACACTTTGGGCCCAATTTGGACATTTTCACTTAGGGGTGTACTCACTTTTGTTGCCAGCGGTTTAGACATTAATGTGTTTTGAGTTATTTTGAGGGGACAGAAAATTTACACTGTTATACAAGCTGTACACTACTTTACAATGTAGCAAAGTGTCATTTCTTCAGTGTTGTCACATGAAAAGATATAATAAATTATTTACAAAAATGTGAGGGGTGTACTCACTTCTGTGAGATACTGTGTGTGTATATATATATATATATATATATATATATATATATATATATATATATATATATATATATATATATATATATATATATACACACACACACACACACACACACACACACATATACACACACATATACTCTGCATCCAGTGTAGCCTATATCTGCAGTGCATTCTGTGTTGTACACCGTTTCTAATACACTTCAGGCGGTGTAATATATATATACACACACACACACTTTGCATCCAGCGTAGCCTATATCTACAGTGCATTCTGTGGTGTACTGTTTCTAATACACTTCAGGCGGTGTACACAGTATCTAATACAGCGTGTACAGTTTCTACTACACTTCTGGTGGTGTACACAGTATAAAATACAGTCTAGCCATTGTACAGTTTCTAATACAGTGCAGGCGGTGTACACAGTATCTAATACAGTGTTTACAGTTTCTACTACTTTTCTGGTGGTGTACACAGTATCTAATACAGTGTGTACAGTTTCCACTACACTTGTGGTGGTGTACACAATACAATGCAGCTTTAGTACAGTTTCTAATAGTGCAGGCGGTGTACACAGTATCCAATATAGTATGTACAGTTTCTACTACACTTCTGGTGGTGTACACAGTATACAATACAGTGCAGCCATTGTACAGTTGCTAATACAGTTCAGGCGGTATACACAGTATCTAATACAATGTGTACAGTTTCTACTACACTTCTGGTGTACACATACAGTGCAGCCATTGTACAGTTGCTAATACAGTGCAGGCGGTGTACACAGTATCTAATACAGTGTGTACAGTTTCTACTACAAATCTGGTGGTGTACACAGTACACAATACAGTGCAGCTGTAGTACAGTTGCTAATACAGTGCAGGCGGTGTACACAGTATCAAATACAGTGTGTTCAGTTTCCACTACACTTCTGGTGTTGTAAACAATACACAATACACAATACAGTACAATATACAATACAATAGGCGGCAGGAATCGTTACCCCTTGAGAAGACCCCAACAAAAGCATTAAACAATGTTTTAAACCTGTCTCAGGGGGCACTGACAGGTTGATCTCTCTTTGCTCTCTAAGGAGTTAAACTTTTGTCCTTCACGCCATTTCAACTTGTTTGACACTATTCTGGATCTGAATAAGTTTGCACGTTCCCTTACTTTACATAAACACTATTTTGGTGATATTAAAGATAAGCAAAAAGACGATAAACATGTCTCACAGGTTGATCTTGAGTTAGATTTTAGGGATCAGTGCAATTTATGTGATCTGATTGATCTGGCCCATGAGTCTCGATTAGAAGATGGGGGGGGGGGGGGATCAGGGATCTATGGTTTTCGGTTTCATTTAAATCTCATTCAGATTTTTACCCTATTCAATCTAGAGATACGGAGATGGATCGTTTCCAGAAAGCGATTGAATGGAAACTTACTAGACTTCTTCACGTGTGGGGTGTGTGGTGTCTGGAGGATGTGTTCTTAATGGCAATCTGAGCACTGAGGAAAAATGTTCACTTGAGCAGTTAAGGGAAGACTGCTCCATAGTTAAAGAATTCCAACAAAGGGGGCTTGGTTGTCATTCAGGATGCAGACATCCAGGTTGGAAGCCTTGAGACAGCTCTCAGATGGTGCCACGTACCAGAAACTTAGAAAGGATCCTATTGGTGAATTCCATTTAGCGCTCACTACTTTGGTTCATAAGGGAATAAGACTTGGTGTTTTATCAGTGCAGAAGGGAGAAATACTGAAACCTGATGCACCCATTGCTCCCATCTTTCATCAACTACCCAAGACCCACAAGGGATTGAACCCCCTTCTGGTTACACCCATTGTGGCTGGCATTGGGTTTTTGAATGAAAGAATGGGACAATGGCTAGACCAGTGTTTCTCAACTCCAGTCCTCAAGGCGCCCCAACAGGTCATGTTTTCAGGTTTTCCATTATTTTGCACAGGTGATTTGATCAGTTTCACTGCCTTAGTAATGACCACAGCTGTTTCATCTGAGGGAAATCCTGAAAACATGACCTGTTGGGGCGCCTTGAGGACTGGAGTTGAGAAACACTGGGCTAGACCACCAACTCCAGCCTTTAGTTGTTAGGTTGCCCAGCTATTTGCATGACACAAATCATTGATGGAGATGTTGTCAGGATCATGAGTGGATGGAGGGCGACATGTGGATCACATGTGATATGTCCAGCCTATATTCTAACATCCAGCACTCTCTGGGCATTAAAACATAAAGTTTTCTTTTTCCTAGATCAATGCAGCCTGTACTCTTAATTGCAGAAAGAGTTCATCTTGGAATGTCTAGATTATCTTCTAATCCATAATTACTTCTCATTTGATGAGGATTTTTTTTCTCCAAAGGCAATGGGAGCTAGGTTTTTGCCCTTTCTTGCCAATCTTTACATAGGTTGGTGAGAGAGGGTGAAGATTGATTACATGTATTCTATACTTGATTAAATGTAAAATCTGCCACATACATTATGTGGGCAGAACAACAAGGAGATTGCGGGATCGCCTCCATGATCATGTGTATGATATACAGAAGAACCACTCTACAAATGTTGCTAATAATTTTAATCGATCACATGGTGGCGATCTCGCAGCACTACAAATACAGGGGATTGAAAGAGTTAAAAGACCACCTGGGGGGTGATGTCTTTAGGTTGCTGTGCAAGCGGGAGGTCTTTTGGATTTTTCATTTGAGAATACGTATACCTAATGGGTTAAATTTTGAGTGGGATCTTACCCATTTTTAGAATTGACCTCCCCTTGCTTTTTCCCTTTTTTTTCCTCTTAGCTAGTTTCCTGCAGTCTATTAGCACCCATTTCTCTCCTATACATTTATAATAACTTTTTTTTTCTTTCAGCTACTTTCCTGTAGTCTATAAGCACCTATTTTTCTCCTATATATTTATAATAATTTTTTTTCTCTTTCTTAGCTAGTTTCCTGGAGTCTATTAGCACCTATTTCTCTCCTATTATATATATATATATTTTTTTTCCATTGACGTTCATTCGAGATTATGCACATACTTTGTGAATATGCCAGTATCGGTCCTCATAATGTTCTAACACTTTGCAATCAATTGTTTTCAACATCAACTTCATTGTGTGTATGCCTATATACATGTTTTCTACTACTTTGTGTATGTTGTTGTAACTACCGTATTTATCGGCGTATAACACGCACCGGCGTATAACACGCACCCCAATTTAGGAGGGAATTTTAAGGAAAAAAAACTTTTAGTAGGGAAGTTGAAGGGAAAAAAACTTACATTTAAATGTCCTTCATTGCAGCCTTGTCAGTGCAGCCTTGTCAGTGCAGCCTTGTCAGTGCAGCCTTCCCCAGTGCAGCCTTGTCAGTGCAGCCTTGTCAGTGCAGCCATGTCAGTGCAGCCATGTCAGTGCAGCCTTGTCAGTGCAGCCTTCCCCAGTGCAGCCTTCCCCAGTGCAGCTTTACCCAGTGGAGCCTTGTCAGTGCAGCCATGTCAGTGCAGCCTTGTCAGTGCAGCCTTGTCAGTGCAGCCTTGTCAGTGCAGCCTTGTCAGTGCAGCCTTGTCAGTGCAGCCTTGTCAGTGCAGCCTTGTCAGTGCAGCCTTGTCAGTGCAGCCTTGTCAGTGCAGCCTTCCCCAGTGCAGCCTTGTCAGTGCAGCCTTCTCCAGTGCAGCCTTCTCCAGTGCAGCCTTCCCCAGTGGAGCCTTCCCCAGTGGAGCCTGCCCCAGTGCAGCCTTGCCCCAGTGCAGCCTTGCCCCAGTGCAGCCTGGGATCCCCTGTCCCTGCTGTCACATCTTCAAAATCGCGGACCGCGATTTGAAAATGGCGCCGCCGGCGCCGAAGTACACAGAGCCGGTCCTCGGCTCTTTCCGGCGGCTCTCGTTTACTTTCGGCTCCACTCGTAGTCCCGAGCGGAGCTATCCGAACCTACTCGGATAGCTCCGCTCCGGACTACGAGTGAAACCGAAAGTAAACGAGAGCCGCCGGAAAGAGCCGAGGACCGGCTCTGTGTACTTCGGCGCCGGCGGCGCCATTTTCAAATCGCGGTCCGCGATTTTGAAGAAGTGACAGCTCGGATCGCAGGGGATCGGCGTATAACACGCACCTGCAACTTTCCCCTGATTTTAAGGGGAAAAAAGTGCGTGTTATACGCCGATAAATACGGTATACAATGATTTTGAAGCAGAGTACCTAATCCTACATGCCCCGAAAACTGCAGTAATGTACATAGTGCCCAAAATACACAAAAATAAAGAATCCCCTCCAGGGAGACCCATAATTAGTGGGATTGATTCCCTTTTTTCTAGGCTTGGGGAATATCTTGATGGGTTCTTCAAACCCCTAGTATCCCAAAGTCCATCATACTTAAAAGACAGTAGGGACTTAATTGCACTTCTGCAGAAGATGGTAGCTACAGAAGATACAATTATGGCTACAGTGGATATTGAGTCCCTATATACCAATATCCAACATAAAGATGCACTAGAGGCCCTTAAATGGGCACTAGTGAAGGAATCTAAACTTTAAAAAGTTCAAATAAATTTTCTTATTAAAAGCCTTGAGCTAGCTATGAGTAATAATTATTTTTGGGCAAGTGATGAGTACTACAACCAGACAGGGGTTGTAGCCATGGGCAATGTAGTACTCAATAAGTGGGAGTCAGAAACCATTTTTAAAAATAGAGACAGGTCATTAGCCTTTTATAAAAGGCACATTGATGACGTGATTATATTCTGGAGGGGGTCGGTTGCAAGTTTCCAAATCTAACGCAAATGAACAACAACTGTTATGGCCTAAAGTCTGTGGCAGAATATAGTGAAAATCCTGTTAACTTTTTGGACCTGACGATAAACACAAAAACCTTAGAAGATATGACACCAAAACTTTTTTCAAAGCAATCAACAGAAATGGGTATGTGCCAACACATAGTTGCCATCACCCAAAGTGGATAGGGGCAGTCCCCAAAGGACAATATATGAGACTTAAACGCAATTGTGCAAATGATGGTGATTTTCACAACCACGCTGAGGTACTAACTGGAAGATTCCTGGAAAAGGGATACCCAGAGAGCACCTTAGCCAAATTGCTGGCACAGGTATCTGCAATAGATAGACAATCATTACTGGTAACTAAACCGAAACCTGAATACGATGGCTAGATGGCCTTTGTGTCAGGTTTTAACAGACAATATAAACAGGTCGAAACCATTATTAAAAAACATTGGCCCATTCTGTTAAAAGACAAAAGATTTATCATCTGTTATTCCACCTAAACCTTAATTCATCTACAGGAGGGCCCCAGGGCTGAGGAATAGAATAGCCCGTAATGTTCCAGACCCACCTAGTAAGGTGTCCGCCTTTCTGGATGGGTCTGGTTTTCATTTTTGCACTAGATGCAAAGCCTGCAAAATAACTAGGAAACCAGGTACATCTAAGAAGGTCTCACAGTTTCAATCAGTAGTAACTAAAAGAGAATTTTACAATCAAACCCCTTATTATGTGCAACTCGGATCACGTCACCTATGTACTGGAATGTCCTTGTTCATTACAATATGTAGGTAGAACAACAAGACAACTTAAAACCAGAATCAATGAACACTTAACTAATATCAAAAAAGGCTTTCCAAACCATAGTGTTTCAAGACATTTCAAACTGAATAACAGTGACCCTGTACTTTGCACTTTTTATGGAATTGACAAAATAGTTAAACATTGGAGGGGGACCCACGTGAGAAGAGAAATTTCTAAAAACGAAACTAGGTGAATTTACAAACTAAGAAGTATGCAACCATTGGGAATGAACATAGAATTGGACTTGAATTGTTTTATATCCAATGACTAGCCCCCCCCTCTTGCTGACGGTTCTCTCACTACATAGTCCAATTTAACAAGTTCTTCCCTTGTTATATGTTATTAATATTTCCCTCCTAATAACTGCCCTTTTCTATATATACATGATATCATTAATATCTATTCCCTTACATTAATATTTTTCCTCTCATCTATAATTGTTTATTATCCTTCATCTGAGCGACGTGTGTGTCAGGCAGCAAACTGTGTTAAACTGCACTTTGTGATTCAAACATCTGCCGCCTTCTAGAGAAATTTGCTGGAAATACCCATTACACACAATCCATTCCAAGGGGGGTTTACAATTTACTGTATAATCATAAATATTAGTTTTATATGTGTGTGGGATAAGGGTATCACTGGTAATAGTATATTTTTACATTTTTATTGCCAATGTATTAAAGAACAAATCTATTAATGTTCCCTAACGAGACTGAGGCTGCGCACTAAGCTCCCCATACTAACAATTCCTTCTATAAAAAAACGTGCCCATCAGTGACCAGGTAAGCTTCCTGAAGACGTAAGCCACGAAACGTACATCGAAGCAGTACCTGGTCACATTTCTTTTACACACGCAATATCCGGTCCGGCTGGTTGTCGGTCCAAGCCGATGGAACGCACGCCATCCATGGAGGTGGGACGGAGGCCGCTCCACACGGCATTCCCCTGACAAGCCAGCAGCCCCAGTGCCAGGTAGGCACTTTTAAATGTAAGAGGCCATTTGGCCACCTTTTTTTATACTTTGATTTTACCAATAAAAAAACTGAATTATGCTATGGATTTTCCTTTGCTTTTCCTGTATATCCTGCCTTTGCCACTGAGGAAGAAGGTCTCTATTTTATCCATCCCATCCATGTGAGCAGGCACTATCCTGCACAAGTGCAGTTTGACTATCTTTCCTAGGAAAGAAGTCAAATTGATCTGGTAAGCAGATCACTTATTCATTTCACTACTGGTGAATGCAGTTTTTCCTAAAGTTTGGTGAAGGATTTACTTATCTCTATTGGAAGACACTGATTTAATCGGAGGACTGCAGTTTTTTTTTTTTCCACAGATACATGGTGTTGTGGACTGTTTCGTGTCTTTATTCACATATTTATGTTGGTTCCCAGACTGAGGAAGGGAGTAACGTGAGCAGCCACCCTATTGCATCACACTGCAGGGCTCTGCAGGTGTACAGGGCGCTGCTGAGTTCCCGCTGACTTTTAAAAGTTCCTTGGTGTGGGCCTTTTTTTGACATGTGTGCAGCAGATCGCACCGTTGCCATTTGCAACCTATGTCTGAAGCTGATCAAGCGCGGCCAGAACAGCAGGACCACAGGCTTGACCAGACATATGATGACCTGCCATGCAGTTCGTTGGCAACAGCACTTGAAAGACCCACATCAAAGAAAAAGGCGGACTTCTCCTTGCTCCTCATCTTGGATCTCCAACCCTACAATACCTCCAGTCCTCTCAAAAACCTGCACTGAGAGGAATGAAGGTATAGCAATGGGTGTCCCAAGTACTTGCAGCCAATCTGCTAGCAGTACACCACCATCTGATTTTAGCAGGCAAATTTCCCTACCCCAGTAGCTGAACCGTAAAAAGAAATTCAGTCCCAGCCATCCACATGCTCAGCGTCTAAATGCTAGCTTGGCCAAATTGCTAGCACTGCAACTGCTGCCTTTTCAGCTGGTAGACTCTGTCCCCTTTCGTTTTCGAATTTGTGGAACGTGCTGTACCTCAGTGGCAGGTTCCAAAACGCCATTTCTCTTCACCGAAGGCCATACCGGCTCTCTACCGGCATGTGGAAGGCAAGGTTTTGGTCTCGTTGGACAGGGCGGTCAGCAGTAAGGTTCATATTACATGTTCCATATTAGCTGGGAAGGATGCAGGACAGGGTTCAGTGTTGTTGGAGCTTGTTTCACCACCATGCCTCCAAAATGCTAGTGGTGATTCTGCCACAGCTCTCTCCTCCACCCTCTCCTCTTCTTCTTCCTCCTCTATGGCCTCTTCTGCAGACTTGTCCTCTGAACCAGTGGTGCTCTGTAAGCGTTCAAGGGGCTATGTAAGCAGTCAGGCTAAAAGATGCCATGCGGTGCTCGAGTTGGTCTGCCTAGGGGACAGGAGCCACACTGGGGCTGAGATTCAGTCAGCTCTGCAGGCGCAGGCTCAGAGGTGGTTGATGCCATTTCAGCTTCAGCCAGGAATGGTTGTATGCGACAATGGCACCAACCTTCTCTCCACCCTCCGACAGGGACACTTGATCCGTAATCCATGTTTGGCACACATCCTGAATTTGGTGGTGCAGCAGTTCTTGAGCAGGAACCCAGGCTTACAGGATCTCCTGAGGCAGGCCAGAAAAGTCTGTGGTAATTTCCGCCAGTCATACAATGCCAGTGCTCGGTTGGCTGACATTCAAAGGGAGTGCAACCTGCCCACCAACCACCTCAATTGTGACATGCCCACCAGGTGGAACTCAACATTGGCAATGCTGCAGTGGCTGCACACACAGCAGAGGGCCATCAATGAGTACCTGTGCGAGTATGCCACCAGGACAGGGTCAGGGGAGCTTAGCTTCTTTTCGCCACGCCAGTGGCTACTGTTCAGGGATGCATGTACTGTTCTGTCACCAATTGAGGAGGCCTCAAGGATGGTGAGCAGCGACAATGCATGCATCAGTGACACAGTCCCTCTAGTCTTCCTGTTGGAGCACACGTTTCGTGGAATCATGGACAGGGTACTTGAGGCAGAACAGCAGGAGGAAGAGGAGGACTTCCTTACCTCTCAAGGCCCCCCTTTATCCAGATAGCATTCCTGCGGGCCCGCCAAACACACAAGAAGGAGGAGGATTGTGTCAGCATTGATGTAGAGCAGGGATATGCAATTAGTGGACCTCCAGCTGTTGCAGAACTACAAGTCCCATGAGGCATATCAAGACTCTGACAGCCACAAGCATGACACCCATAGGCAGAGGCATGATGGGACTTGTAGTTTTGCAACAGCTGGAGGTCCGCTAATTGCATATCCCTGATGTAGAGGATAACACTCAGCAGTAGTCTTCAAGGGATGGTTTTCAGTCCCCAGAAACACAAGGACTTGTACGTGGCTGGGAGGAGGTAGTTACGGATCATGTGATCCTTATTGAACCAGAATCGAATGCCTCTGCAAACTTACGCTGCATGGCCTCCCTGATTCTGCAAAGCCTGCGAAAGGACCCTAGGATTCGTGGTATCGAAGAGAGGGATCATTACTGGCTGGCAACCCTTCGTGATCTACGTTACAAGGGAAAGGTTGCAGAACACATCCTGCCTTTGCAGAGGGAGCAGAGGCTAAAACATCTTCAGGAGGCCTTGAAGAAAGGTTTGTGCAAAGCAATTCCAGACCCTGGGAGGTTACAATTTCCTGGTGCTGGACAACGTGTTGCTGAGGCTTCGTTCAGTCAAAGGAGGAGGTGGTCGGCTGACCGATGCCTTTAAACAATTTTTCAGTCCTCGGCACCAAGGTCTGATCAGTTCAAGCAACCATTGCCAGCATTACATGGTGCAGGAATATCTAGGGGCAAGAGCAGACTTGGAGACCTTTCCAAAAGAGCATCCACTGGGTTACTGAATCTTGAGGATGGACCACTGGCCAGAACTTGCTCAATTTGCAATTGAGCAACTGGCCTGTCCTGCATCCAGCGTGCTTTCTGAACACATATTCAGTGCTGCTGGAGGGTTTGTAATGGATCAAACAGTGTGCCTGTCCACAGACTCAATTCATAGGCTCACATTCATAAAAATGGATCAGTCTTGGATCAGCAGCTATGAAGCACCTGATGCTGATGTAAGTGATTGAATTTGCTATGGATGTCGGATCCCTTGAAGACTGCCTATGCTGACTATCCTATTCTTCCTTAACCTTGATGATGCTAGCTTCCAACAATATTTTTGTATTAGGGCACCACCACCACCACCACCCAAGGACCAATTTTTCTGCCCCTGTTTAACAGGGGCATGTAATTAAAATTTTTTATATAATATTTCAATGCAGGGCCCATTTCTGCGCCCAACAAGAGCAACTGTAAGGGGTTACAGTGTTGTGACACCACCCCCCAAGGCCCAATTTTTCTGCCCCCCTTTAACAGGGGCATGTAGTTTTTGATAAAATATTTCACAGCAGGGCCCGTTGCTGCGCACAAGAGTATCTGTGAGGGCTTACAGTGTTGTGGCACCACCACCGCCCAAGGCCCAATTTTTCTGCCCCTGTTTAACAGGGGTATGTAATTACAATAAGATTTCACAGCAGGGCCCATTCCTGCACCCAGCAAGATTAACTGTGAGGGCTTACAGTGTTCTGGTACCACCAACACCTAAGGTCCAATTTTCTGCAGAGTATATAGGGCAGGCCGTATAGTATATTTACTGCTGTTCAGAGTATATAGGGCCTGAGGGACCCCCGCACTATTTTAAAAAAAAATTTGGGTGCGGGAATCCCCTTAATATCCATACCAGACCTGAAGGGCCTGGTTTGGATTTTGTAGGCGACATCCATACCATTTTTTTTTGTATTGTTGGCATTTTTATCTATAATGTCGGGATCCAACAATACATTACAGCCGCGAGCAGTTTTAAATGACATTTTTTCCTTTAGAAATGTCATTTTGCTGTGGCACCGTTATAAACATGGGAAAGATGCCCTACTTTACAGGCATACTAAGGACACCCCCTAGGCCACGATATTAAAAGGAATATTTAATTTTTGTTGTTTCACTTTAAGCATTAATAAAATCACTGCTCCTGAAAAAAATTCAAGTTAGACTTACCGGTAACTTGTTTTCCAGGAGTCTTTCAGGACAGTACATGAGAGAGTGGCTCCACCCACTAGGAAACAGGAAACACAAACTCCACCACATTTTAAAAGGAGGCTCCTCTCCACAGCTCGTCAGTTGTAGTAGAGTACCTCCGGCCCAAGCTGGAGCACATAATCATAATACGGTTAATTCACAGTATATATATATATATATATATATATATATATATATATATATATATATATATATATATATATATATATATATATAACACACATACATATATATATATATATACACATACATATATACACACACATATACATATATATATATATATATATACACACACACATATACATATATATATATATACATATATATATATATACACATACACACACACATACACATATATATATATACACACACACACACATACACATATATATATATATACACACACACACACACATACACATATATATATATATATATATATATACACACATACATACACACACACACAGTTCCATATACGTATAAATATGTATATATAAACATGAAGGGCGGGTAGTTTGCTGTCCTGAAAGACTCTTGGAGAACAAGTTACCGGTAAGTCTAACTTGAATTTTCCCTTATCGTCTTTCAGGACAGCACATGAGGGGATAATCGAGACTTACCAACTAGGGAGGGACAACAGCCTGCAGGACCATCAGAAAGATATGGGAATAGAACCCCTGGCAATCTTCCTCCGGAGGCACCTGAACCACAACACCCTGTTTTATCAGATCCCCTAACAGGTTCTTCATGGCTAGGGTTTTTGTTGTGTCTTTTGGCAGACTTGTTACACAGTACCTCTCTGGAGGAAGGTTCAACAGCTCTATCTTGTAACCCTGGGCTATTAAATCCAAGATAAAAGGGTTTTTTGTTATGTTTGCCCAAAGAGCAAGGAATTTTTGAAGCCTTCCTCCCACAGGCACCACCAAGTCATTGTGTTTTATTGGCCTGCGTAGGAGGATTGAAAAGGACATTCCCTTTGCCTTTTCCTCTCTGTGCCGCCCAATTCTCTCTTTTTTCTTGGGGCCTGTTACTCTTTTCCTGATTTTTTTGAGGTCGAAAAAACCACCTAACTGGCTGCTTTTTCTTTTTAACAGGAAAGGATTTCTTCTTATCAGCTGTTCTATCCAAAATAGACTCTAGTTTGGGACCAAATAGCTGATCTCCCAAAAATGGAACTCCACATAACTTATTTTTGGAAGCTGCGTCCCCAGGCCAAGTCTTCAGCCATAATGCTCTCCTAGCTGCAATGGTCAGGGCCCCTGATCTAGCTGATATTCTTATAGAATCTGCAGAGGCGTCAGAAATATACGCTACAGCTGCTATAAGGGTTGGGAAGGAATCTAGAATCTCCTGTTTGGGTGAATCAGCTATAATATGTCCTTTCAGCTGATTCAGCCAGAACTCCATATTTCTGGAGACACAGGTCATAGCCATAGCAGGCTTGAGATTCCCTATAATGGACTGCCAGGCTTTTTTAAGCTGTTGGTCCGCCTTCTTATCCATAGGATCCTTCAAAGTACCTATGTCCTCAAATGCCAGATCTGTTGATCTAGATACTTAGAAAAAAGCTGCATCCAACTTCGGGACTTTATTCCAAAGTGACTCAGGATTATCATTAAATGGGAAACGCCTCTTGTGAGCTCTTGGGAATAAGGGTTTTCGCTCTGGGTCAGCCCATTCTTTCTTAATGGTCTCCGAGATTACCGAATGTACAGGGAAAGTGCGACCTGTTGCTTCACTAAGCCCTTCATACATTCTATCGTGCAGCGATAACTTTTTTCTTCCTCCATTCCCAATGTTGCATAAATTGCTTTCAACAGACTGTCTACTTGTTCCAAGGACAGTTTGTATCTAGAAGGTGCATCTGCCTCTTCCTCCTCTTCTCCAGAGCATAAGGGGGAATGCTCCCTTTGGGTAGTCGGGCCAGCCTCAGCCTCTACCGTTGGGGTTAAGTGCGAGTCCCGAGAGGGTTCTGAGGTAGTTGCCTGACTTAATGCTGCGAAAAGCCTGTATAGTAGCATCTAGCCCTTTCTTAACTGATGCGATTATGTCGCTGCACGCAGAAGAAGCCTCTTCCTTGACTAAGGAGTCAATGCAATTTTGGCATAAAGTCTTCTTCCAACCCTCCAGTAACTTTGCTTTACATGAGGGGCATCTCTTTTTAATAGCTGGTTCAGAGCTCTTAGCCTGCCAGAAAAAAATGACAAAAGAGAAAAAACACCAGCATTCAATTAAGCCAAAGCTTCCTCCTAACGGACTCACCACAGGTGCACAGGAGGAACAGCAGTTAACCCCATGTGCCCAGACAGGCCCCAGCCACCAAGGGGGAAAAAATATTTGTGAGAGGGGCACCAAAGTAACCAGGATAGTTCTCTAACCCCTCTTACCTGGGCCTTGCTGGTGCCTGTCCCACATGCAGCTACCACAGAATCCATAGTGGTGCTGCTCCGATCGGTGGCTCTTACGAACGTCAGTTCCGGAGTCAAAAAACGCCGTTGCGCCCGACCGGAACCGGAATATAGGCACCAGGACCGCTCCTCCCTTCTTCCTCTTCGCCACTTCCGATCGGAAATGATGCGCCCGAGCGATCCCTTGTGACAGATCATGTGTTCATATCAAGTACAAACACCGATCTCTCTCCTCCCCTAGTCAGTCCCATCCCCCCTACAGTTAGAACACAGAGGGAACACAGTTAACCCCTTGATCACCCCTAGTGTTAACCCCTTCCCTGCCAGTGACATTTATACAGTAAGCAATGACTATTTTTAGCTCTGATCACGGTATAAATGTCAACTGTCCCAAAATGGTGTCAAAACTGTCCGCCGCAATCCTGATTAAAAAAAAAAAAAAAAAATTCGCAGATCGCTGCCATTACTAGTAAAAAAAAAATAAAAATAAAAAATGACAAATCTATCTCCTATTTTGTAGATGCTATAACTGTTGCACAAACCAATCAATATATACTTATTGCAATCTTTTCTTACCAAAAATATGTATAAGAATACATAATCGGCCTAAACTGAGGAAAAAAAAAATATGTATTTTTTTTTTTAAATTGGGATTATTATAGCAAAAACAGTTTTTTTCAAAATTGTTGCTTTTTTTGTTTATAGCGCAAAAAATAAAAAACGCAGAGGCGATCAAATACCACCAAAAGAAAGCTCTATTTGTGGGGAAATAAATTTTGTTTGGGTACGTCACACGACCGCGCAATTGTCAGTTAAAGCGACGCAGTGCCGTATCGCAAAAAATGGTCTGGTCAGGAAGGGGGCAAATCCTTCCGGGGCTGAAGTGATTAACCAGCTGCTGTATCTGCAGTGATCAAAATTGCAGGGCGAGCATTCCTTTAGACATGATTTCCTATTGGAAGTATCTCACCAAAAATGACATTTTTGTTGCAGGGCATGTCTGATATCTGACTTGTATCTTAGTGCAGGCTTCAGTGAGCCAATCACACAAGCAGGAAATTATGTTTCTGGAGGGCGTTCTATACACAGAACACCTCCAGGTAGCCATATCGCATTGCATATCACAGAAAATTACAGAGCTGCAGATTGAAAAGGAAAGGTAACTTTTAATAAAATACAATTACAATGACTTGTGTCACAATTGTATTCGCTATATAACTTTTTTTTTCTCACGGAAGTGGATACTCTAATCACAGCACCTGTCTCTGCTATGGTCATTAATAAGATCCTGGACTAGTCCTCTCTGCCTTGATGCATGAAGTGTTTAAAATTGATTGTTTCTCCTGAGCACCCCGATAGGGTATATTCCCCAAATAATCTAGTATACTCCAATGGCTATGTCTTATTTCATTTGATGAATTGTAGGTCTCCTTTATATTTGCTAGTGTTTGCAGCACTCATAAGATTCTTTTTTGGTGAAATATGTAAAGCTAAAGTTACTGCACCACTGCTCAAGCCGCACGTTCTCTTGTGATGGTTTTATTATGTATTTTGTTATCTTTTAAGATTTTGTAACTATAATAAAATTGATCTTTTATCATACATGAACATATTTGTGGAGTATTGACCTTGGAACAGTTAAAAATTCCCTTTTTTTTGTATATCGTGTTGCAGTTTTTTTTTACAACACTACAATGGTTGTTTTGGCATGAACTTTCATTTCATAATTATTTATTCATTGATATTATACTGTATATGCACACTTTATTTACCTATTTATTTTTGATGCGTTTTCATTTATGTTTTTAGATTTGAATTAATGATGCAAGGTGCAATTTATGTACCCAAGTATGAACATTTAAAGGGGTAGCGCATCTACTTTCAGTTTTATGATCAATAAATATTGCATGGATTTTAACAAAACATTGTTGCAGATTCCTACCCATTTCTATTCTGGAGAAAAAAAACTGTTTGTTGTGTACAGAGTAAATTTGAATGGGAGTGGCTTTTTCATTATCAGCTGATGCACTTAGTGTTCTAAAAGAAAGTTGCAGGGACTGCATCTCCTTTAGAAATAATTAACATTTGGGGTATCACAAAAAATTACATTTTTGATGCAGAGGATACCTCAAATATGACATATCTTAGTGCATACTTCTGGGAAATTTACTCAGCTAATCGTACAAGCAGGAAATGACATTTCTGGGGAACTGTGCACAGAACACCCCCACATTGCCTTTTTGCTCTGAATTTTTCAGAAATGTACAGAGCTGCAGATTGAAAGGGTAATTTTTAATAACATTTAATTACAATATGGCTTGTGCAGCAATTGCATATACTATATTTTCCCAAGAAAGCGGCGTTACCCTTAAAAAAAAGAAAATAAAAAAAATACACAATCCTCTGAAGAGCATGCATCGGGAATGCCTTACACCTTGCACATGAATATGTGCCATCTATAGTATGTACTCCAGCAAGAACAGCAAAAAAAAAAAAAAAAGTGGCTAAATGACAGCTCCTTTCCTTCCTGGAGGATGTCGTTGACCACTTCTACTCATGCATGACCACATGTGGTCGAGGACCTCATTCAGCATCCCAAGCCGGTTTGTTGACAAGCAGCAGCAGCTAGGGAGCTTATCATTTTGCAGCTGGAGCGTGATGGGAGAGGATTGTCATTTCTGTGGGTGGCCAGGGAGTTGCTCATAGCGATCGAAGATGAATCTACATCTCTGGACAACGTGACTGATGTTGGATTGATATTGGGGGACAATGTCTTTTTTTTTTTATACATAAAAAGGACTTTTTTCACAGTGTCTGCATTCATTTACTATTTTACTTTTATAGTAATTTTATTGCCACACAGCCAGCTTGGGACACAAGGAAGGCAGCACAATGTCCTCTTTCAAACAGAAGTCTGAGACAACTTTAGGTAGATAACAATGAACAGGGACGAACCACCACCTTAACTCTATAGATCACCAAATAGGGAGTATGACAGGATATTGCCGCCATCTTCTGGGACAATGTAGGCAAGGGAATTGCCCAAATATTCCCAAATGGAGGTTTCTAGAGGATCGAAAGCACCAAGTTTAAATCTCACAGCGGCAAAAGAGACCGTACAGGCGGAGCCACATGCTAAACCCCCTGAATGAAGGTACAAACTAAAGAGTGCGTGGCTAGGGGTTCGCTGAAAGAAGATTACCAAGGCAGACACCTGGCCCTTGATGGTACTCAAGGCAAACCTTTGCTCAACATCCCGTTGAAGGCAGGCAAAGATCCGAGGATGAGCACTAAAACAACTCGCACCAAGAAATGTATGCTTTGCATGTATAAAATCTTGATAAAAGTTGACTTCCTTACCTTCAACATAGTAGGAATCACGGATTCAGACAAACCTCTATCCCTCAGTACCTGGCTTTCAACAGCCAAGACATCAAAACCAGCGACTGAAATGCAGGATGGAAGCTCAGCCCTTGGGACAACTGGTCCTCTGAGATGTAGCCCCCAAGGGACGTTTACAGCCACCAGAATGACCAGAGGACCTTTGCCCTTGATCCTTCACAGGCACTGCAGCTGAGGAAGGTATTGGCCCCACAGTGGTGGCCCCAGGACGCCTACATCGTCTACCAGAGGAACCGTGACCTCGCCACGAACCTCAGTATCTTCCTGTTGAACCAGACCTGCTAATGGAGCCACGTACAGGCCTATGCAAAAGGAACTACCTTGAAGGTGGACACCACCAGGCCCAGCACCGGTATGCAAGTTGGGAGAGAAGACTGTCTGCATGACAGCAGCCAGGAAATCACAGCCTGTGGTTCCCCAAGTTTGACCACCCTGGTCAACATCAAATCCAGAGTCAGACCCAGGTGATTCAATTTCCTGGACAGGGATAGGGGGGACTTTGGTTAGCTCAGACGTCACCCGATCCTTTGCAGGAATTATATCCGCACAAGGAGACCCGGGGCATAAAAACCCCTAAATAGACACAATCTGCCCACCTTCTTTGGTACCCCCCCAAAAGGACAATTCCATGGATCCCCTTGAGGCTCAGCAAGGAGTTTCACTAGGCCGGAAACCAGCAAAGGTGTCCCTCCACCCTAGTTATGGGTGAGGGTAGACCTTGATGCTGAATGGGGTCTGGTCTGCGGGCCCAGAGAAGCCAGCCCTAGGCGTACCAGACCAAGTTTGCTTGGAACCTCCCAAGGACGATTTGAGGGATCGGTTTCCTTTATTTGCAGTCCCGGGAGCCCGAAATAATTTCCTATGGGCTGAGAAGGAAGGTCCACGGTTACGGGCCCCCTTCCCTTTCTTAGGCTGTGGCAGGAAGGTAATCTTCCTCCGTGACACCTTTAATTGGGTCATCCAGGGAAGCCCCAAACAGGCGATCACCTTAAAAGGGCAGATTGATGAGAGCTTTCTTAGAGGCTTGGTCTGCAGACTAATCCTTAGGCCCCAGCACGCATCTAACCACTACTACTGAAACAGAGTTTGGACAGCATGAGGGCCACATCCAAAGATGCATCACTGCAAAGTGTTTATAGACCACAAAAAGTTGCTTTGGTTGCCCCCACTCCGAATATACAAACTTGTCAAAATAGGGAAGGCAAGGAAACACCTTAGCTGCACGAGGTGCCTTGTGTGTACCGAAAAGGGACAGCCACGTCCGTGGCCACAGCCTCCATTTTTAAAGTCTCACGCACTGCAGAAACAAGTGCATCCACCAGCATTCTTTCCTTCTCTGCTGTGACTGAGGAGTCTGTCACTATTGCATGGATCAGGTAGCATAGTATCAAGTCCCACTGGACAGGCCACATCCACAGCAGACTCCGAATCAGATGAGACAGACTCAGAAGGAGAAGGTGGGGTACGCTTCCTGTTAGGCCTTTGCCCGCACGCCACCTCCACCCGGGATACCAAGGACTCTAGGACTGCCGTGTGCCCATTAATAGGGAGTCAGGGTTCCGAGGGTCCTGCCGGCTTCATGAGTGGGACAGGGGCAATGCGACCCTGAGGCTCCATTGGATAAAGAGACCCTGCAGCACAAAAAAACAAAAACAAAATGACTCCCACACTCAGGGCACCACTATCAAGCTGGAGGATACTGGATCGGAACTCGGCATGCCGCATGTCTCCTCTATGAAGAGGAGGGGCCCGGAAACTCTGCATATCACGTGTCCTGCCTCGGTCCGTCTCTGTACAGCTCTGTCTCCATCATTGCACCGGACCAAGGGAAAATAGCTGCCGTGACATCATGGACCAAACGAACATGGCCGCCGGCTGAAGGACAACAAGCCAAACCAAGGGAAAATGACTGCCAAACAGTCTAGGGATGAAGGGGAGATGGGGGGGATGACAACTTCTGCACTGGGACCCCCCACCGGACTTCAGGTGCTGAACCCCGCACTTATAGGGCAGTACATTCAACAGCACATGAGCCCCCACCTCAGGAAACATTCACAGAGGTGGGGGAGATGTCTTGTCATGGCTGACCTAGCAGGTAGCTGGGATCTGCATGCGCACGCTGGCCAGACTGGGAAGACCACTAAATCTAGATTAGCTCGGCAGTTGATTGTATATCTCCCAGGAGAAAAAAAATAAAAGAAGAAATCAAAAAGGTGCATGGAAGAAGAAAAAAAAATTGCTAGTAACAAAAGATCCCAGCAGGGAGCCTAGATCTTTACTCCTGGCTAGACAGAAACAAAGTTAATGCCTATAGCAGAGTGGGTTATATACCAGCTGAGGATGGCCCATGGGCGTTGCCAAGTTTTTTTTGTTCTGCCTAGTCCTACTCCTGCAGAAGGTGATATAACCCTACAGTCAGGATTAATGGAGCGCTGTGTCCATCGATGAACTAAAATAAAAAAGAAACTTTTGGTTTGTTCAGCTCACATATGGTGACTGAGTCATTGCATTTCTACAAGGATCAGCAGGTCATTTCTGTAATGCTGAAAATGTGAAAAACTAAAACAAATTTAGCCACCACATCTACGGACTTTAAACTGAAAAGAAGTTCTTTGTGGGTTTAGCTCTGCTGTAAGGACTTCTCCATATCTTTCAACTTGTAGTTCCTCTACATTGGCTAATAAAACATAAGGTTAATATTACTTTTGGATAAGGAGAACCTGGTTTCAGCCACACGAGCTCTCATACTATAGTATTATATTGAAATAAAAAGAAAAACTGCGCTGAAAATAAGTGGGTATGCTGCGGTTATAAGTGGGGTACACCAAATAACAATAAAGAAAACGGAAAAAACGCGCTTAAATTTTTAGAAGTGGATAACACTGCGATATTGAAAAAATTTGTGACACTCCTTAAGAGTGCATAAAAAGTCCAAAAGAAAGTGAATTCAAATCTTCAATGTTAGATTAAAGTTCATGGATGCCTGGATGAATCAATTAAACCAGCAAATAGTAAGTAGAATGCTTACCAGATGGCAAGCCAAATCAAACAAGTGGCTTAAACCCAGCCTGGGCCTTTAAGGAACCAGTCCCGCTGCATATGAGCAAAACTTCCATCCGTGAATGATAAACATGGATTCATGCGGATTCAACCCCAAAAAAAAATTGGATACAGATATTATTAAAATTAGGTGAATATACAACAACCACCGGATGGTTAGATGGTGAGGGGTATCAAACATGCCGCAAACCACACCAATTTCCTGCTTACCAGATGGAAACCTTTGAATAGACACACTGACTCAGCTTGGGAAAACAGCCTCCTTGCACCGGACAATGTGCACCACTCACGCCTGTCTTATCCAAAGCTCCACGGTACCCATATAGTAAAGATATGGCAAGATAGTGTAATACCTTTTAAACTGCTTTATTAAAAAAGAATTACACTTACAATCAAAAAAGAAGATAACAGCAATGCCGGCCGGCAAACAAACGAACTCCCGTACTCAATGGGGCGACGTGGTGACGTCAGCACGTACCTCCCAGACGCGTTCCGTCATAGGGTTCCCTATTGAAAAAGTCACCCTATGACGAAACGCGTCTGGGAGGTACGTGCTGACGTCACCACATCGCCCCATTGAGGACGGGAGTTCGTTTGTTGGCCGGCATTGCTGTTATCTTCTTTTTTGATTGTAAGTGTAATTCTTTTTTAATAAAGCAGTTTAAAAGGTATTACACTATCTTGCCATATCTTTACTATATGGGTACCGTGGAGTTTTGGATAAGATGGACGTGAGTGGTGCACATTGTCCGGTGCAAGGAGGCTGTTTTCCCAAGCTGAGTCAGTGTGTCTATTCAAAGGTTTCCATCTGGTAAGCAGGAAATTGGTGTGGTTTGCGGCACGTTTGATACCCCTCACCATCTAACCATCTGGTGGTTGTTGTATATTCACCTAATTTTAATAATATCTGTATCCAATTTTTTTTGGGTTGAATCCGCATGAATCCATGTTTATCCTTCACGAGTGGAAGTTTTGCTCATATGCAGCGGGACTGGTTCCTTAAAGGCCCAGGCTGGGTTTAAGCCACTTGTTTGATTTGGCTTGCCATCTGGTAAGCATTCTACTTACTATTTGCTGGTTTAATTGATTCATCCGGGCATCCATGAACTTTAATCTAACATTGAAGATTTGAATTCACTTTCTTTTGGACTTTTTATGCACTCTTAAGGACTGTCACAAATTTTTCAATATCACAGTGTTATCCACTTCTAAAAATTTAAGCGCATTTTTTTTCCGTTTTCTTTATAGTATTATATTGCATCTTACTAAAAATCCACTGATCAATTTTACTTGTTAAAGAAAAAAAAACAGGTCACATCCACTGCCAAAATTTTAATCATTTTAATGTTTTCACTAATGGAATGTAGAACAGTCAATACACGGGTATAAGAACTGTACAATAAAAGCTTTTCCCTTGGTTTAAATCTCTCTATATAGTCTGTCTTAAAATAGATTATAAAATAACGAAAAAATATATGTATACATTTCTTTGAAAAGATTAAAATGGACATACAGTCATGCAGTGAAAGACCTTCAGTGACTGACAGCAAAATAGAAATAAATGGTTTTATAAAAAATATGCATAGCAAAATAGCCACATACCTCTCCACACAAATAAAATTAAACTTTTAAAAAAAGGTCACAATTCATGAATTGTGTTTTTGTTTAGTGATAAGTATTTTTTTTTCCCTTGGGCCTGTTCATATCTGTGCATTGTTGATTGTTTTTTGGTGTGCTACCATTGACTATAATGGAAGCAGCTTTTTTTTTTTTTACAAAACTCACTAAAGAGGCAGCAAGCAGGACTTTTCAAAAGCACAGCGCACCGCACAGATGTGAACAGTTACAAAGTATTTAAGGGGATAATTTTACATGTGCTTTTGACGCACTGAGCAGGTGCGTTTTAATGCAGCAAAAGAACACAGATGTGAACAGGCCCTTAGAGTAGTTAAGACACTTTGGAGCCGATTCATAAAAGCTGGCATAAAACAGAGGAGTTTCTGTCCATACCAATCAGATATACAGTTTAATTTCTGCAAAAAATTAAAGCTGAAATCTGAAAGGTTGCCATCAGCAGTAACTTCAGTGCCCATTTCCTTTTCACTTTTAATGAATCCTTCCCTTTGATCTTTATTCTAGTAGGCAGTATTAGCCGATTGTCTAATGACTTAGAGCCATTGTTGCTCTAGGTTTGGTTTTGCAAAAAAAAAAAAAAAAAAAAAGACCTCTTCTGATAGTTCTATCATACTGGTCATCTGGGGTACAAAGCCACAAAGCCTTTTGAAACTAGATAATGTTCAAGTGTCAATTCAAACTACTGCACACATTATGTAGGTTATCACATAGCAATGTACTATAGAGAAAGAAAAGTTCATAAAAATCCCTGATTTATACAAACAACCTGGGGTAAGTTTATTTATCAAAGTAAGCCCTCCATAGCTGACTTCTTCTGAAAATACTAGTTGCTCAGCTGTGATGCTAACAATTTCTTAAAGTGACTGGCCTCAGGTGATACACAGATGAAACCAATCCTCCTACGCAAGTTGTACCTGTATCTACAGCCGTCTTTCCCCTACATTCAAAGTGCAGAATTTACACAGGATCTCTAAACTCTGAAAAGCGGGGGAGGAGAGCTGAAGTTACATCAGTGAGGAGAGCTCAGAGCTGATTGGAGGGAAGGGACACAGCAACAGAATTGAGGTTGTCAATCAGCTGAAAATCCCCTGTCACCTTCTCTCTTGGTGTTAGGAAAACTTGTCAGAATCGACTCATTCTGATAGAGCAACAAAGAAGCTGACAGAAATGACACTTAGTGCTCTGTATTGAGTCAAGCACACACTATAGAGGGATATGCTTTGTTCATTTCATGTCTGAGGTTAACAAACACTTTAAGTCAATCAAGTATGCACAGCAGGAAAGTCATCAGACCTGATCTGAATAATTGTTCTAGGCTAGTGACTCAAGGTACTGAAGCAAAAAAGGGTCAGAACAAACAGGTTTGTTTTTCTTCCCATTAGGTTACTTTTAAGTCAGCAAGCGACTAACTGCAAAACAGCACCCCTGAGTTTGCACAGGATCCAAAGTAGGTGGCGAGTTGAGGGTCGCATGGTAATCCTTCTTAAATGCGCTCATCAGTCAGTCCAGTCCCAAGTATATGTGGGTCTATGTTCATCTTCAGAGATAATTCATAGTCTGCAGTGGGTGAGCAAACTAAAGTTGGCCATACACAGGCCATACAAAACTGACCTGATTCCCCCATCAACAAATCTGAGGTGAATTGGGGACTCTTCCTCGCTGTCTCATTGTATTCTGACCGTGGGGAAACTTCCCTGTCATTAGAATACACAGATTAGCACTGCAGTCCATTGCCTGCGGTGCTGATCGAGCAAGAATATACCAGCAGGGCGGTGGAACAGAAGTCGATGGGTAGATCCACTTCTGTGCAACCACACTTTGAGCGAGTCGGCAGGTCCTTGCTGAACCTGCCAAATTTTTTAATACATGTATGGCCAGCTTAAGAGGTGCACATATGGACTGTAAAATAGAATGCCAGTGAGGGCTCACCTTTGAGACCTGCATAGATCTAATTTGGTTTTCTGAACCTGAAAACAGACCTTTCTACCCAAATAACCACACTAGACAAATGTTATGTTTCTATAGAATGAGCGCTTGCTGCATTCACACTCCACATCAAAAGACCCAAGTGTTCTGCAAAATGCTGGCAATTTTACTCACTCAATGCACAGACAGTTAACAGTTCTGTTTTCAATGCCAGAACTACAATGGGTTCTTGAAGTGGCTGTAAACCCTTTACATATACCCACTGAAGTGACTGCCCTCAGATGATACACAGATGAAACAAATTCTCCTACATGAGTTGTACCTGTTTGTCTGCAGCCCACTTTTCTCTACAACAGTTCAAAGTACACAGATCAAAGGCTATTTCTCAGCAGTAGAAAGCAGGGGATGGAGAGCTAATGTCACATATACACTGCAGAGCTAGAGTGCAGAGCTCTATGAAACCTGAGTGAAGGGGGTGATACATCCCCTCTATACACTGCAATAAGGAAACACACACAACTGAGGCTGTCACCTGCCGTGTGATTGGGGGGGGGGGGGGGGCATCACCAGGGAGGTTGTTGTGTTGGTATAGAGTCTCATCAGTGATACATTCAAATAGAGAGAGAGGAGATTTCAAAGAAATATGCTTTGTAATTTTTCATGCTAGAGGTTTACAACAATTTTAAAACTGGGTTCACACTTAAAGCGTATGCAGCTCACAGCAGGGGTCCGACGTGTCCCTGTTCTTTGTTTCAGGAGCGAATCGGGCTCGAATTTTTGCCTGAATGCGGACCTGAAACTGAGCCAAAGACGCACAGGACTCCTGTGCAATCCGCTCCGCAGCCGCCAGGCTGAACCGGCTCCATTGAGAGCCAGGCACACTCTCCTGTCATATGAATTGGATGTGTGAAGCCAGCCTAAATATGAACATGTGATCAATGTGTGGGTTTTGTCCAATTTGGAGTAAGGTTCCCATTCCCTGCCCAATGGCTACAGACAGCATAAACATTGTTGGGAATGCATTTGATTTGTCATATAAAGGTCTGGGTTTTATTTATATACACTGAATATTCACCATTACTTTCCTTTTCCCAATCAATCCTGTGCTATTAGAAATGTGTGCATAAATCTTATGTTATAAGAAATGTGTGCAGAATAGAAAGACAAAATTTGTCTTTTTTGTACTTCAAAATGAGAAACTATTCATAATGAATATTCAATTTTTTTACAACAATATCATATTTAAAACCAAAAGCATTTTCTTAGAGTATAAACACAACAGGTTAACAAAACTAAATATTTTATACCCATGTATAAAATATTCAATACAAAACACAACTTTAATTTCATTTTAGAACAACATTCAGAGCATCAATTTCAAGGAGCAAAGAAACAGAACAGGTTCTCCCACACTGCTCTATTCCCTTTCCAAACCCTTGAAACAATGCTACTATATTTCATACATTAAAATGTAAACAAAGAAAATAATATCCTTTCAAAAGGAATAGAAAAAGTAGGTTGTATTTACTCGTCATATTTTAAAGATGTAAGTAAGACATCTTAAAAATAGGGTTCTGCACCTTACAAAAATTATTTATTTGATCTACAAAGGGCAACATCAGGATATTAAAGATACCAGAGCCAAAAAAAAAAAAAAAAAAAAGCCACGTTCCCAAGTATTTTTTTCTATACATTTCTATTCATTGCATCTCTGGAGTCATCAGGAATTACTACAAATTTCATGTTTTGGCCTTAAAAAACAAAAGTGTGCCACTTCATGGCCAACAGAAATCTAAATGATATATATATATATATATATATATATATATATATAATATATATATATATATATATATATATATATATATATATATATATATATATATATATATATATATATATATATATAATTTATTTCTATCCTCACTTTGAGGGCAGATATCATTGTTATGGCAGCAGCTAGCTGCCATTACCCCGGTATCCCCGTGTTTGGCCAGCTACAAGATAAAAGTGGTCTCTGCGGTGGATTCGCCGTGAGATCACTTATCGGCGGCGGGAGAGGGCCCCCCTCCCCACCCGCCGCGCTACGGTGCCCTCCGCTGCTTACCGGAGCAGTCGATCCGGTTCTTCTCAGGGCTGTGCAAGGAGACGAGTGAGGGGAAGATGACTATTTTTTTATTGCATTTTAGTGTAAATATGAGATGTGAGGTCTTTTTGACCCCAGATCTCATATTTAAGAGGTCCTGTCATGCTTTTTTTTCTATTACAAGGGATGTTTACATTCCTTGTAATAGGAATAAAAGTGACAAAAATAGTTTTTTTATTTTTAAAAACAGTGTAAAAATAAAATAAAAAGGTAAAATAAATAAGAAACAAAATTTTTTTTTAAAATGCGCCCCGTAACATCGAGCTCACGTGCAGAAGAGAGTGCATACGTGAGTAGCGCCCGCATATGAAAACGGTGTTTAAACTACACATGTGAGGTATCGCCGCGATCAGTAGAGCGAGAGCAATAATTCTAGCCCTAGACTTCCTCTAACTCAAAACACGCAATCTGTAGAATTTTTTTAAACGTCGCCTATGGAGATTAAGGGTAAAAGTTTGTTGCCCTTCCACGAGCGGGCACAATTTTGAAACGTGACATGTTGGGTATCACTTTACTCGGCGTAATATTATCTTTCACAAAATAAACATTGGGCTAACTTTACTGTTGACTTATTTTTTAATTCAAAAAAGTGTATTTTTTCCAAAAAAAGTGCGCTTGTAAGACCTCTGTGCAAATACAGTGCGACAAAGTATTGCAACGACCGCCATTTTATTCTCTAGGGTGTCAGGAAAAAAACAATGTATAATGTTTGGGGGTTCTAAGTAATTTTCTAGCAAAAACACACTGTTTTTAACTCGGAACAACATCTAAAAAAAGAGGCTCGGTCCTTAAGTGGTTAAAAGACATTACGAGTTACCAGTTTGGAATTACACAGGTCTGGTGCTAGTATTGCTCTGATATTCACAGCGATACCTCATGTGTGATGCAATTACCATTTTCATATGCGCGTGTGACTTATTTATGCATTTGCACATGAGCATTGGGGGAAGGCTTTAAAATGTTTAAAAAAATTATTCAAAAACTTAACACTGTCCCTTTAACTTTTTTTCAACTTTATTGTACACATGGGATGAACAACATCCCCTGTGATAGCAATAAGCATGACAGGTCTGCTTTATAAAGAGATCTGGGTCTATTAGAGATTGGTTTGATCAGATGCTTTACAAGCCACTAACAGCTTGTAAACATTAAACCAAAACTAAAGTGAGAAAATCCTTGTTGCTTCTGGTTTTTTACATCACAGAAGGAAGCCGGGTAAGGGGGAGCCCCCTTCTATGCCCTGTAGAAGTGATTGAGCAGCTGTGTTGGCGCTGGGATCAATTCCGCATGAAAGCCCATCGTCGGCTGAAAACTTTGATACCAGGATGACGCCTGCAGGTATCATTCCGGTATAACTGCGTCAACTTGAGGGAGTACGGGTACGTCCTAAAGGGTTGAAGTGGTTAAAATATACAAAAGTGGCTTCTATTACACCTGGAATCTATGACCACCGGTTTAGATTGGAAAACAAAAACACAAAAAAACTTTTTTTCCCCAGGTTACATAAGAGGAAAGGCACTATGTAATCATCCTATATTCTCAGACTAGTAATAAGAGGACATTAAACACGGAATGGAAAGGGTGTAGACAGGAATTTTCTTCTCTAATTCTTGTATTGCCACCTGGGGCTTGACATTGCATTCATGTGCTTTTTATTTTCTGTGCTACCACAATGTTTTATTTGGCACAATAATGCTGAACTCCAGAAATTCAGCCATTTTGATAGTATGCAGGCATACTCTGCGTTAAGTCTGATGGGGTGCATGCTACCCTCCTGGACTTTTTACATATGCCAACTCTTTTTTTTTTTTTTTTTTTTTAACTCCCAGAGGTCTTACCACTCCCTCTTACTTTACCTCCTGGAGGCTCTGAAAGGAGATAAGCATACAGCAGCTCTGCCCGCCCCTCCCCACTACAAAGACTTTTGTGATTGGGCAGGAAGAGGGGAGGGGCAGGGATAGAAGTGGCATCGCCTCTGCGTTAGAGGAGCTGAGATGAGAAGGCACAGCATCGGAGCTCCAGAAGTGATCTTCCTGGAGTTAAAATAAAGCGATATGTCCAAGAGGTGGCATACACCTCATTGGACTTCACTCCTAATATGCCTGCCAGTTCAGCTTTAAGCAGATGACTGCCACAATCTAATCTTCATAGAGCCAGAAATAAACACATTTAGAGTCAGTAAATACCAGGGACTTATTCGGTTGTTAAAAAGATGTGCAGACAAAAAAAAAAAAAAAAAAAAATGCACTCAAGGCAGATCTTCGTACACCCAGTATTCCCTTCAAGCGCATGAGCTGATGAAAACAGAATAAAATGAAAGTTGCCAGCTACCCCATCTAGTGACGTCAGCGCTGACAATCATTTCTTTTAGCAAACTTGGATAACAGGGAGCTCCCAATAAGTAAAACCGAAATTTGAAATATGCAAAACATCCTCTTACTATGCCATTGTTTTCACTTTCCTTTTAGGTTTCTAAAGATTTAGTGCACACAGGTGAGTTTTTTTTTTTTTTTTAATTAAATCTCTCCAAAGGCTTCCAGGATCACATTTGCAATTTAGCAAGCTGGCTTGTGGTTCCTTTGGTCTTTCAAACCATGGTATCGTCAAATTCTTTACTCAATTAAATATATGATTCCAGGGTAGAAGCTCTAACACTGCACTTCCTGCCTGCCAAGCTGAGGCAATTCCTGTGCCAGTGGGTTCCCTTGCTTGTTTAAAAGGTTATTTTAAAAGCAGAAGCCTTGTCTCTACATTTGGTAAGGAGACATACCTTTGTGAATCACCTGCTCTTGAGGTCTATTAGTAGCGCCCATACTAGCACTCAAATCATCTCCTCCAGACTGTAATCCATCAAACTAGCAACAATTCTGCTTTTAATCACCTGCTAGCATCACGTTCTCACTCTTTATTCAAATAAAAGACTATCAGACTTAAAAAAAAAAAAAAAAAAAAAAAAGAAGAAAGACGAGTTCCCTTGCCCCTCAAAAAAGTGCCTACAAATTTTTCCTCCTCTCCTATATAATTTGAAGTGAAACGTGCTGCATTTAGATTTACAAAATGTTGTATTTGATTTAGCAGCTGCTGGTTTTGCCAGCATAGTTTTTCGATTTCCAGGAGGGCCAAACAGTAATAACCCTCGAGCTGGAGTTCTGAGGCCAGGGAATAGAAGGAAAAGATCACCATTTCTTGCAATGCTTGTTTCGCTATTTCTTGTCCAGCTATGTCATCTAACTTGAGATTGGCCGCAGTCTACAATTTCATTCAGTCCAGTAGTAGATGTTGGCTTATTTGGTCTAGTATCTTTTACTCCTGCACTCCCACTGGCTGTATGGAAGGAGATTGACCTATGTGAGAAGGAGGAACTGGAGCTATTGGGTATCCTAGGTAAATCGGAAACTACTGGAGATACAGCTTCGGGTGTGGTTTTTGCATGAGGGAGAATTACTGGCAATGGAGACTGCATCTTTCATTTTTGGAACTGCACCCCTTCAGAAGTCCACTACATAACGGCAGGTTAATATTGCCACCATGTGCTTGTTCTGACCTGGTATATCTGCCAATCACTGTAATCGATCCTGTGCGATTAGAGTTGTCATTTTAGTTTGTAGACATTATGCTCAGTCATTGCTCACTTTGCCCTCTGACTAGTACTGCAGTTCCCTTCACCAGCCTCTGAATTCCTTTCATGTACCCTTTTACAGCTAGATCTTTTTAAACATTCAAAAGGCTGGCCTGTCCTGAGCAGCAGCTGTTCTGAAAGAGGCAGCATCCTGCTCACAGAGGACACCAGAATTCTTTGTCTGCCATGACCCTTGTAGGGGAGCCACTCACAGAACCAGGTGTACAGAAAGTAGAGCTGAAAGGAGAGGACATTAAGTAGAGAAAGCAGGGGGCATGAGGTATGAAAACGTGTATACGTTCCACTTACGCTGTGAAGTCTGAGCGAGCCAAGGGCTCGGGACCCATACCGGCCATTTGGGTCAATGGCTACTCCCTTTTTACCCACGCCCAGAGCCACCACCATAAACGACCAGCACGGTGCTCAAATGCCCCTGTCCCGGACTAGCCTGCTTCACACTACAAGACTTCCAGTGATTTCACATGTCATGTGGATTTGTTCTCCATTCAGGATTTTTTAAATATTGAATATAAAAAGAGTCATCATGTTCATTTCTCTTGTTTCAATTATTATAATACTACATCAAAACTATGGGGGGATTCATCAGCATTATCCATGGCTTCTAAATAGGCTGAAACCCAAGTACAAAGCTTCTATGCTTGGATAAGATTTTAGGAGAGAGTATACGTTATGTATTTAATGTGCCAAAGTATATTACAGTAACTGATCAGGGGAAAGTCTAGATGCTAAACTACCCACTGCCAAAAAAGTTTGCAATTCGTGACCAAAGATGATGGCACGCATAATACAAACATTTTTGTAGTCCTGTAGTATTACAAAGTATACAAATGATGCTACCTGCTACTTGTGCATGCCATATGAAGCATGCAAAAAAAATCTGTGCAAGCATTGACCTGTGGAAAGCAGCTCCATAAGTCCATTCCTTACTGCCAACACTCTAAGACCAGGAACACAAAAGGGGGTGGGGGGGGGGTACCAAAATTATTTCCCACAACAGTTTTCCCAACACCCATGGCCCCATAAGAGCCACCTGTGCCGATATGACAGTATTTTCAACACTATGTGCTGGGCAAGTAACACATTACACAAATTATTCTTGCCAACTTAGTTCAGATGAAGCATACAGAGCATTTAAACAATCCCCTTTATCCATAAAGGAATGTTTATGTACATGGCATTTCACCATGTTGAATTTAACAAGTTACCCATGTTTTCTGCATCTGGGAGAAAGTAAAGATAACAAAAGTTTCAATAGAATAAGGGGCATACCTCCACGGTACAACATACATTATAGTTATGAACATATTTACATCTCATGTCCCACCAGATCTATGCAGAATTCCATCTGGTGGCACATTGGCTTTGTTCACATTGTAAATCCTTCTGCTTTTCAGTAAGGTTACACAATGTACTTCTCCTAAAATCCCAATATATTAACATTGTATATATTTAACAATTATCCTAGCAGCCATCATTCTCCTTACAACATTAAAATAATTGCACCAGCTCATGTTATGCACCATTAATGTTCATGGACAAGTTCAAGTCCTAAGCCTTTCCATTTCTTCTGCAGTTTGTAGACCTAAAAAGGTAAACAATGAAAATCGAATTGACCTTGTCATCCCATCAAGTATATCTTATGTAGATTATTCAGAAGACCATAGTAAGAATTTTTTGGGCATTTTCCCCAAATATTCGGATTTGTATTTGTTTAGAAAGTTAAGCTTCTCTATGTATTATTCTGGAGCCGAGGGCAGTCTTGGCCTTGGTTTTGAGTCTGCATTCCCATTTGCAGTTGCATATGGACATGTCTCTGTTCCATTATTCCAGGAGGTTGACCTGTTGATTGAATGCTTCCCAACACCAGTGTTTAGCAATTGTTCACCGTTTGGATCTACAACAAATGAAGAAAATCTCATAAAAGATCAGAAAAAAAATAGGAATGTAAAATTTAAAGAAACACTGGTTAACGAGCAATTGCATTAAAGCACAACACCTCCAGAGATCTTCATTTTGTGTGGAATGAGACACAGGTTGATCCCCACTGGGTCTTCACTGCAGTCTGTAACCCTGGCAGTGAGATTCCCATCAAAGCCATGAAAAGTTGAGCTCAGTCAAGCTGTTGACACTGGCTTAAAGGGAAAATGGTATACTCCCAGCTAGCACATTATTGCAGTGGCTAATGTGGTCAAGCTATGTACATTCCAGTATTTATATATTCCCAAAAAACTGTAAATAAGTTGAACATCACACTCACTAGCATCTGTTGTTGCGGGCATTGTGGAGCAATTAATCTTCAAAGGTCACAGCAGAATCACCGACTTTGTTGAAAGTTTTTTCCTAGGCAACTATATTTACTGCCTGTATGTACTTAAATGTCGATAGCCTGGCCACATGTTCACTTTAAAGACGATTTATGTTCACATTTTTATATGCTTGTTCTTCCACAAAATGTTATTGTATTAGAATTAGAGGTTTGAAGATTAACCACTAGGAGAGAATTCTACGTTTTACTCCACTGCAGTTGATACATGGAAAGCATTAGTTTCCACAAATTCGCAGACTCTGTGGGGGTTATTTAAACCTGAAGACTGCAAAATCTGGTGCAGCGCTATGTATCAGCTTCCAGGTTTTATTGCCAAAGCCTAGTTGAACAAGCTGAAGTCAGAAGCCGATTGGCTACAATGCACAGCTGCAACAGATTCTTGCATTTTTAAGAAGGAGCAATAAAGCACAACCTTTGTGCAGTACTGCATAAGGAAAATAATAAAATAGGTCTTTCCTCAAACATATAAATACAACTTCTACACAGAAATTTTAAACATTTTTCTATATTGATAATCTTGAGTCAAGCTATTAGTTTTTACAACTGTAGCCAATTATAGCTATACATCCCATCAAGAAAGGTTCCCCATACATTCCTACAAGAAATCCACTCTGGGAAAACATACACTGTACTGCTCTGCCCTGCAGCCATGCTGATGTGAGGTCAGGTCTTTGCAGTGCACCAACACAGCATAGAATGCCTGATATGGAATTAAACATTGCCACATTCCGCTTCAAGTGGGAAAATCTATTTTGAATGTAGTGGTTTTCCAGAGTTTTTTTAGACTGGTAGCTTTACTAGATTACAGAGTTAGAAACTAGCTTACAGTGAAATTTGTTTATCTAACAAACCACCGTCGTCAAGTGTGTACTTCGAGAGAAAAGGGAAAAAATGCTGGGTGAAAAGTATCTTACTGTATTCCAGGAATGTTTTTGAAACAGGGCTGGGAACACCTGCGGCTAAGGGACCTACAATCTACAAAAAGTTTTGAGAGGTTTACTTACAAGACCTCCCATTTCCATCCATACATGAATCACTACAATACAACAGATAAGTGCAGGGCTTATTTATGTAGCCTAATCAGACATTTAAAAAATGCTTGGTCTATATCTCTTTCAAACCTAGGCAGACTATCTGTTAAAAATTAGAGGAGTTTGCACATAGGCTCCAAGTAGAATGGAAAATGTAATTTGTTTAATCACCTAGTTTTCTTGGATTCTTACTGTATTTATAAACATATTAGCTAAATTTAGATCATGTCTGGGTCCATACTTGATTTGGGTCTTCTTACTAAGGTCTTTATTGATCCAAAGTGTATATCTAAACCCAAAAACAAATATTTAATATATGGAAGGTTAGGCATCATGTAAAAAACAAGACTAAGCATGAGTGACTCGTGTGAAACGCGTCAACCTGTCCTGTGTTTTTGTCTGGCTTGGTGACAAATGACTTTCAAAAATTTGACTGTCTGTGCTGTGCCACCATTCCCTTTCTTCTTTCATTTGCATTCACAGTGGCGAGCCGAGGTAAGCACCCACAGCCATCAAGTATTTCACAAATTACCTGAGTGGTGTACATCATGTGTCAGAACTTTTAAGCTCTCGCTTTAACACTTGCTCGGTAAGAGTGTACTTGTTTCTATCTACTCTATAGAATGTTAGAAAGCCAAAATACACAGGATGTCAGACGGACTTTCAGACAACCTTCAAATAACCCATAAATAGCCAATGCCCAGGGTACTTAAAGCAATAGTGCAGAGGGCAATATAGCTTCGATCAGGCTTTTAGTCAGGAAATTGGAAAAAAAATAAAATAAAAAAAATCAATGAGCAAGAAGATTACAGCCTATTGCGAATCTTGCACACTGTCCGAGTATGTAGCATTGGAACGGATCCCTACGTATAAAAAAGTTCCCAACTTTTAAACTCTATGATAATAATCTTAAGAAAATGACTGATAAACTCTACATGTTCCATTGCTCTTATGAATTATTATTTCATCTAAAACCAAGGCTATTGAGAATCTACAAAGTGAAATCTCTGCTTTACAAGAGGATATTAAGCCTTCGCAGAGTACTGCTGACTTGGATAGACTATTAAATGAAAGACCTAATCGTTTGGAAAAAAATTAGAGACCAAGACAGAAAAGATGTTGAGACAAACTGGACTATGACACCAACTTGATCTATGTATGGAGGCATGGACGAGGTCGGAGTCTTTCCTCTGGTAAACATGTGAGCTTCTTGGACACTGAAGCAGAATATATAGAGGAATCAATGTTACATCCGACTCCGATCACTTATCGGCACAGCCACCTGGATGGCAACAGGGTGCCAATTGCCCCAAAAAAACGGGGCACAGAAACTGAGACCTTACAAGAGGACAAGAAATCGAGACCCAAAAAGACACAAAGGGGACAAAGGGGACAAAACAGACGACGGTACAGGAGGTGGCAATCGCTATCCGAAACTAACCCAGACACGCAGGACTTGACAGGTCCTTGGAATGTGTTGAATCTTTCCAACAGGATTTTAACTCCGGAAGAGACTTCCTTACTTTCTAAGGGACTCAACATTTGCCTATTAAGGCATTTTAATGTGCTTGATACCATTTTGGACATTAATAAATTTATAAGGAATTTAGCAATCAAAAAACATTTCAAAGAAGGTTAAGTTGGGAGCCTTGATGTCAGAGAGTTGTAAGAGTTGTCATGGGAAAGTGGTTTGGAGACAAATGCAGACACTAATATTGATTTCATTCTTTCCTTTAAAATCAGATCAGAGTTTTATCCCATTAGTGCACAGTGTTCGGGAGATGGAAAGATTAAAAAAATTGGTCGAGAGAGATCTCACCGCTTTGGATGCAAAATTGCCTACTAGCACGTGCACTAAGCGAGATAACCTCTCATCCAAAGAAAGGATAGCTCTCAAAAACCTGGAGGAAGACTCATCTATTATTCCTAATTCTGATAAGGGAGGTCTGGTGGTAGTGTTAGGAGTGGAGACCTATAGAGAGGAAGCTGAGCGACAATTGGACAGATGCACCTATTTAAAAATAAAAAGTGATCCAACAAAGAAGTACAAAGTCATGTTAACATCACTAGTAAATGAAAGAGCTACACTTAGAATTTTTGACCGCAAAATGTGTGAGAGAGTGATACCACAATATCCTGTGGTGTCAATTTTTCACCATCTCCCCAAGACCCATAAAGGTTTGAATTCATTGCAGGGAAGACCTATCATTTCTGTGATTGGCTCTCTGAATGAGGGATTAGGCCATTGGTTAGATAACATCTCACAGCCCCTGGTCCGTAGACTCCCTAGCCATCTTTAAGATACAAACCATCTTTAAAATATTGCAAACAGTAGTTGGGATGAACACTATGTGGATTACCTGCAATGTAGCTAGCCTCGATTCCTCCATACCCCATGGTTTAGCCATTCAAGCAGTCAGTTTTTACTTGGAACATTACACCAATTTCACACTGGAGGTCCGTATGCTTTTGACCCATATTTTTTGTATTCAATGGGAATATGTTTTGCAGAAATGCAGAGCCGCGATGGGGTGAAATTTTCGCCCTCCCTCGCTAACCTCTATTTGGGGTGGTGGGAGCGGTCCAGTATTTATGGATCTAGCAATCCGTTCAGATAGCATATTAGATTGTTCTAAGGCTACATAGACTATCTGATATTCATTGTAGATGAACATATGGGTACCTTGGAATCTTTTTTGGAATATCTAAATGATAATGACAGAAATTTACATTTTTACGGGACAGGCTGACAGGAGTGAAGAACGCTTCTTGGATGTTCATTTGTGTGTTTCAGGTACTAGTGACAGCACAGATCTTTATAGAAAACCTGTGTCTGGAAACACCCTCTTGATGGCCGAGTCGGAACATCTAACATACCATTAAGGGCATCCCTGTCGGCCAATTCTTGAGGGTTCATTGTATCTGCAGTAACCAACAGCCATTTGAAAGAGAAGCAAAGGCTCTATATGGACGTTTTTCTGCAGAGCGGATACCCCAGATGGATGTTGGCTAGAGCTTCATCTATTGCAAGTTCTAAGCAGAGGGATGAGCTCTTAAAAAGGGGAATAAACTCGGGAAAAAGATTCAACAATAAGGCCTGGTTTACACCTATGCATTTTTTAGTGCATTTTCCGATTTGCAGAAACACACTAAAGTCCATTTAACATGGTTTCCTATGGGTCATGTCCACATGTGTACATGCACATACAAACACACACTGTGTGCATTTTATGGAAAGGACTTTTTCTGGTTTTTGGTTCCATATAGACTTCAATGGATCAAAAACGCGTATAGAAAAACGCAAAATGCACCTGGAATATTCAAACTGCAGCCTGCATTCTGCATAGATGTGAACCAGGCCTAAGCGACTCACGTTGAGCACACCTTTCAGTTTGGAATTTGGTGAAATTAAGAACATTGTACATAGATATTTGCCTATCCTTTGAGGATCAGACTTGTGCTGATATTCTCAAGAATGGTATCAATATTGTTTCTTGGAGAGCTCCTACATTAGGAAACTCGCTGTCACCCAGTCTATTTAAATCCAGCAAAACACAGTCCCTCACATGGCTACACTTTAGGGGCAATTATTGCTGTGGCGGCATTGGTTGCCCTTGTTGTAGACATATTAAGGGTAATGTTGTTGGTTCGTATTCAGCTGAAAAGGAACAAAAAATACAATTTTATAATTGTAATACCAATTACGTTATATATCTTATCACCTGTAAAATATGTCACGTGCAATACATTGGGCGAACAACTAGACGTTTGAGGGATAGATTCTATGAACACCTTTATAGTATTGAGAAAAATAAATCCAATTAGCTCTGGTGCATGAGGAGAGCTATGATGTAAACGGTATTGCTGAAACTTGGCTTCAATCCTTACATGACTGGGCTATTAATATTCCTGGCTATGCACTCTTTCGGAGGGACAGGGTAAAAAGGAAAGGTGGCGGGGTCTGTCTCTATGTGAGAAGTGATCTCAAAGAAAGTGTGAAAGAGGACCTGGTTGATGGAGTGTGATGAGTCTGAAGCATTATGGGTGAAACTGCATATAGATGGGCTTAGTTCAAAGTTAATCATTGGAGTTTGTTATAGACCACCCAATGTTAACGAGGAGGTGGAGACTCAGCTCCTTGCACAGATGGAAAGGGCTGCAAGGGCTGGGACAGTGATAATAATGGGGGATTTTAACTACCCAGAAATTGACTGGAGTAATGGCACTGCTGGGACAGTTAAAGGGCAAAAATTTTTTAAACCCATTACAGGACAATTTTATGGTCCAGTTTATTGAGGCCCAAACTAGGAATGAAGCTCTGTTGGACCTGGTAATCTCAAACCATGCAGAGCTTATTACTAATGTCCAGATAAACACCTGGGTAGCAGTGATCATAACATGATTTCATTTGATGTTAGCTGTAAACAAGAAATATATACGGGAAAAATGAAAACACTTAACTTCATGAGCAAATTTTCCAAGGATGAGAGATTCTCTCCAGGATTTAGACTGGGAGGGAATATTTGCATTGATAAACACAGAACAGGAATGGGAATTCCTCAAAAAGACTGTTTGGGACCTCAATGCAAAGTATATTCCCATGGGCAATAAGTTTAAAAGGCTAAAAACAAAACCTATGCGGCTCAAGGCCAAAGTTAAAGAAGCTATAAACAATAGGAAAAGAGCTTTTAAAAAATATAAAAATGAAGGAACACTAGTGTCGTTTAAAAGAATTAAACAGAATATGTAACAGAATATGTAAAAAGGAAATCAAGGATGCAAAAATTCAAAACGAACGACAGATTGCAAAAGATAGGACAAACCCCCAAAAATTCTTCAAATATATAGTAAAAAGGCCAGGTCTGAGCATGTAGAGGCCAGGTCTGAGCATGTAGGCACTTTACAAAATAATCTAGAGTGGGTGACTGGGGACAAAGAGAAGGCAAATTCATTAAATACTTTCTTCAACTCTGTGTATACAAAAGAGCATGGGGGAGCTCATGTCCATAATGGGGGTGGTAGTGACACAGCCCTGAATGATCCACAATGGCTCAAAAGTGATATGGTCCAGAATTATTTAGACAGAATAAAGGTAGATAAAGCGCCTGGACCTGATGGCATCCACCAACGGATCCTAAAAGAATTGAGCTCTGTAATTTCAAAGCCATTGTATCTAATTTTTAGGGACTTATTAATGACGGGAATAGCACCGCTGGATTGGCGCAGGGCGCACGTGGTGCCTATATTTAAAAAGGGATCAAAGCAAGTAACTATAGACATGTTAGTTTAACTTCTATAGTCGAGAAGATACTGGAGCGTTTAATAAAAGACCACATAGACGAGTTCTTGCTGGAAAAAAACATTTTAAGCAACAGACAGCATGGATTCATGAAAGACAGAAGTTGTCAGACAAACCTGATTTCTTTTTATGAAGAGGTAAGTAAAACCTTGGACAGAGGGGTGGCTGTGGACATGGTATACTTGGACTTTGCAAAAGCGTTCGACACAGTTCCCCACACGCGGCTCATGTGTAAGGTAAAGTCTACAGGCTTGGAAATATCAGTTTGTAAATGGATAGAAAACTTTTCTAAAAGACAGAATTCAGAGAGTAGTGGTTAATGATTCTAACTCAGAATGGTCTAAGGTTATCAGTGGTGTACCCCAAGGTTCAGTGCTGGGACCCTTACTTTTTAATACCTTTATAAATGATACTGGGTCTGGGATCAAAAGTAACATTTCTGTCTTTGCAGATGACAACAAGCTATGCAGTGGAATAACGTCCTTACAGGATGTCTCCACTTTACAAGCCGACCTCAATGCGACTATGTGGCAGATGAGGTTTAATGTTGAGAAATGTAAAGTTATGCATTTGGGGGCCAAGAACATGCATGCTAGGGGGAGCTTAGCAATGAGGAAAGATTAGAGGAACTGAATTTATTCACTCTTGAGAAGAATAATGGGGGGGGGGGGGGGACATGATCAACATGTTCAAATATATAAGGGGTCCATATAGTGAACTTGGTTTCGAGTTATTCTCTTTACGGTCAACCCAGAGGACACGGGGGCACTCTTTACGTCTAGAGGAAAAGAGATTTCATCTCCAAATACGCAAAGGTTTCGTCACAGTAAGAGCTGTGAAAATGTGGAATAGACTCCCGCCAGAAGTGGTTCTGGCCAGCTCAGTAGATTGCTTTAAGGCAGGCCTGGATACTTTCCTAAATGTACATAATATAACTGGGTACTAACATTTATAGGTAAAGTTGATCCAGGGAAAATCCGATTGCTCCGGTAGTCTCCGCAGCTTACCGGAGCCATCGGTAGCAGCGGAGAGACCATTGCGTCCTTTCCCTTGTGAGACTGGTTCCCGAGTGAGGGAAAGATGGGCCCCCGCTCGGCTCCATAACACTGGATGACGGAAGCAATGTCAAACGTCACTTCCGCCCAGTGGTCTTAAAGGGGAATTTTTTTTTTTTTTTGCAAAAACACATTTATTGCATTCTAGTGTAAATGTGAGATCTGAGGTATTTTTGACCCCAGATCTCACATTTAAAAAGGTCCTGTCATGCATATTTTTCAAGGGATGTTTACATTCCTTGTAATAGGAATAAAAGTGACCCAAAAGTATTTTTTTTTTTTAAAACGAACAGTGTATTAAAAAAAAAAAAAAGAAATTTAAAGTGCCCCATCCAGCCAAGCTTGCGCACAAAAGCAAACGCATACGTAAGTCGTGTCCACACATGAAAACGGTATTCAAACCACACATGTGAGGTATCGCCACGATTGTAAACAATATTTCTAGCACTAAACCCCCTTTAACTCAAAACTGGTAACCTGTAGACATTTTTAAACGTCGCCTATGGAAATTTAAGGGTAAAGTTTGTCACCATTCCACAAGCTCAATTTTGAAGCGCGACATGTTGGGTATCAATTTACTCAGCGCAACATTACCTTTCACAATTTAGAAATTGGGCCAACTTTACTGTTGTCTTATTTTTTTAGTTCAAAAAAAGTGTATTTTTTCCCAAAATAAATTGCGCTTGTAAGACCGCTGCGCAAATACGGTGTTACAAAGTATTGCAATGACCACCATTTTATTCTCTAGGGTGTCTGAAAGAAAATATATATGTTTGGGGGTTCCAAGTAATTTTCTAGCAAACAAAAATGATTTTATTTTTTAAGTCTGAAAAATAGGCTCGGTCCTTAACCAATCAACCATGCGAGTTGCTAAATGTTATACCTTCATTAAACGCAACCATATTGCTATACTTCGAGGCGCCTCTTCTTTTACACTCTGTAGCTCCTGCTGGATTTTGCTTCCAATCCGCTTGTGGAGGCTTCCATTTGTGGGTGGACATTTTATGGTTACACAACCTATCACATTGCTATAATCTTTTTATATGGACTATAAACTGAAGGACCTATGAATAAATGGTTACGGAAGAATCATCTGAGTTTCCATTATTTCTTATGGGGAAATTCTCTTTGATATACAAGTGCTTTGGATTACAAGCAGGTTTCTTTTTTTGGGGTTTTGCTTGTGTTTTTTCTCTCAATTTTTTCTTATCTTTTTGTCTTCATGTTTTACTCTCCAATTAATGTATTGTTTAATGATTTTAAAGATCTGTGTTTAAGTGTTATGTACCGCCCAGTCTAATTACTTTGATGATCAGCTGATTATGGGAGTACTTCCTGTTGGATGCACCTTTAGGCCTCATGTACACTGCTGCTGCTAAACAGACGTTTAGGATCGGTTGGGCATTTTTTTCAGCTGCCCCTGAACTCTCCTCTGTTATCTTATCAGTATATGTACACAGGGTCGTTTATAGTAGTTTCTAGGCAGTAGAGTTTAGAGGCTTTTTTTTGGAATGCAAAAAAAAATGGGTTCAGACGCTGAGTTTAAAGGCATTTCAAGCGCCAAACGCTTATAAACATGGTAACTCGTGTTTAGCCGTGTTTCGTTTACAGGCTTTTTTTAAAAAAAAAAGAAAAAAACACACTTCTAAGTAAAATCGCAGCAAACTGCAGCTAAACGCGGCATGTAAACGTGGCAAAACGGACGTTTTAAACGTTGGTTGCTATCTGTCAAGTTAAATCATTCAGGAGAGGTTGTAAAAATGTCCTGTGTACATGAAGCCTTAAATAACAGATGTCTGGGTTATGTCATTGTTATGAATAAGCATGAGTGAAGGCCCCCTGCTGTCAGAATACAATACCACTACAGGACGGATTCCCCCATCCACGTCAGCTGTGTGGATGGGGAAATGGGCTTTTTTTTATTTTTTTATTCTTGCATGGCCAGCCTAACTTTCATTTTCAAATATCTCTGCCTTTGTACATCTCCATTACACATTTGACTGAAGGGACTAAAGATTACCCAAGACAGATGAGGATGCTTAAAGCGGAGTAAAAAATAAAATAAAAAATCAGCAGCTACAAATACTGCAGCTGCCAACTTTTAAAATAAGGAAAGTTACCTGTCCTCACCCGGAGCCGACCTGTCCCTCGGCTCTCGGGTGCAGGCGCCATCTTCAGTAAGGGAATCAGGAAGTGAAGCCTTACTGCGTGTCCCGATTGGTCCCTGCTGTTTTCTGGGACCTGTTTGTCTTTCAGAAGACGGGGGGGGGGGTGCGGAGGAGGAGCCGGACATGGCGTAGATCACCCCAGATTCTGCGGCGATCTATCGCCGAAAGTGGGAGAGAATACCTGTAGTAGACAGGTATCTGCTCCCCCCTGAAAGATGCCAAATGTGACACCGGAGGGGAGGAGGAACCAGATAAGTGGAAGTTCCATTTGTGGGTGGAACTCCGCTTTAAGCTTTCTTTTAAGCTGGCTTACACACTGTGTGCAGATTAAATGAAAAACGGCTAACAGATTACCCCATCCACGCTATACAGCAAAGAGGGACATCTCCCTGCTGGACTACTGCTTACTGACAGCCACCGACAGTGGATGTCAGAATACCTGAACAGTGACTGCATTTGATTGGGCGCAGCTGCTGTTTGGCCAACAATTTTCCCCCCAACTCCTTTGATTTTAATATTAATTGACAGATGTTAGGTGTGTGTGGGAGGGGGGGGGGGGGGGGCGTTTTCAGGGTCTCAGATAAAATTTCAGCCAGTTTGGTTGACAATAGCACCTTCGAATGGTGGTTCCAAAAGGAATCAGCTGAAATTTGAGCTGCATATGGCCAACTTAAAATAGCCACCATATTTAGGGACCGGTGAGCTGCAATATTTTTATTTCAGGGTTTAGATAAGCTGTAAACTAATCATGTAACGGATATGTGCTTATGCAGTATGGCAATGTGCAGGTTCTGTGTTGATGTGCAGAGTACAAGTTATTTGCAAATAGTTTCTGTACTTCACACATCACTGCTCTTTGTAATTTTCTACTGAAAAAGTCTAATGCAATTATGACTATACATTTTAACACCCAAATAACTGACTGGATAGCCGCTTTAAGCCTATGAAGGAATTGATAGGTGGGTTAAACATCTAATTTATAACTCATAAAATATATAAGCGTCAATTATGCTAGCTACAAAAAATTTATTTTTAAAATGTACTACTACCGGCAATATATAAAAAAAACAAAAAACAAACACCAGGATGGCACAGTCAGCTGCAGGAAGTGAAAAGAGTAACAGATCTACTAAATGGATCAGCAGGTAATAAAACTTTTATTGGGGAACACAGAAAAACCACTGAAAAATGAGTGACAAACTACATGCCATGTTATTTTTGACTTTGCTCATAGTTACAACAGTTTACTTTCATTAGGTCAGTCTTTAAATCAAGCAACCCCTGACGACCAGCCGAGTCAGGTTGGAGAACTCTCATTTCTCCCTGTCAGGAAATACATTTTGATCACTGATCCATCCCCAGCCTGCTCATTGGATAGTGGAAGAACACTGAGAACGCCATCACTACATCAATGCGCAATGCAATTGTCTGCACTGTGCATACTACTGGCCCTTTATAGGTGGTTCTGCTCTGCAGGCGTATATAAATACAATGGTTTTTAGGATGATCCTTGTCATTTCTCTTGCCATCTTATCTAACAGAGGTCCTGTGCACAGGTGCAGTTGTAAGAGCTTTACTGCTCCAAATCACATATCATAGCTCTATATTAATCCCTAGACAGCAGCTGTAAAACTCAAAGTATATAGCAACCTTAGGCCTCGTGCATACTAGCATCGATATAGAGCCTTCAGGTCCACAAAGCAAACCTTCCTAAATGGATCTGAATGCATCCTATGGTCTTCTAATGTTTATACCAGGGATTCTCAAACTATGGCCCTCCAGCTGTTACAGAACTACACATCCCATGAGGCATTGTAAAACACTGACATTCACAGACATGACTAGGCATGATGAGAATTGTAGTTCCTGAACAACTGGAGGGCCGTAGTTTGAAGACCCCTGGTTTATACGCTCAATAATTAGTGCTGCTGTGGGACTGATGGCTGAACAAATGTAAATGCATATAACCATGTTTTAAACCTGCTTTACCATCATACACATTTAAAACACAGGTTAAAGTGATTTGGGAAGCATACAAGTGGTTTAATATTCTTAGATAACTTTTCCTGTGTTTAGAAAAAGTACTAGTTACTTACCGGTAACTGTCTTTCTAAGAAATCTTCCAGGACGGCACACCTGAGAGATGAGAGGCTCCTCCCGACAGGAAACACAATCAATCAACAGCTGTTTTAAGTCCACACCCTTCCCCTTGATCCTCAGTTTGTAGAGAAGTACCTCCTGAACCTGTTTCACAAGGGAAATCATTCCTCATAGGTACTCACCTTCTAGTGTTCTAAAATTTTCCCTCCTCCAACGGGAGGGAAGTAGGCCTGCCGTCCTGGAAGATTTCCTAGAAAGACAGTTACCGGTAAGTAACTAGTACTTTTCTCAAGTCATCTTCCAGGACGGCACACCTGAGAGGATAATCAAGTAGCTCAGGCCTACCTTTAGGGTGGGACCACTGCAAGACCCTCTTGGCGAACCTCGGTTCTGCAGTGAGCTTTACCTTCACTCCATATGCTTGATGAAGGTATCTTAGCTGGATCATGCGGCTGATCTGCCGGTCTACTCCACCGGTGTCCCTGCCTTCTCTGCTTCGGATGCAGGATCTAGGTGGAGTGGGCTCTTAAAGATGGAATCAGAAAACATGTTAAACTTGTAGGTTATCAATGTTGCCTGTCACACATCTAACAACAATGGCCTATTCTGCCTATAGGTGCTGCTTAGAACCACTAAAAAGATTAATCGGAGAGCTGTGTTGTAAGACAAGGACACTACATTGATCAATAAGGGAACCTGTCTTAACACAACCCTGTCCAGGGAAATAAAACTGCCAAAAGGGGGGCCCCTGACAGACAACCTTTTTTGTTCATTTTTATCTTTACGTCAGCAAAGACTGAAGGGAAACCTACTTAAGGGAAACCTACTTAAGGGAAATAGATTAACAAAAACTTAACCCCTGGGTTTAAGGCATGCCCAATCTATAGTTTTACTTATGCCTGAGAGCCTACTCAGGAGATTAACATCCGTAGCAGGAGGAGAACACTCATACTGCTACATCTAGTTTTGCTAGAAGGGCAAAATGAAGGCCATGCACCGAGCTGTAACCTATTTGGTCGGGTATACATCTTTATACTTCATCTTCAGGCCATAAAACTCCTCTGAACCGAACTTCCTAAGTTCTTATTACAGGACGACTCATTATCGCCTTCCTCCAGTGACCCATAACTCTACCGGGCTTCAACCCTAGGAAATGGCTCTGGCATCCCTGAAAGTAAGGGGTCGAGGCTTTCTGACATGTGACATGTGACATTTGCAGCCAGAACTCCTGGCCCTTCCACGGAAGAGAAGGCTGAAATACAAAAGGTGATACATGTATTATTAATATCACAAATAAAAAGAAAAAATCATAGATTGTGGACATAGCACAATAGATTTAAACAGAAAGGACACAAACATAGACAAAAATGTTGTGTATCTGAGTGTGACTAGCTAAACCAACATATCAAACATGGGAAGAGACCCAAATCTGAACCTCACAGTCTGGTTTTCTGATGTGCGGCCAATATGTAAACATTAAGACACAAACACACCTTAAATGCTGCGCATTTCTGAAGTGCAGCTAGCTAGGTCATAACTGGTAAATACAGAAAGGACGGGAACCCCCTTTTACAATGGTGTTTTACTGATGTACAGCAAAACAAGGCCTTAAAGAGAAGACAGAAAGACCCAAACTTCTATGTTGCGTATTTATGACGAACCACCAAGTACAGTTATAAGACAATCCTTTCTGTTATGCAGTTCTGTAGTGCAGTTACATAGAACCAACACAGAAAGAACACAAGCAACCTACAGCATTGGGTTTTTCTGAAGTGCCATAAGGTAAGGCAATATAAAACAGAAAGCACCAACAAGCTTCAATGTTGAGTATTTCTGCTGTGCAGCAACATAAAAACAAAGAAACAACAGACAGCCTTTACAGCTGCGATCTTTCTGGTCTACTGCAAAATAAGGCAATAACTCCACAATGAGTATCCCTGCTGCGTAGCAAAACCTCAACAGGAGGGACAGATAAGCTTAGGGTTCCCACACCCGTGCGACCCAACCTGCCACTTGGGACTGCAAGACGCCTGAGAAGTCATATACTATGGCTTCCAAAGGGTACCATTCGTGACTGTGCGACTCCAGGTCGCAGCGTCTCCAGCAGTCCCTGCTTACGGAACCACAGACCTCAAGATTACACAGGTCGCAGGAAAAGAAGTTTTCAGGTCAAACAAACAAGGGGTCCCCATGCTGTGGCTCCCTGGAGGAGTGCAGCCAACAACCCCCTACTGTGTATACCTAAGAAACAGCAAGGAAGATCAATGAGAAACACCACTTACTGCTGTGCCTTTCTGATATACAGACGATAAGGCATTAAATATAGGACATACAGGACACAAACAATGTTCAATCTTTGTGTATGTCTGATGTGTAGCCTATACCAATACTGAGCAGAGATGCCATCACGCTCAATGTTTCTCCCTGCTGAGCAGCAAAAACAAAATCAGAAAAAGACAAACAACCTTCACTGTTGTGTCCTTTCTGATATGCAGCCAATAAGGCAGTAAATGTAAGACATAAAGGACAGACAACCTTCAATCTTGTATGTGTCTGATGTGCAACAACAATTTTGAATAGAGATCCATATTCAAGTGATTTGGCATGCGACTCAATATGTCAAATCGCATGCCTAAAATCGGCAGCCATTGCCGTTAATAGCACTGTCTGAATCAGTACGGGCCACTTTGTGGTGCTGCACTGATTACCAATGGCAGTATGTGTACTACCCCAGGCACAGGTTCAATTTTGTATTTTCCAACAAAATCAGGACCATCCATCTTCACTGCTGCCTTTCTGATAAGCAACCAATAAGGCAGTAATACAGGACCCACAGACAGACCTCAGTCGTGTATATCTCTGATGTGCAACAATCTAACAATTCTGAATAGAGATAGCACATCCATATTCAAGTGATTTGGCATGCGACTCAACATGTCAAATCGCATGCCTAAAATCGGCAGCCATTGCCGTTAATAGCACTGTCTGAATCAGCACGACGCCACTTTGTGGTGCTGTACCGATTACCAAAGGCAGTATATGTACTACCCCTGGCCCAGGTTCAATTTGTACTTCTGTTATGGAGCCCGACAAATCGGGACCATCAATCTTTCCTGCTGCCTTTCTGATAAGCAACCAATAAGGCAGTAATACAGGACACAAAACCCCCACAGACAGACCTCAAACTTGTGTAGGTCTGATGTGCAGCAATATAACACTTATGAGCAGAGATGTCTTTACCAGACTCAATGATGTGCGTTTCTGCCGTGCGGCACAAAACCAGAAAGTACAGACCACCTTCCCTTTTGTATTTTTCTGATCTGTAGCCAAACAAAGCAGTACCTTTAGGACATAAAGGACACCCAACAAGCTTCAGTGCAGTGCATTTCTGATGTACAGCAATATACCCCTTATGAGCAGAGATGTCACAAATCTCAATGTGTATTTCTGCTGTGCCACCAAACACCCCAGCAAGGACAAACCTTCACTACTGAGGTCTACTGGTGAGCAGCCAAGGAGTCATGGTGTATCCCTTTATGAAATAACCAAACGGGCAATTTATTTCATAGGCCTAGCCTGGGCTGTAGATACTAATCCTTCACCACCAGTGAAGGAACCAATCCTAAAATGGTTGGACACCTTACTATAGTAGCTGTTGTCCTACCTTACCTCCGTAGATTGAGCAAACGCTAGCCAGCTCATACACGGGTGGGGCTGATTAGTAACTAAAGTCTCAATGAGCCCAGCCCTAGAGACCAATTTAAGACCCCTAGAAAGGGTGGTTACCAATTTAGCCTGGAGGTAAATAGCCACCTGCAGGCCTTAAACAAGCAATCATATAGCCATCTAGCTCTTGCATATGTTTGCACAGAAAATCCTTATTCAAAGGATATAGGAAAACGATTTATGGTAAATCGCTTTTAGATCTGTAACTGAGTGGACTGTAGCCCAAACCAACAAAAAGGTTTTTCTTACCCCCTGCATTAAAATATAACCACAATGTAAGAGTGGAGTGGGAGGTTGGAGCTTATGAAAAGTTACCCATAGCAAGCAACCCCCAAAAGGAGGATCTGTCACAAGGGAACCCCTACTGTGCCACACAGAAGCTTGGTCCCTGCCCCATTGTTGAAGGTTAGGTCAGCTTTTAGGCTGGGTTCACACTGGTGCGACACGACAGCCGTCCTACTTTGGATCCGACTTTGCCCTGCGACATGAAGCCGGCATGTGTCCGACTTTCAATGAACGGGGATCCGACTTGGATCCCCGACAATGCCCGGCATTGTTTGGTATGAATCTTTAGGGGGAACTCCGCGCCAAATTTTAAATAAAAATCCGGCATGGGTTCCCCCTCCAAGAGCATACCAGGCCCTTGGGTCTGGTATGGACCTTGAAGGGAACCCCCTACGCCGAAAAAACGGCGTGGGGGGTCGCCCCCAATCCATACCAGATCCTTATCCGAGCACGCAGCCCGGCCGGACAGGAATGGGGGTGGGGACGAGCGAGCGCCCCCCCCTCCTGAACCGTACCAGGCCGCATGCCCTCAACATGGGGGGTGGTGCTTTGGGGGAGGGGGCGCGCTGCGGCCCCCCCACCCCAAAGCACCTTGTCCCCATGTTGATGAGGACAAGGGCCTCTTCCCGACAACCCTGGCGGTTGGTTGTCGGGGTCTGCGGGCGGGGACTTATCGGAATCCGGGAGCCCCCTTTAACCACTTGAGCCCCGGACCATTATGCTGCCTAAGGACCAGAGGTCTTTTTCCAATTTGGCACTGCGTCGCTTTAACTGCTAATTGCGCGGTCATGCAATGCTGTACCCAAACGAAATTTGCGTCCTTTTCTTCCCACAAATAGAGCTTTCTTTTGATGGTATTTGATCACCTCTGCGGTTTTTATTTTTTGCGCTATAAACGGAAAAAGACCGAAAATTTTGAAAAAAAATGATATTTTCTACTTTTTGTTATAAAAAAAATCCAATAAACTAAATTTTAGTCATACATTTAGGCCAAAATGTATTCGGCCACATGTCTTTGGTAAAAAAAATGTCAATAAGCGTATATTTATTGGTTTGCGCAAAAGTTATAGCGTCTACAAACTAGGGTACATTTTCTGGAATTTACACAGCTTTTAGTTTATGACTGCCTATGTCATTTCTTGAGGTGCTAAAATGGCAGGGCAGTACAAAACCCCCCCAAATGACCCCATTTTGGAAAGTAGACACCCCAAGGAAATTGCTGAGAGGCATGTTGAACCCATTGAATATTTATTTTTTTTGTCCCAAGTGATTGAAAAATGACAAAAAAAAAAAAAAAAAAAAAAAATATTTACAAAAAGTCGTCACTAAATGATATATTGCTCACACAGGCCATGGGCCTATGTGGAATTGCACCCCAAAATACATTTAGCTGCTTCTCCTGAGTACGGGGATACCACATGTGTGGGACTTTTTGGGAGCCTAGCCGCGTACGGGGCCCCGAAAACCAAGCACCGCCTTCAGGATTTCTAAGGGTGTAAATTTTTGCTTTCACTCTTCACTGCCTATCACAGTTTCGGAGGCCATGGAATGCCCAGGTGGCACAAAACCCCCCAAAATGACCCCATTTTGGAAAGTAGACACCCCAAGCTATTTGCTGAGAGGCATATTGAGTCCATGGAATATTTTATATTTTGACACAAGTTGCGGGAAAGTGACACTTTTTATTTTTTTTTTTTTTTTTTTTCATAAAGTTGTCACTAAATGATATATTGCTCACACAGGCCATGGGCATATGTGGAATTGCACCCCAAAATACATTTAGCTGCTTCTCCTGAGTATGGGGATACCACATGTGTGGGACTTTTTGGGAGCCTAGCTGCGTACGGGACCCCGAAAACCAATCACTGCCTTCAGGATTTCTAAGGGTGAAAATTTTTGATTTCACTCTTTACTGCCTATCACAGTTTCGGAGGCCATGGAATGCCCAGGTGGCACAAAACCCCCCCAAATGACCCCATTTTGGAAAGTAGACACCCCAAGCTATTTGCTGAGAGGCATGGTGAGTATTTTGCAGCTCTCATTTGTTTTTGAAAATGAAGAAAGACAAGAAAAAAAATTTTTTTTTTTCTTTTTTCAATTTTCAAAACTTTGTGACAAAAAGTGAGGTCTGCAAAATACTCACTATACCTCTCAGCAAATAGCTTGGGGTGTCTACTTTCCAAAATGGGGTCATTTGGGGGGGGTTTTGTGCCACCTGGGCATTCCATGGCCTCCGAAACTGTGATAGGCAGTGAAGAGTGAAATCAAAAATTCACGCCCTTAGAAAGCCTGAAGGCGGTGCTTGGTTTTCGGGGTCCCGTACGCGGCTAGGCTCCCAAAAAGTCTCACACATGTGGTATCCCCGTACTCAGGAGAAGCAGCAGAATGTATTTTGGGGTGTAATTTCACATATTTCCATGGCATGTTTGAGCAATATATCATTTAGTGACAACTTTGTGCAAAAAAAAAAAAAAAAAAAAAAAATTTGTCTCTTTCCCGCAACTTGTGTCGCAATATAAAATATTCCATGGACTCGACATGCCTCTCAGCAAATAGCTTGGGGTGTCTACTTTCCAAAATGGGGTCATTTGGGGGGGTTTTGAACTGTCCTGGCATTTTATGCACAACATTTAGAAGCTTATGTCACACATCACCCACTCTTCTAACCACTTGAAGACAAAGCCCTTTCTGACACTTATTGTTTACATGAAAAAGTTTTTTTTTTTTTGCAAAAAAATTACTTTGAACCCCCAAACATTATATATTTTTTTAAAGCAAATGCCCTACAGATTAAAATGGTGGGTGTTTCATTTTTTTTTTTCACACAGTAATTGCGCAGCGATTTTTCAAACGCATTTTTTGGGGAAAAAACACACTTTTTTTAATTTTAATGCACTAAAACACGCTATATTGCCCAAATGTTTGATGAAATAAAAAAGATGATCTTAGGCCGAGTACATGGATACCAAACATGACATGCTTTAAAATTGCGCACAAACGTGCAGTGGCAACAAAATAAATACATGTTTAAAAGCCTTCAAAAGCCTTTACAGGTTACCACTTTAGATTTACAGAGGAGGTCTACTGGAAAAATTACTGCACTCGATCTGGCCTTCGCGGTGATACCTCACATGCATGGTGCAATTGCTGTTTACGTTTGACGACAGACCGCCGCTTGCGTTCGCCTTAGCGCGAGAGCAGGGGGCGACAGGGGTGTTTTTTTTTTTTTTTTTTTTTTTCTTTATTATTTTTTTGCTTTTTTAATCTTACTTTTAAACTGTTCCTTTCATATTTTTTTTTTTAATCATTTTTATTGTTATCTCGGGGAATGTAAATATCCCCTATGATAGCAATAGGTAGTGACAGGTACTCTTTTTTGAAAAAATTGTGGTCTATTAGACCCTAGATCTCTCCTCTGCCCTCAAAGCATCTGACCACACCAAGATCGGTGTGATAAAATGCTTCCCCAATTTCCCAATGGCGCTATTTACATCCGGCGAAATCTAAGTCATGAAATACTCGTAGCTTCCGGTTTCTTAGGCCATAGAGATGTTTGGAGCCACTCTGGTCTCTGATCAGCTCTATGGTCAGCTGGCTGAATCACCGGCTGCATTCTCAGGTTCCCTGTTGAGACAGGAGATCCAGAGAAAAACACGGAAGACGGTGGGGGGGGGGGGGGCATTCCCTCCCACGGCTTGTAAAAGCAGTCTAGAGGCTAATTAGCCGCTAGGATTGCTTTTACATGAAAGCCGACCGCTGGCTGAAAAGAATGATACCAAGATGATACCTAAACCTGCAGGCATCATTCTGGTATAACCACTCAAAGTCGTGAATGGCGTACCTGAAGACAAAAAAATGGTTAACAATGGTTAACAATAAAGCACAGTAAAGTGTAAATAATTACACACCTGAAAAACAAACATGATAAAACATAATAACAATAACAATAACAATAACAATCAATAACAATAACAATAAAACATTGCAGAATAGAATACAGTAAAAAAGAGCAGAACAATAGAGAGAGAGAATAGAGAGAGAGAGAACAATAAAACAACAACTATTTTTTTTATTTCATATTTTTTTTTTTTTTTTACACTTTTTTTGTAACTAACTTTTATAACGGTAACCGGTTCCAGGTTCGGGTCTCTCAAAATGCGATGGCATCTTGGGAGACCCTGTGAAAGTGTGCCTAGTCTGTGCAATGCTGTACCCTACGCTAATACTCAACTAGTGAATGGTAGCGTTCAAAACATTCACCAATGCAAAGACCAGGATTGTCAGGACAGGAGGGACAATAATAGCGGGTGTCACGCCTATATCTGCGCTTGCTGCAGACACGACATCTTTTTTGGGGGGTTCGCTGGGTAGGGGTACTCGGGAGGACATAAAAATGCCTCTCATGCAGCCGACTGCATTTGGTTGGGGATGTGAATGGGGGAAGTACGGGCGCTGCAGAAGCGGTGGGTTCCCAATTAGGATTGGCGAATGCAGCAGGAAGGGCACTATGGGCACGACGGGCCTGTGTTTGTCTTTTTGGTGGCAGCGGGACACTACTTGTGCTTGCCACCTCACCAGCTTGAACTGCACTTATGGGACTCGCCACGTCACCACGTGTTACTGCAGTGCTGGTTTGACTACGACCGGGGTGTACTAGGACGCTGGTGCTTGCCAGTTCACCAAAACGCTACAAAAAAACTGTTAGCGATCGCAGGGATCAGGCCTGACTCTGCGAACGCTGCAGTTATGCGTTTAGTGCCTTGTAAGTGACAGTGATCGATCGATACTGCACTTGGGTGGGCTGGGCCGGGCCGGGCGGAGGGGCAAAACGCAGGTGCTAGCAGGTATCTGGGCTGATCCCGCTAACACTGCGTTTTTGGGAACCCTAAACTGCTGGTGACGCCAGTATAGATCTGATCGGATCAGATATTGATCCGTTCAGATACTATACCACTAAGGGAGGTGTATGCTGCGTGCGTGGGTGTTAGCGGTACTGGCGCTAATCTGACGCTGCCTGGGGCTGGTGCTTACCAGTTCACCAAAATGCTACAAAAAAAACTGTTAGCGATCGCAGGGATCAGGCCTGACTCTGTGAACGCTGCAGTTATGCGTTTAGTGTTTTGTAAGTGACAGTGATCGATTGATACTGCACTTGGGTGGGCTGGGCTGGGCCGGGCGGAGGGGCAAAACGCAGGTGCTAGCAGGTATCTGGGCTGATTCCGCTAACACTGCGTTTTTGGGAACCCTAAACTGCTGGTGACGCTAGTATAGATCTGATCGGATCAGATATTGATCCGTACAGATACTATACCACTAAGGGAGGCGTATGGTGCGTGCGTGGGTGTTAGCGGTACTGGCGCTAACCTGACGCCTGGGGCTGGTGCTTGCCAGTTCACCAAAATGCTACCAAAAAAACTGTTAGCAATCGCAGGGATCAGGCCTGACTCTGCGAACGCTGCAGTTATGCGTTTAGTGCCTTGTAAGTGACAGTGATCGATCGATACTGCACTTGGGTGGGCTGGGCTGGGCGGAGGGGCAAAACGCAGGTGCTAGCAGGTATCTGGGCTGATCCCGCTAATACTGCGTTTTTGGGAACCCTAAACTGCTGGGGACGCTAGTATAGATCTGATCGGATCAGATATTGATCCGTTCAGATACTATACCACTAAGGGAGGCGTATGCTGCGTGCGTGGGTGTTCGCGGTACTGGCGCTAATCTGACGCTGCCTGGGGCGACGCATATCACCGCCGGGCGATCGGGGGGCTAAACCTTTATTCGGTAATAAACGGCGGGTGCCCTGACACTATAAAAAATAAACGAACTAACCAGCGTCACCCGTAACGGTTATACGGTGATCAGTGGTGAAAGGGTTAACTAGGGGGCAATCAAGGGGTTAAAACATTTATTAGGTAGTATATGGGGGTCCCTGTCGCTATAAAACGCTGACGGCGAACCTCAATATTTACCTCACTAACTAGCGTCACCAGCGACACTAATACAGCGATCAGAAAAATGATCGCTTAGCGACACTGGTGACAGGGGGTGATCAAGGGGTTAAAACTTTATTAGGGGGGGTTAGGGGGGTACCCTAGACCTAAAGGGGGGTAACAGTAACTGTGCCAACACAGTAACTGTCACAAACTGACAGCTAGCAGTAATCAGGAAAAAAAAAAAAAAAAAAAAAACTGCTGGTGTCAGTTTGTGACAGGGGGGGGGGGTGATTGGGGGGGGATCGGGGGGCGATCGGGGGGGGGATCGGGGTGATTTGTGTGCCTGGCATGTTCTACTGTGTGTGTGTAGTGTTGTGCACTCACATACTTGTCGTCTCTCCTCGGGCCGGAACGGAAAATACCGACCCGAGGGGAGATGACATCACTTCCTTTGCTGCTGTTTAGCATACAGCAGCAAAGGAGCGTTTTCATTGGCCGGCGGCGATCGCGAGGGGGGGGCCACGAACGGATGGTCTCCCCCTCATCACCGATCGCCGCTGGACATAGGACGACCGCCTCGGGCACCGGGGGGGGGTCCGATCGGACCCCCCACCCGCGGAAGGCAAATCACGTACCCTGTACGTGATTTTGCCTGTCCGTGCCACTTTGCCGACGTACATCGGCGTGAGGCGGTCGTCAAGTGGTTAATAAGGGGGCCCCCAGATCCCGGCCCCCCACCCTATGTGAATGAGTATGGGGTACAGCGTACCCCTACCCATTCACCTAGGAAAAAAGTGTCAATTTAAAAAAAAAAAACACTACACAGATTTTTAAAGCATTTTATTAGACAGCTCCGGGGGTCTTCTTCCGACTTCGGGGGTCTCTCCGGTTCTTCTCCACGCTCTCCCAGGGACTGTGACGGCATAAGGGGGCGGGGTCACCGCCTATATAAGTCAGAGCAGAGCGCACAGAGAGCATTCTAGCCCCAGAGAGCGTCGTGTCAACATCAGGAGAAGAGGGCAGAAGGCAGAAGATTGAAGACCAGGCTCCTCCGCTTTAGCAAAAGAGCGGCAAAAGAGCAGAAGAGAGCAGAGGAGCCCGGCAGAAGATCCGGAGAGCGTGGAGAAGAACCGGAGAGACCCCCGAAGTCGGAAGAAGACCCCCGGAGCTGTCTAATAAAATGCTTTAAAAATCTGTGTAGTGTTTTTTTTTAAATTGACACTTTTTTCCTAGGTGATTGGGTAGGGGTACGCTGTACCCCATACTCATTCACATAGGGTGGGGGGCCGGGATCTGGGGGCCCCCTTATTAAAGGGGGCTCCCGGATTCCGATAAGTCCCCGCCCGCAGACCCCGACAACCAACGGCCAGGGTTGTCGGGAAGAGGCCCTTGTCCTCATCAACATGGGGACAAGGTGCTTTGGGGTGGGGGGGCCACACTGCGCCCCCCCATGCCCCAAAGCACCCCCCCATGTTGAGGGCATGCGGCCTGGTACAGTCCAGGAGGGGGGGGGGGGCGCCAGCTCGTCCCCACCCCCATTCCTGACCGGCTGGGCTGCGTGCTCGGATAAGGGTCTGGTATGGATTTTAGGGGGGACCCCACGCCGATTTTTTGGCGTAGGGGGTTCCCCTTAGATCCATACCAGACCTAAGGGCCTGGTATGCTCTTGGAGGGGGAACCCATGCCGGATTTTTATTTAAAATTTGGCGCAGAGTTCCCCCTCAAGATCATCTGAGCACAAGTCGCGTGCCGAAGTCGGATCATGCAAGACGGCAATCCGACTTTGATCCGACTTCAATGATAGTCAATAGGCTGAAGTAGGATCAAAGTCGGACCAAAGTAGTACAGGGAGCATTTCTAAAGTCGGAACGACTTGTGTCGGACCAGTTAGGACGGCTCCCATAGGGAAACATTAAATTTCACACGTCATGCGACATGAGCTCCCAATGTCGGAGCATTTGTCGGACCAGTGTGAACCCAGCCTTAAGCATCTTGGAGCAACTTCAGATTCCTAGCAGCTGGGCTAATAGGGCCAGATAACCTAATGCACCTGCTGAGCAAGGGAGCTTACTCCTGAATCCTTCAACCATTGCACCATTAATAATTTGTTCAGTGGTATACCTGGCCAGTAAGGAACTCTTTGTTCTACCAGGTCACCCCCTTTGCTATATTCACCCCTACTAATGTACCACAACCGGGTATGTAGGGAGAGGCTGGCAACCTACTATTGTGATAACCACAGTGTCTCTGCTATAAGAGGGAGCTGTGGCTGGTGGTTTTTAGCACTGCACCACTCAGTAAATACAGGTGGAAGGGGAAAAAATGCCTTACCTACCTCTTTTCCATCTGAGGTGGTTTAGGCACATTCGCTCCTCTGCACCACTTGTCCACCATACAGCATCATTGATGTAAGAGGGAGCTGTGGCTGGTGTTCTTAGCAAAAGCTTCTGGGCTATTTGAATCCAGACCCCAGGGGAGATGATCTCAAATGCCCAGAAACCATCTGGCTGGGATTGGGGATTTTTGACTCACCGTTGTCGTCTTCCCCCTTTTGCCACAGCCACCGGGCTTGCTTTTCCATCCTTATGGTCCACACGCAAGGAGGATAGCCGCCAAAGTGCCCCCCCCTCCAACTGCTGTCCCTTTAGGGAGCTGCAAGGTTAGGCTGTGTCCTGCACTGTACCAGTCAGTATATACACATGGGGGGGGGGGGGGGGGCAATGCCATACGTTCCTCATTCCCATCTGAGGTGGTTTAGGCAGACAATTACCATAGTAAATTGGTGCCTCCTCGAAAGGAGGATGTGGGCGCCTGCTCCTGCTGACTCTCAGCCTTCCCTTGTGGGTAAGAACGCGGGTCGTTCAGGCGGTGCCCTCCCCAGCAGCTACCAGGGGCCCAGAAGTCAGGGGATACGATCCCCCTGGAAAGAACCGACGGCCAGCACCCCTGTCTGAACAGACGCCCGGACAGGTAAGGGGGGAGACAGGATAAGGGCCCCTGAAGTTCTGGGTACACCACTGTACCCAGGGGCCTTCAGCTATCAGGGGGGCTTTCCCAGTTTTTGCTGCCCCCCCTGAAGAAAGGATAGGGGAACCCCCCGGGAAGGATAAATATATCCTGCCAGACCCAGAGGCTTCCCAGGCATTTGGTCCGGCTCCCAGGGGGAGACCACCAGCCCCAGGCTTCGGTCATTTGGAAAAAAACAAACAGTTTCGCTGTGTAGGGAGAAACACAATCAAAAACTGAGGATCAAGGGGAAGGGTGTGGACTTAAAACAGCTGTTGATTGATTGTGTTTCCTGTCGGGAGGAGCCTCTCATCTCTCAGGTGTGCCGTCCTGGAAGATGACTTGAGAAAGCTAAATACATGAGGACCAGTGTGCATGAGGCTTTGCCTTCACATGTCTAATCTCCAACAAATCTGCCCCAGGCAAAACTGCATACTTTTTTTATTTTGATTAACTTCTGGAAGCAAAGTCGATTTTTACACAGATTTTTCAGCTGCTATCTAGGGTTTGCTAAAGAACCAAGACACAAGAGAAGCTGCCATACAGATGATACAACAGCCTCAACTCACATGTACTGCTAGATGGAATAGCATAGGAAACTGCAAACATCACTTGCTTTATATTACCATTTAAAAAAAATAAAATAAAGTCTTATAGGTTGGGGAACAGCTGACCTTTTTGGTTTTTATTTTTAGCCGTGATCCCGATTAGAGGAGACTTACCTTCACTTACTGTCCCTGTGACATCAGGATAAAAATGGAAGGGAGCAGTAGTTCTTAGGACAGGAATGCACAGACAGCGACAACAATGCCTGACAGTCTAAACCTGCCTCAGTCTATTAAAATGTTCTCCATATAATTTAAGAGGCCCATGCTCCAGTCCAAAGACTACACAGGAGAAATTATGCTTCGTCATTAAGCTGTTCTTGTACAAGAATAATAAAAAAAAAAGTGCTCACCTGCAGACTTTTTCTGGGAATTTACTTTGCAATTTGTTTCTTCCTGAAGTCTTCTTTCAAATTCCCGCACATCTTCTAGAGACATACCTGTGATACAAATATGAAAATAAATTGTTATAACCAAAACAGAATACTGATTTCCTCTTTCTAGTCAAGGGTAGATCAGTGACAACGCAATCTGTTAAAAAAAGAAAATCCTTGCACAGCACTTTAGCCACCCTGTTCCTGGCGAGTTGTAGCCACTAATAGAATCCCAAGAGCAAAATCAGCCTTTGAAGACATGGGTAACAGCACACCACCTAATTATGCACAGTTAGGCCCCTTTCACACGGGCTGTCCAATCAGGTCTGTCTGTCAGCTTTTCAGGGGGACCTGATCGGACACTCCATTCACCTCTATGGAGCAGTGGCTGTCAGTGGTGACATGTCTGCTGACACCCACTGCTTTCCGATCTGGTCCTCTCTGCCAAATCCAGACGGATGGAGGTCCTATTTTCCATCTGTCTGGTGGATTGCATGAAAAATGGACAAGTGGTCCGTTTTCATCCGATTTCCCCATAGAGGTGAGCGGAACTATCCATCTCTTCTCAGTAAGCGGAGATGGAATTGCCTTCTGCCTGCACAGCGGGGATCAGTGGAGCAGTCCCCCGCTGAGCAAGCGGATTCCGCAGAACAGAGGCGCCCGTGTGAAAGAGGACTTATTAAATTATCCCATTTGAACAAAAAACAATCTAAAAAATAAACCGCACTAAAACCTGGTCTATTAAAGTGATAGTAAAGATTAAATAAAAAACAAAAAAACAAAATCATACTTGCCTGCTCTGTGCAATGGTTTTGCAGCAGCAGCAATTCTCGTGCACATCACTGAATTAGGCAAGTATTGGGGGGCTAACTGTAGCAAATGTGCAGAGAAGTTGACACTACAATGACTTAAAGTGCAGCATATGGATATTCCCCTTCAGAACAGTTTACGTTTATTATGGATGTCGACTTGTTGTGAGTACAGTAAATGAACATGTGAATGAGAAAAATCTTTACATCTAAGTTGTAAAAATACCCATAGCTTGCCAATCCATTACTGTTTTTGAGTCAATGTTATTTTATTTTTAAGTTTATACTTTTGAACTGATGCTTTATGGCTATTTTTTTTCAACTATATTATGTATAGTCTGTTTTACAAACAATTAATACATGGTAAACAGACCACCAGAGAACTATGGGTTTAAAAGGCAGCAAAAATAGTTCCGGTTCTAAAACCCATACAGGAAAGCTGTCCATACATAGATGGATCTTTTACATATCTGAAAAAACAAAACAAAAAAAAAAAAAAACACCACATCCAAGTAAAGACTCCTCCACTGTCAGAATACACTGATCAGAGCTGCAGCAGATTGGCTGCATGCACTGATCGAGTAGATATTCTCGAACATCGATCCAGCAGAAATGGCCATGGATGGAAATTCAGCCAGTCCCTGTTGAACTGGTTGAATTTCAATCTATCTACAGCCAGTTTAAGAGACGAGTCATTGCTATGATCAATTCCATGCGTAAACTTCAGCATACAGGCATTTTGCCACACCATGACTTTAGAAAGAATTTAGAAAGTGAGATAGCAGTTATGCCTGACTGGGCCTGTTCATGGTCCAAAGGCAATTTACATTTAAAAAGAAAACAAAAAAAAACCAAAAAACACAATGGCCAAGGTGCCTTTTTTTGTTAAAGCGTGATATAAAGCAAACTTTCTCAACTTTTTTGTTAAAAACTTAACAATTTGTTAAATTAAACACTTAAGGTTCCTTAAGTGTTTTCTGCTCAAGAAGCCCATGGTTTCCAATCTTTTTTAGCCATCTGTGAGGGGAGTTTTTTCCACTGAGAACCACCGTCAGCGGCTCTTTTCCAATGACCATAAAAAAAAATAAAAAATAAAAAAAGGCCCTTCTGCACTGACCATTAACAAAATGCGGCACTTCAGGGATATGTATTATACAGCACCTCTCTAGATCTGTCTTTATGAAACCACCAAAATTATGTTTTTTACATGCAGGAGAGGAATGTCAGAATTGTCCTGGACTGAAAAATGTTAAAGAAGTTTGAGAAAGGGTGGTCTAGCGAGTTCTGACGAGTTTGTAAATCACTTTAACAGAACTCCTTTAGAACTTCTAAAACCTGCATTTAAAACCAAGTTCCTAAATTGCAAGCTTTTACTTGAACCCAACCACCCAAATTTCTAAACCTCAAACTGAAATCTAAGTAAAAATCATGTATTTAAAAAAAAAAAAAAAAAAAAAAGGGGGGTTGCTTTTCGATATGTACATCCCGTAAAACAAAGCTAAATATTGTACCCACCATGAAAGGAGGCAAAGACCAAGATTCTAATCCAAACACGTAAAATATTAATTTAACAAATCCTTATTTGTGTATATATGGAAGATGCAAATGAGCCTTAAACTGTAAATGTACACAGGGTACCTTTGCTTTTATACTCTAATAGGTTTAGGTTAAAATGATTTGAATAAAACATAAGTGAAGCAGCAGTTTCTTTCATAAAGCAAAACAATTTACACTTACCATACCATTCATCCATCCAAGCCACAGCTTCTCTGTGTCCTGCGAACAATATGTCTTTGATATTCTGAAAGAAAAACCAAAATTAACCACTTAAGCCCCATACCATTTGGCTGGCCAACGACCAGAGCACTTCCAAACAAAATTGACGTCCTTTTTTTCCCCACAAACAGAGCTTTCTTTTGGTGGTATTTGATCATCTCTGCGGTTTTTATTTTTTGCGTTACAAAACAAAAAAATAGCGACAATTTTGAAAAGTGCAGCCATCACAGCTCAAATGTCCCTACAGAATTACAGAACAAAACCAGTGATGTAAATCCTGACCAATCAGAACCTGTGCCATACTGCTGGATTGTCCGTAAAACACAGCAATAACAATACAACATATATGCGCTGCTGTGGGCAGCAAAAACCTTTACAGTCTATCCCAGCTGTTAGATATCACAGTAGACGTCTACTTAAAGCGATTGTAGTCTCATTTTTTTCTATAAAAATAAAAGCTTGCTATGGGGGCACCCAAACAGATTCACAGCTCCCTGTGTCCACTCAGACAGAGCCACAGTATGGCGCCACCCCCATCTCTCTCCCGATTGGCTGACTTTTACCGACAGAAGCAGGAGCCAGTGGGGCACCTGCTGTGTCTCAGCCAATCAGGAGGGAGAGTCCTTGACGGCAAGGCACTCGTGGACACCGCTGGATAGAGATGGGGATCAGGTAAGTATTAGGGGGTGCTGCGGAGGCTGCTGCACACAGAAGGCTTATTATCTTAATGCATAGAACGCATTAAGATAAAAACCTTTTTTCTTTACCACCACTTTAAGATCTGAAATGGATATTTAGAAATCCCGGTAGGCAGATCAGGTCGAGTTTGGAGATCTACAGTGTGTGCAATACACACAAATACAATGCCATTTTCATACAGCCTTAAACCTCTTTAAAATTACCTGATTAACATGATAAAAACTAAGAATGCTTTTCTGAAGGCAACAGGATGTCTGCTTTATATTTAGAGCCACCATAAGGCTGTGCAGTTTACCAATCAACCGTCAATGGAGTATTAAAAAAAACCAAACAAAAAAAACCAAACAAAAAAAAACAAATGGATTACTACATTAGATCAGGTTCACACTGGTACGACATGACTGTCATCCTACTTTGCCTTGCAACATCAGTCCTACTTCAATCCTACTTGAATGAACAGGATACGACTTTTCTCCGACTTTGAGAGTCCGACTTGTCCTTTGACTAAGCAAAACAATCCCAGTGTGACAAATTCCTTTTCCTGCTGCTGTAATCACCATGTCGGATGTCACAAGTCGGATGTCACAAGTCGGATGGTGAGGACGAGGATCCGACTTCAATGATATTGAATGGGCTGAAAAGGGACCAAAGTCGGACCTAAGTAGTGCAGGAACTTTTTCTAGAGTCGGACCAACTTGTGTCGGACCAGTTAAGACAGCTCTCATAGGGAACCATTGATTTGTACACGTCATGCGACATATGCTCCCAAAGTCGGAGCATATGTTGCACCAGTGTGAACCCGGCCTTACCCATAAGTGGTAAAGTAGTTGTGCACAATGTTACAAACACTTTTTATTAGTATAGTTCCTAACAATTGCTTTTGCTTAGATCCAGAAATGATCTTTCTTACAAGGTTTAAAAGTTCTGTCATGTGACCACGCATCCCTTATTCCTGATAGTGGGGTTATAGAACACTGTGCAGACACACTGTGCCTGTATTCCATAGTTTGTTCAGGCTGTGATTAAGCAGGGGGTGCATGCCAGGGGCAGGCTGTGATTAAGCAGGGGGTGCGTGCCAGGGGCAGGCTGTGATAAAAGCAGGGGGTGCGTGCCAGGGGCAGGCTGTGATTAGGCAGAGGGTGCGTGCCAGAGGCAGGCTGTGATTAGGCAGAGGGTGCGTGCCAGAGGCAGGCTGTGATTGGGCAGAGGGTGCGTGCCAGAGGCAGGCTGTGATTGGGCAGAGGGTGCGTGCCAGAGGCAGGCTGTGATTGGGCAGAGGGTGCGTGCCAGAGGCAGGCTGTGATTGGGCAGAGGGTGCGTGCCAGAGGCAGGCTGTGATTGGGCAGAGGGTGCGTGCCAGAGGCAGGCTGTGATTGGGCAGAGGGTGCGTGCCAGAGGCAGGCTGTGATTGGGCAGAGGGTGCGTGCCAGAGGCAGGCTGTGATTGGGCAGAGGGTGCGTGCCAGAGGCAGGCTGTGATTGGGCAGAGGGTGCGTGCCAGAGGCAGGCTGTGATTGGGCAGAGGGTGCGTGCCAGAGGCAGGCTGTGATTGGGCAGAGGGTGCGTGCCAGAGGCAGGCTGTGATTGGGCAGAGGGTGCGTGCCAGAGGCAGGCTGTGATTGGGCAGAGGGTGCGTGCCAGATGCAGGCTGTGATTGGGCAGAGGGTGCGTGCCAGAGGCAGGCTGTGATTGGGCAGAGGGTGCGTGCCAGAGGCAGGCTGTGATTGAGCAGGGGGTGTGTGCCAGAGGCAGGCTGTGATTGAGCAGGGGGTGTGTGCCAGAGGCAGGCTGTGATTGAGCAGGGGGTGCGTGCCAGAGGCAGGCTGTGATTGAGCAGGGGGATGGCTGAACAAAATATGCAATACAAGCATGCTGTGTGTCTGCAGTGTCCTTTGCATCTTTTGACTTGCCATTCAGAGGTAAACTGACCACCTAACAGACCAGCTTCTGTGCCTTAGGGTTTAGTTTAGAGCAAGGAAGAAAGGGGACTTCAGCTGGAAGAATTACATAAAAATGATAGACTACAATGTATAAAATACATACATGTGAACACAAACACAGGAAAAAAAAAAAAGGATTTAGGTAAACATACATATGAACATTTATTCAATGCTCCGCATATTCAATGAATGACATTCAAATTCTCTCTATTTTGCTTTTAAGATTCAATTTTGGAATGAATCGACTTTCCTGAATGAAAGCCAGAAATTTGTTGTTCGAGAGATATTTTTCATTATGCTCCTTCGAACTGCCTAGTTACCATGGTAGAAAAGAAAACGTCAATTTAACTCCACCAATGATTAGAATGTTCTTAAAATTAAAAATGGGAATGAAATTCACTTCTAATTTTAATTCGATATCATACCCAAAAGACTTTAAAAAAAAAAATTAAATATATAGTGTGGCTTGTCAATCCTTAACCACTTAAATATATAATACCAGGCACTTTCGCCCCTTCCCACCCAGGACAATTTTCAGCTTTCAGCTCTGTTGCACTTTGAATGACAATTGCGTGGTCATGCTACACTGTACCCAAACAGAATTTTTATCATTTTGTTCCCACAAATAGAGCGTTCTTTTGGTGGTATTTGATCACCTCTGCGGTTTTTATTTTTTGCTAAACAAACCAAAAAACAACAAAATTTTAGCAAAAAAAAAAAAAAAAAAAAAAAAAAAAAAAAAAGTTTCTTCGTTTCGGTTATAAAATTTTGTTTTCTCCTTCACTGGTGGGCACTGATGGGGATGCACTGATATGTAGAATTGATGGGCACCGATAGGCGGCACTGATGGGCACCGATAGGCGGCACTGATGGGCACCAAAAGGCGGCACTGATGGGCACCAAAAGGCGGCACTGATGGGCACCAAAAGGCCGCACTGATGGGCACTAAAAGGCGGCACTGATGGGCACCAAAAGGCGGCACTGATGGGCACCAAAAGGCGGCACTGATGGGCACCAAAAGGCGGCACTGATGGGCACCAAAAGGCGGCACTGATGGGCAGCACTGATGTTGAGGTACTGTTTTATTGCTGGGCACCGATATGGGCACTGTCAGACAGCTTATGGGCACATTTTAAAAGGTGTTGTGGCACATTTGAGGGGGCTGTGCTGACAATCAATGTTCTGATTATCAGCACAGACCCCCCCCCCTGACAGGGAGAGCCGTGGATCGGCTCTCCCTGTCAGCGAGAACCGAGAAATGCCGTTTACCGGAACTTCCTGCTTCACGCGATGATCAGCTGTGACTGGTCACAGCTGATCACGTTGTAAGAAGCCTCTGACAGAGGCTTCTTATGATTGGAGATATGGGGTGACTGACACACCGCCATCGCCACGCGCCCCCACGGGCATGCGCCGGGATGTTATCCTGCTGGACGTCATGACGCCCAGTCAGGATAACAGAGCCACTTCCCGGCCGTCATTCTGCATACAGCGGGCGGGAAGTGGTTAAATGCAGTGGCTGCATTCGTTTTTGTTGTAGGCTTATTTACTTTAGTGGTGGCTACTAAATACATTTTCAGTCTTAAAGTGGGTGTAAACGCTTACATATACCCAGTGAAGTGAGTGGCCTCATGTTATACACAGATGAAACAAATCCTCCTACATAAGTTGTATGGTACTGTGCAAAAATTTTAGGCAGTTGTGAAGAAATGCTGTAAAGTAAGAAAGCTTTAAAAATATATATATTTTAATTGTTTATTTTTATCACTTTACAAAGGGCAAGGTGAACAAACAGATTTAAAATAAATAAATAAATAGAAATCAAATTATTATTTAGTTCAACTACCGTTTGGATTCAAACCAGCATCAATTCTTCTAGGTACACTTGGACAGATTTTAAAAGGAACTCAGGTAGGTCGTTACAAACATCTTGGCGAACTAACCACAGATCTTCTTTAGAGTTTCTGGCTCCTCATGCAATCCCAGACAGACTTGATGTTCAGATCAGAGCTCTGTGGGGGTCAACCCATCACTACCACCAGGATTACTTGTTCTTTACACTGAAGATAGTTCTTAATGACATTGGTTGTATGTTTGGGGTCATTGTCCTGCTCCATAAAAAGTTTTGGGCCAATCACAAGCCTCCCTGATGGTATAGAATGATGGGTAAGTATCTGCCTGTATTTCTCAGCATTGAGGACACCATTCATCCTGACCAAAACTCCAATCTGTGGTTAGGCCTCCAAGATATTTGGAACAACCTACCTGCCAAGTTCCATCGAAAACTGTGTGAAAGTGTATTTAGAATTGATTGGTTTGAAGGTAAAGGGAAGTCAAACGAAATATTGACTTGATTTGGATTTACCTTCTGTTCATTTACTTTCCATTTTGTTAATTGATAAAAATGAACTATTTAACGCTTCTATTCCTGAAATGCTTCATAAGACCTTTGCACAGTACTGTACCTGTTTATCTGCAACACTCTTTGCTCTACAGTCTTATAAAAAACACACATTTTATACAGAATATCTCACAAGCAGTGGGGGGATCTGACATCACACAATGTAGAGCTAGAGAACAGAGATCCGTGATTGCTGAGTTGACTGAAGGGAAGGGAAGGGAAGGGAAGGAGAGGAGAGGGGAAGGGAAGGAGAGGAGAGGGGAAGGGAAGGAGAGGAGAGGGGAAGGGAAGGAGAGGAGAGGGGAAGGGAAGGAGAGGAGAGGGGAAGGGAAGGGAAGGAGAGGAGAGGGGAAGGGAAGGAGAGGAGAGGGAAGGGAAGGAGAGGAGAGGGGAAGGGAAGGGAAGGAGAGGAGAGGGGAAGGGAAGGGAAGGAGAGGAGAGGGGAAGGGAAGGGAAGGAGAGGAGAGGGGAAGGGAAGGGAAGGAGAGGAGAGGGGAAGGGAAGGAGAGGGGAAGGGAAGGAGAGGAGAGGGGAAGGGAAGGGAAGGAGAGGAGAGGGGAAGGGAAGGAGAGGAGACGGGAAGGGAAGGAGAGGAGAGGGGAAGGGAAGGAGAGGAGAGGGGAAGGGAAGGAGAGGAGAGGGGAAGGGAAGGGAAGGAGAGGAGAGGGGAAGGGAAGGGAAGGAGAGGAGAGGGGAAGGGAAGGGAAGGAGAGGAGAGGGGAAGGGAAGGAGAGGAGAGGGGAAGGGAAGGAGAGGAGAGGGGAAGGGAAGGAGAGGAGAGGGGAAGGGAAGGAGAGGAGAGGGGAAGGGAAGGAGAGGAGAGGGGAAGGGAAGGGAAGGAGAGGAGAGGGGAAGGGAAGGAGAGGAGAGGGGAAGGGAAGGAGAGGGGAAGGGAAGGAGAGGAGAGGAGAAGGGAAGGGAAGGAGAGGGGAAGGGAAGGAGAGGGGAGGGGAAGGGAATGAGAGGAGAGGGGAAGGGAAGGGAAGGAGAGGAGAGGGGAAGGGAAGGAGAGGGGAAGGGAAGGAGAGGGGAAGGGAAGGAGAGGAGAGGAGAGGAGAGGAGAGGAGAAGGGAAGGGAAGGAGAGGGGAAGGGAAGGAGAGGAGAGGGGAAGGGAAGGAGAGGAGAGGGGAAGGGAAGGAGAGGAGAGGGGAAGGGAAGGAGAGGAGAGGGGAAGGGAAAGAGAGGAGAGGAGAGGAGAGGGGAAGGGAAGGAGAGGAGAGGAGAGGAGAGGAGAGGGGAAGGGAAGGAGAGGAGAGGGGAAGGGAAGGAGAGGAGAGGAGAAGGGAAGGAGAGGAGAGGAGAAGGGAAGGAGAGGAGAGGAGAGGAGAGGAGAGGAGAGGAGAGGAGAGGAGAGGGGAGGGGAGGGGAGGGGAGGGAAGAGGAGAGGAGAGGAGAGGAGAGGAGAGGAGAGGAGAGGAGAGGAGAGGAGAGGAGAGGAGAGGAGAGAGGAGAGGAGAGAGGAGAGGAGAGAGGAGAGAGGAGAGGAGAGGAGAATATATATATATATTTTTTTTGTCATGTCATCAAATTAACGGATGAGAATTTTAGCGCAAATGCTTGTACGAACATTAGAAAATCTACTAGCTTTAGAGCCGGTTCACATTAGAAGCGGCACGACTTGCAGGTCGCCTCACCGAGGCGACCTGCACACGACTGCCGCGGCGACTTGCAAGAAGACTTCTGTATAGAAGTCTATGCAAGTCGCCCCCAAAGTAGTACAGGAACCTTTCTTCTAAGTCGGAGCGACTTGCGTCGCTCCGATTAGAACGGTTCCATTGTACAGAACGGGAGGTGACTTGTCAGGCGGCTAGGTCGCCTGACAAGTCGCCCCCGTGTGAACCGGGGCTCAGGGTGTCTCTACTTGGATGAGGGGGTAACGAAGACCAGTTTGGACAGCAGCATTGTCAATCTGGAGAGAGGGTAGTGTTGAATGCAATAACATATTGAGATGGACTTGACTTACAAATTAACGCTAAACTACAGCTAAAACTTTTTAAGCAGTTAGATTTTTTTTTTTTTTTTTTTGGGTCAAAGATTTTACATAAAATAAATAAAAGCCAACACCTGTCAGTGGTAAAGAATTTGACTTAACCCTGTAACTACCACTTTTGCTGGACAGCTTGGTTAGGAGGTTGAATAACCACAAACTTACTGGCCGGATTGCCCTGTAAAAAATAAAAGGGGGAAAGAAAAGCCAAAAGAATGCAGCCACCATGTCTTTGAATAAGTAAGCTGCAAATCGGTAAGTAATAAAAAGACTTACCTTATGAATGAAACTTTCAACTCTTGACTGAAAACCATAGACCTCAAATTTGGCTGCAACTAATTTGTAAGAGCACATAATGGGCTGCATGGTCTCTTGCCAGTCTTGTAGCAATGGCCCTCGGCCGGTCTTCTTTGAACAGAACATCCTAAGATCCTAATGGGATATTTGACAGGGAGAACGTTTATGTGAAAGTCAAAATCTTGCTTGGTTTTACTTTACAAAATAACCAACTTAAAGCTCAATTGAACCCTCTTAAATTATGTAATGCAATTAGGCTGAACATAGAGTGCTACATATGTCTTTAAAGTTTTATCAGCTTAGTGTTGCAACAAGACCACAGTTCAGGAAGGGGGGGGGGGGGAGCGTATCCATTCCTGTATATGTAGTATGACTGCATACCACTAATAAAAGGATTCAACTGGGCTTTAACAATCATAAGTGAAATCTTCACAATAAATTAGTACACACCATAAATTACACATTTTGATCATTCATTTTTTGCATTTGTATTGGCTGTCCACTAAACTTTTTCTTTATTTTCAAAGCCAGGCATGTGATGGATATTTTAACCACTTTTAGAAATTGTTTCACTACCCTTATTTAATTGATGGAGTGCTTTTCAAAAGATTAAAGGAAACTTGTCCATGGGGCTTAAAAAAAAAAAAAAAAAAAAAAAAAAACAGTTCTTTTGGCAGAAAAAAAAAAAAATTTGCTCATATAGAATTTTCTACAGGCGTTTAGCGGGTTTTTTCTGGCAGAAAACTGCTCTCATAAATGCAAAATAGAAGGCTTTTTTGTCTGTCGCTACAGGCTGAGCTTAAACTATGCCTCTAATCGTCTTAATGTGCTTGGACACATAGGATAACATTGAGCTGCTTCTACAGGCAAAAACGCTAAACTCCTCTAAAAGCAGTGATTTTTAAAGTCTGTGAGCATGAACCCTCAAAATATACAGTTGATGTGCCTTGTCAGTGGTCTTGAGCAAGTGGGTTTGGGAGGAGTTACAACATACAGGTATATATGGGTATTATGTGAACAAATCAGAAATGTGGTTTAGAGTTTGTGAGGTTTGGAAAGGGGAAAATCTCTGCCTGCAATGCACATCTCAAACAGAACCTGCAGCATTCAAAGAAATGAAAACTGGAGGCTCAGAACAGTCCTTCAGTCCAGGTTCACATTGCTGCGAGTTATGCCGCGTACACACGACCGGACTTTACGGCATATTTGGTCCTGTGGACCGGAGTCCGTCAGAAAATTCGATTGTGTGTGGGCTCCAGCTGACTTTTTTTACCCAAAAGTTCGACGGACCTCGAAATGAAACATGTTTCAAATCTTTGACGGACACGAGTCCGGTCGAAAAGTCCACTCGTCTGTATGCTAGTCCGACGGACAAAAACCAACGCTAGGGCAGCTATTGGCTATGAACTTCCTTGTTTTCGTCTGGTCGTACGAATCCATCGGACTTTGGTTGATCGTTTGTGGGCACGTCCATTTGTTCGGAAAGTCAGTTGAAAAGTCCGCCGGAAAAAGTCTGCAAAGTCTTTCAATCCAGCAATGTAGTTTGACTTTGGGGGGATTTGACAGACATCTGTGCGGGTTCCTGCACAGATGTCTATTGAAAATCGCACTCGAAGTCGCCAAAGGAACTACTTTTGAGAATCAGTGCGGCAAAGTCGGCGTTGCACCGATTCAGGCTGTGCTATTGCCGGCAATAGCCGCCGATTTTAGTATGTGATTTGACATGTCAAATCACATGCTAAATCGGACCAATATGAACCTCAAACTGAGAATCAGAATTTGCCAGCATGAGTTTTATGTGCATTTAAAAAACTCACACTAAACACTGGAACACCATACTCATGGGCAATTTATAAGGATAAAATAGAAATAAATAACAGCTTTGCTCAATCATAATAAAATTTAGTGTTTTAATGCTTACTTCTAGTTTTTTGTAATAGCTTTCTGCTAAATCATCAGAAGCTATATCAATGTAGCACACATCATCCTCTGGTGTGGGTTTTTCCCCAAATACCTGCAAAAGAAAAAAAAAATATTCATATAGTCATATTAATTCCAGCATTTTCAAAATATTAACACTAGAGTACCATGGAAAAAATCCAGTGTGATTAAGCATTTCAGAATATCACATTTTACGTTGCCTTTGGGTTAAGTGAAAACCTTTTGCTGTTCTCTCACACTCTATTAAAAAGGTAATTTAAGAAGTGAAAACATGAAAACCTGCTTAGAATCTTGATGGCCAAACATTAAAATACAATTGTACTCAGAGGTGCTCTGTATTTCATGACCTTGCCTATCACATGCAAAAGTTATCAGCGGGCACTGCAGGCAGAATCTGCACACTACACCTCTGATTTTATGTAATGAGAAAGTTGTGTGAGCAGAGGGATCCCTCTGTACCCATTCCCTGAGGGTCCACCTTTTCTGGAAATCACCTATTCATACTAGGTGTCAAGTTATCACAACGTACTACCGTGCACTGAGGTGCACGGTTTACGAGCAGCACATTTATTTTTGAATGAGCTGGCAGCACACCTTAGTACAGAATACTTTATTAATCCCAAAAGGAAATTGGGAAATGGTTATGACCCAGACACACCACAAAAGACAACACAAGATCACAACATTAAACTGAACAAGATGCAAAAAACACAAAAAATACCAACAGCCATTAACACCAAATTAAAACTACACTACAAATGAACATACAATTAAAATACAACATAGAATAAATAACACAGATTAAAATAATAGAAAAACTACCAAATACACAACTTTCTCTAAATAATAACCAACAATACAATAAAAACACAAACTCCTGATCATAAACCAGAATGAAATCTTCACCTCCAGCCAGAAAAAAATTATATGTCTTGATCGCCACAGGCAGAAATTATTTTGCACCTAAAGGTCTCTACTTTTTTATAACAGTAGCGGTTTTCTCTTGGATAAGTTGAAGTACTAAAAGCACTAAGGCCAGCCATAGACCGTTCGAATCCCAGGCGGTTCAGCAGAGACTGGCAAAGATTTGTGCCATGTACGGACAGGCTGAATGTACACAAGCTGATCGATCAAATTGGTACAACCAGCCTGTTGGATTTTACATGCAATTATTGCGCCCCCCCCCCCCTTCATAGGCCAGCACAAGTAGTCCACATTATAAATTTCTCATGATGGTGCGATCACTTGAAATGATGACTCCACCAAGAAATAAAATGCTCATTTACAGGCGAATACCAAGGGATGACTGGATGAGACCCCCTGGCTCTGCTCCCAGTTTGTTGGTGCGGTCATGACAAGCTAGTTTACGTTCATATCACCGCCATTGCTGAATCAGCCACAGAAATACTCACAATACATACATAGCATGACACCAATGAACAATCTAAAACAGGGACAAATATCATTCCAAGGAAACAGGGAAAGAAGTGATCAGGAAGGGATAAATCTCCAACTGTACCAAATGGTGCGAGATCACAAGCTAATAACTGCAGACTTTAGTATGGCACGACTTGTACATGCTCTGCAAAATTTAAAATGGGCTGTATAACATTCACATAGACACCCTGTGCATGAATATAAAACAAACACTTGTTTAAATTAGATAAATAGTACAATTTACTGACCAAAGTTTGAATATTTTTTTTTTTCAGAGTTTGAAGTCTTCCTTTAAAATACTGCCAAGCTGACTACACAGGTCTCTTGACCAAAAAAGACACACACACACTTTACTAGCACTAAGCTAGTCTCAAATGCCTTTATTTGTTTATCTATAATCTAAGTGTGCATCATGGATGCAAACAACTGACTATTTGTTGTTTTCCCTTTACTTGATTTGCAATACAAATATGTGCAGGGAAAGCACTACCGTCTCCTAGCATAGCAGTATTTGCATTTCTAGTTCATTAGAACACTACACCGGACACATGCAAATTATAAGATTTGGACAAAGATTGTGTTTACTACCAGATTTATGCGAGGACATCTCAGTTATTTATTGGCCCACTTTTAGGCCCCGTTCACATCTTGGCGTTATATCACCCCAATCGCGGCACAATTTTTTCCTGTGATTCGTCAGGTGACAATCGTGGTAAAATAACGCAAACAGAATTGCGGGATGCCTGTTGCCCAAAAGAAGTTCTTGTACTTCTTTTGGGTGTCAGGCATTCCGCAATTCTGTTTGCGCGATTTCACTGCGATTGTCACCCGACAAATCATGGAAAAAAATTGCGCTGCGATTGGGGTAGTATTGAAAGTGAAGGAGATCGCACGGCCGTCCCACAATTCGCCATTTAGAATCACGGGCAGAAACACGGCGAATTAGAACGGCAAGATGTGAACGGAGCCCAACAGACTTTTTTGCATTTGTAAATAGAAAACGTAACGTAATAACAGAATATAGCAGAATATGTTTAGGCTTTAGAACCGCTTTAAGTTATCTTGCTTCTTGTTCAAAATAAAGAAATACTTTATCGTTCAGAGTATGGGCTCAGGTTCACTTTAGGGAAATCTCCCCTAGACCCGGTTCACACGTGTGCGGGCTGCATTTTGCAGGTAATAATTGAAACGAAATGGGCTGCACTACCCACAAAAAAGTGGGGGAAAAGACAGTTTGTGCCCTAACTACTGTTGATGTTCTGTTCTGATGAGTGCCTTGTACTCTACATATGTTGATATTGGCGTCAATGTTATGTCCCGCATACTGCTCTGTTGCTTCTAGTTAGAGAACAGTCATTATTTCTAAACTTTATTTTTTTAGAAAAAACAAAAAAGGCAGAGAAAGAAGTCCCATACCCTCTGAAAATCACGCTGCACAAAATAGCACCATGCAATTCCACACAGGCAGTTTGCCGATGTGTGGATTGCCATTAAGAGTTAATGGCACCTCTGTGCTTCTGCTAAACAGTAGTGCATTTCTCTTGAGTGTTGAAAACACATGCAATTGTGTGCGCATTCCAGGCACGCAAGAGAATGAACTTGGTCCTATTATTGACCTGACTAGGCATGCAATAAGTTAATTGTAATGTGAACCTGGACCCTTAGTTCAACGTTTATCAAAATAAATCCGCCCCCCTGCCAAATTTAGCACTTGACCTCCGGAAGATTTACCCTCCTTCATGACCAGGCCATTTTTTTGCAATATGGCGCTGCGTTACTTTAACTGACAATTGCGTTTTCATGCAACGCTGTACCCAAACAAAATTTGTTTTTTTACTTTCTGCTATAAAACATATCTAATCAAAAGAAAAGAAAAAAAAAAAAAACTAGGCCAATATGTATTCAGCTACATATTTTTGGTAACAAAAAAATCCCAATAAGCGTATATTCATTGGTTTGAGCAAAAGCTAGCTAGTGTATACAAACCATATCTCTATTTTTTTTTCACTAGTAATGGAGGTGACCAGCAACTTATATCGGGACTGTGATATTGCGGCAGACAGTGAGGACACGCACACTTTTTAGGGACCAGTGCTAAAAATATGCACTTCACTGTACTAATGACACTGGTTGGGAAAAGGTTAACATCAGGGGCAAAGGGTTAACTGTGTGCCTAGCCAGTGTTTAACAGGAAGATGGATCAATGCCTTTCCTACTGAAGGAACAGCGATCTGCCTTGTTGTACCAAACAATCAGCAGGTGCCCATGGACAGCGGGTCTGCAGGACCCGCTGACCACTGATCAGCTCCCGCTGTGTAGAATCAAAGCAGGAGGAGTGAGCCTCTGGCGGCGTGAACTCGCCACTGATACCCGGGAATGCAGGATTACACATACATACATATACATACATATACATATACATACATACATACATATATATATATATATATATATATATATAAGTGTCTGCCCTGTAGCAGTAAAACTGCTATAGGGCGGTCAGCAAGTGGTTAATGTTTTTTACTGCTGTCTATGTCCCTGCTGGGGAGACTCCCCCTCTCTTGTCCTGGTGACCATTGTGGATGAAAGGGCAGAAAAATACAAAACTGAGTAAAATCTTCCACTGTGAACAGGTAACAGCTGTCCAAACACCCCCCCCCCCCCCCCACCCCCAAGAAAAAAAAAAAAAAAAAAAAAAAAACACTTAATCCTGTCCTAAGCAGCAAAACAGAGGCGACAGAGGCATATTTTCATATTATCCCCTGCTCAAAAACATTACATTGCTACTGCATGTAACACAGATTACAACTAACTTTAAAGTGGATGTAAACTCCATTCTTGAAATATGAGCCAGGCACATACCTCTGCAGTGTTTTGTCATCTCTTCAAAGCCCTAAGTCTTGTGGCTTTCTGCTGTTCAGTTCTTACGTTATCAGCATGATAACTTTTGACAAGTTCTCTGACAGGAGATAAAACAGGTTGAATTTTGTGTCAGGGTGTTTGCTATAAATAGTTTAGCAGAGAGCTGGTCTATTCACAGCACAGCTCTGCATAGTTTCTTCCTTTTTATTCTTATGAGGAAAGGGGGTGTGTGCACCTTTCCTCCAATCAGCTGTCTCATAGTGTATTGCAAGAATCCACACCCACAGGTGAATCAGGAAGAGAAATTTCTAACAAGATGTGCACTTTAACAGTATATAAAGCTGAAGACAGCAGATATACATGTAAAACTTATGTAGGGAGATTTGTTTCATCTCTGTGCATCATCTGAGGCTGTTCACTTCACTGGGTAGATGTGAGGGCTTACATCCACTTTAATATTTTTTTTTAGTGCAAGGTTATAGTATGCAATAAAAAGGTGCTTACCCGTATATTGGAGCCATTATTATTTTCAAACTTAGTTTCTATTTTGATTTGAAATTTTGGCAGAAAAGAACACTGGAAAAAAATAAATAAAAAAAATCAGATTCCATTGTAAGAAAGGAGGTCATCACATATGCAAACAATATATTTAAAAAGCAAGCATAGTAGTTATACAGGAACCTGTTAAGTAAAATTTTAAAATATGCAGGGACTTGAAACCTAACATGGGGTCTCCTCTCAATGCCAAGCTATGCCCGGATTCACTATGTATTTCCTCTTTGAATGCATATAAAATACAAGAAAAATCAAGTTAGACTTACCGGTAACTTGTTTTCCAGGAGTCTTTCAGGACAGCACCTTGAGAGCGTGGCTCCACCCACTTGACAGGAAACACACCTCCACCAAACTTTAAAAGGAGGCTCCTTCCCACTTATCATCAGTAGTAGTAGAGAACCTCCGGCCCAAGCTGGAACACATAATCAGAATATGGTTAGTCACAGCATAGTAATTTAATACAATAAGGGCGGGTTGCTGCTGTCCTGAAAGACTCCTGGAAAACAAGTTACCGGTAAGTCTAACTTGATTTTTCCCTTAACATCTTTCAGGACAGCACCTTGAGAGGATAACAGAGACTTACCCACTTAGGGAGGGACCACAGCCTGCAAGACCTTTCTGCCAAAAGCCTGTTCACTGGCTGACAGAAGATCCAGCCTGTAATGACGGACAAACGTAAGGTAACTTGACCACGTAGCCGCCCTACAAATCTGATCTGGGGTGGCACCAGCCATTTCTGCCCATGTAGTGGCCTGAGCCCTGGTAGAATGTGCTTTAATTCCCAGCGAGGGAGAGAGCCCCGACTGAGAGTAGGCTGCTAGAATAGCTGATTTAAGCCATCTAGCTATAGACCCCTTAGAAGCTTGTTGGCCCTTCTTTTTACCCGAAAAAAGTATAAATAGAGAATCCGAGGATCTAAAGTTACTTGTTACCTCCAGATACTGTAATAAAGTCCTTCTTACATCCAAATTGTGGAATTTGCCTTCTTTTTCCCCCGAAGGGTTAGAGCAAAAGGTTGGCAGGATGATCTCCTGCGACCTATTGTGTGCTGACGCTACCTTTGGCAAAAAACCCGGATCGGTTTTAAGTACAATCCTATCTGTGTAGATAGTTAAAAAGGGTCTCTTAACAGATAGGGCGTGCAGCTCACCAATTCTCCTTGCTGACGTTATTGCAACTAAGAACAAGGTCTTAAGAGTAAGATTCCTTAGAGAGATTCCTTGTAGTGGTTCAAAAGGTTCCTTTGTAAGGGCTTGCAGGACCACTGATAAATCCCAATTGGGAAAGTGCCTAGCCGGAGCTGGTCTAGATCTGGTAAGTGCCTTGAAAAATCTTATAACCAAGGGCTCAGAAGAGATTGGTCTTTCTAGAAATACTCCCAAAGCAGCTACTTGAACTTTAAGGGTGCTGACTGACAATCCCTTGTCTGCCCCCTCTTGAAGAAATTCCAAAATTGACACTAAATTTTTTACTTTTCTCTTAGTCAAATGACAAAAAGAGTTGAAGACCTTCCAATATTTAGCATAGATTTTTCTGGTCACTATCTTCCTACTGGAAAGTAAGGTAGTTACCAAGGGTTGTGACAGACCTTTGTTTCTTAACAACTGCTCCTCAGAAACCAGGCCGTGAGGCTTAGACTGGCCACTCCCGGATGCTGTATTGGACCCTGTAGGAGCAGGTCCTGCCGGAGAGGCAGCCGCCAAAATGGTTTGACTGCCATCTGTAGAATGGTGGAAAACCATGCCCTCTTTGGCCAAAATGGAGTAATTAGGATTACTGCCACCTTCTCCCTCTGTATCTTCCTTAACACCAACGGGATAAGTTGGAAAGGAGGAAATGCGTAACCCAGATGGAAGATCCAGGGCTGGATTAACGCATCTGTCCCCTGGGCCTTGTCGTTTCTGTGAATAGAGAAAAATACCGGGAGTTGCGTATTTTCCTGTGACGCAAAAAGGTCTATTTGCGGTTGACCCCAGGCCCTGGTAATCATTGCAAAGATTTCCGGATTCAGGCTCCATTCTGACTCCTGAATCCGCCTTCTGCTTAGATAATCTGCCACTACATTTAAGGTGCCTTTGAGGTGGACTGCTGATAAGGACCGAACATGCTTTTCTGCCCAAACCAGGATCTTTGAAGCTAGCAACTGAAGTGTTTTGCTTCTTGTACCCCCCTGTTTGTTTAGGTAGGCTATGGTAGTGGCGTTGTCTGAGAGGACCCGGACATGAGAACCTTGAAGGATAGGAGAGAAGGCATCTAAAGCTAAGGCGACTGCCTTTAGTTCCCTCCAATTTGAGGACCTCTTTGCCTCTGTCCGAGACCACATTCCTTGCGCGAAGTCTTGGTCTAAGTGAGCTCCCCAACCCCATACACTGGCATCTGTCGTTACCACTTTTTCTATTGGAAATGACCAGAGCAGGCCTTCTGACAGATTCTCCTGTCTTCTCCACCACCAAAGTGATCTCTTGACTTTGGTGGGTATCTTTACTTTTGCTTCCAGAGATTCTGACCTGTGATTCCATATTCTCAGGAGAAAGCTCTGGGGAGGCCTGAAATGTAACCTTGCCCATTGAATGGCTGGTATGGTTGCGGTTAGGGTTCCTAGGGATGACATCACTTGTCGGACTGATAATTGCTGGCTTGCCTGCAAGGACGCTACCACCTTCTGGACTTTCCCCTTCTTCTCTTCTGGGAGAAAAATCTTTTGTTCCCTTGAACAGATCTGATACCCCAGGAATAGTATTTTCTGGGCTGGAACGAAATTTGACTTCTGCATATTTATGATCCAACCCAGGGTTTCTAGATGACCTCGGGTCTTTCCGAGGTTGTCTAGCAGTCTTTCCCTGGAGGGGGCAAAAAGGAGTAGGTCGTCCAAGTACGGAATTACCGCAATCCCCTGCATGCGAAGAGGTGCAAGCGCTTCTGCCATTATTTTTGTGAATATTCGTGGGGCAGAAGACAGGCCAAAGGGGAGGGCCCTGAATTGCAAGTGCAGAACCTCTTTTCCCAAATTTATCGCCAATCTTAGGAATCTTTGGGACTGCGGGGCTATAGGGATATGCAGATAGGCATCTCGAAGGTCTATTGATGCCATAAAGCATTCCTTCGTCAATAGATTCTTGACCGTGAAGATGGAGTCCATACGAAACCTTTTGTATTGGACTGATCTGTTCAGCGGTTTCAGGTTTAGTATTAACCGAAAATCTCCGGAAGGTTTCTTTATCAGGAATATACGGGAATAAAATCCCTGATAAAGCTCCCCCTGTGGGACGTAAGTCATAACCCCCTGACTTATCAGATCCTTTAATAGGCTCTTCATTGCCAGGGATTTTGTTACATCTCTTGGAAGATTTGTCACCAAGTACCTTTCTAGGGGGAGATCTGAAAATTCTATATTGTAACCCTGGGCTAGCATATTCAGAATGTACTGGTTTTCTGTTATGCTTGCCCAATAGGGGAGAAAGTCTTGTAGTCTTCCCCCTACCTGTAACCGACTGTCATTGCGTCTTGTTGGCTGACGCAGGAGGATGGAAAAGGACATTTCCTCTGCCCTTACCCCTCTGCCCTGACCAGCTTTTCTTTTTCTCTTGAGACTTGTTCTGTTCCTGAGCCCTTTGAGGACGAAAAAACCGTTTGACTGGTTGTTTCTTCTTTTTGACAGGAAAAGATTTCTTTTTATCTGCAGTCCTGTCCAGAACTGAATCCAAATCAGGGCCGAACAGTAAGTCTCCTAGAAAAGGGACCCCGCATAATTTGTTTTTAGATGCTGTGTCCCCTTGCCAAGTCTTTAGCCATAAAGCCCGTCTAACCGAATTAGCAAGGGCTGCCGCCTTAGCTGTCATCCTGATAGGCTACGGCTGCTGAGAGGGTAGAAAAGGAGTCAAGGATTTCTTGCTTAGGGGAATCTGCTATTATATGAGCTTTAAGCTGATTTACCCAATACTCCAAGTTCCTGGAGATGCAAGTAGTTGCCATTGCTGGCTTAAGGTTGCCCATAATGGATTGCCAAGTCCGCTTGAGCTGTTGATCCATTTTTTTATCCATGGGGTCTTTTAAGATCCCCATGTCCTCAAATGCTAGATCAGTAGATCTTGACACCTGAGAAAAGGCTGCATCAAGTTTTGGAACCTTATTCCAAAGAGCTGCTGGGTCTTCATCAAAAGGGAACCTTCTCTTATGAGCCCTAGAGAAAAATGATTTCCTATCAGGGTCAGCCCATTCTTTTCTGATTGTTTCAGAAATCACTGCATGGACTGGAAAGGTACGGGACTTAGACTCACTAAGCCCTGCATACATCTTGTCATGTAAAGACATCTCCTTATGCTCTTCCTCAAGGCCTAGAGTAGCATAAATAGCCTTTAAAAGGCCATCCACCTGATCCAAAGACAATTTATACTTGGAAGACATATTTTCCAGCTCATCACTATCCTCATTCGATTCATTAGAATGGGATGGGGAAAGCCCTTCCCGGTTCAGAGGACCCATTTCCGCCTCTACTGCCGGGACTAACAGTGAGCCTTGAGAGGACTGTGAGGTAGTGGGCTGACTTGCAGATGGATAGGTGAGTGAGGATCTGAAGGATTGAATGGTAGCATCCAATTCCTTTTTGGCAGATGCGATTAGATCACTGCATGCGGAAGTGGTTTCTTCCCTCACCAAGGAGTCAATACATGCTTGACATAAAGCCTTTTTCCAGCCTTCATTTAACTTAATTTTGCATGAAGGACATTTCTTTCTAATCCCAGGGTCAGAGCTCTTGGCCTGCCATGATAAGGGAAAAAAGAGAGAGAAAAAAGACAAACCATCTTTTAGAGTCAGCCTGATTACTCAAGGTTGCTCACCACAGGTGCACAGTGAGAAAAGCTATCAGACTCATGTGCCCCGACAGGCCCCTCCGCCACCAGGGGGAAAAAATACCCTCAAACTTCACTAACATTTAGAGAGAAGAGGGCTAGAGAGAGACCCCACAGTAAAGCTGAGCAGAAACTACAGTCTGCTCCTTACCTGGGCCTTGCTGGTGCCTGTGCCTGTTCCACTCGCTGCGGTTCCTGAATCCATGCTGAGGCAGCAGCGTGATGCCTGTGGCGAAAACGCCGGTTCCGGACTCCAATAGCACCTGTGCGCCGGACCGGAACCGGCAATAAATAGGCACCAGACCTATTCCTCCCTCCTCCCCCTGCGCTTCCGGCGGAAATGACGCCTGGCGCCTGCTCCATGGATGCCGCCCCACTTCCGGATACCTCACATCCGGCGGATGCAGTCCTCTGACTGCCCTTCCCAAGATGGCGGCGGCGTCAGGGAAAAAACATGTGCAGGCAAGAAAAAAAAACAAACCGAAATGCCTGACATGCCTGACGCCCCTGCCTGGGAGCAGCAATACCCGGAGCAGTCCTGGCTCTCCCCGAGCACTGACGAGGGAGAAGGAGCCCATCCACCCGGCACCCGTAAGCCTGTGGAAAATGGGAGGAATCGGCTCTCCTGAGGTAGGTAAAAATAGTGGAGTAGGGAGCCTGTTCTCTCAGGACAGAACCTTGAGAGCTCCAAACTCCCACATGTGTTCCCGCCGGAGGAAACACAAACTGATGATAAGTGGGAAGGAGCCTCGTTTTAAAGTTTGGTGGAGGTGTGTTTCCTGTCAAGTGGGTGGAGCCACGCTCTCAAGGTGCTGTCCTGAAAGACGTTAAGGGAAAAAATATTGTACAGCGTAGATGTGTACAGAGATACATTTACATGGTTTGTACAAACCTGGCAGTCCCCAGAAATGTGAAATTAGTTTATCCTGATCTGGGTGAATATAAATGCATGAGGAGACCATCTTATGTCTGTACCATACTCAAACAGTCTAGTCTACCTTTCCCGCAATCGATTTATCAAAAAAAAAAAAAAAGACCGGAGATTGTGTCTGAATGCCAACGTTTGGCAAATATGCCAACATTGGTGTGGTCATTTCCTCCCTTGTCCTGCTCCTCTCCTCTATATAAACAAGTCAAAGTCTGCACAGCCATCCGTTTACCATTTTCTTCTTTGGCCTAATAAATTACATTAAATCAGATTCTTGTGTGTGAAATGCACCCTAAATAAATGCAATAAAGTTAACCTGTAAAATGGTGTACAGAACAAAATAATCTTGGAATTCAAATACATTCCTGAGGCCGGGCTCACACTGGTATGACACGACAGTCGTACCACGTTGGATCCGACTTGCGTCCGACTTCAATGAACAGGGATCCGACTTTGATCCCAGACAATACCAGGCACGGTGTCTGGTATGAATCTTTGGGGGTTAAGGGGAATTCCACTCACAATGTAAAAAAAAAAAAAAAAAAAAAAAAAAAAAACCACCACACCCCACAACAAACACAGCATGGGTTCCACCTCCAAGAGCATACCAGGCCCTTCGGGCCCCTGCGCCCCCACCCCAAAGCACCTTGTCCCCATGTTGAGGACAAGGGCCAAATCCAGACAACGCTGGCCATTGGGGTTTGCGGGCGAGCAGCTTATCGGACTTTGGAAGCCCCCTTTAACAAGTGGCCCCCAGATCCCGGCCCCCCAGCCTTTGTGAATGAATATACTGTATATGTGTACTGCACCTCCCATTCACAAAAAAAAAGTCAAAAATAAAACACATTACACATTTTTAAAGTCATTTATTAAGGCAGCTCAGTCGTCTCTTCTGATCTCTTCTGCCTCCTCCGGTAACGTCTTCTTCCAACTCCACTGACCTCTTTTAGCCCTCTCCGGTTCTTCTCCCTCTGTCTTCTGCCTCTACTGGGTTTTCTCCGCCATCTTCTCGCTCTTTTGCTGGGTCTACTCAGCCACTACTTATATTGACATGGGGCAGGTCACTGGAGGCCCACCCCTAAAGATGTCACCACCCATCATGCCCCAGGTGGTGGAGTCATAAGGAGGCCTCCGGATGACGTCACACGGTCAGCCCGCCCCATGCCAATATAAGTAGTGGCACAAGGTGCACCTGGCATTAGAACAGGAGAGAGCTTTGAGTCAACATCAGAAGAAGAACAGAGGGAGAAGACGGCGGAGAAGACCCAGCAAAGGCAGAAGACAGCAGACAGAGGGAGAAGAACCAGAGAGGGCTATAAGACATCAGCAGAGAAGACCCGGAGAGGGGAGAAGAACCGGCAGAGGCAGAAGACGTCAGCGGAGGAGGCAGAAGAGCTGGAGAAGAGATAGGAAGAGATGACGGAGCTGCTTAATAAATTACTTTAAAAACACGTGTAATGTGTTTTATTTTTGACACTTTAGGTGAATGGGTAGGGGTACAATGTACCCCATACTTATTCACACAGGGTGGGGGGGGCGGGATCTGGGGACCACGTTGTTAAAGGGGGCTTCGAGATTCCGATAAGCCCCCCGCCCACAGACCCCCGACAACAAATAGCCAGCGGTGTCGGGAAGAGGCCCTTGTCCTCATCAACATGGAGACTAGGTGCTTTGGGGTGGGGGCCCCCTCTGCCCCAAAGCACCCACCCATGTTGAGGGCATGCGGCCTGGTACGGTTCAGGAGGGGGGGGGGCGCTCACACATCCCCACCCCTTTCCTGACTTGCCAGGCAGTGTGCTCGGATAAGGGTCTGGTATGGGTTTTGGGGGGGACCCCCACGCCGTTTTTCCAGCATGGGGGTTCCCCATAAAATCCATACCAGACCGAAGGGCTTGGTATGCTCTTGGAGGGGGAACCCATGCCTTTTTTATTTTTTTAAATTTGGCGTAGAGTTCCCCTTCAAGAACATCAGAGCACAAGTCGCATGCCAAAGTCGGATCAGTCAAGACGGCGATCCGACTTTGATCCGACTTCAGTGATACTCAATGGGCTGAAGTAGGATCAAAGTCGGACCAAAGTAGTGCAGGGGACATTTTTAAAGTCGGACCAGTTAAGACCAGTTGAAATCAATGGGCTGTGACTTATTATGTGACTATGTGTCCAAAGTCGCATGACACGTTGCACTAGTGGAAGGAGCCTTAGTGTGGTTGCCTGTACTATGATCATTGTAGACTGAGAACCCAGAACAATTCCAACTACACTGACAGTCCCCCCCCCCCCCCCCCCACGCCGTGTCCAGCTCCCTTCTCCTGTGCACAGCTATATTGTATATGTGTACTGCACCTCCCATCTACACCTCGGGTCCTGTGTGGATGGGGCTTTTTATTTCTTAATTTTCTCATGAATTAGGATGTACAATGAGCGGACATTGGGCAGGAACCTATGATCAGCTCCTCCCATCCTGTATACACCCACTGGCTACACAGGAACAGTGTCCCCTCCCAGAGAGTGATGTCACTAGCTTTCTGCAACCACACCCAATGGCTGATTTTAGTCTCAGAAGGAAGAAGATTCAAAGTCATGTGACAGCACTGGATTCTGCAAAATTAAATAAGGTAGAAAAACTGGTATTTTTTTCATTTTGAGACATAAGGCTGAACTTAGCTCACATTAATGATTGCAGGGGAGAATTTAAGTGTTAAGGTGGACTTCCACTTTAAATAAATGCATGTAATATTCTGAGAGCTACCAGTCAGTATCAAGCATGTACACCCTTTTAAATCGCTTGTTATTTATTATTGTTATACAGGATTTATTACAAATAGAGACTGTCTGCCAAATTTTCTGACAGTTTTGGAGAATGGTCTTATGGCTATAAGGTGTGGCACACATTTTTCATTTGAAATTGTATTAATTTCTGCTAACTATAAAGAAATAAAGGAGAAATAGATGCTCTATAATACTATTTTGTAGACAGCTTTGTGGAACCAACAGAAATACAATTGCATGTTGGGTGGAAGAAAATCTTTTGGCAGGTCCGACAGTTTTAAGTCGGAACTCTTAATGACTGGCTAAAGATGGGAACATTTTTGCTAAGATTTAAATATTTTTATACTTTATAATTAATAAATTAATTAGGAGTCCACTGAGGGACACAGAACGTTTGCCTTTGGTTATAAGGCCACCTACAGGAGGATTGGATACTAGAAAAACTGTGGGACAGCCCAGAACACCACCTACTACCAGCATGCTGCATGCTTCAGGTTTTGTACAGTACCAAGAGCATTGACAAGGCAATACCAAGAGCATGATCACAAACACAGAATTGTGGGACTGCTGTCCCACTATGGGTTTGAAGAGAAGGGTTTTACAGCTAAATTTCTCTCTCATCCATTGCCCTCAGGACATCCAAAAACAGTCTGAGGGATGAGTAATGCTGCAAACAAAATGCTAACAGACTCAAGAAAACAGAAGACTGGGAACTACCTGCTGCTTAGAGCTGGCCAAAAGACCAAATACCTGAAGCTGGCATCAGATGAGGCCTCAACATTCACCTGGCAGAACTTTGAAAACATGTGGCCAGAATACAAGTGGCAGCCTTGCAATTCTAGACAACAGTTGCTTGATGCCAAAAATCGAAAAACTCACAGTAAAGAGGGTACACATGGGCCAAATGTCGGGAGACAACGGCTGGTTCAAAGAGAAAAAAAAAAACAAAAAAACAAAAACAAAAACGGCCGACATTCGTCCCACGTGGGTCGGTTTGTCTGACAAAAGCCCGGCAATTTGGCCGGCTTCTTTTGGACGAGCATGCTGGAAAACCAGCATCTGGCCAATTCCCGATCATCGCTCTCAGTCAATGGCAGAGTGCGGATCGGAGCGTTCTGCTGGGGGGGGGCGTCCCCCTGTCAGACCACAACAGATCAGTGGGGCAGTTCGTTCTACTAACATCGCATGGAACGAAAAAAATTGAATAGTGTGTACCCGGCTTTAGAGTGTGCCTTGACAGGAAAGGGCGGAACATGAACCTTGAGCCCATAAGCGGTCTCAGCCAATTAGATGGTTTAAAGAAAAGATAACAGAATCAGTCTGATAGAAGCAGTGTCAGAGACTCAAATCCTGGGCCGCATTCAGACAATGGAGAGAAAGTTTATTTTAAAAAACTGGAGCCGGACGTAGGGATAAGGGAATGATGTCCTGGTTGAGGTGAAAGGCAGAAACGACCTTAGGCAAGAAGTCCTAAGCATTAAAATCACAAAAGGTTCCTTGTAAGATAAGGCCACTAGAAACTTGCTGTACACTAGTGAGGGCTCCAAGGAATGCTACCTAGCAGCTGAGAGTAGAGAGGGGATTTTCTTTAACAGGTTCAAATGGCATTTTCTGAAGCACAGAGAACCAGATTCAGATCAAATGGAGACACAGGGAATGTCCCAGTACAAAAGGTATTAAACAAGGAGTGAGAGGCTAACAGGCTCTGAAACAAGATAGAACTGGCAATACCCTGACCTTTGAGAATGCAGAGAAGCAAATGCTAGTCCAACTACTGTGGCTGTAGCTTGGAAAGGAATCATCTCAGAGTAATTCCCAGTCAGAGAGACAGCAGATCCTGTAAATCAGGTAGAGGAGTGTCAACCAGGAGCCTTATCAGGTCAGAATAACACAGATTAACACATCCACCTGAGCCAATCAAGCAACAAGGATTACTGCAATGCCCTCTATCTCAATCCTGCAGACAAGTAAGATTCAGAGGAAGAAAAAGGCAGAGATAATGGTGTACTGATCCCACAGAATCACCAGGTAGGGACTTTAGATTGTAAGCTCTTTGATAGCAGGAACTGGTGTGTGTGTGTGTGTGTGTGTGTGTGTGTGTGTGTGTGTGTGTGTGTGTGTGTGTGTATACCCTCACATTTTTGTAAATATTTTATTATATCTTTATGTGATAACACTGAAGAAATGTGTCAATTTTCTGTCCCCTCAAAATAACTCACACAGCCATTAATGTCTAAACCACTGGCAACAAAAGTTAGTACACCCCTAAGTAAAAATGTCCAAATTGGGCCCAAAGTGTCAATATTTTGTGTGGCCACCATTTTCCAGCACTGTCTTAACCCTCTTGGGCATGGAGTTCACCAGAGCAAAGTGTAATTTCTTCAGTGTTGTCACATGAAAAGATAATAAAAATATTTACAAAAATGTTAGGGGTGTACTCACCTACACAGACTATATAGAGATAGAGAGATAGAAGAGAGATAGAGATATACATACAAAATAATATATATATATATATATATACACATATACACACACACAGTACTGTGTAAAGTGTTTTCGGCAGGTGTAAAAATGCTGTAAATTAAAAATACTTTCAGAAATAAAAGTATTAAGTATATATTTTTTTATCAATAAAGTAAATGAACAGAAGAGAAATCAAAATCAATATTTCAAATACTTCAAATCAGCATCAACTCTTTTAGATACACACTTTGCTGAGAAGGAACATGGCAGGTACCTGGGCCTGAAAGAGCAAATAAGGCCTTTAAAAGGGCTTAAAGATACCCATCTCAGAACTCCTAAAAGGAGGGAACATCCTTAACCGCTTCAATACCGGGCCTATTCTGGCATTTCTCTACTTCATGTAAAAATCATTTTTTTGCTAGAAAATTACTCAGAAGCCCCAAACATTATATATGTTTTTTTAGCAGACACCCTAGGGAATAAAATGGCGGTCATTGCAACTTTTTATCTCACACGGTATTTGCGCAAAAATTTTTCAAACGCCTTTTTTTTGGAAAAAAAAAACGGTTTCATGAATTAAAAAATAACAAAACAGTAAAGTTTGCCCAATTTTTTTGTATAATGTGAAAGACGATGTTACGCCGAGTAAATAGATACCCAACATGTCACGCTTTAAAATTGCGCACAATCACGGAATGGCGCCAAACTTCATTACTTAAAAATCTCCATAGGCGTCGCTTTAAAATTTTTTACAGGTTACCAGTTTAGAGTTACAGAGGAGGTCTAGTGCTAGAATTGTTGCACACGCCCTAACGCACGCGGCGATACCTCACATGTGTGGTTTGAGCGGCGTTTACATATGTGGGCGGGACTTACGTGTGCGTTCGCTTCTGATCGCGAGCTACCGGGGACAGGGGCGTTTTAAAAAAAAAAATTTATTATTTAATTTTTTTTTTTACTTCATTTTTTTTATTTTTACACTTTTTTTAACATTTTTTTTTTTAATTACTTTTATTCCTATTACAAGGAATGTAAACATCCCTTGTAATAGGAATCTATGTGACAGGTCCTCTTAATGGAGAGATGTGGGGTCAATAAGACCCCACATCTCTCCTCTAGGCTGGAAAGCATGAGATCGGAAAAAAAAAAAAATTTACCGATCTCATGCTGACAGCCGCGATCGCGGCTTCGGTTAGTTCCGGGTACCCGGGCGTGACGTCATAACGACATGCCCGGGCCTCCCACGGTCATAGAGATGACTGGTGACCATCTGGTCACCAGTCATCTCTATCGTCAACATCCGGCGCCGGCCGATTCATTCTCCGGGCCCCCGATGGCACGGGAGAGCCCGGAGAAGCACCGGGAGGGGGGGGACGTCCCCTCCCGTCGCCTATAAGAACGATCAAGCGGCGGAACTGCCGCTATGATCGTTCTTATCGTGCACAGAATCGGCAGCTGAAAAGAATGATATCTGAATGATGCATCTAGCTGCAAGCATCATTCAGATATCACCCCACAAAGAGGAGGACGTCATTTTACTATAGGTGGGTATTGAAGCGGTTAATAGAATGTGGGTTTCAATAGCCAGGCCGTTAAATTTAGCGTTCGTAAAGTAGGATGGAATATCGACCCCTGCAAGAGCAGGTCTGGCCATGCACCCTCCATTGCCATCTTTACGATTTCTGCGTACCATGACCTTCAGGGCCATGCTGGTGCTACCAGAATTACCGGCTTTCTTTCCAGCTTGATCCTGCAAATAATTTGTGGCAGCAACTAAATAAGGGGGGGGGGGAATGCATAGAACAGTGAGAACTGATCCCACGGGTTTACCAGCGCATCTGTTCCGTATGCGAGTGGATCCCTTGTCCTGGACACAAAGTTGACTAACTTCATGTTGAATCTGGACGCTAGAAGAAGATCTATGTCCGGAGTCCCCCGTCTTTGTCAAACAGCCCGAAATACGTTGAGGTGAAGAGACCATTCCACCGGGAATAACTGCTGGCGACTTAAGTAGTCCACCTGCCAATTCTCTACTCCCGGGATGAAAACTGCGATAGGCATGGGACATTCTTTTCTGCCCAAGTTAGAATATGGTTCACCTCTGAGCTGGGAGACTCTTGGTGCCCCCATGGCGATTGATATAGGCCACAGCTGTGGCATTTTCGGATTGGATCCTGACAGGACAATTCCTTAACCTGGAGGTCCAGGTTTCCAGAGCCAGATGCACTGTCCGAATCTCTAGGATGTTGATGGACAAGGCTCTTTCGGTTCTTGACCACTGTCCCTGGAGAGTCTTCTCTAGTACTGCTCCCCAGCCTGAAAGGCTGGCATCTGCCGTTACTACTTTCCAGATAATTGGTCTGAAGGATTTTCCTTTCTGCAGATTCTGGGTTAGTAACCACCAACTGAGGCTTTGGGACGCTCTTGGGGACAGCCGCATTGGCAAGTTCAAAGCTTGGATCGTTCTGTTCCAAGCAGACACGATACTGTTTTGCAACAGGTCTCAAATGGAACTGGGCATAGGGAACTTCTTCAAATGAAGCTACCATCTTTCTTAACAATCTCATGCAAAGGCGAATTGAGGGATTTCTTTTTGACCTGACCATCCGCACCAGCTCTCGTAAGGAGCTGTTCTTTGCCAGAGGCAAGAACACTTTTCTGGGCTGTGTCTATGATCAGGCCCAAATACTCCAGCTTTCTTAGCGGTTTTAAGGAGGACTTCTCTAGGTTGAGAATGGAACCCAGACTTTACAGGTAACTGGTTGTAATGTGTACACTTTGCTCCAAGCGAGCCACTGACTGGTCTATTAACAATAGATCGTCTAGGTATGCCAAAACTGTTATGCCCTGTGCCCTTAGCCTGGCTAGAGGTGGGGCCAGCACTTTTGTGAACACCAGGGGTGCTGTAGCTAGCCTGAAGGGCAAGGCTACAAACTAAAAGTGCTGCTGTTCTTCTACTTTGAACCGCAGAAACCTCTGGTGAGCAGGAAATATGGGAATATGCAGATATGCATCTCTGATGTCGATGGATGCCAGAAGTTTTCTTCCTTGTAGGATGGAAACTACTGACTTGATAGACTCCATGTAAAAGGAGCGGATCTTCAGGAACGGATTTAGATTCCTTAGATCTAGAATGGGTCTGACACCCCCATTTGGTTTTGGTACCGTAAACAGGTTTAAATAAAACCCCAAACTTTGCTCTTCTGTGGGGATCTGTATGATGACCCCCTGAGCCAATAATCGGTCTAATGCTTGAAACAGGGATTGCCTTTTCCCTGGATCCTTGAGAACATTTGATCTCAGAAAACGAGATGGTGGAAACTCACGAAATTCTAGTTTGTATCCTAGAGACACCGTGGAGAGAACCCATCTGTCCTGAATTTCCCTTTGCCATACTTCTGAGTATTTCAGAAGTCTTCCCCCCACTCTGGTAAGGGGGGGGAGGTCTCTTTATGATGAGGCTTTAGTATTCTGCTTTGCAGATTTGCGGCCCCAGGTCTTCTTTTGTGCCTGGGTCTGACCCTGAGGTTTTCCTCTAGAATCTGACAGCGGAGACCGTCGCCATTGCCTAGAGGCGGATGCCCCTGGCGCAGGAGAAAAAGTCAGTTTAAATGAAGGACGTTTATACTTTCTTTTGACTGGCAAAAGAATACTCTTTCCGCTAGAAATAGTCTGGATGTATTTATCCAAATCGCCAAATAGTCGCTCCCCATGAAAAGGGAAACTAATCAGAAGCTTTTTGCAAGGTGCTTCAGCTGACCAATCTTAACCAAAGGGTCCTACGCATGTGTACTAGCACAAGCGCAAGGCGAGACACCTGGTGAATAGAATCATTCATAGCATCTATGGCAAAACATAATGCTTTTGGTAGTTCGGCCAACTCATGGGCCTGTTGTGCAGGGAGCCCTTTAAGAGCTTCTGTGAATTGGTCCTTTAAGGACTGAAAGATGCCTATTGCTGCGATTGCAGACTGAGTAACGGTCCCTGCCAAGGACAAAAAAAAAAAAGGGGGATTTTAACAGGAATTCCAACTTATCTGTTGGATCTTTAAGCATTTGTGCATTGTCTACTGGACAAGTTAGACTTTTATTCACACTGGAAATCGCGTCAACTGCTGGAACCTTCCATTTTTTGGTGAATTTTTCCTCCATGGGATAGAGAACTGAGAATCTCTTTGGAGGGAGAAAATGCTTATCTGGATGATCCCATTCAGCATAAATAAGCTTTTCTAGTAATGCATGGACAGGAAATGCATGCAAAGGCTGTAAAGGTTTCAAAGAACCCAAGGAAGAAACCGGACTTTCAGCTAACTGTTAGGGGTAGCATGAACGTAGAGCGAACCATTTCCGTAAGGATTTGTACCTCAGATTGTGAAGCTGAATCATCAACAGTTTCCTCCACAGAGGAATAATCGGCTTGTTTTTCCTCTCGATCGTCTGAGGGTAATACCTTATCCTGTCCCCACTTTTCCCTCGGTAAAGGGTTTGGAGCGGGAGAGAGGGATCTAGCACGCTTCCTATCCCCTTGGAGGATGTGATTAAAACCACTAATCTTCCTTTTAAGCCTTGCAGGGCAGAGGAAAATGCATCTTCAGTCACGGATAACAGGGACTGAGGTGTGAGAAACAGTTGTACCACCAATCAGTTCCAAAGACTCACCCTGGCTTGCCATATCTCCGGAGAGGACGACAGTGTGGAGGCATGACTGGAGTTCCCAGCGCCTGGGGGTGGAACTTTTGGTGCCTTTGTAGTAACCTTGGAAGCCATAAGCTAAGCACAAAAGCAGAGGCACTCTAAGAAATATTCTATTTGCTGAGCAATAGAAAGAAAAAACAATGGCAGCATAGATTAATCTGATGCTAAACAATAATGTCTTTTTCTGTACTGGAAATGCCTGTGTACACCCCTCACATGCTCCAGCGATCCTGTGTCCTGTGGCAGCTCTTGCTTCAGCTGCTCTGGTAGACACATTTCGTTTATAAGAGCATCAGCCTTTAAGCCCTCTCAGATGTAAACCTGATTGCCTGTGTGTCTTCACAAGGACACCGAGTCCGCACACGGCACCGACCGCTTTAGCCACGTCCCTTCCATCGACCCTCCCTCCCTCTTTTCAAAAGAAAAAACCTCAGCCCGCGCGGGGCATAGCTTTCGGGTCTGAGACACAGACCAGAAGGAGGAGGGGAGGCTGCAGCCGCCATGCTGTGTTTCTGTCTGCCCTTTGAGAAAGGCTGCTCTTTGCATAGGCAAGTAAACATAAAATGTTTATGTAAGAAAAAACGCCCCCACACCCTTTGGGGGGGGGGGGGGGGGGTTCGCTCAGGCGGGGGAGGGGTACTTAGCAGTTTGTGAGTCAGCGTTTTTTTAGTGCTTGTCACACTACAATGAGCATAGATTACCCAAAACTGTTTACAAGGTATAATATACCACAGTACATGTACCCCCAGCCACTCAGCTTTACCCAACTGGGGGGAGAGGAAATAAAGAACCCCCTCCAGCTGCTAGGACACACGCTGTTGTAGCACAGATTGAAAGGGTAAGTGTATTCTTACTCCCTCTAGAGGAAACTTTAAGGCATTACAATGTAACATATGGAAGAAAAGGCATAGGTGGACTTTGCAGTTCCTAAGCATCTCTTACATTTTCCTCGCTGCAGGATACTGCTGAAAACAGACAGATCCAGACTTCACCCATCACAGCGGGCAGCGTATATATACCTTCAAAGAAAGTCCCTTTAATAGGGGTTTCACTCCTTTGGACCTGTATAGCACCCCTCAGGACAACTTTAGGTAATGTAGCAAGACCAAAAAGAGTCCTGGGTTCCTAGGGTCCAGCTCTCAAAGAGGCGTTACAGTCAAAACCTCGTTCTATGCGAGGTCCAGGTGCCACAGGATGATGTGGATGGATCCGGTTGTGGAGGCTTTTTGAATCCAGCATGGATCCCTCCTGAAGCTCCTCAGAGCACATCTTCACTCGTGACAAACACCTTAGACACTGGCGAAAAAACTGAGGTACTCCTGGAAGAGGGAGGGGTTATATAGGGGAGTCAACTTCCTGTATTGGGTATACCAGTGTCAACACCTGAAGGTGGCCCATAACCCATTAAGTTAATACTTAAGGCTCTGTGTCCCATGATGTACGATAAAGAAATGACACTGGCAGGGAAGGGGTTAACTGTGATCCCTGGGTGTGTTCTAAATGGAGGGGGGATGGGCTCACTGGGACATGACAGATTACTGGGAACAGTAGATCTGTCATGTCCCCCTGTCAGAATGGGGATCCACTTGTTTACACTGGCAGATCCTTGTTCTGCCTCTGTACTAGGTGATCGCGGGTCGCCGGCAGACACAGAGTCCGCCCGACCCACGGGCTTGCTCCCGCCATCGCACCTGCGTGAGCCGCCGTATAGCTATGGCAGTTTGCGCAGGAGAGCCAACCTGCCACCGTATAACGATGGCGGCTGGTCTGCAAGTGGTTAACATTCACGTATTCCTAACAAGTAGTAGCAGGGTGAGCTGAGCTGCTAAAAGAGGACTTGTATGACTTTAGTGCTTCTGCTGTGAATTTGGAGGATGAATTGCTCCGAGTCTGCAGATATAAAGTTCATTGTCAGCGTGTGCTCCCCTGCTCCATCATAGCTTCTGGTTGCAGCATGCAGATTTTGGTTGTGGCACCCTCCTTGTCTGTCCACCTACAAGGAGATTGATTGTGGCCAGTCTCTGGGTGGAGACCAAACCGGATTTAATCCAGCCAAGTCTGCAGTCTCATGCTTGTAATAGTGAGTGTAATTCACATTTCAAGTGCCTCATTTGTCTGCTTTGTTCTGCTAGATTGGATTCCTTCATTGACGACTTTGGATCGGACATCGACTGTTGTCTGAACTCTGACTGCCTTTTGATTATGGATGGACTCCAGCTACTCTGAACCTTGCCTGCATTGTACCTGGACTGTCATTGAACCAGTCTGCCTGTCTGCCAACCGCAAGTAAATGTTTGCTCTGCTCAGTTTACACCTGCCCTGGTATGGTACCCAGGCACTATAGCATTGTGTAGTCCTGGCAGCAACTGAGTATGTGTAGGCCTGCTTGCCTTATGGGAAAAAGGGGCTGCTATAAGTGAAATACACAGAAGCTAGCTATAACGTCTGAGCACTTGTGATAGAAGTGTGACTTTCATTTACTACCATTTCCTAACGTGTAAATGCTTACAATCATCCTGTAGCCAGGCAATGGACACGCAAGTAATTTTTCTCTCACTAGTTTGGTATAAAATGTATATTCTGCCCAAGAATCAATTTTGACAAAAGATAAATCTGCCTGTACAACTGCTACTTCAACAATGCACAATCCCCTTTTCCAAATTTCATAATTTGTTTAAATTCTGGAACAGTAAAATTATCCACTAATTGATATTGGGCAGTATTACTTACCATACTCAGGAAATTCACAATGCCAATAAAAAAAAAAATCAGGCCACATAATATCTTTACATCTTATATTGCACTGTACATGTATTCATTGTGAATGAAACCCTTTAATGCACACACAGGACCAATGAACCTTCAACTAACAGCTGACACAATTTACCAAAATATTGTACATAGAACTGCTTGAAAGCCCCTTTCAACGAATCAATGCGCATTTCAGAATTAATGGGCAAACCTTTTGAAAAACATTCCTTTTGTAAAGGTACATTAACCAGAGTCAACACTGTAAAGGTTGTTAAAAAAAACTTGATAAGTGATCAAAAGTTCAAGACTGAACACAACAAAGAGTACACAAGATCACGTAACTTACCGTGTATTCTGTGCGTCAGCCGGCAGGAAACAAAAAAAAAAAAAAAAAAAAAAAAAAAAGGAGAAAGAAAATGCAAGGAACACGTTAGACAAATGCAATTGAAATTCTTGACAATGTCAGTGACATACGCTTACAGTTTTTTGTTAATGTCAAAACTCCCACTTCTGCTTGTTCATTTACTTTAAATCTTTTTTCATGTAAATTGCATGGTTTAGTGGAAACCCACCCCCGTTCTTGACTTCGCTGTGAAGCCATGATTGGGAAGTGCAGGCTTTTGCTGAGGTATGACCTGGCAACAGGACATTTGTGCTAAAATATTATTACCCAATTTAGGTTCAATCAATTTCTCTGAACAAAATAGCCATTTAGACAAGCAAGTATTTTTCAGATTCAAAATGTGAATTTTTTCCAATGGTTTGGGCAGAGGGGTTGTATAGCCAACCCACCACAAGCTCTGCAGGCAACCACTTTGGGAATGATTTATGAAAAAGAGAACAAAAGAAACCTGAGGCAGAAAGTTCATAGCAACCAGATTCAATGTTTACCTTTTCTTAGGGAAAGAAAGGAGACGCTGGATTGCTGGCTGTGCACACCAGCCCTATTACTGCTTCAGATTTCTCTGCTCACATTTTCATAAATCAGTCCCTTTGTGAAATGAATTGATACAAATGGTCACATGCATAAAAAAGGGACTCCAAGGGGAAGAGTGGAACTCTTATTTCCCAAAGTAGCCTATAATTTTCCAGAAGTCAATTCTCCAGGGCAGACTAGAAATCAAAGGAAATAATCTTCTTGGTTCTGTTTAAACCAGTGGTTCTCAACTCCTGTCCTCACCCACTAACAGGCCAGGTTTGCAAGATAACTGAAGTACATCACAGGTGTTCTCATTTGCTGCTCGGTGATTGCAGTATTCTAGTTTGCATCTCCCCAAGGTAATACTTCAAATCTGGACAGTTGGTGGGTCCTGAGGACTGGAGTTGAGAACCACTGGTTTAAACACTGGTAGACTTGCAAGAGAAGCCAACTATTGCCTGCGGGCACCATGGTAAAAGGTCTAAATATACACTACACTACTGTGCAAAAGTTTTAGGCAGGTGTAAAGAAAATGCTGTAAATTAACCACTTCCCGCCCAAGGACATCATATGATGTCCTGGACTTTCAGTGGGAATATCTGAATGATGCCTGCAGCTACAGGCATCATTCAGATAGCCTTGTTTTCTGCCGGCGATTCTGTGCACCATAACAACGATCATAGCGTCAGTTCTGCCGCTTGATTGTTCTTACAGGTGACAGGAGGGGACACCCCCCCTCCCGCCACCATCTGGTGCTTCTCCAGGCTCTCCCGTGCCATCGGGGACCCGGAGAAAGAATCGGCCGCCACCGGATGACGAGCATAGAGCATCTCTATGACCGGAGGCCCGGGCGCGACGTTATGACGTCACGTCTGGGCCGCGGATGTAAACAAAGCCGCGATCAGGGCTGCTAAGCACGAGATCGTGTATTTTTTTTCCCCGATCTCATGCTTTCCTGCCTGGAGAAGAGATGCGGGGTCTTATTGATCCCGCATCTCTCCATAAAGAGGACCTGTCACAAATGATTCATATTACAAGGGATGTTTACATTCCTTGTAATAGGAATAAAAGTGATCAAAAAATGTTGTAAAAGTTGTACAGAAGTAAAAATAAAAGTAAAAAAAAAAAAAAAAAAAAAAAAAAAAAGGTTTTAAATGCCCCTGTCCTTGGTAGCTCGCGTTTAGAAGCGAACGCACAAGTTAGTCCCGCCCACATATTTTAACGCCGTTCCAACCACACATGTGAGGTATCGCCACGTGCGATAGAGCGCGAACAACAATTCTAGCACTAGACCTCCGTGACCGTAAACATGTAACCTGTAAAAAAAATTTAAAGCGTTGCCTATGGAGATTTTTAAGTACTGAAGTTTGACGTCATTCCATGATTGTGCGCAATTTTAAAGCGTGACATGTTGGGTATATATTTACTGGGCTTAACAATCTTTCACATTATATCAAAAAATTGGGCTAACTTTACTGTTTTGTTATTTTCTAAATCATGAAACGGTTTTCCAAAAAAAACCCAAAAAAACCACAAAAAAAAAAAACAAAAACACACGTTTAAAAAATTGTTGCGCAAATACCGTAAGAGATAAAAAGTCGCAATGGCCGCCATTTTATTCCCTAGGGTGTCTGCTAAAAAAAACAATAGATAATGTTTGGGGGTTCTGAGTAATTTTCTAGCAAACAAATTATGATTTTTAATGTAGGAGAGAAGTGCCAGAATAGGCCCGGTATGGAAGTGGTTAAGAATACTTTCACGAATAAAAAAAAAAAAAAAAGTGTCAGTTTTCTTTTCATTAACAAAATGGAAAGTAAATGAACAGAAGAGAAATCAAACTCAATAGCTGGTGTGACCACATTTTACCTTCAAAAACAGCATAAATTCTTCCAAATAAACGTGCACACAGTTTTCATAAAGGAACTCGGCACATAGGTTGTTCCAAATATTTTGGAGAACTAGCCACATATCTTGTATGGATGTAGGCTGCCTCAGATCCTTCTGTCCCTTCATGTAATCCCAGACAGACTTGTTGATGTTGAAATCAGGGCTCTGTGGGGGCCAAACCATCACTTCCAGGATTCCTTGTTCTTTACACTGAAGATGGTTCTTAAAGCGGAGTTCCACCCAAAAATGGAACTTCTGCTTTAAAGGGAGGTGACCCCCTGACATGCCACGTTTGGCATGTCTTTTTTTTGGGGGGGGGGGAGCGGATACCGTCTTTTTTGAGGGTCCCAGCTCCCACTTCCTCTCGGCAATCATCTGGGACATGTCACGGGTCCAAGATGATTGCCCGGCCGGGCGCCCGCAGTTACAATGCTGGCTCTGCAGAGAAGAGAGGGAGACGGGCAGGGCTTCCTTGGGAAGGTAAGTGTCCAATTATTAAAAGTCAGCAGCTGCAGTATTTGTAGCTGCTGACTTTTTTTTTTTTTTAAGCAGAACTCCGCTTAAATGACATGGACTATGTTTGGGGTTGTTGAGCTGCTGCAGAATAAATTTGGGGCCAATCACACATCTCCCTGATGGTATGGCATGAGGGAGAAGTATCTTCCTGTATTTCTCAGCATTGATGACACCATTGATTCTGACCAAATCTCCAACATTTGCAGAAATGCAGCTCCAGACGTGTAAGGAAGCTCCACCATGCTTTACTGATGCCTGCAGACACTCATTGTGCCACTCTCCAGCCCTTCAGCTAACTGCCTCCTGCTACAGCCAACTATTTCAAATTTTGACTCATCAGTCCAGAGCACCTGTTTACCAGTTTTCTGCACCCCAGTTCCTGGTTTGATGCATAGTTGAGTCTCTTAGCTTTGATTCCATGTTTGAGGTATGCCTTTTTAACTACAATTCTTCCATGAAGACCACTACTGGCCAGATTTCTCTGGACAATGAATAGGTGTATCTGGGTCCCACTGGTGTCTGCCAGTCTGTGCTGATGGCACTGCTTGACATCTTTTGACGTTGAAGGGAAGTAAGCATGATGTGTCATCTGGTGCATTATATTTTCTTGGATGATCTAGGAATTTACAGTCCTCAACGTTGCCCAATCAACGGTGTCCTCAATGCTCGGAAATACAGGCAGATACTAAACCATCATGCCATACCATCAGAGAGGTGTATGATTGCCTCAATTTATTCTGCAGCAGGACAACAATCCTAAACAAACAGCAAATGTCATTAAGAACCGTGTTCAGGGTAAACAAAAACAAGTCGTCCTGGTAGTGATGGTTTGGCCCCCACAGAGCCCCAATCTCAACATCAAGTCTGTCTGGGTTTACATGGAGAAAGAAGGATGTGGGCAGCCTACAATCCACAGGAGATCTATGGTTAGTCCTAAAAGAATCTATGCTGGTTTGAAGTCAAAGGGTTGTCACACCAAATATTGATTTGATTTAGATTTTTCAGTTCGCTCACTCTGAATTTTGTAAATTGATAGAAACAATTAAAATATATATTTTAGAATTCTTGCTTTACAAAATCTCTTCACACCTGCCTAAAACTTTTGCACAGTACTGTAGATGCCTAAAAAAAGTCTACAGTAGCCAGAGACTATGATTAGCATCAAGAATGCTGGCTATACATAATGCAAATTATCACGACTTTTACAACCACAAAAAATGACACAATGTAACCAAATATCAAACGTTTCTACCAAAATCAAAAAAATTATTGAACTATTGGTGGCAGGTTGCCTTGATTCTTTATGCAAGACTACACTGCAACTGAGCACCACAAACCAAAAACGCTATTTAAATTCATTTTTATTATTCAAAGCAAACATATTCATCCATCCATGTCTCCATGCATTATTTTTTCAAGAAATGACCCCCTTGAATTTCTGATCGTAGCCATCTTGAGTAAAGGTAGCATTTACTTCATGCAATCCATTTGCCGTTAGCTCAGGCATGCAGGCAGGAGGGTGTGATTGGCTGAGAAAAAAAAGCTCCTCCTGAAGACTTCGGGAATGTAGGACATGTGCCTAGGCATAGAAAGTACAGCTGCACGATTCTGGCCAAAATGAGAATCACTTTTTTTGCTTAGAATAAAGATCACAATTCTCTCACGATTGCGCTAACTTTACTGTTTAGTTTTTTTTTTAATTCATTGAAGTGTATTTTTTCCTCAAAAATTGAGTTTGAGTGACCGCTGCGCAAATACAGCGAGACATAAAATATTGCAACAATCCCCATTTTATTCCCTAGGGTCTCTGTAAAAAAAAAAACTATTTATAATGTTTGGGGGTTCCAAGTAATTTTCTAGAAAAAAAAATACGGATTTTAACTTTGTAAGAAACAAGTGTCAGAAAAAGGTTTAGTCTTTAACCACTTAAGGACCGAGCCCCTTTGAGATTTGTTGTTTACAAGTTAACTTCTTCAGATCCGCGCTATAGCAGAATGATGGCTACAGCGCGGACCTACTTTGCCAGGAGGGCGTCAATAGACGTCCTCCCGTGTTCGAGCGGCCTGCACGCTCCACGCTCTGTTCAGAGAGTCTACGAGACTCACCTGATCACAGATGGAAGTAAGGGGTCGATCCCAACCCCTTACCACGTGATCAGCTGTCAGCCAATGACAGCTGAGCATGTGATGTAAACAGAGCCGGTAATTGGCTATTTAGCGTGAGAAAAAAAAAAAAAAAAGCAGAGCACCGGCTGCTGTCAGAGGGACTTCGGTCCCGATCAAGGAGAGCTATATATGCAAAATGATTCTGCGCTGCCCTACACAGAAAGAATAGCAGCTAACACAACCAACAAGGCATAGACAAGAAAAAAAACAAAACAGGTGTAGCGCTAGAGGATGAAATGTCCAATGTATAAAAACGTGTTGGGTTAATCCTCCCAAAAAGGAACCAAAAAGTACATTTATGTATATTGTATAAGAAGTCCTTCAAGAAAATGGATACTTCAAGAAGACATCTATGTTGAAGATAAACACAACACCACCTGAAGAAGGAGAGGCTTACCAGATAGGTTGGACCCAAAGGGCGTACGCCGAATTGGGTCAGGTAGGCTTAAGTGGTGAGTGGTTCAGAGCGACTTGGAAAGATGATTCTGATGGATGGACCGGCTCAATGTTATATCCCTTTGATTGGTGGATGCCCAGACCAAGGGGGACAACGTAGTTGAGGCAAGCCAGATGGTATCGTATCCAAGGAAATGCGCTTGTTTAAACGGCAAAGGTTTGCCAGTTGTCTCCGTTTGTGGTGCCGCTCCTTCAGCTGCTACAGCTTTGCTGTCTCCCTTTGTACCGGAATGGGAGACTTGATCTGTGAATTCATGCTTCCTTCCCTTGTCTTGTCTTGTCTTTTCCCCACAACCACCCCCCCCTTTGTTTTTCATATCTCTATGTTTTTGATTCCACTATGTATTTTTATTTATATTATGTTTGTTATTGGTTTTTCTGTACTGGGTATTAACTGTCAGAAACCATGAATCAGGCAGACAGAAGTAGTGTTAAATCATACTTGTTTTTTAATAATAAGGTAAACAGAGTAAACGTAGTCAAAACATAGCCAGCGTTCAGGAACCAGAACAGATAGTCAGACAAGCCAAAACCTCAGGGAGCCAGAGAACAGCAAGCAGGATCTGGAGCCAGAAGGAACGTCAGCCAAAAAAGTCTTTAACAGGAACACAGGAGAGCTTCTCTAGAGATGTGACCAAAGCGAAGGCAGAGATCATCTGGACTGGACGGCTTAAGTAGGACTGACCAGCAAGATATAATCAACAGGTGAGTCACTGTGGAGAGATAGGAGTTGGCAATTAGCCAACAGCCGAGCAGCCACAAAGCAGCGGTCACAATGTATCTTAGGAGGAGCCTGGACCTGAGCAGCAAGAATTTTGTCACCCAAAGGAGCAGTGAGACTGGTGCGAACTGTAGCCAGAAAACGATCAGGAGGAATCACAGGAAACGGAACAGACGCCATCTTGGCAGTGGGAGAAAATTGTTGTGGCAAAGCGTCAGCCCTTACATTCTTAGTACTGGGTAAGAATGAGACAATGTAATTGAAACAAGAAAAGAACCCATTGCACCCTTCTGGGAGAGAGGTGTTTAGCCTCAGCCAAGAATGTGAGATTCTTATGGTCAGTAAGAATGAGAACCAGCACAGTGGTACCTTCAAGGCAGCTCTCTGTCACCAATCTCGCAATAGCACTCCACAGGTGACAATTTCTTGGAAAAGTAGCCACAAGGATGCATAGCCCTCTCAGAGGTAGGACGTTGAGACAGAGGGGCGCCAACTCCAGTCTCAGAAGCATCAACCTCAAGGATAAAATGTAACGTAGGTTCAGGATGTGCCAACACAGAAGCAGAAACAAAGGCAGCCTTGAGACTCTCAAAGGCCTTAATGGACTCCGGAGACCAACTCTGTGTTACCGTCCTTTCTGGTCATATCAGTCAGGGGCTTGACCGGAGACGAGAAGTTGCCAACTATTATCAGACGTTTATTCGTAAAGCCAAGAAAACGCTACAGAGGATGTAAACCCACGGGCCACTGTAGCACTGCTGAAAGTTTCTTTGGGTCCATCGAAAAACCAGCAGTAGAAAACCCAGGAATTTAACCTGTTCATGATGGAATTCACACGTCTCCAATTTACAATAGAGATTGTTTTCTCAGTTTCTAAAGCACACAACAGACATCTGTGTGCTGGCTCTCCAGGGAATTGGAAAATATGAGGATATCATTGAGATAAACCTCCACACAACTGCAACAAATCTCAGAGGACATAGTTAAATCCAGGAAAACTGCTGGGGCGTTAAAGGCCAAAAAGGAGGTACTCAATGGCCTGTTCTGGTATTAAATGCAGTTTTCCACTCATCGCCCTCAATCCTCACAAGATTATATGCCCCTCTCAAATCAAGCTTCGTGAAAACTGTTGCTCCCTTGAGGCGGTCAAATAACTCTGTAATCAACAGAATCGGATAGGCATTCTTAAATCGTGAAACAATTGAGACCCCTATAAGCAATACAAGGTCTCAGTTCACCACTCTTCTTCACAAAGAAGAAACCAGCACCAGCAGGAGACGAGGATTTGCGGATGAAACCTCAAGAAAAGTGCGTCTGCAACATACTCCTCCATGACCGACAAAGGGTAAATAGGCCACGAGGGGGTATAGCACCAGGTTGAAGGTCAATTGCGCAATCATACGACCGGTGTGGAGGCAAACTACCGGCTTGACCTTTGTCAATGACATCACAAAAATCGCGGTACTCCTCTGGCAGGGAGGAGAGTAAAGAGGTGCTCAGCACCCTTGCTACCTTCTGGAAGCATGTCTTACTGCATTGTGGCGACCAGGAGAGAACCTCAGCATGGAGCCAATCAAAAGAGGGGTTGTGCCTCTAACCAAGGATAACTAATAACCAGCAGAAACTTAGGTGAGGAAATAACTTAGAATTGGATTATCTCATGGTGAAGAGCACCTACAGCCATGGACAAGATAACAGTCTCATGAGTCACATTGGCAGGCTGTAGAGGTCTCCCGTCAAGAGCCATACGGGCAAGTGGAGTGTCACACAGCTGCAGTGCTTCGATACAAAGGCAGCATCAATGAACAGGTCTACAGCCCCAGAGTCAATTAGAGCCTATATTTAGATGGAAGACTCAGCCCAAGGAAGGGTAACCGAAACCAGTGGCTTATGCTTCAGGATAACTGAGGAAGAAATGCCTATCTAGAAAGGTCTATCTGACAGGACCTCAAGGTTCGGGCGTTCCCTGGACCAGTAAGGACAAGACTTCAAAAAGTGATCTGCCTGGCCACAATAAAGGCACAATCTCTCCCTCCTCCTAAAGGTTCTCTTATCCGCAGAGAGACGCGTGAAGCCCAATTGCATGGGTTCTACTTCACTGACCGACTCAGTACCAGGAGGCATGGGTGGTGAGCGAGGCAAGGGTGGGACTGCAAAGCTCGGCAACAAAATGTACAGGAGGCTTCTGCAAGCACTCCTTAAAAGAGTCTCTCTGAGTCTGGAGTCAATGAGAATGGCAAACGTGATCAACTTCTCCAGCTCAGTGGGTATATCTCGGGTTGCTATCTCATCCTTGATGGTATCCGAGAGATCATGAGAAAAAGCAGCCACGAGGGCCTCAATGTTTCACGCAACCTCTGCTGCCAGAGTATGGAATTCAATGGCGTAATCAGCAACCGTTCTCGTACTCTGATGGCCATGAGGCACTTAGCGGCAGAAGCAGTGTGCGGGAACGTCAAATACCCTTTTAAAAAAAGAGGCCAAAAACTCTGGGTAACTCAAGACAACAGGTTTTTGCATCTCCCATAGAGGGTTTGCCCAGGCCAAGGCTCTCTCAGAAAGCAAAGATATCATGAAACCTACTTTGCTTCTATCCGTGGGAAACACCTGGGGCAGCATCTCAAAGTATATCTCAACCTGGTTGAGAAACACTCTGCATTGCACTGGATCACCCCCAAATTGCTGGAGAAGCAGAGCAGAACCAGATATACCTCTTAGAGGTAATACTCGAGGCGGGTGCCTGCACAGAGACTGGAGCAGCAGCAGGGACAGCCTGCAACACAGGTTGTACCGGAGAAGCTACTGTGGGAGATTCCAGGTTGCCGTGCGACTCAGGAGCGTTTATAACGCCATGACAAACTGATTCATGCGGTGATCCAGCTCATTCAATCTGAAAAAAATATTACCAAGTGGATTGACTACATCTTCTGAATTCATGAAGAGACAGAAGTACAGTTAAATCACACTTGTTTAATAATAAAAAAGGTAAACAGAGTAAACAGTCAAAACATAGCCAGAGTTCAGGAACCGGAATCGATAGACAAGCCAAAATGTCAGGGAGCCAGAGAACAGCGTAGTAAAACAGCAAGCAGGATCCTGAGCCAGAAGAAAAGTCAGCCAAGCAAGTCATAAACAGGAACACAGGAGAGCGTCTCTAGAGATGTGACAAAGGCAAAGGCAGAGATCACCTGGACTGGACGGCTTAAGTAGACAGGACTGACGAGCAAGATATCAACAGGTGAGTCACTGTGGAGAGATAGGAGCTGGCAATCAGCCGACAGCTGAGTGGCCAGCTCAGAGGAGAGTTGAGCCCAGCCCTGACACTACCACCCTCAGATGCTGTTTGGGGGGGCAGTAGCAGGATAGGGACCTTGCTGCACCACCCGACACGTACGGGTCCTTTGCATGCCCTTTGGGCATAGGATTCTTTGCCGGCCTTTGAGTCCATTGGCTTCCTGTTGGAGGAAGCCTATTTCTGTTTCACAATGAGGTGCAGCAGGATGGCCACACGCGCGCTGGTGGCGTGATGACGTGGGACACGGCTCTGCCCTCCTTGAACGTGGCCGCTTACTTGACGCCGAGGGACCCACCACAGATGCTGGATGCCATGGGGGGGCCAGCTTCCTGTTTTGGCCAACCAGCTGACTCCAAATCGGCCATTAGTCAATCGGCTAATTAACCAACATAGTGAGATGTGTATATATATATATATATATATATACACACCTCACTATATGTGGTGATTCAATGCAGCATAAAAACTGACAAGCTGATGGACATGAGGCACTGGTGAATAACAGAGTTATGATTTGCATTTAGACAGGCCATCTATTCATTTTTATCACTTGACCTAAATAGCAGCATAATTTCTCAGCTATGTGTCTTGAATTATCTTACCTTTTTTATGCCATGTACATGGTACACGTAAGCCCTTTTTAGATGATCATACTCTGTTTAAAATTTGCTTAAATAGATTAATACTCCTCTCAAGCGTTCCAAATAAAGAACTACAGACACCTTCACTGGTTGGTAATCTCTGGCAGGGATGTCGCTCTCTTGCCTATTTTGGGGGGATATTATAGCAAAAAGTAAAAAAAAATTGCATTTTTAAAATTGTCGCTCTTTTTGTTTATAGCGCAAAAAATAAAAACCGCAGAGGTGAACAAATACCACCAAAAGAAAGCTGTATTTGTGGGAAAAAAAAAAAAAAAGGTGTCAACTTTGGTTGCAATGTTGCACGACCGCGCAATTGTCAGTTAAAGCGACGCAGTGCCGAATCGCAAAAAATGCTCTGGTCAGGAAGGGGGTAAAATCTTCCAGGGCTGAAGTGGTTAAAAAATAAATAAAGACATTGTCTTTATTGGTGGAAGGGGGGCAGCCTATAGTCTTTATATTTAAATTTTTATAAATGTTACTACTTTTCTTTCCATGTGTTGTGTTCTGTATTATGCTTTGCTAGAATATCTCTTTTTATTTTGGGCCTACTTAGTTTAGAAGGCATTGTTATGCATTAATTGCATTATAAAAAAAAAAAAAATTATATGTGGTGTGTGATGTGGTTTTCTGGTAGTACATCACATCGGGCAAAATTGTTTTCTTGCATGAATATGCCAGTCATTTACTTGAATTAAAAAAAAAAAAGCTTGAAAAGTATATTAATGTTCATTATCTCAATGACCTTCACAGAAATTTGAAGCAACAATATTGATGCATAATTGTTAACTTTCGCTATAATACAGATTATATGGACATTGGAATGTGCAGTGAAAATTACATTCCTTTGTGTATTATGTGGTCAATGGCACATACGCTCACTCGTATAAGCTATAAAATAACATCCTCTGTGAAAGATATGTAAAGCAATATAAAGACAAGGAATGAATAAGTAGCTAAGGCTGCCAGAGTAACTGAAGGGTTGAAAAGAAAACTGCAGACATCTTCTACTACTCCCTTTCACCACTGCCTCGTGGTTTACTACCACAATGGCATGCCATGGGAAGAATGGTACATAGAAGTACATTAATGGCCAAGATTTCCTTATTTAACTATATTTGTGGGTTTTACTCAACAAAAAGGGTCAGTATGTCAACTGGGACTCTGAAGAAGATGGGATAAAAATAAATAAATCTGGATTCCTCCATCCACACAAGCGAGATGCCATCTCAACATTCCTATCTAAAGATCAACTTCTGTCAAACATGAACCCCACACACATGGATTGAAATTCGGCCAATTCTTGCAGAACTGTCCAAATTTCCATCTATGGCCAGCTTTAGCAGACAAAAGCCTACTTTACTTGCCATACTTTCCTACATAAAAATAAAGCTACAGATCTATATAAATCTATGCATTCTAGCTGTACAAGAGAAATGTAAAAATAAATAAATAAATAAAAAGCTAGCATGCAACACCTGCTAGAATGTGGCAAGTATGAAATACTCCTATGCAATACCTCCATACCATCATCGAAAGTCACTTTCTACAGATATTTCTATCACTTCAAACCCCGGTGTCTGCAAACCCAGAGCAATGTATACAGAAATCTTTACAAGGCATTGTTAAAGTTTTCAGCAATGTTTTTGCAGATTTGTTTGAGGTTTTAAACTGCCCATCAGATCCAGTTTGGTATCTTTTTGAAAATTTTTACTGGGAGTGCCAACTGGTACTTTAGACAAGCAGCTAGCAGGCTTCCACCCGGCTTCCATCAAGTAGTGTTAGCGTTTACTGAAGTCAGATAGTAGCTTGCTTAAAGTGGCAGGCAGCACTACAATTATGATCTGTGTTTAATCTCAAATATAACCTGGATGGAGCTTTAAAAGCCTATAAAAAGTTGCCCTAAAACCAGAGAAAGCTTTGCTGTATGCAGAATACCTCTAGCACAAATGGCAGAACCCCCATTATGAGCTTCTCTACAAATTTCAGATTACCGGACATTTTTCTGAGACAAAAATGGAGGCTGCCATTGCTGACCCCTTTCTCCGAAAATGGTAATAAGTCTGGTGCTCATTTGAACCCTTCTGGCTAAGGCATGAAAATAAGGTCGCTTCTGACTTTCCTGCTCTGCATAGTTGCTCCAGGTCAGTGATTAAAAAAGTAGACTTACCAAAACTGGAATACTCTGAATCTGGTGCAGCTGTGCATGGCAGCCAATCAGCTTCCACTTTCATCTTGCTAAATTAAAGTGGTTGTTATCCCACTTTCGGTCATTTACACACTTAGTGCTGTATCCTAATAGAGTGCCCCCCTGTGTCCGTTTCATTAAAAAAAAAAACAAAAAAAAAAACCTCCTTCACCGTATTTCACGGCGGCTCCTGGCTCTCATGTAACCAGCTGTTTCTCCTCTCTGCCCATCTTGCAGAAGCAGCGGGCGGGGCCAAGGTTTCCCCCCGCTGACATCTGCAGGATGCGTGGAGGAGAGAGGAAAGAGGAGACACAGCCGGTCATGGGATCGCCGGGAGCCGCTGTGAATCATGGCGAAGGAGGTATTTTTTTAATATAAAAACACAGAGACAGGGGGGCAACTCTATTAAGAAACAGAAGTATGTAAACACATAGATGTTATTCCTGCAGCAGGAAGGGGATGGGGTGGCACTGTCACTAGGTGACACGCTGAGAGGGGAGGGGGGGGCCACACAGGAGACAGAGACAGGAGTGCAGGCTGCAGCTGACGGAGGGACGCAAACAGACCACAATGTCAGGGCTCAGCAGCCATGATTATTGTGGTCTGTTTGCATAGGGGAGAAACTGTCAGGATCAGCGAGTTTTTTGGGTGTTGCAGGGGTCCAAATTATACAGCACAAGCACTGTGCTGTAAAACATGCTTTAAAGGAACAGAATTTGTCTTTTTTTTTTTTTTTCAGTTAACGCCTTAAGCTTTGGCAATACAACCTGGAAGCAGATTAGTTTCTATGCAGAGCTGCACCAGATTTTGCACTCAGTTTTAGTAAATAACCCCCATATGTATTAAATGCCAAATGAAAAGCCATGTAAATAGCATTTTAAAAATGAGGCAAGCCTTGTTTTTTTTTTCAGGACAAATCCACTTTAAAAACCACCTGATCTTAGTTTGCAAACTCTTGTGCAGTTGTTTGAATGTTTGGTGATTCTAAATGCAATTTAGAGTGACGTGCTTGTATAGCACCCCAATAGTGTTTATGAAACCAGTTTGCTGTGATTTGCATTTTAATTTAATGCAAAAAAGACACAGAAACCTCAGTAATATTTATGTATTTTACATTGGTCGAGTCATACTAGGCTTTTTTCTTTTTGTTTTTTAATTTTCAGGCTGAAAATGGAGATTATGCTTGTATGCTCCCAAAGAACATGCTGCATTCGCTCTATAAATAAACCCTTTCACAGAGCCTCGTGTGAATAAAATTCTCCCTCGTGTTGATTCTTATTCAAATAACAGTCTTGCAAACATTTGTTCTTTTACTCCATGCCAGTTCAATGACAAGCTTCAGTCAACCTCCCTCGCTTTCCGGGCGCAGTGCACCTGCTTGATCTAAGCTTTTAGGCAAGCAATCACTGGAGACACCTTATTATTAATGTGACACTATATTGAGTGTCAGTGGCGGGTGACTCATGTTATGACAACAAATGGAAATCAGAAAAATAAGAAAAAAGGCCTCACGTTTGAAGCATTAACCAAATACAAAATTAAATAGTTATGAAAGAAGAGGTCTATCCATACTATTTTTTTGGAAAGTTTTTGATCAGGACAGCTCAGTTAGCATTTTTTCCTTGCCAAGCCAAGGTGTGAGGTTCAATTTCAATAGAGCCGAGAAGGAGGAGGATCAGAGGTTCCCTGTGCAAAACCACTGCACAGAGCGGGCAAGTATAATTTTTTTTTTATATAAAAATAAACACAAGATTTTGCAATCACTTTAATGCCTTGTGCATAAAAAAAAGCAGCATAATGGCACAAATTGGTAATTTCTATTCTCCAATATTTCAAAAGTGGTCACACAAAAGACTTCTAAATCTAGTAACTCAGTCAATATAGCTCTTTATTAAAGTGCTATTTAAAAAGTAATATGGCCAAAACATTTTTGGGCAGTACTTTTCTGGGTCACAGGAGTGCACTTTTGCACTCCTGTAACCAAAAAACAGATGGCAGCAAGCTAAAGCCTGCTGCTGGCTGACTTTACAGAGCCACGCTGGGCTCTGGAAGGATCCCAGCGATATATTGTCGGGACCCGCACAGCTGCCTGACTGACAGCTGGATCAGGCTCTCAGCACTTGGCTGAGAGTTTAAGTCAGCTGGGCCCCCCTAAGTGTGTCCTGTGCTTCAGTGAGTGCTGGAGGAGCAAAGCAGAGAGTGGTGACTGTCAGTCACTGCTCTGAGCTGACAGAACTGAGTGATCACCGGTCATGTGATTGCTCAGTTCTTGGGCTTCGAGCTGGCAGGGGACAGCTGCAGCATCATACCAAAGCTGCAGCATACAGGCGAGTATGTATTTATATGTCCTTATATGTCCCCCAAACTTCTCCATATCAGTTCTCCATAACAAAAAGTTATGTTTCGCACAAACAAGCAGGCCTTTTTTTAAGCATTGTGTACAAATACATGCTAAAGGGAAATGGTTAATCATTTTAACTTTCAAGTGCAACAACCACACCTACAAAACATACATCTATTTTCTTGATCCAATCACCCTGCAGATGGGAAGATTTAACAAACCACTTAGGAGCCAAACTATCTTCCTTATGTCACGTATCATATGTTCATTTACCAATAACAAATATTGATGTTGTCAGGCTGCCACTCTAACCTGTATACACCATCAGCACTGATTCCTATTGCAGTGTCCCCCTCTGTGCAATATTGAGGTGGACAATTGAACACAACACTTCTGACTAATTAGGGAACCAGTTACCCGAATACAGTGATCAGTGCTAAAATTATGCACTGTCACTGTACTAACGACACTGGCTAGGAAGGGGTTAAAAGCGACGCTTTTTTTGTTTTTCATTTATTCATACTTACCTATGTGGATGCAACATCAGACACTGCAGCTGTCCCCCGCCGTCTCTGCACTGAGAACTGAGCCACGGAACATAGCCGATGGCTCGGTTTTCACAGATCCAAGAGGAGAGCTGCTCACTGTCAGTCAGCTTCTCTCCTCTCTGCTTCTCCATGCTCACTGGAGCGCTGAGCTGTGGAGCGGCTCGCTGAGACGGTCATCAATCAAGGCAGCTGGCGGATCCAGACTTGGGAAGTCGGGATGACGCGCTGCCTCGACTGATGGCAGTGATGTCGGCAGAGAGCGGACTTCAGACCGCTCTTGCTGAAAACGGGTCACAGGAGTGCAACACGAATTGCACTCCTGTGACCCAGAGGAGAAGCCCAGCCTAAAAAGCTCAGGCTGGACTTCTCCTTTAAACATCTAGGGCGATCAATAGGTTAACTGTATGCATAGCCCGTGTTTTTGTGTACTGCATGCACTGCTTTTATTAAGGGAAGAGATGGATTCTAGCCCCTTCAATTTTAGTCCCGTCTGAGTGTAACAACTTTTTCCATGTGGCCTCAGATTCAAGGTGCATTTTAGGTGGTCAGATAAGACTAAAATTATTTGGCCTCAACACCAAACAATATGTCTGGCAGAAATTCAATACAGCTCACCATCCAAATAACACCATTCCTACAGTAAGGCATGGAGGTGGTAATATCCTGTTATGGGGGTGTTTCTCTGCAGCAGGGACTGAAACACTATCAGGATAGAAGGAAAAATGGATGGGGCAAAATACCAGATTCTTGAAAATCTGCTGCCCTCTGCCAGAAAGTTGTCAATGGGAAGAAGGTTTACCTTCCAGTTCCAACATAATGACCCAAAGCACAAAGCAAAAATAACCACACAATGGTTGTAAAAAAAAAAAAAAAAAAAAGGTGAATGTCCTTGCATTGCCTAGTCAGAGCTCAGACTTAAACCCCATTGAAAATCTGTGGAATGATTTGAAGACTGCAGTCCACAAATGGTCAGCATCAAATTTAAGTGAACTTGATCAGTCCTGCAAAGAGTGGGCAAATATTGTAAAGTGAAGATGTTCAAAAGTTAGTAGAGACATATCCCAATAGACTAAGACTGCATTCACACCTGAGCGTTTCAAAGTCGCACGTTTTTTACCGCAATTTTGTTCAGGTCACCAATGTAAAAGGCAGAAAAACACCTGTAATCTGCCCCAAAGAAGCTTCAGGTGACAAAATGCTCAGATGTGAACAGGTGCCATTAAAATGAATAGGATTTTGTTGAGCGTTTTAGGAGCTGAAAACGCTCAGATGTGAACGCAGGCTGGAATTAAAGCAAAAGATGGTCCAACAAAATACTGACATAAAGGGGGGGGGGGGGTTGTAAGCTGCCCTAGTAAACACAGCTGGCTGAAGAGAGAAATTTATACATATATATATATACACACATATACATACATACATACATACATACATATACACACACAGTAATACCTCGGATTGCGAGTAACTCAGTTAACAGGCATTTCGCAACAAGAGCTATTTTTTTAAAATCCCGACTGTTTGCAAGTGTTGTCCCACAAAATGAGCAGGATTCAAGCCTCTGCGGTGTGCAGTACCGCATTTGGCCAGAGGTGCGGGGGTGCCGGCGACACTCGGAGCCGCTCGGATGCAGTCGGAGCCACTCGGAAAGACTCCATTCGAGTTAGATTGGGAAGGGTGTAGGTGTGGCGCTATTCCTCAGAGAGACTAATATATGTAATATTAAAGTGCTTGAAGTAAATAAAGTGCTGAAAAATAGCCAAAAAAAAAAAAATCAGTATGGTGACCTGGATAGAGGTGTATGACAGTTTTTGCATATTAAAATTTGTGCTTATGTGTTACACCCTCTGCAGAGTGCAACACTCAAAAAGTTTTGAGTGTCTTCAGGGTTAATGGTGACATGTGCTGATGGCGTATGTGAAAATCGCAACCCCTATGTGCTCTTAATCCAGCTTTCCATTCCACATGTGTTAGTAGAATATAGGGGGGGGGGGGGGGGGTTTGACCCCCTGCTAATTAATGTGACAAATGGTTGTTACATAGGCTAGTGTTTGCAACATACATTTGTTATAAAAAAAAAAATTTACTAAAATGTGTTAAAGAAAAACTTAAGAAATATGCACCAGAAATGATAATATTAAAAAAAAAAATAAAGACTAAAAACAATCCTTATCACATTGGGTGTAGTGATAAAAAAGTGACTTGTGCTATTTAAAAGTGTCCAGTGCTTTTCAAGAAATTATGCTTTTTCTTGTCCTCTTAATTGGGTGATAATGGTGCTGGTGATCTTATCCGTGCTCTTATTATGAATGCACTCAATTTTGCCTTACCCCCCAGGGGTATTGCGCAGCCACAGTATATGCCACTGTGTAGCACTCTGGAAATGATCGATCTGTAATTTGCTATTAGCGTTTCCTCCGTTGTTACCATATAAAGAAGAGAAGAGTGTCCATAGCGTAATACCACTTTATAAACTTTTTTTAGGGCTGCAACTAACGATTCTTTTCATAATCGATTAGTTGGCCTATTATTGTTTTGATTAAATCGATTAATCGGTTAACAACCAAAAAAAAAAAGTGTGGTGTATAATTTAGTTAACCACTTGAGCCCCGGACCATTATGCTGCCTAAGGACCAGAGGTCTTTTTCCAATTTGGCACTGCGTCGCTTTAACTGCTAATTGTGCGGTCATGCAATGCTGTACCCAAACGAAATTTGCGTCCTTTTCTTCCCACAAATAGAGCTTTCTTTTGATGGTATTTGATCACCTCTGCGGTTTTTATTTTTTGCGCTATAAACGGAAAAAGACCGAAAATTTTGAAAAAAAATGATATTTTCTACTTTTGGTTATAAAAAAAATCCAATAAACTAAATTTTAGTCATACATTTAGGCCAAAATGTATTCGGCCACATGTCTTTGGTAAAAAAAATGTCAATAAGCGTATATTTATTGGTTTGCGCAAAAGTTATAGCGTCTACAAACTAGGGTACATTTTCTGGAATTTACACAGCTTTTAGTTTATGACTGCCTATGTCATTTCTTGAGGTGCTAAAATGGCAGGGCAGTACAAAACCCCCCCAAATGACCCCATTTTGGAAAGTAGACACCCCAAGGAAATTGCTGAGAGGCATGTTGAACCCATTGAATATTTATTTTTTTTGTGATTGAAAAATGGGGATACCACATGTGTGGGACTTTTTGGGAGCCTAGCCGCGTACGGGGCCCCGAAAACCAATCACCACCTTCAGGATTTCTAAGGGTGTAAATTTTTGCTTTCACTCTTCACTGCCTATCACAGTTTCGGAGGCCATGGTATGCCCAGGTGGCACAAAACCCCCCAAAATGACCCCATTTTGGAAAGTAGACACCCCAAGCTATTTGCTGAGAGGCATATTGAGTCCATGGAATATTTTATATTTTGACACAAGTTGCGGGAAAGTGACACTTTTTTTTTTTTTTTTTTCATAAAGTTGTCACTAAATGATATATTGCTCACACAGGCCATGGGCATATGTGGAATTGCACCCCAAAATACATTTAGCTGCTTCTCCTGAGTATGGGGATACCACATGTGTGGGACTTTTTGGGAGCCTAGCCGCGTACGGGACCCCGAAAACCAATCACTGCCTTCAGGATTTCTAAGGGTGAAAATTTTTGATTTCACTCTTTACTGCCTATCACAGTTTCGGAGGCCATGGAATGCCCAGGTGGCACAAACCCCCCCCCAAATGACCCCATTTTGGAAAGTAGACACCCCAAGCTATTTGCTGAGAGGCATGGTGAGTATTTTGCAGCTCTCATTTGTTTTTGAAAATGAAGAAAGACAAGAAAAAACATTTTTTTTTTTTCTTTTTTCAATTTTCAAAACTTTGTGACAAAAAGTGAGGTCTGCAAAATACTCACTATACCTCTCAGCAAATAGCTTGGGGTGTCTACTTTCCAAAATGGGGTCATTTGGGGGGGTTTTGTGCCACCTGGGCATTCCATGGCCTCCGAAACTGTGATAGGCAGTGAAGAGTGAAATCAAAAATTCACGCCCTTAGAAAGCCTGAAGGCGGTGCTTGGTTTTCGGGGTCCCGTACGCGGCTAGGCTCCCAAAAAGTCCCACACATGTGGTATCCCCGTACTCAGGAGAAGCAGCAGAATGTATTTTGGGGTGTAATTTCACATATTCCCATGGCATGTTTGAGCAATATATCATTTAGTGACAACTTTGTGCAAAAAAAAAAAAAAATTTGTCTCTTTCCCGCAACTTGTGTCGCAATATAAAATATTCCATGGACTCGACATGCCTCTCAGCAAATAGCTTGGGGTGTCTACTTTCCAAAATGGGGTCATTTGGGGGGGTTTTGAACTGTCCTGGCATTTTATGCACAACATTTAGAAGCTTATGTCACACATCACCCACTCTTCTAACCACTTGAAGACAAAGCCCTTTCTGACACTTATTGTTTACATGAAAATTTTTTTTTTTTTGCAAAAAAATTACTTTGAACCCCCAAACATTATATATTTTTTTAAAGCAAATGCCCTACAGATTAAAATGGTGGGCGTTTCATTTTTTTTTTTTTCACACAATAATTGCGCAGCGATTTTTCAAACGCATTTTTTGGGGAAAAAACACACTTTTTTAAATTTTAATGCACTAAAACACACTATATTGCCCAAATGTTTGATGAAATAAAAAAGATGATCTTAGGCCGAGTACATGGATACCAAACATGACATGCTTTAAAATTGCGCACAAACGTGCAGTGGCAACAAAATAAATACATGTTTAAAAGCCTTCAAAAGCCTTTACAGGTTACCACTTTAGATTTACAGAGGAGGTCTACTGGAAAAATTACTGCACTCGATCTGGCCTTCGCGGTGATACCTCACATGCATGGTGCAATTGCCGTTTACGTTTGACGACAGACCGCCGCTTGCGTTCGCCTTAGCGCGAGAGCAGGGGGCGACAGGGGTGCTTTTTTTTTTTTTTCTTTATTATTTTTTTGCTTTTTTAATCTTACTTTTAAACTGTTCCTTTCATATTTTTTTTTTTAATCATTTTTATTGTTATCTCGGGGAATGTAAATATCCCCTATGATAGCAGGTACTCTTTTTTGAAAAAATTGTGGTCTATTAGACCCTAGATCTCTCCTCTGCCCTCAAAGCATCTGACCACACCAAGATCGGTGTGATAAAATGCTTCCCCAATTTCCCAATGGCGCTATTTACATCCGGCGAAATCTAAGTCATGAAATACTCGTAGCTTCTGGTTTCTTAGGCCATAGAGATGTTTGGAGCCACTCTGGTCTCTGATCAGCTCTATGGTCAGCTGGCTGAATCACCGGCTGCATTCTCAGGTTCCCTGTTGAGACAGGAGAGCCAGAGAAAAACACGGAAGACGGTGGGGGGGGGGGGGGCATTCCCTCCCACGGCTTGTAAAAGCAGTCTAGAGGCTAATTAGCCACTAGGATTGCTTTTACATGAAAGCCGACCGCTGGCTGAAAAGAATGATACCAAGATGATACCTAAACCTGCAGGCATCATTCTGGTATAACCACTCAAAGTCGTGAATGGCGTACCTGAAGACAAAAAAACGGTTAACAATGGTTAACAATAAAGCACAGTAAACAGTAAAGTATAAATAATTACACACCTGAAAAACAAACATGATAAAACATAATAACAATAACAATAAAACATTGCAGAATAGAATACAGTAAAAAAGAGCAGAACAATAGAGAGAGAGAATAGAGAGAGAGAGAGAGAGAGAGAACAATAAAACGACAACTTTTTTTTTATTTCATATTTTTTTTTTTTTTTACACTTTTTTTGTAACTAACTTTTATAACGGTAACCGGTTCCAGGTTCGGGTCTCTCAAAATGCGATGGCATCTTGGGAGACCCTGTGAAAGTGTGCCTAGTATGTGCAATGCTGTACCCTACGCTAATACTCAACTAGTGAATGGTAGCGTTCAAAACATTCACCAATGCAAAGACCAGGATTGTCAGGACAGGAGGGACAATAATAGCGGGTGTCACGCCTATATCCGCGCTTGCTGCAGACACAACATCTTTTTTGGGGGGGTTCGTTGGGTAGGGGTACTCGGGAGGACATAAAAATGCCTCTCATGCAGCTGACTGCATTTGGTTGGGGATGTGAATGGGGGAAGTACGGGCGCTGCAGAAGCGGTGGGTTCCCAATTAGGATTGGCGAATGCAGCAGGAAGGGCATTATGGGCACGACGGGCCTGTGTTTGTCTTTTTGGTGGCAGCGGGACACTACTTGTGCTTGCCACCTCACCAGCTTGAACTGCACTTATGGGACTCGCCATGTCACCAAGTGTTACTGCAGTGCTGGTTTGACTACGACCGGGGTGTACTAGGCCGCTGGCACTTGCCAGTTCACCAAAACGCTACAAAAAAAACTGTTAGCGATCGCAGGGATCAGGCCTGACTCTGCGAACGCTGCAGTTATGCGTTTAGTGTTTTGTAAGTGACAGTGATCGATCGATACGGCACTTGGGTGGGCTGGGCTGGGCGGAGGGGCAAAACGCAGGTGCTAGCGGGTATCTGGGCTGATCCCGCTAACACTGCGTTTTTGGGAACCCTAAACTGCTGGTGACGCTAGTATAGATCTGATTGGATCAGATATTGATCCGTACAGATACTATACCACTAAGGGAGGTGTACGGTGTGTGCGTGGGTGTTAGCGGTACTGGCGCTAACCTGACGCTGCCTGGGGCTGGTGCTTGCCAGTTCACCAAAATGCTACCAAGAAAACTGTTAGCGATCGCAGGGATCAGGCCTGACTCTGCGAACGCTGCAGTTATGTGTTTAGTGTTTTGTAAGTGACAGTGATCGATCGATACTGCACTTGGGTGGGCTGGGCGGAGGCGCAAAACGCAGGTGCTAGCGGGTATCTGGGCTGATCCCACTAACACTGCATTTTTGGGAACCCTAAACTGCTGGGGACGCTAGTATAGATCTGATCGGATCAGATATTGATCCGATCAGATACTATACCACTAAGGGAGGCGTATGCTGCGTGCGTGGGTGTTAGCGGTATTGGCGCTAATCTGAAGCTGCCTGGGGCGGCGCATATCACCGCCGGGCGATCGGGGGGCTAAACCTTTATTCGGTAATAAACGGCGGGTGCCCTGACACTATAAAAAATAAACGAACTAACCAGCGTCACCCGTAACGGTTATACGGTGATCAGTGGTGAAAGGGTTAACTAGGGGGCAATCAAGGGGTTAAAACATTTATTAGATAGTATATGGGGGTCCCTGACGCTATAAAACGCTGACGGCGAACCTAAATATTTAACTCACTAACTAGCGTCACCAGCGACACTAATACAGCGATCAGAAAATGATCGCTTAGCGACACTGGTGACAGGGGGTGATCAAGGGGTTAAAACTTTATTAGGAGGGGGTTAGGGGGGTACCCTAGACCTACAGGGGGGTAACAGTAACTGTGCTAACACAGTAACTGTCACAAACTGACACAGCAGTAATCAGATAAAAAAAAAAACTGCTGGTGTCAGTTTGTGACAGGGGGGGGGGGAATCGGGGTGTTTTGTATGCCTGGCATGTTCTACTGTGTGTGTGTGTGTGTTGGTGCACTCACTCACATGTCGTCTCTCCTCGGGCCGGAACGGAAACTACCGACCCGAGGGGAGATGACATCACTTCCTTTGCTGCTGTTTAGCATACAGCAGCAAAGGAGTGTTCCCATTGGCCGGCGGCGATCGCGAGGGGGGGGCCACGAACGGATGGCCTCCCCCTCGTCTCTGATCGCCGGGGGACAGAACGGGACCGCCTCGGGCGGCGGGGTCCAATCGGACCCCCCACCCGCGGGAGGCAAATCACGTACATGTACGTGATTTTGCCTGCCCGTGCCGCCTTGCCGACGTAAATCGGCGTGAGGCGGTCCTTAAGTGGTTAATATGTAAAGTTTTAAAAAAAGGCAATTTATTCTTAAATATCTCTATGCAGTGGTAAATTTAAATAACTATATTGTTGGTTAAATCTCTAATCAACTCTGAGAATAACAGACAGAAGAGATATACAGTATATACTATTAGAGGTTGAATCTGGTATATATCAGACTAATATATTATATGCTGGCCATACAAAAAAAAAAAAAAAATGTCTTTCTTCAAAAAAAAAAATGTCATTTTAAGAACGTTCGATTTTCTAATCGTTAGTGGGGTCAAATTGACGTTCGTTTTCAACCACAGTGACAGGAAAATTTAGAAATCGAAAACTTCTTGGTCAAAGGAATTTCTAGACAGTGTATTTAGTTTCCGTTCAGAAATTACATTGATTTTTAAAAAATGTTAAAAGCAAGTGACATTTTCAAACAAAATTCTTTCATTCAGCGAATGTAAAAAGATTTTTCGTATGCCTATTCTTGTCTGAAAAGTGATCGGTGTGGCCAGCATAATGCTCGATACACACCTATGCAGTTTATTTCTGATTTGATCTGTTTCTGCAGTGTTTTTGCTGTGTGTTTTGATTTTTGCGCATGTGATTTTTGCTGCAATTCACTATATTGCTTTGGCCAATTTGTTGGGCAGATTAAAAAAAAAAAAAAAATTGCTGCAAAAGTGCATTACATGCTTTTCTTCAGCTTCTCCATTGAAGTCTATTGAACCAAAAAAGCACCGTTTTGTGTTGGAAAAAAGTCCTTGACCCTTATCAAATATGCAGCAGCTAAAAAAAGCATAGATGTTAAAGTGTCCCATAGGAAACCATGTTAAATAAACTGTAGTGGGTTTCTGCAAAAAGCACAAAAAAACACATAGGTGTGATCCAGGCCTAACATGTTTAGCAACATAATCTGGGTAAAAAAAAAAAAAACTAAAATTAGGCATAATAGTACAAAAAGAGCAAATAATTGCTACTGTAAGGGGTTCCTTTTTGTTTTTTTACTGTGGAACAGTGAAAGTAATATTTGCAGTAGTGATTATTTGCTCTTTATGTACTATAAAGGGCTATTTTTTGTTTTTTTTTAACCCCATTATGTTACTGCCCAATTAATTCGATGAAAATAGTAATCGATTCATTTCATAATCAATTGTTTTGGTCCTAAACTTTTTATTTGTTTAAAAAATGGAGATATACTCACATTTACTCTAAAGGTTACAGGCATGTAATGAAAACACAAGCGCCAAGAGAAAAATCCTATCGAAGTGACGCAAAGACGTTCTGTAACCCTGTCCTGCGCGTTTACTCATTTAAGATGTCATCTGGAGCATCCATCTTGCTACACCTCCCGTCATTTGTGCGGTGCCCCTAGTGGGCCTGCGCATGTAACTACAGCGGCCATTTTTGGTAACATTTTTTAAGACCGAAGCCCGTGGCTTGTATAAAAGTAATACACCTACGGTCTAGCTAATTGAATGTGTATACCATTAAAATTAGACTTTGTAGATGCCGTGGGTGTATACCGTATATACTTGGTATAAGTCGAGATTTTCAGCCTTTTTTTTAGGCTGAAAGTGCCCCCTCGACTTATGCTCGAGTCACCGCCGTCTGCCTACATGATCAGCGTGTCATGCAGGCAGACGGCGGCCAGCGTGTGATAATGAAGTTCGGAGGCTATTCCAGCTTTCAAAAGCTGCGCCTCCTCCTCGTCTGTGATAGGCGGAACACTCCATTTCCCAGCAGTCAGTGTACAGCCTATAGCGGACATGTTCTCATCCTCGTCCATGGTATGAGAATGAGAGCATGTCCATGATAGGCTGACCGCTGAGTGTTCTGCCTATCACAGACGAGGAGGCAGCGCGTTTTTTGAACAGTGGAATGGCCCCGAACTGTATTATCACACGCTGATCGGAGGATGGAGATCGCCACAGGGAGGATGGAGATCGCCACAGGGAGGATGGAGATCGCCACAGGGAGGATGGAGATCGCCACAGGGAGGATGGAGATCGCCACAGGGAGGATGGAGATCGCCACAGGGAGGATGGAGATCGCCACAGGGAGGATGGAGATCGCCACAGGGAGGATGGAGATCGCCACAGGGAGGATGGAGATCGCCACAGGGGCACATGTACAGGACACAGGGGCACATGTACAGGACACAGGGGCACATGTACAGGACACAGGGGCACATGTACAGGACACAGGGGCACATGTACAGGACACAGGGGCACATGTACAGGACACAGGGGCACATGTACAGGAAGGCTGCATAGGACACAGTGAGGTATGCAGCTGCAGATGGGCACTGTTGACCCTCTTTTTCCACTTACAGTAGCTGCTGCATTTCTCACCCTCTTCTTATACTTGGGTCAATACGTTTTTCACAGTTTTTTGTGGTAAATTAGGACTTATACTAGGACTTATACTCGGGTTGACTTATACTCGAGTATATACGGTATATAAAAATGATAGTGGAAGGCCACTGCCATTCTCAATGGGTCATTCTCACTGGAAAACCTCCACCCAACTCGGGCATTAAAGTTATCACGGTCTTGTGTTCGTGCGTTTGCCGGAATTGTAAGGCTGGTTTCAATCAGGGTCACTACACACTATAAACCAAAACCTTTCTACCTTTAATAAAAAACTTCAAAACAGGGTTTCCTAAATGTACTTTTTGTTTAGTAATTAACCTGTCCAGTATATTATAATATATGATAATATGAGATATGATAATATATGTGCAATCATAGAAATAACATCATTAAAAATCATCATTAAAAAATTTCAAATAAAATTGGAAGGAACCTTACAATATACCACTATGGAGGATATTTAATAAAATATTAATAAAATTAAAGATTAAAAAGATTACCAGTGGCAATGTCCAAACATTTAAATGCTCAGAAACGACCATACATACAGCGATTATATATAAATGCATAAAAATACACACACACACACACACACACACACACACACACACACACACACACACACATATGCATAAAGCTTGATGTTGGTAAAAAAGTATGGACCTATGTGAAAAACGAGAGAGTGTGAAGTTATACTATGCATTTACTAGTAGGAATTAGGACTCTGTACACTACCCAAAAAAGCATAAAAAAGGTTATTCAAAAGTTATTTTATATTATTTACTAGTAAGAATTATGACTCTACACACTACCTGAACAAATATAAAAAGGAAATGGCTAAAAATCCTAATTAAATTTTATTACCCAAATGAACAGGCCGATATTGGATTTATATTGGTTGCTGATTGTGTGATTTAATTTTTTGTATATATAAAGAGCAGGCAATATTGGGTGGGGTCCAATAGGAAACTATTTAGACCCCTGGTAAAAAGTAAAAAAAAAATAAAATAATGGTAACTTCTCTACGGTGGAGCTGTATTGACCCTTTTGCTTAGTATATATGAGAAGTTGTGACTCAAAAATTTGTAAGGAAGCAATTCAAATTTACGTCTATGTTTAGACGTAAAGAGTCTGATCCTCGGATCAACATCCTGCTGAACGAGGCTGAGAGAAAAAAGAAGGCAAAATAATGTCCTTATTTAAATGAAAGGCTGATACCACTTTTGGCAAAAAAGGATGGAACAGGTCGTAACACGACTGTCGTGGTGAAGGATCAAGTATGGTTCCCTGCACGAAAGGGCCACCAACTCCGACACCCTTCTAGCTGAGGTGATGGCCATCAGCAAGGCTAGCTTGCATGACAGCAAGTCTAATGGAATTTCCTTGATAGGTTCAAATGGTTGGGTCTGTAACAGAGAAAAAGAGAACCCCTGGGGGTGGCATTTTTTAGGCACTACCAACAGACAATGAAAATTAGGAATAATAATTTTAATAATTTTGTAGAAAAATACATTGAATAATAAACATTGAAGAATCGACATATTCAAATTGATGATACAAAGATCCTTATTGAAATATGTTAGTATGAGCAACAATAAGTTAGTATATTCATCCCATAATGCATAGCCAAAAAAGGCCTAAAGTGTTGGTGACTCATCTTATTCAATTTGAGATTGTCCATTTTCATTTTAAAAGAGAGACGCTGTCACATGGAGTCATCCGACCATCCTGCCCACATTATCACTGCTTGAAATATATCTCTGTGAAAGAGGTATCTCCAGCCCAGAGCATATAATGAAAGGATATATAGAAGGACTATGCCTCAAATCAATAGAGAGGGGCTTGTCCCCAATTGTGGCGAGGTCACGTGTACTGACCTCACTTCTTGTTGTCAACCGCTAGATGGAGCATACTCCTGCAGGCAGCGTCCCGTGATCTTTTCAGGTGTCCTGTGATGCACAGTGCATGCGCGAGTATCTCGGCATCGTGCACAGTGCGCCATGAAATCACGCTTTTTTGCATCAATTTCAGATTCCAGGCAGCTATTAGGCTGAACAGACCAATATCGTGTCCATGTTTAAAGTAAGTAATCTTTAATACCTAGGGGTACTCACTGGACCGTATCTATTGTCCACTGTGTTGACCCTTTATTCAATTATATCTATGCACACATTATTTGGCTTATAGGTCCGCTCTACCCATTTTCACTCAAACTGTTGTTCGCTGTTCCTACATCTCATATATTCTATTTATCCTGCACTTTTTTCACTTTTGTACCCCATTTCTATGCACCATCTTCACTTTAGGCACTTCCCGTTCTATTGTCCTGTCATTTTTTTGGTTTGTGGCGCCATTTTTCACTCTCGCCTGTTTTGGCCACTTTCCTCCCATTTCCTGGTTTTAGTCCCGTTTGGCTCCAGCTTGTCTCAGCCTGTGTTTGTTTTTCATTTTTGTTCTCTGCCCCCCCCCCCACACTTCCCCAGTGTGGGTACAAGCACGGCTTCTTGTAGGTCCTGATGGCATCTGCCCCTCCTTGGCACGGGGGTTTGCGAGTCCTTGCTGTGTTGTCTGGATCCTCAAGCAAATCTTTTAGGCACAATACCTGGGAGGCTTCCTTCATAGCCGATATAATCATTATAATCTAATGTGCCAATATTATACAATATTGTTTCACTCTAAATGTGCTCATTGATATATTGTATTTTCCAGAGCTTTTTACTCTTTCCCCTAGAAGAAGACCTCTACTACATATGGCCGAAATGCATCGGGGTTGTTCTAGTATGATCATATATACCTATATCGTGTTAGGCTTTCTATGTTTACTCGACGGTTGTATCATTATGCATGTATGTTAGCCTCATCCACAGAGCTTATGTATTAACATATACTAAACGCTTTTGTATGATAATTGTTTGTAATAAATATATTTTTTCAATCTACTTTGAATTTTTTGCTGCAACACAAAACCCCATGGGGAAACCTTTTACATTTTTGCATCTTAATCTGGGTGTGTAGCATCTTCTCTCACAATCAATATCGCTTTCCATTTTCGTACGTTCTGAACCAACAAAAGATTTTTGATTTGTGATCTACTCGTATTGGATTTCCTGTTCATTATTGCATCTATGCTCAGTCCTCACATATGCGTTTTTCTTGTTGCTCTCCTAATGTAAACACTGTCAAATGCAGTCTCTGCCATCTTCGCCACAATCTATTATCTTTTGTTACCTTTATTGGCATTTGGATATTCAGGTCACTTTACGACTGTTTTGTCACTCGTTATAGCCTTACATGACACATTCTTCCTTTTACACCATCTAATCTCTTATCACATTTTTTTCTCCATCTTAAAATCAGCCCTCTGTTATTATTCTCTGACTTTTAATATTGATGTGGCCCAATCACGTGTGCCCGGCAAAGACACTCCCTTTGAGCGCTTTTTAGGAGCGACATGTTTTTCCATCTACATTGACCACTCCTATTTTGTTTCCAGGGTGACCGTTCAGTGTCTGCCTGGAGAAACATCTGTTTTGGTGGGACGCGCGCTGCGTCCTTCCGCAGTGCATGCGCATGATGTTATTTTGTGCACGAGCGGTGGGGAGGCCAGGTGCGAGCGCAACTTAGGGGCCTTTATGAAATCCTGTATGATGTTCGGCTGCACGCAGCTGTTCCTCATTGGTGGGCGGTGAGCCTGACCTCAATATATGTATAAATACTCAGGCGCACGCATCCGGAGATGTTGATGGGAGATTGAACACGTACACAGTGAGAGTTATAAAGAGATCTTTTTGATTTCCTTTCTATTGCTATTGCAGTTTGAATATTCCATCTCTAGGGGCGGCTATTGACACTCAGATTTGTTTCTTTGCTTCTTTTTTCCAATTTGGGACCTTGAACAGTCCTCCAATACACCAGTGATTCGATCACTTTACAGCATCTCCTGATCTTTGTCCTTCCAAGCCTGGCTGCCGGTGTTTGATGTGACCTTACATTTCACGTACGTACCTACCTTTGGGACTATGGATGTATATTTACATAACTCTTTTCCTTTTATTTATAGATCTTAAATTTTTTACAGGACTACCGTTCTGTAGGCCGCAGTGCAAGTGACCCTGCCACAATTAGGGACAAGCCCCTCTATTGATTTGGGGAATAAATTATAATAGATATAGATCTCCATCATCCATCTATATCCTTTCATTATATGTTCTGGGCCGGAGATACCCCTTTCACAGAGATATATTTCAAGCAGTGATAATGTGGGCAGAACGCTCAGATGACTCCATGTGACAGTGTCTCTCAAAATGAATATGGACAATCTCATGTATGTGCAATTAAATAAGATGCAAGTCACCAGCACTTTAAGCCCTTTTTGGCTATGCATTATGGGATGAATATACTAACTTATTGTTGATTATTTGTATTTGAATTCTATAGATTATATATTTCCTGTTAACCCCTGGAGACAACATTCATCTCCGAAACATGTTGGATATAGGATCTTTGTATCAATTTGCATATCTTGATTCTTTAATGTTCATGACTTTGTTTGAACATTCAATGTATTTTTCTACAAAATTAAAATTATTATTCCTAATTTTCATTGTCTGTTGGTAGTGCCTAAAAAATCCCACCCCCAGGGGTTCTCTTTCTATTCTTCATGGGATGTGGCACACACTTTTGAAATCTTGTATATCAGAATTCATTTTTTTGTAACACAGACAGCACAAAGTTCAAGTCCCAAGGACACATAGGTGACCTAATGGGGGAAGCAAACGAGTTGCCCCCTGCATAAAGGTTCGGACCAGCAAACGGGAGGCTAAAGGCCTTTGGAAGAATACTGACAGGGCCTAAATCTGACCTCTGATTGTACTCAAAGCCAATCTGATTTCCACAGCTGACTGTAGAAAAGAGAATTCTCCCAATGATGCATGCCCGAGGATGCCATTTTTTGGCTTCACACCAAATGATAGATTTTCCTAGTGACAACTTTTCTAGCATTCACTAGGGTAGACACCACTGGTCCCTAGATGCCACGTTCCTTTAACACCCTGGCTTCAATAGCTATGCTGTCAAATTTAGAGACTGTCAATTGGAGTGGAATATAGGACCTCGAGACAGTAGATCGGGGTGATGTAGAAGCGTCCATGGCCCGTCTATTGTCAGTCTCAATCTCCAGGGGCCAGGCTGGTGCAACCAGAATGACTGGAACCCCCTCTCTCTGAATACTGCACAACAAATGTGGAAGGAGAGGGATCGGAGGGAAAACATAAACCAGGGAGTACTTGCTCCATGGAACTACCAGAGCATCTGCTCCGTTTGCCAGAGGAGCTCTTTTTCGGGACACAAATTGCTGTAGCTAGTTGTTGAACATGGATGCAAGTAGGTCGACCTCTGGCCCTCCCGAATGCTGGCAAAATTTCCAGGAACACCCCTGGGTGTAGGTACCATTCCCCCAGGCAGATCTGCTGGCAGCTGAGATAATCTGCCTTCCAGTTCTCTACTCCCAGGAAATGGAGTACGGATACAAAATCGGCACATGTTCCTCTGCCCAGACTAGTATGTGGTTCACCTCCTTCAGAGCTGAACGACTCCTGGTACTGCCTTGGTGGTTTATATAGGCCACTGCAGTGGCATTGTCAAACTGAACCCTGATAGGGCAGTCCTGAAGCTCCACCGTTTAGGACGTTGATGTGCAGGATCTGTTCTGTCCCTGACCATTTCCCCTGAGCCCCTCTAGGGTCGCTCCCCAGCCTGAGAGACTGGCATCTGTAGTCAGTACTCTCCAAGTTACCTGGAAGGAAGGATTTTTCCTTTTGCAGGGTCTGATCCTGCAGCCACCAGTTTAGGCTTAAGCATGCCTGAGAAGATAAGAACATTGGATAATCCAGGGCTTGTCCTCTCCTGTTCCAAGCCAGCAAGATGTCTTCTTATAAATGCCTGGAATGGAACTGGGCATAGGGCACTGCGTCCGAGGACACCATCCTCCCTAGAAGGCTCATACAGAGCCGAATGGAGGGTTATCTGGCGCCCCTCATCTGACGCACCTGATCCTTCAGGGCACAGATACTTACAGGTGGCAAAAATACCCTTCCTTGGACCGTATCTAGGATCAGACCTAAATACTTTAGACTGCTAAGCACCTTTAGCCTGCCAAGCAACACCTGGTGACTCACGTGACCCGGATAAGGAGAAATGAACCGCTGCAAATGCCTGGTTCAGAGCCTACTCTGTGTCCCTCAGCTGCCTTCTGGAAGCACCACATGCTTGGCATACACAGCTTAAATAAGCGGAACATTCTGTGCATGCGTGCACATGCACAGCGAACGAGCGTGGCTGTATTTGCGTATGACGCAAATCTTTGTGAGCCTAGATAAAGACTACGGCGTATGTGCGGCTTTGGGCGAAACCACGTGCGCCATGGCCGCCAAACTGCTGAGCACAGCAGCGCCCTTGCGAATGCACGTGTGCCATGGCGAACCAAGGCGAAATGGTGCACTGTTGTGCGCCATCATACAGGAAAAAAACAGCCAGACTTGACTTGAGGACCTTCAAGGACTGGGTACCCTTTGCATGTTTAGGGTCCACTCCCTTGGACCTGTACAGCACCCTGCAGGAATGTCTTAGCGCTGTGATGTCCAGGATTCCACTTTGCAGGGTCCAGCGCCCGGAGGTCGCATTACAGGCAAAACCTCACAGGATCTTGAGTCTTCTTTGCGAGACTCAGGTACCATTTATCTAAGCATATATAGAGCCTGTGTCAAATGGATCCGATCGGTCAATCCCTTGATTCATTTAAGAACAGTTTGTAGGAGTAGAGACCTGGAGCTCAGAGGGCTCATACAAACTAAGAAACTAAGTTAGAAACACTGTTTACATCTTTTAGAAGAAAAGAAACAAAAATTCCTTGATGGTGTTTAACACTTAAACTAATCCGGTTTGCAACTTGAGACTACACAAAAAGTTTAAAGCATATATGTTCTTATAGTGAAGATACTTTAACTGAACTTGGCCAACAAAACAAACTGCATTACATTCCTTTAGCCCTAGTTTACATTGGAGCGACTTGTCATGCGATTTGTCAAATTGCATGACAAGTCGCACCCTATTGTCGGCAATGGCCATGTTCAAATCAATGCGACGCAGACTTTGTGGTACCGCATAGATTTGAAAAAAATTGTTCCTGCACTACTTTTGGCAATTTCGGGTGAGACTTTCATAGATATCTGTGCATAAAGCTGCACAGATGTCTTTAAAGTTACACTGACATGTGGCTTTGAAATTGTGCGACTTCAGATGACGTTGCACAATTTCAAAGCCGTATTCAATGTGAATGAGGAGTTAGAGACTTTGGGGTTTGTGAATCCATGGCTTACACCCCAATGGTCAGCTTACATTTTCCTTTCCTATACAGGAAGCCATTCCTGGCACGTCTCTGAACATGTACTTCTTATGCATCCCTTATTAATACTCTAATAATGTGCTTTAGCAGTGACAAGAAAAGGTATAGATAAATATATATTGGTATTACATATCAAATATTGTTCGATATAAAACTGATGTGCAGCTTTTTTTTTTTAGGTCATTGAGACAATTTGCTAACCCCAAAATACTACTCACAGTTTGGGTGTAATATTTCCGCCTGGCTGTTTCCATCTTGCTTGTGGGCATGTGAAGCCCACAAGCATTGATTTCCTGGATGCGGTGAATGCTGTTCATTCACAGCTTGTTCGCACACATGATCATTGTTTCCGCACTGAATCTTGGGAAGCCTGACACTAAGCTCCCAGGAGACAGTGTGGCACCGGGGAAAGGCAATAAACACGCCTACTCCCATGGAGGAAGTGCCACGATAAAGTACAATATAAAAAGTAATTACAGCGATAAAAAAAAATTTCGTGCGGCATTTGAACATCTATGCAATTAACTGAAGGGGGTAAGATTAAGTTAAAAATTTGAGTGGAACCCCGCTTTAAGGAGACCTGGAGCTAACTCTTCCAGGTATGCCTGCTCTCAGTTTATTGATTTTATTTATATATTCCCATTGTTTGGAGCCCAGATAGTTTAGCATAAGGGCTTTATATGCGTTTACAAATGTATACAACAAAAGTCAGTTTGTAACTTGAAAAGTTGAAATGGTTTAGGATTTTTGTGCCAACTGAAAAGCATGGTGGTAAATTTTTTTATTGCTCACTTGGGGGAAATTCTCCTCACTTGTCTCAGTGAAATCTCCAATAGGGACCTAGATAGCAACAGGCAAAAGGCATAAAAGAAAAAAAAAACACAAGAAAACAAAAAAAAAAAAAACAAACATAAAAAAACTATGGTTGCAAAAAAGTAAAAGTAAAATATTTAAGAGGTTGCTCAATTGAGAGTATCAATACAACTAAAAACTTCTAAGGTCATACATGAGCCACACCAGGTGTTGGGGCTTTTACTTTTAGAATGACTCATCTTGGCAAATGTATTAGAAAGTTGTGGCTCACTGAATACAGTCATACCATGGATGAATTCACCTAGCCTAAGGCATCTTCATTTGTTTCCATCTACTCCATATTACATCAGAATGGATACAACTAGCTTCATTAAATCACATCTTTGTAACCGAGTATGTGGACACTGAACACAATAAAACTTGACTGACTGTGCAGTGGTATTTAAAAACAGGTGAAATACTACACACCCAATAATACCAAGCATTAAAACCGATTACCTTCCAATTCAAACACCAATAAGACAAAACAGGGATGGCCATTATTTTCAGGACATGACATAATAGACCTGAAAAGCGCAACATAAAATTGTGCTACAATATCTAGCTAAAAATGAAAGTAATGAAGAATAGATTCTTTAATTGACAATAAGCTTGGCTCCTAAAGTGGTAGTAAACTTCTTACCGCATACTAGCACAATATGAAAGATTTGCCTTGAAACTAAGCCCTCCAGCAGTGTGCAGTTACCGCTGCAGAGACTTCCATCTTCACCCACTCTGCCTTCCAAGTTGGCGCAGTGTGGCTGCTTGAATGGCCGAGACTTAATGACGTCACTCCCATGCATGTGCACGGGAGTTTTGGTCACGGCACAGCCCTGAAGGAACGGCACGGATACGTAAAAATAGAAAGTTACTACTGCTTTCAAGTGGAACTAAGCTCTCTGAAGCAACATTAACTGTTTTTAATCTTTACGCAAATAGACTTCGTAAATATATAGGAAGGCATGGTAAAATTACTTGTTTTAACTATTTTTTTGGCTTCACATTTCTTCAGTTGCTTCCTGGTTTCTGGCCTAGGTCAAAATGTTGTGCATCCCACGAGTCTTTATGGCCATTTAATTTTCTTTCATCTGGAGGGCCTCTCTCAGCTAAGCACACCCTTTTGTCTGCATGACTGAGTTAAGGGCGGATGGATTCTAGGAAGTAAATGCTACATAAATCAGCTACCCTTACTTAAGATGGCTGCCACTAGAGATACTAGGTGGTGTTTTTCAAAGTGATTTCTAAACAAAAAGCATGGAGATAGGAGAGTTTGCTTTAAATATTTAGATACTAACGAACTTAAGCCAAAGTCCAGCTCACACTTCATAAGCAGTCACAACAAACCGTTTTTCCCTTTTGGAATAAAAGGTTTTACACAAATAAAAGCAGATTATTGTAAGCACCCCTGCAAGTGTTAAATGGTTTGTCTCATCTCTGATGCTTTCTGCTGGAGAGCTTGTTCTGTTGAAACAGACTTACTGACTGGATCACCAGATGAAAGTACATTTGGGTCTATATATATATATATATATATATATATATATATATATATATATATATATATATATATATATATATATATATATATATATATATATATATATTTGGGCACAGGCACAATTTTAATTTTTTCAGGTATTTACCAAAACATATTCAAGCTATAGTTAGATAATGGATATGGGCTGAAAGTGCACACAGGTTTAATTTGAGGGTATGTACATCCAAATCTGAGGAAGGGTTTAGGAATTACAGCTCTTATAAATAGCCACCCCTCCCCTTTTTCAGGGGACCAAAAGTAATTGCACAATTGAATCAAAAGCCGTTTCATGGCCAGGTGTGGGCTACTACATTATTTCTTCATCAATTAGGCAGGTAAAAGGCCTGGAGTTGATTCTAAGTGTGGTATTTGCATTTGGAATCAATTTCTGTGAACCTACATCATGCATTCAAAGGAGCTGTCAATGCACGTGAAACAGGCCATTGTAAGGCTTCAAAAATGAAACAAATACATCAGAGAGATAGCAGCAACATTGGGAGTAGCCAAATCAACAGTTTGGTACATTCTGAGGAAAGAAGAACGCACTGGTGAGCTCAGCAACATAAAAAACGGCCTGGACATCTACAGAAGAGACAACAGGGGTAGATGATCACATGGTAAAGAAAAACCCATTCACAACATCCAGACAAGTGACGGACACTCTCCAGGAGGTGGGCGTATCATTGTCAATGTTTACAATCAAGGAAAGACTTCATGAAAGCAAATACAGAGGGTTCGCCACAAGGTGCAAACCATTCATAAGCCTGAAGAATAGAAAAGCCAGATTAGATTTCGCCAAAAAAACATCTAAAAAAAGCCAAGTCAGGTCTGGAAAAGCATTCTTTGGACGGATGAAACAGAAGTGACAGAAGGACGGATGAAAAAAGAAGTGTGGAGAAGCCTTGGAACAGCTTATGATCCAAAGCACACAACAACATCATCTGTAAAACATGGTGGAGGCAGTGTGATGGCATGGACATGCATGGCTACCAGTGGCACTGGGTTATTGTTTATTGGTGTGACAGAAGACAGAAGCAGCCGGATGAATTCTGCAGTGTTTAGAGATATACTGTCAGCCCAGATTCAGCCAAATGCCACAAAGTTGATTGGACAGCGCTTCACAGTACAGATGGACAATGATCCAAAACACAAATATATATGGACCCAACTGTAGAAAAAAGCAAGCCTATGCAGCGCAACTCACACCTGAATGACCACAACATACAGGGATATACAATGCAATACTGACATATAATCACACACATAGGTTGGACTTGATGGACTTGTCTTTTTTCAACCTCACCTACTATGTAACTATGCATGCGAAGTAGGGAACCAGGCTGTGAAGCCGCAAGGCTTCACTTCCCAATTCCCTTACTGAAGATGCCGGCGCCTTAGAGACCCCACATCTCTCCATAAAGTGGACCTGTCATGCACCATTCCCATTACAAGGGATGTTTACATTCCTTGTAATAAGAATAAAAGTGATCAAATTTTTTTTTTAAAGAGAAAGTGTAAAAATAAGAAAAAATTGAAGTAAAATAAAAAATTTAAAGCACCCCCGTCTGCTCGCACACAGAAGCAAACGCACACGCAAGTCGCACCCGTATATGTAATCGGCATTCAAATCACATGCAAGGTATCTCCATGTGCATTAGAGAGAGAGCAACAATTCTAGCACTAGACCTTCTCTAAGGCCCCTTTCACACTGGGGCGGTTTGCAGGCGTTATTGCGCTAAAGGCCGCTAGAGGCCGAATACCGCAGTAAAACCGCTCTAAAAATAGCGCTGTTTTACCGCCGACGTCCCCTACCACCCCAGTGTGAAAGGGGCCCAACTCTAAACTGGTAACATGTAAAAAAAAATTCAAAGCGTCGCCTATTTTGAAGTACCAAAGATTGGCGCCATTCCACAAGTATGCGCAATTTTAAAGCGTGACATGTTTGGTATTCATTTACTCAGCGTAACATCTTTCACATTATACCAAAAAAAATGGGCTAACTGTACAGTTGTGTTATTTTTTAATTCATGAAAGTTTATTTAAAAAAAAAAAAAAAGCGTTTGAAAAATTGTTTATGTTGTGGGACATAAAAAGTTGCAATGACCGCCAATTTATTCCCTAGGGTCTCTGCAAAAAAAACAAAACAAAACAAAAAAAAAAAAAAAACATACGTTTGGGGGTTCTGAATAATTTTCTAGCAAAAAAAAAAAAAATTATGATTTTTACATGTAGGAGAGGAGTGCCAGCATAGGCCCGGTATGGAAGTGGTTAAACGATAAGTCAAGGCCAAAAATATATTGGCACCCCTGCATTTGTCAGATAATGCGGCACTTCGCCCAGAAAATTGTTGCAATTACAAATGTTTAGGCATTCTCATGTTTTGTATTGGTATGACAAAAAACAAAAAAGTGGATTGGAGAGACCCCCCCCCACAGACAAGAGAACACAGTGGCTCCACAGAAGGGATTACCCTGTCATGGACTGTTAATGGGGAAATTGAACGAAAGAGGGAAAAAAAAAAATAATGAAGAAATCGCCCCATCTATGGCAGTAAAATTACTGCCAAGCTTTTACAGTAAAACCTTGGTTTGCGAGCATAATTCATTCCAGAAACATGCTGTATTATCCTTTACAAGTTCAGCATTTTTTCTTTTCCTTCTGTATGGCTAAAAAAAATCCATACAACACACAAAACCAAAATACTAGCTGATAGAAAGTCAAAAAGTCAAGAGTCAAAATGTATTTCAAAGCAATTCAATTCTAAAGCCGTGTGTTATATGCAGTATAAATGATTCATTATTACCCGTTCTTTTGAAGTATTATGTGCTCACCCTTACCATCTCATCACCACATCTAACATGTTGCCCTTGTTTGTTCTGATAACAGGCTAATTACAGAATGAACTCAGACACATTGAACAAGTTAATGCATTTCAAAACCTATTAAAAATACAGTATGGTCTGTTAAATATGTTCTACACTGATCATTTGTTCACAATGGATTTAAAAAGGCATTTGTGCTTGCAGTTTTTGCAAAAAGACAAAAAAAAAAAAAAAAAAAAAAAAGACAAAAAAAAAAAAAAAAGGTGGGGAAGGGCACACCAGCTTTGTGCATTACCAATACACCATTTAACCACTTTAGCCCCGGAAGGATTTACCCCCTTCCTGACCAGAGCACTTTTTACAATTTGGCACTGCGTCGCTTTAACTGCTAATTTCGCGGTCATGCAATGCTGTACCCAAACGAAATTTGCGTCCTTTTCTTCCCGCAAATAGAGCTTTCTTTTGATGGTATTTGATCACCTCTGCGGTTTTTATTTTTTGCGCTATAAACGGAAAAAGACCGAAAATTTTGAAAAAATAAAAAATGATATTTTCTACTTTTTGTTATAAAAAAAAAATACAATAAACTCAATTTTAGTCATACATTTAAGCCAAAATTTATTCGGCCACATGTCTTTGGTAAAAAAAAGGTCAATAAGTGTATATTTATTGGTTTGCGCAAAAGTTATAGCGCCTACAAACTAGGGTACATTTTCTGGAATTTACACAGCTTTTAGTTTATGACTGCCTATCTCAATTCTTGAGGTGCTAAAATGGCAGGGCAGTACAACCCCCCCCCAAATGACCCCATTTTGGAAAGTAGACACCCCTAGGAAATTACTGAGAGGCATGTTGAGCCCATTGAATATTCATTTTTTTTGTCCCAAGTGATTGAATGACAAAAAAAAAATTACAAAAAGTTGTCACTAAATGATATATTGCTCACACAGGTCATGGGCATATGTGAAATTACACCCCAAAATACATTCAGCTGCTTCTCCTGAGTATGGGGATACCACATGTGTGGGACTTTTTGGGAACCTAGCCGCGTACGGGGCCCCGAAAACCAAGCACCGCCTTCAGGATTTCTAAGGGCGTAAATTTTTTATTTCACTCCTCACTACCTATCACAGTTTTGAAGGCCATAAAATGCCAAGATGGCAAAACACCCCCAAATGACCCCATTTTGGAAAGTAGACACCCCAAGCTATTTGCTGAGAGGCATGTTGAGTTTTGCAACTCTCATTTGTTTTTGAAAATGAAGAAAGAGGAGAAAAAAAATTTTTTTCCTTTCCTTTTTTTCAATTTTCAAAACTTTGTGACAAAAAATGGGGTCTGCAAAATACTCATTATACCGCTCAGCAAATAGCTTGGGGTGTCTACTTTCCAAAATGGGGTCATTTGAGGGGGTTTTGTGCCACCTGGGCATTCCATGGCCTCCGAAACTGATAGGCAGTGAAGAGTGAAATCAAAACTTTACGCCCTTAGAAAGCCTGAAGGCGGTGCTTGGTTTTCGGGGTCCCGTACGCGGCTAGGCTCCCGAAAAGTTTTACACATGTGGTATCCCCATACTCAGGAGAAGCAACAGAATGTATTTTGGGGTGTAATTTCACATATGCCCATGGCATGTTTGAGCAATATATCATTTAGTGACAACTTTGTGCAAAAAAAAAAAAAATTGTCTCTTTCCCGCAACTTGTGTCACAATATAAAATATTCCATGGACTCGACATGCCTCTCAGCAAATAGCTTGGGGTGTCTACTTTCCAACTGAACTGTCCTGGCATTTTATGCACAACATTTAGAAGCTTATGTCACGCACCACCCACTCTTCTAACCACTTGAAGACAAAGCCCTTTCTGACACTTTGTTTACATGAAAAAAATGTTTTTTTTTTGCAAGAAAATTACTTTGAACCCCCAAACATATATTTTTTAAAGCAAATGCCCTACAGATTAAAATGGTGGGTGTTTCATTTTTTTTTTTTTTTCACACAGTATTTGTGCAGCGATTTTTAAAACGCATTTTAGGGGGAAAAAACACACTTTTTTAAATTTTAATGCACTAAAAACACATTATATTGCCCAAATGTTTGATGAAATAAAAAAAAGATGATCTTAGGCCGAGTACATGGATACCAAACATGACATGCTTTAAAATTGTGCACAAACGTGCAGTGGCAACAAAATAAATACATTTTTAAAAGCCTTTAAGCCCGGTTCACACAGGGGCGGCACGACTTGCAGGTCGCCTCAGCGAGGCGACCTGCAAACGACTGCCCGGGCGACTTGCAAAACGACTTCTGTAAAGAAGTCTATGCAAGTCGCCCCAAGTCGCCCCCAAAGTAATACAGGAACCTTTTTCTAAGTCGGAGCGACTTAGCACAGAACGGGAGGCGACTTGTCAGGCGACTAGGTCGCCTGACAAGTCGCCCCAGTGTGAACCGAGCCTTACAGGTTACCACTTTGCATTTACAGAAGAGGTCTACTGCTAAAATTACTGCCCTCGATCTGACCTTCGCGGTGATACCTCACATGCATGGTGCAATTGCTGTTTACCTTTGACGCCAGACCAACGCTTGTGTTCGCCTTAGCGCGAGAGCAGGGGGCGACAGGGGTGCTTTTTTTTTTTTTTTTTTTTCTTTTTCTTTTTTATCTTCATTTTTTTTTTTAATAATTTTTATTGTTATCTCAGCGAATGTAAATATCCCCTATGATAGCAATAGGTAGTGACAGGTACTCTTTTTTGAAAAAATTGGGGTCCATTAGACTCTAGATCTCTCCTCTGCCCTCAAAGCATCTAACCACACCAAGATCGGTGTGATAAAATGCCTTCCCAATTTCCCAATGGCGCTGTTTACATCCGGCGAAATCTAAGTCATGAAATGCTCGTAGCTTCCGGTTTCTTAGGCCATAGAGATGTTTGGAGCCACTCTGGTCTCTGATCAGCTCTATTGTCAGCTGGCTGAATCACCGGCTGCATTCTCAGGTTCCCTGTTGAGACAGGAGAGCCAGAGAAAAACACGAAGACGGTGGGGAGGGGGGATTCCCTCCCACTGCTTGTAAAAGCAGTCTAGAGGCTAATTAGCCGCTAGGATTGCTTTTACATGAAAGCCGACCGCTGGCTGAAAAGAATGATACCAAGATGATACCTAAACCTGCAGGCATCATTCTGGTATAACCACTCAAAGTCGTGAATGGCATACCTGAAGACAAAAAAATGGTTAATAAAACACAGTGGTGTCCGTTTATGAAGCAGTGATCAGCTGTGATCCCGAGGATCGCCGCTGATCACAGTCCATAAACAGTTTATGAAACATGAAGAATCCTCATTGAATGACACAGTAACGGCCAGTTTATGAAGCGGTGATCTCACCGCTTCACTGGCGATCTGTGTCAGAATTCACACTCCCAGGTTCACCAGCTCAGAGGTGGTGAATCGGGGAGTGAAGAGGAAATCTCAGGGGATCTGAGGGGGAAGGAGGAAGATTTCTAAACTTCCTTATGCCTCGTTCAGACCCCCCAACACTGTAAGCATGTCCCCCTGTATGTATATATATATATATATATATATATATATATATATATATATATATATATATATATATATATATATATATATATATATATATATATATATATATATATACACACACACACACATATATATATATATATATATATGTGTGTATATACACATGTATACATAATGTGTGTATACATATGTATATAATGTAGGGGGGACTCATTTTATTAACATTAATCCACGGCGTCTGTCCGTGTATTGAGCAGTGATCATTTATCACTGCTTAATAAACTGACATCTCGGTGTTTCAGTGAATTTCTGGTGCTGTAATCTCGTAAAGTCTCACGAGATTCCAGTATCAGGGGCCGTTCTCCACTGTTGGAAGCGTTTGTAGATCTCTTCACTCCTCCAAAGGTGAAGCGATCTACAAAGCTTCATAAAACAGGCACACAGAGGAGAAAGATCTTCACTGTGAATGCCGGAGAATGAAGCAGTGAATAGATTTCACTGCTTCATAAACGGACACCAGTAAACAGTAAAGTATAAAAAATTGCATACCTGAAAACATAGAATAGAATACAGTAAAAAAGAGCAGAACAATAGAGAGAGAATAGAGAGAGAACAATAAAACGACAACTATTTTTTTTTATTTTATATCATTTGTTTTTGTTTTTTTTTACACTTTTTTTTGTAACTAACTTTTATAACTGTAACCAGTTCCAGGTTCGGGTCTCTCAAAATGTGATGGCATCTTGGGAGACCCTGTGAAAGTGTGCCTAGTCTGTGCAATGCTGTACCCTACGCTAATACTCAACTAGTGAATGGTAGCGTTCAAAACATTCACCAATGCAAAGACCAGGATTGTCAGGACAGAAGGGACAATAATAGCGGGTGTCACGCCTATATCCGCGCTTGCTGCAGACACGACATCTTTTTTGGGAGGGGGTTCGTTGGGTAGGGGTACTCGGGAGGACATAAAGAAAATGCCTCTCATGCAGCAGACTGCATTTGGTTGGGGATGTGAATGAGGGAAGTACAGGTGCTGCAGAAGTGGTGGGTTCCCAATTAGGATTGGCGAATGCAGCAGGAAGGGCATTATGGGCACGACGGGCCTGCTTGTCTTCTTCTTGGTGGCAGCGGGACACTACTTGTGCTTGCCACCTCACCAGCTTGAACTGCTCTTATGGGACTCGCCACGTCACCAAGTGTTACTGCAGTTCTGGTTTGACTACGACCGGGGTATACTAGGCCGCTGGTGCTTGCCAGTTCACCAAAACGCTACCAAAAAAACTGTTAGCGCAGTTATGAGTTTAGTGTTTTGTAAGCGACAGTGGTCGATCAATACTGCACTTGGGTGGGCTGGGCCGGGCGGAGGGGCAAATCGCAGGTGCTAGCAGGTATCTGGGCTGATCCCACTAACACTGCGTTTTTGGGAACCCTAAACTGCTGGGGACGCTAGTATAGATCTGATCGGATCAGATATTGATCCGTTCAGATACTATACCACTAAGGGAGATGTATGCTGCGTGCGTGGGTGTTAGCGGTACTGGCGCTAACCTGACGCTGCCTGGGGTGACGCATATCACCGCCAGGCGATCAGGAGGCTAAACCTTTATTCGGTAATAAACGGCGGGTGCCCTGACACTATAAAAAATAAACTAACTAACCAGCGTCACCCGTAACAGTTATACCGTGATCACTGGTGAAAGGGTTAACTAGGGGGCAATCAAGGGGTTAAAACCTTTATTAGGTAGTATATGGGGGTCCCTGACACTATAAAACGCTGACGGCAAACCTAAATATTTACCTCCCCAACTAGCGTCACCAGTGACACTAATACAGCGATCAGAAAAATGATTGCTTAGTGACACTGGCGACGGGGGGTGATCAAGGGGTTAAAATTTTATTAGGGGGGTTAGGGGGGTACCCTAGACCTAAAAGGGGGCTAACACTAACTGCCCTACCACACTGACAAACTGACACCAATGCAGTAATCAGAAAAAAAAAAAAAAAACTGCTTGGTGTCAGTGTGACAGGGGGGGGGGGGGGAATCGGGGGGTGTATTGTGTGCCTGGCATGTTCTACTGTGTGTGTTCACTCACATTGATGTCTTCTCTCCTCAGTGCCGGAACGGAAAATACAGAGCCGAGGAGAGATGACATCATTTCCTCTGCTGCTGTTTACCATACAGCAGCAGAGGAATGATCCCATTGGCTGGGAGCGATCGGGAGGGGGGGGGGCCTCCCCCTCACCTCCCATCGCCGGGGGACAAATGCCGACCGCCTCGGGTCCCGGTGGGGGGGGGGGGGGGGGTGTCTGATCGGACCCCCTGCCCGTGGGAGGCAGATCACGTACAGGTACGTGATTCTGCCTGCCCGTGCCATTCTGCCGACGTATATCGTCGTGAGGCGGTCGGCAAGTGGTTAAGAAATAATATACGCACAGGCCTGAGCTAAAAGGTTTAATCACAAATCTCAAGGAAGGAACCACAGCGCACACCTCCAGATGAGCCAAGACGATGCCACGACGGCCTGCACTAAAGCGTTTCCAGAGTGTTGGGGTGCCCAAATTTATGCACCTGTCTAATTTTGTTTTGATGCATATTGCACATTTTCTGTTAATCCAATAAACCTCATTTCACTACTGAAATATTACAGTGTCCTTCAGTTATTTGATAGATCAAAATGAAATTGCTGATCCAAATGCCCAAATATTTATAAAATGACAATCATGGAAATTGTCAGGGGTTCCTAAACTTTTGTATACGACTGTATATACACACACACCATCTATGCATGTGACCAACATCCTCTAACGCCAACTGGTGAGGGGGCTGGGCTGATAATTACTTTACGCCTCAACTCTCAGGGCAAACAACTTATCAAACAATCAAAAATACACAAAAAAGTGACCACCACAATAGACTCCAACATATTGACTGCCAGAGATGATACAAACTGTACAACAAAGGATGATACTGCTCTTTATAAATTCACAAAATAGGGTAAAGCTCCTTTCCATACTTGACAATCATGGCACCAATGGAAAGCCATAGAACCACTTCATTAAATGCTGCTGCAACATCAATGCATGACTGAAGGGATGTATATCTAGGTTACCTTAGTTGTAAATCTGTGGTAAATGAAGGGCCAGGATGCAGACTCCAATAGCACGGATCCTGTCTATTTCAGAGGATTGTGGCTTTAAGCGAACCACAGGAAAAAAAAAAAAAACACAAAAAACTATGTGCTGGAATGCACACCAAGTTCGACATGTGGAAGTGCAGCTCGGCTATACGCTCAGCAAAGAGGGGGCTGAGCCACGCTCTGACTACCTCCACAGATGCCACAAGAGCAATCAACAATGAAAGCACAGGGAGCAAAAAACATTAATATGCATAGAAATAAAGCTACATTAATAAACAGAATCAGAAATAGAAGTCCAAAAGGATTACTGCACTTAAAAACTTTGTTTATTCGTTCAAAGATTTGTATAGTTAAATTTCAGAACGTTTTCAAAAAGATTTCCGTTTCGGGCTCACATGTTCACGCCCTTCCTCAGATCAGAACACATCTAACATGATCAGACATTGCAGTTTAACATTAAAAAAAAAAAAAAAAAATTCATATGGAATCGATCTATGGTTAATTGCTCATTAGTACAATTGTATTCCTTCGTTCATTCAGAATATTTGGATTATGATGTTTTTTTATATATGTAGGAATACAATTGTACTAATGAGCGATTAAACAGATAGATTCCATGTGTGATTTTTTTTTTTTTTTGGAAGAATGTTAAACTGCAATGTCTGATCAAAATGTTAGCTGTGTTCTGATCTGAGGAAGGGCGTGAGCATGTGAGCCCGAAAACTGAAATCTTTTTGAACACTTTCTAAAATGTAACTATACAAATCTTTGAACGAATAAACAACGTTTTTTAATCCTTTGGACTTTTTTGCTTACATGCATGGTCAGTGGGAAGACCTAATTGCTTTGCACTAATTGTGGACCGGGTGCAGCTTTCCTTAACATTTTATGATTTTTTTTTTTGAGAGAGATAGAGATTTTTTAATAAATTATTATTTATAAAAAATGTATTTAAAGTGGATGTAAACCCCCATTAATGAAATCTGACATGGGCACATATCTGTATTTCTTACTTAGCTCTCTCCAAAGCTCTAAGTCCTGTGTCTGTCTGCTGCTCCGTTCCTCTTACCAGCATAACTTCTGACCAGCTCAGACACAGGAGATAAAAGCAGCTTGAAATATGTGTCGGGAGGGAACTTTGAATAGATAAGCTCTCTGTTATCCGTCTCTAACCGCTGCTCTGCAATTTTCTTTGTTCCTCTGCCTATATGAAATGTGGAAAGGGGGGGTGGGGGGGTGCCTTTCTTTCAATCAGCGCGCTCACAGTGAATGCCCAGACTCCACACTCAATGCTGAAAGAGGAAGATAGATCTGTAACACAATGTGCACTTTCTAAACAATGTAGAAAGCTACATTCAGCAAAGACAATAACCTAATAAGTGTTCTAATCTCTCTGCACGCTAGCCAAAACTAAGCTATGTGGATTTTATTTTTTTTTCTTTCTAAAGTACAGCTTAAAGAAAAACTAAGTCCAAAATGGAAGACAACAAACTTTGCCTATTTCAAACCAATGTTCTGTTTTTTTCAGCGATCTAAAATTGAAATCGATCAACTCAAACTAGATTTAGTTGCATTTAATAATTTTACATACCAGTGACTGTAAAGGGATAATAATTCCAGGCCTTTTCAGTGATGTAGAAAATCTTTGGCACAAATCCTCGTACCCAGGTTGGCAGTTTGCTGGAGAGAAATTTTTTTTTTAAAATTAAACCCAGTATACATTACACAAAACAGTTATTTTGAAATGACATAAAAAAATAAATAAATAAATTTTAAAAAAAAGACACCTAATGTCTTTGCATTTCTGTAAAGCCAAATTTAAAAAACAAAAAAAAACAAAAACAAAAAAACAACCACACACAAAACTATGCCCCCAGTAGCAGCTCTGTCCCATCTCACCTATTCACAAAAAGCCTTGTGCTTTTTTCTCAGAATGCAAAACCTTTGGGGAGAAAAGCAAACCAGGGCAGGAAAGTAAAAAAGGGAGGAAAGCAAGAGAAGGGTTTTCAACATGATCCCTCCTCCTCCATATATACAAGGCTTTTTGTGAACGAAGCAAGAGGGAGAGGGTGGGGATGAAACTGGAGCCCTTCACTGCTATGGCCAAGTCTTTCTGGAAATTCAGGGCAGGCTTACAGCACGGTATGATTTGTATACTATGCTACAACCATCCACACACAGTATACATATTAGGACCATCTTACTTTGCCATTACAGTATCCTTTCTCAGGAATTCAGATTTATCCATTTATGTATTCTTAGAATAAATGTAAGTTGTAAGTAAAACACCTTTTAAATAAATCCACAGCGGTTACAATTTAGTGTACATAAGCATTTCATTTCTCTTTCACAGTTGGCTTAATCCATCTTTCTAAACATGGTAAATTGTAAACTTTTGAAGCACAAAATTGTTATGCAGTCACATGTATGGGGCAATAAATGTCTATAAAATGTCTGCTTGTCTGCGTTATTAGGAATATTTTTACATAACACATGCTGCTTGAGTGTCTCACTGCTGTCACATCCAATCTGTTTCAGAAACCTGCTGATTGTTTTCATGTAGCCGGGAACAGCTGCATACTGTTCTTCTGATGCTGTGGCTTCTTCTCTGGCCTAATACTTTGCTAATGTAACAAATCTGATGCAGAGCTTTATTTCAGACTGTTATCACTAAGATTTATCAGAGAAGTATTAAGAGTCTGCAAGGAGATATCAGCCAGCAAAACTTATTGAGGCGTCAAGACAGGATAAATATTGCCCAGTTCTGCCCCAACTGCAAAGTAACAACCAAAGGGTCTCCTTTAGGGCTTTCTGGCCATAACACTGGTCATAGTCACATATATTATCCAACTAGAAAGAAATTCCCTGTGTAATGGAGCTCAAACTTACTGCTGGGGGGGGGGGCACCCGTCAAGTTGCAAAGTAAATTTTGGTAGGTCCCAGCAGTATAGGCATGAGAAGGTTGCAGAACTGTAAATCCTGGCTAACCACATTCCAATCTGAGTCTACAGCTAATTTTATATTAGATTTGATCACCCTACACTTGTTAAAGTCATTCTAAAGGCAAAACATCCTTTCACACTGGGGCGGTGGGGGAGTCAGCGGTACAACAGCGATATTTTTAGCGCTGCTGTACCGTCGTTCTTGCAGCGGTATTCGGCCGATAGCGGTGCGGTTTTACCCCCCGCTGGCAGCCGAAAAAGGGTTAAAATCCCTCGTACAGCGCGGCTATAGCCGCGGTATTGCCGCGGTATAGCCGCGCTGTCCCATTGATTTCAATGGGCAGGAGCGGGGAAGGAGCGGTGAATACACCGCTCCTTCCCCGCTCCAAAAAAGCGGTTTGCAGGACTTTTTTCACCGCTCTGCCTGCGCACCGCTTCAGTGTGAAAGCCCTCGGGCTTTCACACTGAACAAACAGCGGAGGCTGTTTAGGGGCGGTTTTCAAGCGGTATTTTTAGCGCAATACTGCCTGAAAACCGCTCCAGTGTGAAAGGGGCCTTAGCATTTCCTGAATTAAAGTAAACATTTTATAGTTTGTCTTAGAGGAGAGAAGAGATCCATTGCTGGTGTACAGCTGCATCTCTTCTCCCCGTTCCTCTTCTCATAGGTACTCAGGAGCGAGCACGCACTGTATACCCCCATAGCAAGCGGCTTGCAATGGGGACACACAAAGATGAGAGTGAGCCAAGATTGACGGGGGACCCCAGAAGAGGAGGTTCCAGGCCGCTCTGTGCAATACCATTGCACAGAAAAGGTGAGTATAAGGTTTAATTTAATTTAAATGAAAAAAACAAAAAAAACAAAAATTACCTTCAGTAAACACGAACTCACAGAGGAAGAAGAAAGAAAGAAGAAAGAAGAAGAAGAAGCAAATAGAAATTTTGGTGTCGAAACCGAAGAGTTAGGCCCCTTTCACACGATCGGACCGTTCAGGTCCGCCTGTCAGTTTTGATGGTGGACCTGAACGGGCGATCCATGTTAGCCTATGCAGCGGTGGATGTCAGCGGAGACATGTCCGCTGACATCCGACCCGGTCCGATCCGCTAAAAGCAGACGGATGGCCCTACGTCCAGGTCCGTCGCTGGCGGATCGGATGAGATCTGATGAAAACGGACATGCTGTCAGTTTTCGTCCGATCCCTCCATAGGCGGCAGCGGCGGCTGACAAGCCCCTCCCTGCTCAGTGAGCAGAGAGGGACCTGTCATCCGCCGGCTCAGCGGAGATCAACGGACTGATCTCCCGCTGAGCCGGCAGACCGAGGCAGGCTCCATGGAAACGGAGTCCGCCTCGTGTGAAAGGGGCCTAAACAAAAAAAAACACTGCACTGAAAATGCAGTAAGAGCTCTTCAATAAAAACGCACCCGTGTTACATTTTTAAGTCACATGACCTATGAAAAACACCATAAGCACAGTAAAATCGTGGTAAAATCATGGGAAAATCACGGCAAAAGTTTTCGGCGCTATTATTGGCACCCTTTTCTCCATCAGCAAAATCCCGAAAACCCCTTTTTCGGATAACCAAATTTAGGTGCATTTCTGCCAAAAAAAATATATCTATTTTTAGAGCGATTATATATTTTTCCCCAAGATTATAAATAGGTATGCAGATAAACAAATTGCACACATTACATTTTAAAAATCAGATAAAAATTGAAAAAAAAAAAATCTATCCCAACTGACAAACATTTCAAGTTTAGGGTTTTAGTTCCAAATATAAATTATTTATTAATAAAAAAAAGTAAAAAACAATCCGTATGGCTGAATTTGCATTGCAGACATCACATGTGATTTGCACAGGAGAGCGGTGCGAATCACATAAGATGTCACACAGCGCACCAGTGTGAACCCAGCCATAGAGAAGTAGGGAGAAAGAGAAAGACTATCTAATTCTGAAAAAAACGGAAAAAAAAATAAAACCACCTTTATAGCGTTATTAAAAACATACAAATCCCTTGCATTTAAATGTACACATTTGTGAAAGATTTAAACATAAATTGTGCAGCATTATGGGTGAGACTACCTAAAACCATGCTTTTGTTTAATTACTATGTGGAAAAAAAAAAAAAAAAAAAAAAAAAAAAAAAATCACACAATTTCCCAATAATCCTCCAAAAGGGATTAGTAGGAAAAAAAAAAAAAAAAGAGAATTCAGTTTTAAGTGAGACAGAATATCTGCCTCTCCTTAGGTTCTCCCTCCCCAGTCACAGCAGTGTGGAGCTCACAGTAGGAAGGAGAAAGTTGAGCTAGTGCATGTGCCAGCCCCTCCTATACAGGCACAAAAGGCAAGGATTCATGAAACTTGTAGTTTCTCATTAGCTCAGTGAACTACAATACCAGATGGCATTGCCAGAAGGAAATAGAAAGAGAAGCTTTCAGTGCATTTTTTGAAATGACTCACAAAAATGGGATATGCAGAACACAGAGGTGAGTAATTTTTACAAAAAAAAAAAATTATGCACATTAAGATTGTCAGTGTTAGGCATGCTTTATATAGGAATTTAATTGTTAGTGCCGAAGGTGAACTTGCGCTTTAAAGCGGGGTTAGGTTATAAAAAAAATAATCGCAAGCTTTGAACATCTCATGGAGCACTGTTTAATCCATCATCCGAAAATGGAGAGAGTATGACACAACTGCAAACCTATCAAGACATGTCCGTCCACCTAAACTGACAGGCCGGGCAAGGAGATCATTAATTTAGAGAAGCAGCCAAGAGGCCCATGGTAACTCTGGAGGAGCTGCAGAGATCCACAGCTCCGGTTGGAGAATCTGTCCACAGGACAACTATTAGTCGTGCACGCCACAAATCTGGCCTTTATGGAAGAGTGGCAGGAAGAAAGCCATAAAGAAGTCCCATTTGCAATTTGCAAAGCCATGTGGGGGACACAGTAAACATGTGGCAGGTGCTCTGGTCAGTTGAGACCAAAATTGAACTTTGTGGCCTAAATGCAAAACTATGTGTGGCAGAAAACACTGCACATCACTCTGAACACACCACCCCCACTGTGAAACATGGTGGTGGCAGCATCAGGTTGTGGGAATTTTTCTTCAGCAGGGACAGGGAAGCTGATCACAGTTGATGGGAAGATGGATGAAGCCAAATACAGGGAAATCTTAGAAGAAAACCTGTTATGCCCCGTACACACGTATGCCCCGTACTCCGACGGAAAATGTTTGATGGGAGCTTGTTGTCGGAAATTCCGACCGTGTGTAGGCTCCATTGGACATTTTTCATCAGAATTTCCGTCACACAAAATTTGAGATCTGGATTTCAAATTTTCCGACAACAAAATCCGTTGTCGTAAATTCCGATCGTGTGTACACAATAACAACGCACAAAGTTCCACGCAAGCTCTGAATCAAGCAGACGAGCTGCACTGGCTATTGAACTTCATTTTTCTTGGCTTGTTGTACATCACCGCGTTCTTGACGTTTGGCATTTCCGACAATATTTGTGTAACCGTGTGTATGCAAGACAAGTTTGAGCCAACATCCGTCAGAAAAAATCCATGGATTTTGTTGTCGGAATGTCCGATCGTGTGTACAGGGCATTAGAGTGTGCAAAAGACTTGAGACTGGGGAGGAGGTTCACCTTCCAGCAGGACAAAGACCCTAAACATACAGCCAGATCCACAATGGACTGGTTTAGACTCAAAGCATATTCATGTGTTAGAATGGCCCAAAGTCCAGATCTAAATCCAATTGAGAATCTGTGGCAAGACTTGAAAATTGCTGTTCAGACACTCTCCATTCAATCTGACAGAGCTTGAGCTATTTTGCAAAGAATGGGCAAAAATTTCACTTTAGATGTGCAAAAAGATTTGCAGCGAAAGGTGGTTCTACAAAATATTGACTCGGTGGGCTGAATACATGCACACCACACTTTTTTTTCAAATATGTAAAATTTTATATATATATATATATATATATATATATATATATATATATATATATATATATATATATATATATATATATATATATATATATATATATATATAAAAACCATTTATTATTTTCCTTCTTCACAATTATGTGCCACTTTGTGTTGGTCTAGGACTTAAAATCCCAATAAAATGCATTTGTTTTTGGATGTAAAATGACAAAATTTGGAGAATTTCAAGGGATATGAATACTTTCAAGGTACTGTATAAATAAATATGTATAAACTTTTAAAAGGGGCCTGATATGCCTTTAATTAATCCATAGGAGCAAAAAATGTTGTGAAATGTTACCCTTTATTTACATGAACATGCAGTAAAAGTTTGTGGTATGAACAGCTCCTACACGGCATGGCAGCTAGGGACAACATTTGTTTTACTGCAATGTTCCACAGACAAGTGGAAGATCCTGTGTACTATAACTTGGCACATGGTGTGTTTACTAGTACTCCTACCAAGGACTGGCTGCACTACTTCTACAAATAAAATCAGGGGATTCCTTTGTCCTTTGTGTTCTTGTGGAACATTTTTTTCTTTGTGTTTGTGCTGGGCTTTCCGCTCATCACCAGCTGATATTACAAATAACACGGACTGCAGAAAAGCCAACATGTAAAAGATTATACTGCTCAAGTTAATATGGTGTTCAAAGAAATCCTGTACTGGGAAAGATTTCAGCAAACAGTGCTTAATGCCAGGTGGAACTCCACCGTACTACACCCCAGGAGGCATCGGGTTGGTTCTCCAAACTGACACGGCTTTGTGATCAAGTGGGCAGTTGTAGCTATAGCGGTTCACCTGATATTCACCAGTAGTGAGCTGACCCTTCAGAGTCATTTTACATGATTCTTTTTAAAAAAAGACTACCACGGTTTCATCTTTGGATTTATGACTTTACACTGACAGTCAAGGGGTACTTCCACTGCTAGATTTAGGAAAAGCAATGATCTACCCCATAAGCAAAAACCAGGTTATGACCCAGATTGTGCCAAAATGCATATTGAGGATATCTGCAAAATGTTGAAAAATTTGCAGCATGAGAACATGCATTTTTTTTCCTGAAACACTTGGCAGTCTCCCTGCACTTCCCTGTATGCTCTCCCATTCTCCCCTGTGCACACCGGTACTGGATATTTTCTGTAATGGCTTCTCAGTGCTAGCAGTATGGAAGGGTCCGCCAAAATATGCTTTGGGCCAAAGTGGGGAATGATTGGGTTTTTATTACTGCCCATGTTGCCACTGAAGAGATTTAACCTTATTTCTGTCTTACCAGGAAGTAATGAGAAATCTCTCCAATGGGGACGCAGACAGACAAAAACATAACACACACAATTCTAGAAAAGTAAGAAGGGATTACATTTAAAGTAGTATCCTAGTCAAATACCAGATCAAAATAAGGCCATGCATGTAAAATGAGGACTCTTGCCAAGGAGGTCACATTAGTAACGGAAGAGCAGTCACCTTTAAAAAAAAAATAAAATATAGGATTTTTTTTGTAATACTTACCTGTAAAATCCTTTTGAGTACATCACGGGACACAGAGTTAGGCCATTATTTACTTACTGGGTTATACGCCATCTCTAGGTGAATGGACACTGGTAGACCAAAGTCTTAGATCGGAAGTCCGCCCCTATATAACTCCTACCATACAGGAAGTACTTCAGTTTTGTAGCAAGCACTGAATCCCCAAAAGAGGGGAGGGACCGCAGGGTTCCGCAATGTACTCAAAGAAAAGGATTTTACAGGCAAGTATGATGAAAAAAAAATCCTTTTCCTCATCTTACATCAGGGGACACAGGAGTTAAGCTATTATTCCTTACTTACCGGGATGTCGCTGAGCAGAAGCCTTGAGAGGGAGGAGACACCCCAACAAAAAATAGCCATCAGCCTTTATACAGCAGCCTGTAGTACACTATGGCCGAAAGCCGAATCCTCGGCTGCTCCAACATCCACCTGATAAAATCTTGTGAACGTATGCATTTTAGACCAGGTAGCAGCCTTATAAATCTGAACCACAGATACCCGATGGCAAAAAGCTCATGAGGTTCCCACTTCCCTGGTAGAATGAGCTTTCACTCTGAAGGGAGGAACCTTACATTTCAGTCCATAGGCCCGAATGACCAACTGGTGGATTCAATGGGCAATGGAAGCGTTGAAAGCTGCCTGCCCCTTCTTGGGTCCTTCTGGCAAAAGAAAAGAGGAATCTGATCCTTGGATCACTGTAGATCTAGACAAACTGACTGTCTGCACTACGTCTAAGGAATGGAGTCCCCCCCCCCCCCCCCCCCCCGCCGAATGAGGCTGAGAGAAAAAAAAAGAAAATTATTCTCCTAATCGTGTATTTCTGAGAATGCCATTTTCTGGCTTCACACCAAGTAATGGGTCTTCCAGACCTTATACTAGATCTTCCTAGTGACCACTTTCCTGGCATTCACTAGGGAAGATCTAGAGCTGAGGACAGATCATCCCTGGTGACAAAGGCTGAAGCAGCAGAGTTGGCAGTAGGCACAATACCAGACAGGCGCAGCGGCTCAGATTGCCCGGAAGCCTCTGGTCTCTCAGGGGATACAACACTAGGGTTGCGACTAGGCTCCTTAGGAGCCGACCACACAGATGTGCACTTCCCTGTAGCGTTAGCCCTGCTCCTTTTTTGAAGACCTTGACAGCCACAAAAAGGGGAGTACCTGGGTTTAGTTTTCACACCACCCCAGAAGGGAGATCCTTAATGGGGCTCACCAAGCCCCTATGCAACAATCCTGCTAAGCACCTTAGCTGCCAACCAACATCTGGTGACTCACATGACCCAGGTAAGGAGGAATGAACTGCTGAAAGTGAATTGTTCAAAGCCTGCTCTGCGTCCCACAGCTGTTTTTTGGAAGCGCCGCATGTCAGCCACCTTCTGCTTAAATAAGCTGGCTGTGCGTCGGGACGCTCTGCGCATGCGGTCACAGTAGATATGAGCAGCTGTGTACGTGCACAAAGCGAATCTTCGTGTGCCATACTTGGAGCTACAGTGCATGCGCGGCTCTGTGTGCACAACCCTCTGTGTGGCGAAGCCGCGTGCACCATGGCTGACCAAAACAGCTGCGGAACCACGTGCTCTAAGGTGAGCCATCATGCGCGGACTCATCCGCAAGAATGGCAGCTAAGATAGCACAAAAAAAAAAAAAAAAGTGTAACAGCTTACCTGTAAAATCCTTTTCTTGGAGTACATCATAGGACACAGGGGCGGGAGCTCTGTGTCCCATGATGTACTCCAAGAAAAGGATTTTACAGGCGAGATGTTATAAAAATCCTATTTTCTTTATCGTACATCATAGGACACAGAGCCTCAAGTATTTATCTAGTGGGACATCCCATAGCAATGCTACTTGAGGGGAGGGAGACACAACCTGTAGGGCACCCCCAGACCTTGAGGGCTCATACTGCTGCTTGCAGCACACTGGGCCCGAAGGCGATATCCTCATTCCTTCTTACATCCACTTGATAAAATTTTGTGAATGTATGGACCGAAGACCAAGTTGCGGACTTGCAGATCTGAGCAAAGGAGGCCTGGTGACGCACTGCCCAAGAAGCACTAACTACTCTTATAGAGTGCGCCTTAACTTGAAAAGGGGGAATCTTACCCCTTAAATCATAAGTTTGAATTATAATTTGCCGAATCCACATAGCAACAGATCGGATCGACGCTGCCTGTCCTTTCTTAGGACCCTCTGGCAGAATAAAGAAGACAGTCTTACGAATCTGAGCAGTTTTCTTTAGATTTTCACTGCTCTCACTACATCAAGACAACGTAATGACTTTTCTTCCCTGGAACATGGTTTTGGGAAGGCAGGACAATATCTTCTTTTAGATGAAAGCCTGAAACCACTTTTGGCAAAAAGCCTAGACGAGGGCGTAACACCACTCTGTCCTCATGAATAATCAAACATGGCTCTTTACAAGAAAGAGCAGCCAATTCTGAAACCCTCCCTGCTGAGGATATAGCAACCAAAAATATCAGCTTCCTAGTCAGAAGGACTAAGGGAATATGCTGTAATGGTTCAAATGGCTGTTTTTGTAACACTGACAAAACTAAACTCAAGTACCAAGTGTCCGGAGTTCCCCATCTTTGGCAAACAGCCCGAAAAACATCAGGGTGAAGAGACCATTCCCCCGGGAATAACTTAGATAGTCCGCCTGCCAATTTTCTACTCCCGGAAGGAAAACTGCCGGGACATTCCTTTCTGCCAAAGTTAGAATATGGTTCACCTCTCTCTGAACTGAGAGACTCTTGGTGCCCCCTTGGTGATTGATATATGCCACAGCCGTGGCGTTGTCGGATTGGATCCTGACAGGACAATTCTTTAACCTGGAGAGCCAGACACACTGCCCGAATCTCTAGGCTGTTGATGGGCAGGGCTCTTTCGAGTTTTGACCACTGTCCCTGGACAGTCGTCTTTTCTAGTACCGCTCCCCAGCCTGAGGAGGCTGGCATCTGTCGTTACTACTTTCCAGATAATTGGTCTGAAGGATTTCCCTTTCAGCAGATTCTGGCTTCGTAACCACCAACTGAGGCTTTGGGACACTCTTGGGGACAGACGCATTGGCAAGTCCAAAGCTTGGAACGTCTTGTTCCAAGCAGAGAGGATACTGTTTTGCAACAGTCTTGAATGGAACTGGGCATAGGGAACTGCTTCGAATGAAACTACCATCTTTCCTAACAACCTCATGCAAAAGCGAATTGAAGGATTTGCTTCTCTAGGTTGTGGAATCGAGACTTTCCAGGTAACTGGTTGTAATGCGTACCCTTTAAGCGGGTCACTGACTGGTCTATTAACAATAGATCGTCTAGGTACGCCAACACTGTTATGCCCTGTGCCCTTAACCAGGTTAGAGGTGGGGCCAGTATTTTTGTGAATACCCATGGTGCTGTGGCTAGCCTGAAGGGTAAGGCCGCAAACTGAAAGTGCTGCTGTTCTACTTCAAATCGCAGAAACCTTTGGTGAGCGGGAAATATAGGGCCATGCAGATATGAATCTCTGATGTCGATGGACGCCAGAAGTTCTCCCCCTTGTAGGATGGAGACCACTGACCTGATTGACTCCATGCGAAATGAGCGGATTTTCAGGAACGGATTTAGATTTTTTTAGATCCAGAATGGGTCTGACATCTCCATTCAGTTTTGGTACCGTAAACAGGCTTGAATAGAATTGCAAACCTTTTTCTTCTGTGCGGATCTGTACGATTACCCCTTGAGTCAATAATCGGTCTAATGCTTGAAACAGGGATTGTCTTTTCCCTGGATCCTTGGGAACGTTTGATCTCAGAAAATGAGATGGTGGAAACTCCCTAAACTCTAGTTTGTATCCTAGAGTCACTGTGGAGATTGCCCATCTGTCCTGAGTTTCCCTTTGCCAGACTTCTGTGAAATGCAAACCTTGTTGAGGGGAGACGCCTCTTCATGAAGAGGTTTTAGTATTCTGCTTTGCAGTTTTGCAGCTCCAGGTCTTCCTTTGAGCCTGACCCTGCGATTTTCCTCTGGAATCTGACGGTGGAAGCCGTTGTCACTGCCTAGAGGCGGATGCGCTTGGCGCAGGAGAGAAAGTCCTTTTAAATGAAGGACGTTTATACTTTCTTTTGCCAGTCAAAAGAGTACTCTTTCCACTGGAAATTGTCTGGATGTATTTATCCAAATCATCACCAAATAGTCGCTACCCATGAAATGGGAAACTAGACAGAAGCTGTTTGCAGGGTGCTTCGGCAGACCAACCCTTTAGCCAAAGGGTCCTACGCATGTGTACTAACACAAGCACACACAGTAGTTTTATGCTTTTAACATAACATGTAACCCCCAGCCTCAGATTCCCCCTTGGGGGGAGAGGAGAACCCCCTCCAGCTGCTGAGACACACACTGTTAGCACTAGGGTATATACATTTTTACTCCCTCTAGTAGGGCTGGGGAAAAAAAATAGATTTAAATCTTGAATCGAGTTGAGAGGTCAAATTGATTCAAAATTTAAACAAATAGATTTCTTTTTTCTCTCCGCGCCGGTCCTGAGGCGCTGCGGGCATGAGTTTTTAGGCGAGGCCGCGGCCGGCGTGCCTAAAAACTCATGCCCGCAGCGCCTCAGGACCGGCGCTGACACCGCGCTGGTCCTGAGGAGCTGCAGGCAAGGAGTTTTTAGGTGAGGCCGGACGCCGCGGACTAGGCCGAAGCCGCGGCCTCGCCTAAAAGCTCATGCCCGCAGCGCCTTAGGACCGGCACGGTTTCCAAAAGGAAAAAAAAAAACAAAAACACTCGATTCGAATCGCGAATCGAGTTTTTTTTACGAGAATCGAAGATTTTTTAAGAAAATCTCCCAGCCCTACCCTGTAGAGGAGTTTTTTAAAGCATTACAATATAATTGAAAGAAAAGTCATAGGTGGACTTTGCAGTTCCTATGCTTTCCTCTTACTTACTTTTCCTCTTATTTTCCTCGCTGCAGGATACTACTGTAAAACAGACAGATCCAAACTTCACCCATGACGGCTGGCAGCATGGTTAAACCTTCAAAGACTGGGGCCCTTTAATAGGGGTTCCACTGCTTTGAACCTTGTATAGCACCCCTCAGGACAACTTTAGGTAATGTAGCAAGACCAAAAAAAAAAAAAAAAGTCCTGGTTCCTAGGGTCCAGCCCCTCAAAAGGAGCATTACAGGCAAAAACCTCGTTCTTCTATGCGAGGCCCGGGTACCATCCTGGAGCCGCAGTGGCGTGATGAATCCGGTTGTGGAGGCTTTTTAAATCCAGCAAGGATCCCTCCTGGACCTCCGCAGAGCACATCTTCACTCGTACCAACACCTTTAGACACTGGCAAAAAAAAAACTGAGTACTCCTGGAAGGAGGAGGGGTTATAAAGGGGAGTCAACTTCCTGTATTGGGTGTGCCAGTGTCAACACCTGAAGGTAGCTATAACCCACTAAGTAAATACTTGAAGCTCTGTGTCTTACGATGTACGATAAAGGTTTTCCTACCCAAACACCAGCAGCTAGCCCAAACTCCCCCTGCAGTCACCGTCACACAGGTGTCCAGCTTCTAGCTAGTTTTAGTAGCATATATGAGTGTATGCAGTAGTAGAGGGCGTAGCTAACTGGGGGCAATTAGTGTTGTTTATTAGAGTGCTGGTAGTGGAAGAGTGAGACCATGCATGATTACCAATGTCCACAATGTAATGGAGGAATACCTGCAATGGAGGTCCAACATGCCACATCATCACGAAAAAATACCTAGACAAGGAAGATGGCAAGATAGAATGGTGGCCAGTTAGCATAGTCAGCCCTAAAGGGTACACATAAGAATATCGGATGGTTGATTTTTTTTTTGCATGCTAGTCTCCATTTTGAAAAAGGTTACTCAATTTATGTAAATTCTCGTACGATGGAATACAAAATTCGGAAGTGATGGTAACGTATTGTATTTGTATTGTATTGTATTTTTGGATGAAAAACTACTGATTAAACAAAAATAGTATGATCTGGTATCATACGAGAACATTTTATGGGAATTTGCCTCTTCGGATAATTTTGGATGAACTTCGTGATCGGCTCTCGAAAGCTGTTTGCTATCAGAATATCTTACAAAATCGCTTCAAAAGCAGTATTTTTTCATACGATTTTCTAATGTGTACTAGGGTTTAGTCAGAAATTATTAAGCAAACTTCAAAACTCGCAGGATCAACAAGTAACGCTTAGGTTATAATTTTGATACATGGTCATTATAGGAACATTTTTTTTTTTTTTTTGCACTAAGCACTGGATAATTTAATCTTTATCCAGCATTCTACTCTAGGATGAAAATAGAAAAAAAGGATTTTCCAAAAACACCTAAAAGAGAACTGACAAACTGGTGGGGTGGTGACATCACGCTCTCCACCTTGTCCAATCAGAGAATGCTTTGCATTCATTGAGAAAATGCAAAGCATTCTTTGAATAGTGCCCATGCTGAGCAGGCAAACCTCCTGTGTTTACAATGCATCAGGCCTGGCCGCTCAGCAAGGGACCCAGAAGCAAGTGGAGATCTCGGTCTACTTTAGTGGATTTCCAGGGGTATTGGCCAGGTATGGTAAAAGCACAGTTACTTGGTCAGGCTGGACCAATGTAACCATATCAAAATACACCATATCTAAAATTCATTGACACTGCAGAGTATATTTCCCCCTGACTGAGGCCTGCAGTGAGTGATCAATCTCAACACTGAAAGGGTTGTGCCAAAATTAACTATTTGCTAGAGGAACAAACAACACATCTGTATATGAAATACGACACCGAAAATGACGCATAACATCCACATAAAATGTAAAAAGGACATAGAAGTCTTAACATAAAACTGGCAAATCCATTAGCATTAAATGTTTTATAGCACACCTGTTCAGGTAGACTCTTTTCTCCGTGTACTGCCCTTTGCCATGGATGGGGTCTTCATAAGGCTCATTAATGATCACTTCCACCCCTTCTCCATCTGAACTCTGTTCATGGCTGTGCTTGCTGATCATGTACAGCTGTCCAATCTTGTACTACACAAAAAATAAACATGTGTTAATGAAAGGTTTCCCTGCCACAACTTGGCATATGCCTGCAGTGCGACTTACAACTGCAGGTCTGATTTGAAATGCATTATAGTGAAGGCCTTCAGAGATGTTTTACTTTCCATACTTGAGATAACAGTCT